>OY728122.1:243420910-244632338 GCA_963277665.1 Viscum album | reverse complement strand
CACCTTACCTTTGGTTTTCATGAAAAATCCAGATGTATACCATTGAATCCATTTAATGATAACTTATAAGCCCTAATGGATTCATCTTCCTTCTATATTAGTCTGAGGAACTCTCTATCCATTTAGAGAGGGAAGGTTCGAGGAAAATATTTATTAAAAATCATCATCTTGAATTCCTCCCAATTCATGGAATCAATTTTCTCCTGGGGAATTTTATTCTAGATCAGTGTCCACCGCCAATAAACTTCCCTCTCAAAATGATAGAAAACCTATATGACATTATCTTTTTCTGAGCACAGATGAAAAAATAATTTCTTTTTAATGGTGTTATTCCACTATTCCGTGAGTAGGGGATCAGAAGATATGCTAGTCATGGGAAGTCATTGACAAATGAATGATTATGTGGAAACCTACTATTTCCTTAGAGGAGGAAGGTTGTCCAAATTTTTCAAGTTATTATTCATAACATGAGATAGATGATCAAGTAATTCCATATGTTTTGAGCACCTATTCCCTATCTAACTAGGAATATCATTTGGTAATTCTTTACATTTCACATCACATTGGTGGTTAGAACGTGTTATTCTATTTCCAGCCAATACGATTGAAAAAAATGTAAAATTAAAGGGCATTAATACTTAGTTATTGAAAATAAAAAGGAAACTATTGAACATAATGAATAAATATGTAATAGATAAGTTTATCCTAACTTCTGATTCATTAGATTTAAATTATAGTTATTCTCAATCTATTTCATAACTTATATTCTTTTGAGATTTTTTATTCACTTAATAATTTTTTGTACTCTTCTCATGAAATACCAAAGAATATCCCTCTAGATTGTCAATCCAAGAATGCAGTACGGCATGTTATCCTATACCAGTATTCCCTAGGTCAGGCCCCAAAACACTTATCATTTTTTTCACACTATGATACATATTTTCCAAACCCACCTCTATCTTCTTTGAATACACATAGGGATTTATTTACTTTATTAAAAACAAATTCTATACATAACAAAATCTCAGGATGTTTTCATCTAATTAGTCTCATATTTATGTTTCTCACTATCATGCTCTATTTCTAATCTAAAAAAATAACTATAACACACTCTGATAATAACTACATCGACCCTATCCTTTTAAAAAATACATTACATGATTTTCTTCATAATAATAAATCAGAGTACAAGCTAAGGATCATGACGTCTAGTGTCCGAGATGACTTGGTACATAATTAATCATTATAAAAATATGTTTTTTTATTTAAACTCCATAAATATCTCACATCATCTATTTTCCTCGTACATATGCATAGGATAACCATGGGATTACACAAAAAAAGGGGTGAGCTAAAATCCCAGTAAGGTAATAACCATAAGAACCAAGAATTATTACATTGGATAAAAGACATGACATGATAATATTAAATAGAATTTGACATATGAAATTATAAAATATAGACAAGTAATAATATAACCATATATTCATACTAATATGGAAGAACCATAAAACATGAATTTAGAATGATTCAATGCTAACCTCCAAGAAATATTCCCACAGTAGCACATGCCAAGGATAACCACCAGGAGTATTGCACATAGTATCACAAGACATGGCTAACTGCTAATACCATCACACATAACATCTCAGGAGACTCATGTTTACCACATGGATTGGATCCCTATCAGGGCACACCCATCTTAGAATTACATGAATATGTTTGACAAATAATGAATCATATAGAATCAATCATTTATAAACCTAGTTGTTACCCATTTAAATGATAGTGTACTATAATCAAGACATAATTCATAAAAAATGGGTATATAATAAAAGCCTCCATGAATGAAAGAAACTATTAAATACATGTAAAATAATATGGTAAAATGGGAATGTAACATGAGAAATTATTTCATGTAGAAGATACGACATGTAGGATTATAATTTAGAAAATTTTATCATTAAAATTTTTTTCAGAGTTTTTTAGGAAAAAATATATGGCCTTTAAAATATAAAAGGGAAAATTACTTTATAAAAAACCATAAGTGTATCCTAAATGTTCTAATAATAAAATGGAATGATTTTATAAATTCTATATTGGATTAATAAAAAATATAATGTGCACTTGAAATTGGGTAAGAATTTGGGAAGTCCCTTGAAAAAAAGTTTTTTTATCAGGAAGTATTGATGAGGGAATCATTTTACAACATGTATATCCCAAATAGAGATCAAGGTAGCCGTATTGATAAATAAATGTTTTATATGTACATGGAATTAAAATTATTCACATACATAGATAAATAAATTCAATTTGGTAGAACAAAACATAAGGCAACATGTAGGAATAAAAGAGATTCATGTAGAATTCCTTACCGACGATCGACATGGTATTGGGTGTACTTGAGAGTGCTTAATGACCGATAAAGGTGTTTCTCGTCACATATACCACATGAAGGAATTATGGGGGGATGTTTCAAATCATATCCCATCATTAGGTATTACACATTAAATTGCATTCCATAGAGGATATTCTTTAGTAAAGGTGTAATTGAGAGGATCCATTACCTTATGTCTGATAGTGTTCATTCCATGTTATTAATTACCTGAAAAAAAAACAATTATGTTTATTAATTAATAATTCCATAACCTCTTATATATTAAATTGATTTTTTTATATTTTTTAATTTAATTAACTTAATTTTTAATGGGTTATGTTGATCAATTTGATTGTTTGGGAACATTCATTTTTATAATTTTCATGAATAGTTTAGTGTATTCATGATTGAAAGTTAATTTAAAACATAGATAAACAACCATAATTATAATTTTATGTCATTTATTATGATTTAATTATTTAAATGAAATTATAAATAATTTTTTTCTTTTCATTAGAATGAATCCTTAGATAATAATTTAATGATTCTCATTTCGGTTAATTCACGGGGTTTATCAACCCCAATGAACTTTTTTTGTTTAATCATATATTAATATGTACATAATTGAGTTATAGGACAATAAATAGAATATAATAAATATAACATAATCAGTATCAACCATAAAAATTATTTCATGACCATATATGATATTCATAATGGAAAATGAAAACATGTCGTTCTTGAAGGTGATAAATTAACACCTCAAAAAGAACATTTTCCTTTCGAAAATAAAATGAGGAGGATAAGGGGGTTTAATGATATATTATAACATTAGTATCATAACATTAAATTATATGTATGATACTGAAGTTACAATACAATTGGGATGATGATATATGGGGATAGATTTAACAAACGAAAATGAAATTTAAAGGAAATTAAAAGAAAAGAGGGAGAGAGGAATTGCCTCTTCAATTCTCCTTAAATCACCTTAAATTGAACTTTTTATGAGACCGAAATCTCTTGGAAGTTGATGAAAGGAATGGGAATATGTTCTCATATAGTTTATACAAGGATTAAAGCTTTAGAGGTGTGAGGAAATGAGGGGTGTGAAGTGATGTATCTATAGTAGAGGGGAGAGAGTTTTCACAAAACTATATTCACTAATTTATTATTTATCCACAGGACCAGAAATAATTATGATTCAAATCACAGTATGATATAACTATATCTTACAGATGAAGGAATTAAAGTATCCAAACATCAATTGATTACATCATAATCTATGAATTTAGCATTTATCATAAATTACAATATTTTACTATTAACCAAAAATTCAAGTATAAAAAAAATTAAAAAAATTTAACCTAACCATTTTGTGACGTGTAGAATCCAAAGAATGATCTCCATTTTACAAAAAAAAAATTCTAAATATTATTGATTTATTTTTTAATTAAAATCCTGATTTAACTGATTTTAGAAATTTTTAAACATTTATTTTATTATTCCATGATTTAGTTATATAATACTTTAACATTAATACTATTTATATACTATCATAGTAAGGTTATTATTCATTAAGGTGTGTCCCTATCTATTAGGGTAACACAACTCTTCATATTGGTATGTTACTATCCACTAAAAATTAAGTTGTTCATATTAGACTCCAAATAACTTATTGATCACAACCGTGTGTGTCAGATTTTTGAAATTCAAAACACAGAAGTGTTAAAATTATGTTAAAAGGTCACATAACAGAAAATAGTTTTTTGTTTTTTGAAAAAATTTTATTATATGAAATATTTATAAGAAGTAAATTTCCATTGAAATCATTGGGTCGTTACACAAACCCTAGATATGGGAGATGTATATCCTTCATTCAATAACGAGTAGCCCTCATATCGCTATAGGTAATGCATGATATCCAATTAAAGATCATGTAGGACATAATAGTCAATAGTGGTGAGGTTCCAAAATGTTTTGGTGGGGTTTTTTTCTAGCTAACCCTATAGATATTTAATTTTTTTCTATCTAATCATCAAACGTTCAAGCCTCTATTCGTTCAGACCATAGAAGTTTTTCTGTAGGGTCACCTGCTATCTTGAGTTGAGTGATGCTGGATGATTTTGGGGATATATATGAACTGAAGAAAAATGTTTCAATAACCTCTCTATATAAAGTAATATGATTTTTTTAACCCTTATATACAAGGGTTTCTTGGAAAGGGGGGGATTTATTTATCTGTGGGAGTTACAACCATAGGGAGGTTGATCGAAAAATTGTGTGGAGTACTGTCTTTGCGATTCATCTACACACTAACATGAGGAGGTATATCATATAAATAATAATCTTCTACTTTGGATTACGAGTTTAAAAATACTTTAGTTGATATAATTATATATAATAATTCTTCAAGGACAATAGAATTGAGATCATAAAAGATATGGGCTTCATTCTATGTCAAGGATTGGATATACCTACATGACCTCTCGAATTGTGTATGGATATGATAATTATGTATGATGGTTAATGAAAATTGTCTAAAGCCATCTTATTTATTGGTAATAAACCACAACTTCTGATAACATGCTTAAATATTCCAATGATAATACTTATTATTGATAGGAATATGAGTTCATCCATAGGCATGTGCCATTATTACTTTTTGATCCTCAGATTGAGAAAATGAATGATCCCGATTCAAAGAATTTTGGATTATGTTGGTGGTCTTTTGTTTGTGGGTATGATCCTACACTAAGGCATGCACCAATATAAGTTGTTGATCCCTGGATGCAACATGAATATGAGCTCCTTTCAAATATGCATTCCCCCATGGAGAATTTGCTGTGGGACCTCAAAAATATTAGATAAGATATGAACCTCTAATGAATTTTCTCAGAATGATTATCATGCAAGAATTCATTTAGGTATGTTGAAAAATCATCATTGATTATGTGATATTATAGAATATTCGATGAAAATTCAATTATATGAGTCTGATCCTCTCTCGAAGAATGTTCCATTATCACTTGTTTATCCAATCATGAATAGGTATGTGTGCCCAAACATTGGAATTTGGAGTGTGTCATTGGTATTTATATACCTAAATATATGTCTGTATTGTGTCTTGTTTCCCTCTCACATGGTGATTAATTACCAGAACATGGATATTAGCATGATCTATGACCTTTGTAAAATGCCACCAGACACTTTCAATAGGCATTTGGCCATTTCCTAAGGCATATTACACTCTCACCTGGAGAGACCCAACTTGAATGTAAATATGAGACTAGTACAAAACATAATACATTATTTGAACAAGAAGATAATCATCCTAGATGTGAGAACGAATGATAAGATTCCCATAATAAACCACATGTTCCTATCAATGAGAGTGTTGAGATTTCATCGCTATATAGATAGTAATTTGTTAATGTCACTATATTTAAAGTATTTATGGAATTTGATGGTTGAGTTATTCAACTATTTCTTTGAGTAAATGAAATTTGAAAAAATATTGCAGAAGGATTTAATAAGGAACATTTCCCATATCAGCTATATACTTGCAGATGTCGTTGATTGAAGTGGGTAATGGATCCCACATATTTCCATATTTTCACATCGAAATATTCTGATGGGATTCATGAATGGGAGGGGGATATGTTCCCCCATGAATAATATAGGAATATGCCTGAATACAACCTCTAAGTAAGTATGAATATGAGTATATTGATTGGATACATCTAAATTATACTGGTACACATCATCAACATGAGTGATGATATGAGACCACTCATGTTAATCTAAAACCATTGTCAATTGTTGTGTCTCCCTTTTTTCACATGAGTGGTTATCAAAGGTGCATGTGTGTCAATGGATCCCTTAGTAGGAGAATGATGGGTATCAGTGGGATATTGATAGTGACAACAGTTGAAAGGATCCCTCCTCGATGGTTCTAAAATTTGATAGGGGCTATATTTGACTCCCTTTTCCACCTTCATCATATACAAAATGTAGTGATAGTTCTTCTCAGGTGATTAGCAACTAATGTGGTCAGATGTGGAAAAAAGGACAATAACATAGATTAAACATTACATAGATGATGTGGATACATTGGTTTCATTACATGGGTTGATCATGTTAATATTCAAGTCTCGGGATTGTTCCACATAGATGGTATTATTGGACCATTTTTTTCTCCAACATACTATGAAATTTTCAGGCACCTGAATTCATTTTAAAGACATCATGGTTTGCAACCAATGCTGATATGGTGAAATATTCATTGGAGGAAGAAATTATCTCATAGTGGGATTCTATTGTTGTCAAAAGTAAAAACAATTATAAATAATACATATAACAAGATCACCGATTAATGAAATATCATAATCATTATGCATTCCCAATGAGATATTCATGGTTTTCACTATATTATGTTTATTATTTATCCAAATATTATCACTATTTAGGCATGTAAAATATATGAGGATCAAATATAATAATTATTCTAGGCTTATCATATTCATTTGATATTCCAACAAATTTTCATGACATATGGAAAACTAACCCTCATATTATTTGACGGTTATATGTTTGGATCATTATTATTATTTCCATATAATATAAAATTCAATATTCCTAGATTCAAGATTAGAAAAAATAATTTGATAAGTTTAATTCATGTTAACATTTTTTTAATATAAATGAGACAATATAGATTTCTCATTAGGTCCACACAATGTTTTAATGAAAACTAGAAAACATATCCTTTTCATGTTTCAAATTATATGTCTTGATTCACATTAGGTTCACTATTTTTTTTTCAATATAAAATTGAAAAATTAGTACCTTCATTGGGATAAAAAATATTTTTCTATCAAATTGATAGTATAGAATTTTTTTATGGAAACTAGCCATGATTCATGTTGTTTTCACTAAATTTTAATTTGATGGAAAATGTGATCATTGAGAAGAATTTTTTTGGTCTGATGTTTGATTGTGAGGGGTTCAATTTCTTCGAAAATCATTTATGTCGAATCACTATTTTTTTTTCATAATCGAAACACCCAGCAGTTATCATATAAATTACAAGTTACATACCGGATTTATAAAAGATGTTGGTCTGTTGGGTGTTCAAACCCAATAATGCTTAGGAACTCCCATTGGTGGAGATGATTTGAGGTCAGGCTCATCACACCCTTATAGGTGGAATTTTTTCCTACCCTATGACACTCTTATATATTGATGATATGTTCACGAATCTATTTATAATAAAAATTCAACAATTTAAACCCTTATAGAATGTTTATAGGATGAACCCTTTTATTCACATAAGAAGGGGATCTCATTACATAAGCTATCATTACATTTCTGAGGTTCTTCATCCATTTCATTGTCATGAGAATATTCTTATATACTGATTCCACATATCTAGTCAATTTATAATTTTCATCTATAGAATGAGTATATTAATAATTCAAAGAGTTGATTGAGCCACTATGATGCAACCAAATATTATTATTTATCGTATGAATCAAAACCATTTAAGTTCATTAAATCTCATGAATTTTAATGTCACATAGAAAGGACATATATTTAAGATTTTATGCTCTAGGTATTAATGCTCGATTCTTGATGAAACTTCCTATGTCTCCTGATAATGAATGGGATAATAGTCATCATGGTTTATTCATCCCTGTATTACTATCCTCTAGGTAAATTATCATATATAGAGTTAATCTTATCATTCCACTCTTCATGGATTACATATAACGGAATTCCTTAGCTAGTGGAGATTCATGATTCAAATGATATGGCCATTGCATTTACCTTTCAAAACATGATCCAAACTCACTTTGATAAATAAGTGATTATAAGTAATCAGTATCACTGGATATGGATATGGGACAAATGTACTGAAAAAACAATTGGGATATTTATTTCGGAGATCAGGACTTTAGAAGGCACCCATTGTATCCCGGTTTTAGAAAGAATTGGTGTTATCCTATTACTATGTGCTTCTCAATCTTGTGAGGGATGATATTGATTGATCATCCCATGATATTTATTTGGTCCCAATGGTTGAAATTTTCGATACATTAGGTGACTTATAATTACTATGATTCGTATTTTAGAGCAGGCTTTAGGATGTTGTCCTACGTATCCCGGTTATTTTTGAAATTATAGTTCACACAGTTTAGTGGATATGGTATAAAAAACTAATTTTAACTTATATTGGTATAATATAATATTATTCTTCTAATCGAGGCCCACAATCATTGTTTTCCAAGTAAGAATGATGTAATTATTTCACCTCTCTAGGCCTTAATGATCTATACCTCATGTTGGAAGTAAGGGATGAAAAACAACCAGTCTCACAACTTGGGGATTTTGTACTTATGTGATGGGACTACACATTGGATATTTTTTATGGATATCATCTATTAAGAAGGTGTCCAATAAATCTTAGTTATGGAAGAATTTAGTGACCACTTAGTTTATTAACGTGGGGAATATACACAGACATATCCGTTTATGGAGACTTGATAAGGTTATCCTTTCCAAGGATGCTTGATTGACCTTGACAGCTTGTCTTCCTTACATGTGTTTTTATTTCACTGGACATGCCTTGATTAAGTCCTTGATATTCCTGTTGATAACTTCCTAAAATTTTCAAATTCAATTTCATAATCCAGCATACTATCCCTGGTATTAATGGAAATTATGGATGAAATCCTAGTAGGGTTTCGTGTGAAAAAGTATGATGTGTCTTGAAGGGTGTCGTATGTTTGGGATGACTTGTCCTTGTATAATTATGAAATCTGGCTGACAAGTCTGGGGGAAAATTCTAGATAAATATTATATTTAGGTTGGTTGTTGTATGACCTGGACCGATACTATGGAGTGTGTTATGATAGCCTATTCACATTCCCTAGTTAAATCAACAAAAAACTAGATGAAATGTAATAATGTCACTATATGATCTGTGGAACAAGTCTAGAGGCCATTGGGTGGTCATGATATTGTTCATGGGGGGTTTCATGAGACATGTGTGGTATGCCGAAGGGGCACCATGTGGCTTTCTCAAACATGTCTAGGGGACTTCACAAGATACCAATATTATTCCAAACGTACATCGCGAGACCTTGATGACATATCCTCACACTATCCTAGTTGTTCACGAGAAGCTCATTATGATCGTCTTATATGTTCATCACATAAGTCTCTCATGTTTAGTATTTGTTCCATACTTTTATTTTGTATGTCACGTATTTTTTCTATGTTAGATTGTTTTAAGGCTCACATGTATCAAAGAATATGTGATATTTCCATCACATAACCCAACATAAGATGTTCACATGATTTATTAGTGATCACATGATGTTCAAACACAATATTGATGATCTCCCTTGTTGTTTCCCAAATTTTAATTATTGCAGACCATTTTAAGTTGCAAGATCTGTCACTCTAAAAATATTATCCAATGCTACGTGTGACAGCGAAAGGACCCAAAAGGGAATCATTCACTAAATATTCATTATATGTAGGGGGGTTTATCAGACTCTCCACCCCATTTATTCTCCTCTTTGTGCATCGTGTATCACCAAAATCTAGGATGGAGTTGGTAGAGATCTTTGATGTTATGTGTTTCATGAGGTCTTATCATTGGAAATTCCAAAGGAATGACAATATTTTCAATGACTGTGATACCATCCAATAATGGCCAAATTTAAATAGATTATATTAAATTAATGGGTCCTTTTTTGTCATGGAGACATTAAAATGGATTTTTAAATTTTTAGGTTGGCATGTATAAGGACAATCATGTGATAAATATTCCTACCGAAAGGATTTCATCTGATTAATGATGACATATATGGGACATTTTTCGAGACAAATATGGAATGAAAGGGTGCCTTTTCAAGATCATCATGTCAAACGAAATAGATTCATTGAGGTCTAATAGATCACATGATCCTGTCACATTAATTTTAAGACCGTAAAAGGATCTATAAGTTTCCCTTCTTGTTCCTTTTTTATAGGATTAATCCATATGGATCATGAGATCTTGTATTAGTATTATTGAATAAAATCAATCTCCACATAAGTGATTCTTATAATGACTAAAAAATTGTCTTATGGTGATGTCCAATAATTTTAATATACAAACCATTATTCTTAGTTTTGGAGACAATGGGGGATCACAAGACCACCACAAAAAGGTTGAGGTATTTCACGTGACTAGGGACATATGCCCATGGGGATCACATACAGTGAGGAAGACATTTCCCCATGAGCATGCGATGTTTTTCAACCAACCTAGGGCACAACACATTATTTTTTTAACCCAAAGAGGATGACTAGTTTTTATATTTTCTTCATATTTTCCATGAATTTTTGGATGGTTTATTAGGATACCATCACTAGACAATTATCGTGACCCTGAAGTCAACATCTTACAACCATCGTGTGGTCACTAACTTGTTGGGGTGCCTTCATAATAGAATATGGTCTTTTTCAAGGGGCATCAAAAGATATTATGAAGGAAATGTGTTACATGTGGTCTCCTATATGAAATTTTTCAAGTTATAGAATCACTTTTCTTCTGGAGGCTCACAAGAACCATGTGACCATGGACAACATATTATTACATTATTTTGTAGGGATAATAATACCCAAATATAGTTATTTATTCCATTGGATATTTTATATGATTATATAGAGGAGTTCAATCATTGTGTGTTTTTTAGAAAATGCCATGGTATAATTGAAATATATTTTGTATAGCCTACACCTAAGGAGTACAAAAATGGGTCATCCATTGTGAGATATATTATTTTAGTTCCCTATAATCTAGTATATATAAATATTTATACATATTTATTTCATGGTTAAATTTATGTAACTATATTTGAGAGGATGTAATTTTTTGTTTGGTTGTCTATTACTATTATAACCATTGATACAATATTAGTAATCATAACATAAGATGTTTTCTAGTACAAGGTGTTCCCCCTTGATATTTGTGGGTCTAACATTGAATGGGATTGGTTTGTCTTTGAGATTACTAGGTTGGACCTGATTCATAGTATAGAATCATTGGTCCCATTTCATGAGTCCATTGGCTATTATCATGGAATGGTGACCATAAAGTCACTAGAGGGTGGAGTTATTATTCACAAGGGAGAATGTAATTTCATAGAAGGTTGAGCTGGACCTAATTATTATGGGTTGTGATTAATGAAAACCCATATTTATTTCTTATATATAGATGTTTTGGGAACATATCTGTTTTATTCCCTTATAGTGTTTTATCATTTATGATTTTTATTCCCATATGAATTTCATCTTTATCTCAGGAGGGATATGTTGATTTTTTAGAAGATATAGTTCCCAGAGCTACACCAAAATTGACTAGCCCCAACACGATAGCTACTATAGAGTTGAAGGAGATCAAGAGGATGATATATGACATAAAGGGAAATAATATAATTATACACCTTTAGGGAGGGTGTGGAAAATATTCTTAAGATTGTTTTGGGAATGTTGTTCTCAACACAACTACCTATGTATTATTTAAAATATAATTGATATGATTTACTACCTACGTAGTTAAAAGATGAGTGAAATTATAATTTGTACATAAATATTAGTTAAATAATGATTTTCAACTAAAAATATAAATAACGTAAAAATGACGTTATTATATGAGTTTTGGTGTAATCATAAAAATTACTAATTGAATAATATTAAAAAATGATAAGAAAATGTGAAACATATGGAATAAATTAAATTCAGTCATGATGAATGTGACTTTGGATAATATCTAATTGATTTTTAAAAGGAGATATTAGTTGATTGTGGGGTTGTTTTTAATGAACTGTGAAATGATTTAGATTAATTTGAATATTATGATTAACAATATATCAATATAAGAAACTCTATATTTGAATAATACAATTGTGAATAATATGTATTAATAATAAAGGTAATTGAGTTAGAAATAACTAATAAAAAACTTGTGGAACTTAAAAAAACTCCCCTATTATTTTTATGATTCTTAGTTTTGGAATGGAAAAATATATTAATATATTTGGGAATATTATTTTCCAGATGGATGAGAATGATGGAAATTATGTTATCAACTCACAATATACATCAACCAATTGTTCATAAATTTAATTAAATATTAGTAATCTAGGAATTAGGGTCATTTTAGAAGACTATAATAAATTTAGAAACTCATGTTTTAATAATTTTTAAAATATAGAAAATGGAATTCCTACTTACATTAAATGGTCAAACCTAAAAATAAATTAATTTGTTCTTAATGAAAAAATTATGGTGTTATCTTCAAAGAGACATTATTCAGCGATTTTTTGTTTCCTTATCCATTCAATAAATTTTCAAAAAATTATTGGTCTCATAAAAAGGAATCCATTGATTCATAACTCAGGAATGTTTTCTGAATCATAAATTTTTATTATTCTTTTTTTTATGGAACTGATTTGGACATTCTCCCCAATAAGAAGTATTTTTACACATTATGTTGGTTTTTCATTCAGGATTGAAGTTTTATAAAGTGAACAAAAAGAAGATCGAAATCACATATTGGCCTTTTATGTAGAATTTTTTTGTATACATTGATTAATTATTTTTTAGTTTTTATATATGTAATTATTTCAAAAAAATATAAATTATATAATAGATGGGTTATTGGATGAATAAATGTAGACTCATAAATTAATTTTATGACATTATCACCTATTTTTTGTTATTTATGTCTACATAATTATCATAATTTATTAAAAGGTGAATAGTTTATAAGTTCTAATTAATCTTTCACGGGTTAGAAAACTATTAGAGCACTATTTAGTTGATGTACTTTTTTAAAAAAATTATCACATGAACCCCTATTCTAGATTATTTTGAGGTCTAAATTTGTAATGGAATCTATTTTATTAATTAAAAACTGCATAGAGAACCAATTTATCCTTTATCACATAAATAGTGTTTTGAAAGTTTCAAATATAAGTCAATTTAGGAATTCGAAATCCATCCGATCAAGATAAATAATGATGATTTATTTATTTTTAACAAATATTATAGTATATAGGGTGTGCATAAAGGATCCCATTTCATTACAATATAACACATTTATTTTGAAACCACTGAAGTTGTTAAATTTTGAGATGTTTTATCCACTCTACATGGAATATTATTTGAGTATTTTGTTGTTGATAAGATGTGTTTTGGGGATTTTGTTTCATCTATTAATTAAAATAGTTATTTTTCTAAAATGATTAAGACCCACATTAATCAATTTCAATTAAACAGAACTGAAAAAATGTTTTTGTTGATGGATGAAAAACCAAACACACCTATTGACCTCTGTTTGATTCAAGGTGAATCGAGATGGGGTATTTTTAAGTATAACTTCTTATTAGTAAATGAGTGGTTTTATTTCTTTACATATTATTTTTAATTTTAATATATTAAATATATCATTTTTTAGGATTTATATCCTAACATAAATATTTTTCCCATTTCCCTGATAATAATGTTAGTATATCTTCATTTTAGGTTCTAAATATTTACAGATATACCCTCTCACCATTACTTAGTCTTGTCCTGATGAATTACAATATATGGGTTTAATGATTCATCAATTTTTAATTGAATGTTTCTTAACTAGGAGATCAATTAGTGATGTTAGTGAATGATGATAGTGATTTATTTCATTGAAAAAACCCTCATCGCCACTTTTAGGTATGTATTATTATTATTTAGTATAATGTTTATAATTACGAATACTATTGGACAATTCCTTGATGGTGGTACATAGTTAAATATTCTTTATTTATTTACATTCATAATAATTCTAAACTATTTTTTTAATATGGTGTAGGGGGAAATGTTTTTTTCAAATTGATTTTTTGAGTCTGTTCTAAATGACGGGTGTCTACATCAATGTATAAAAATTTAAGCAATATTAAATCAAATTTTGAAAAATATTTTTTGAATAATTTAATATAACTTAGACTCAAATGTTTTTATTTTAATTGAATTTATTAATAAACAATAATGTTTTTAAGAAAATTGAAATGATATCATTTATTAATTATTGAAACAATATGGTAATTTTAAAGTCTATTTTTGAAAAGTGATGGAAATTATGAAAGAATGGGTTTTTACTGAAATTATACCTTTGAAAACCATTAATATACTTAGACTAAAATATATTTTTAACTATCTTTTTTAGTATTTTTTATTCACAATGACTTTCCATAATGGTTGAATTATTATATTTTATGTGTGGGGGAGGGGGTCTTCAGAAATGAGCATAACATTCTTTTTATTTAAAACAAATGAAGAAGCCTATAAATTTTTCAATTAATGAGTTTATATGTATAATTGTTTAATTTATTAGTGGTCACATTTTTTTAATTTGAATGTTATGATTCCACTTTCATGAAGTTATACAGTATTACCTCATGAGATCAATTATGTTTATAAATCATTGTCCCCATGAAATTATTTGTAATTATTCATTAATTTAGATAATTTTATAATATACTCTTTGAATTTTAATTAGTTTTACAGAATCATGAATTTAAAATATATATTAAAAGGGGCTATGAAATGATAATATTAATCTATGTATTACATGTACTACTTCATTAATTAGTTCTAATATTATTTATGCAATTGTAATACTTTTTTTCAGTAAAATTATTATTTTTGTGTTGTAAATATTTTTTTAATTTATATTCCTTCTAATTATGCTAGTCAGTTCAATTAGATTTAATGTGATGTTTTGATGTTTAATTTAAATTAAAATTGATTTTTATTTAATTTAGATATTTATTTTCAAAGATAAAACTTTTTCTTATAATAACAATTTAATATTTCACCCAAACTAGTTTTTTTATATGGAATTCACATATCCTTCTGAAGGGAATCCAAAAGAGAAAATAATTTTTATTAATTAATTTTTTGTGGAACTTAATTTTTACGAATGTTATATTTATTTTCAAAAAATTATTTTGAAAAATTATTTTCTTGATGAAACGTAATGAATTTAGTTTTGTGGAATTTTCTATGGATTAATATCACCACATTACACTACATCACTTTTGGGGATTTAGTTCTATTTTTAATGAGAAAATGATCTATTTAAAGACAATTGCTAAATTTATGGTGTTTTATTTTAGAAATTGAATTATATAGTGGAATATTTGATCATTTTACTTGTGGTTCTATAAAGTATTAAATGTATTTATTAAAATATATTTAAATAAAAAAAATTAATTTTTAGTTATATTTTCATTTGTGATATTTTCATTGAAAATTTCAATATTTTTTTTATTTTTTTATTATTTGTAAAATAATATATTTTTTAATTCATATTTCTAATTAGAAAATATGTTCATGGAATTTTTTTAATATATAAATAAAATAAATCACTGACTACATTTATTCAATTAATGGTGATAAAGTATTGCATTTTCATATCTTTTGAGGAGAGGATGATAATACCAAAGGAAGTAACCTCATAAAGGATACATTAACATTAAAAATTATCCATTATAAATTAAGTGATCATTCTGGGTTACCATAATAGTGACCACATGAATTCAAATATATTTACCATTCCCTTAATTTATATTAGTACATAGATAATCCACAATCACTTATGTGACAAATTGAATTGAGTAAATAGACAAAAAAACCAAAATAAATAAAAAATTGATATAATGTAGGGTGTTTGTTCACGTGACCACACATCATCTTTATATTGACCTAGGATTGTCATACATGGATATTACATCATCATATATGAATATTCAACACATTACATAAATATATTCATGGGGACTATAATTGTATAACATCTTTGGAAACATGGAATCAAAATATTCTATCATAGTAAAAGATACTAGATATATCATATAAAGCTCTATGACTTTTGAAAATCTACCTAAAATGATTCCTCATAAACATTAGAATTTAAACTTCTGAATGTAGTTATATGAGATTCCCAATAAAGGTAAAATATGTAAATTTGTAATCTTTACATTAATAGAATTGTATGGAAGTTGAACATAAAATTTGAAGATCATACCATGAATATTATAGATTATAATTAATATTGGAAGTTCCAAATACCCTGATCATATGGTAATTAAGAGAATACGTTGTACAAGAATAACATATGAATAAGTCATGAAATTTTTGAACTATATACGTTTTTAAAATATTAGCACCATATATATGTGGAAACATGTTGACTCATTTTTTACGGACATGAAATCGGTCACATGCATCAACTTATGGGAATTAAACCAGGTCCTTGGATAATATTATGAACATGTAATTAGGTTCTTGCATAACCTTATAGATATGAATCTGTGTCCATGTGTAACATTAGGAATATGTAATCTGGTTCAATCATAATATTGGGAACATGGAACCATGTTCACACATAAACCTATGGACACCCATCTTGGTCCATGCATAAAATTGTAAGCATATAATAAAGTTCTATTGTAAAATTTTGAGAATGTATTCATGATCATGAATAAATATATGGACCTAAATCTAGGTTGATGAATCACATTGTGAACATGTAATGTTGTTCACACATAACATTATGAATATGAAATCAGGTTCCCACATAACATATATTTACATGATTTATCCATATTTACCCAAGTAATTGGAGAG
Organism: Viscum album; assembly: GCA_963277665.1. Taxonomy (NCBI): domain Eukaryota; kingdom Viridiplantae; phylum Streptophyta; class Magnoliopsida; order Santalales; family Viscaceae; genus Viscum; species Viscum album. The sequence continues at coordinate 244,615,234 of OY728122.1, read as the reverse complement.
AAATATAGATCCAAACACACATAGAATAAATTACTATATATAGGTTCCCAAATATTATTGATAATAAAAATTCAATAACCCACAAAATGAAATAGTAATCAAGGAATTTTAATCATATAATTTCTTATGGAAAAGAGGTATGTCTCATAATCCACACTCGTTAAAAGAAAAGGGTTTCAAAAGCATATGCACCATGAAAGGGAAATAGGATTCATAAATATCATTCCATTAAATGATTAAACATTTAGTAAAAGAAATATAAATGGAAGTAATGAATTATTTCCCCAGAAAAGAATTAGTAACCCTTATACATGTCATTATTCAAGGGTAATAATTTGGAAATATTTGTTAACAACAATTATTTAGGAAAATATAATTTATTAATTGAAAAATCATATTTAAAACAAAAATCCTTTTTAAAATTCATTTCCTTGACAATAAATGTAAAAAATTATAAAGAAATCATTAAAACCATTTTGTAGTCCTCTTTAGTTGAATACTAATAATGAATTCATTTATTCATTTAGAACATTTCTTAAGAATAAAACATACAAGAAATCTATTTCTAATAAAAATTTCGTTGAAAACATTTAACGGAACCTTTGAAAAACCATAAATTTTTTGGAAACGATAATGATTAAAGTAATAAAAAAATATTAGTATAAAATATCAATAAATTATTTTTATTTCAAATTTAATTTTTAAGTTATAATTGAATCATCATTTAAATTATTGTTGCAATGGTTGAAGTACAATAAATTTCAAACATTCATTGGTGTACCAAAAAAGTTACGAAATGATCCTTAATAGAAAAATGGAAATAAAATCACTTCTACGACCATATAACTTAAAACACGGGTAAAAATTACCTTTAACATCAAATGATAAAATTAAAACATTTTATATATAATTTTTTGAAATCATGGTCTTGAAAGAACACAAATTTTTGACAAAAAAGATAAATAAACTAAGTTTTTCAATGAAATTTTTTTATAGTTATCCTTTGTACAATAGAGTTGAAAATTTGTTCAAATTGATGAATACATAATTAAAAATGAGTTTAGAATTTAATTGTTGTGTTTTCATGTGTGATGTATCATGATATGTGATCAATTGAAGCATAATGATAATAAATCAACAATACTATACTTTTAGAGCATTGTGAAAGGATATCTGGGATTGGAGACCATTGCAAAATCTTTTTTGCGATGGGGTCCTGTCACAAATATAAAATGGATGAAAAAAACATCTAAAAAAGTCTTTTTTGCGACACGCCCGTCGCAAAAAAATAATACATGCAACGGGAAGTAGGTCTTTTACAAATAAAATATGATTAAATACATTATATATACAAGAACCTTTTGTAACGGGCCCATTGCAAATATCTTATATGTTATAAACCTGTAGTGACGGTCCCATCGCAAAAATGATATTGTGACGATAAATCTACCCGTCACAAAAACATTTAATACATATCAATATATAATCTATTTGTAACGGGGCCCATCGCAAAAGGACTCATCACAAATAAATAATAATATAAGAAATAATAATAATATTATTATTAAAATAATAATAAAAAATAGTAAAATTCTCAATATTTTAAAATATTTAATAAAATAGAAAAAAATATGATTAATGAAGAAATAATATTAATATTTTCAAAATAATAAAAAAATATAAAATATTACAATTCTCAATTTTCAGGAAAAATTTAAAAAACATAAACTATAATTATTATTATTATTGGTAATATAAAAAAACATTAAATAATATATTAATAATAACAAATAATAAAATAATAAAATATTTAAAAAAAATTAATCCATATTCACACCAATATAAAAGAAAAAAACTATAAATAGTTCATATAACAACAAAAAGTTAAATTCGATTGTTTTTAACAAAAAAAATAATTAGGGGGATAATCTTTTGGAAGAGCTGGAGGAGCTGGTGGAGATGGTGGAGGAAACTCCATCCCTAAACTATGAGTCAAGAAACAAATGTACTCTATATGATCGGGCAGTAGTTGTAGTGAACGATACAAGCCCTCCTTGTGCTGTTGGTGCTACCATCGACCCATGTCCTCCTTGTTTTGCTGCTACTGCCATCAACACATGTCCTCGTGCTATCACTGCTAACGCATCTCTTACAGCTACTTATGCAAACTCTCTATAAGCATAGTTTGAGCTCGCAACTACTCCTGATATTGTGAGACTGATGATGATGCCTCTCCACAATCTCCTCTAGAGCTGAACTCCGACAACACAACAGTACCATAATAAGTCCCAAGAGATATTTGAGAGCCAATACAAACTTCTCAGACCTTCTTGAAGGCATACTCGGTCGCCAACATCCATATAGCCTTATCGAAAAGGTGGGAACTAGTCTTATTTTCCATCTCGGCCTGAGTCTCTGCCCGGGTCTGAGAGGTCATTACATCATATGACTCCTTCAGATTCAATTTGAAAATAAAAAAAGTAAAAATATTATATGAAGTTAATTTTCAAACATAAAAATAAATAATATTGACCATAATCTAATGATGGTGATCACCTCTAATCGTTCCAGTGTCTATATCACTGTACATCCTCCAACAAACGTCGTACTCCATAATATTGGGTATCTCGACTACCTATATGAAGATAAAAAAATATTTATTTTTAATGTAATATAAAATATTTAAAAAAGATACATAGCAGATTCTCTCTCTTTATACTGATTGCATGACTGACAGCTTGATGTGTCACCTCCTATCTCCCCCAGTTCTTCCAGCCTAATCAATATCTCCTCTGAAATCCACCACGAATCTAGTGTAAACATTATCCACCCCAAACATGAGATGACATGTACTCTGGTCGGTGGGATCTAAGTGACTGATCAAATACTACCACTGCTACATTCTTAATTGTTTTCCTTCTTAAATTGTACAAAAAATGATGGAAATGCTCACACATAGAAACCTCCCATGTCTCGTGGATAGAAAAACACAAGCTATAATTGATGGGATACCATAAAACAGACAAATAATTTTTAATATAAAGTTATTAATTAAATATACATGTAAAGAAATAATATGTATTTACATACCTGACAATGATTGATCATTCCAAGATACACATCAATGATAATAAATTCCCATGTCTTCCATGGTTGAGAAAAATAATTACACAAGATAGCACTCTCCTCTTTAATAGATACATGGGAAAAATTGTTAAAAAGGATCAAATAATACAATAATTAGTATATAAATAAATTAATGAAAGCTTACTAAAATACACATGTTATCATACCTCCACATGCGTGGATTGAAAACAAGATGTGTACGCTGATCAGAAATAGGGTCTGGAATAATGTGTCATGCAAGTCCGCCCACCCCTCCACTTACCCCCTGAACCAAATGTGTCATGAAGGTCAGATGTTTCAAAATCCACATCATCCCAAGGTTTCTCAAACCTCCTTCAACTCACAAAGTAGATCAGATTCCATATGATACACAAAAGGATTTTTGTTAGTAGATAGTTGAAAATAACTATAATATATAGATATATATTAATTGTGATTATAACCTACATTTAACTATGTCAATGTTTACCTTCATCATCCACTTCATATCTTACAATATCAATGTAGTCATATTTATCAACGACGTCATCAATATAAATATGAGTTTTGGTTTGATCATCTCTAGAAATTTCAAATTCATTTGTTTCATCATTAACATAATCATCACCATCAACCCTTAATTGTGGGGTGTAATCATCAACATTCATATCTCGTTGTGAAAAGGATGGATTTTGAGTAGTCTTTTGAAAAATTTCAATGCATTGATATTCATCAGAACAATATTCAGTTATAGTAAACTGATTTTCCTGAGATTTCATTTTTTATGCTCCACCAGTCGCTTAGGTCTCCTGAAGTACAAAAGTACTTCACGTAATATATTTTATGTGCCTGTTGAGCCTGTAAAAATGGGTCATTTACTAAATGAAGACTTCTCTATTGAATATTGAAGATTCCATGAATCAGATGAACATGTAAGCCTATATCAGTATCTAACCACCGACAGTTGAACATTGTTAAGTAATTTTTCCCTAGATAACAGAGTTCCATAATTTTATCTAGCATGTTGTAAAAGTCATCATCACTTTCTCTATGATGTGGTCCTCTCAATAAAACTCCACAGTTCTTTTTTTATTCGAAATATGATCATGTATGAAATCAAAAACCATTCACCACATATGTATTGTAAGATTTAACCATTTTGGATGGTGGGTTATTAAATATACATAGTTTCTGATCAATTTAATCAACATGTTGTGACACTTGAAAATTTGTAAAAAAATTATAAATATAATTAATAATAAACTGAATTGATATGTTAAACCATCAATAATCTATATTATTAATGTTTGAAATAATTGTGAAAATATTTATGTCGGTGTTCTTCAAGAGCAGTTTCTGTAATTTGTGGATGATGTTTATTTAATGGATTATCATATAACCTACAAATAAAATAGGTATACATACTAAAACATAAATTATAAAATATGTGATAGATTCACTCACAGTAAAAATTATGTCATTTCATCATTGTTGATCATAACATATGTATGAGCTCTATGACATTCATCATTTGAAAGCCATCATTCATGAACTCCCTCAAATACAAGCTATTGCTGATTAAAAACTGATAATTGATTATTAATTTCATCATTATAATTACCCTCGTTCCTTCCCATTTATTTGTGTTTTGAGGGATATTTAGATTCAAATAATGATGGCATAAAAAAGTTATTTTCTTCTTGCAAATATGCTTCAGCAATTGAACCTTCAACTGATGCTTTTTTACATACATGTTTCCTCAATTTTAGCGCGTATCTCTTGAATGGGTACATCCATAGAAATATACCCAACCTCCACAATTATCTTCATGTGGAAAATGTAATATTAGATGTTCTATTGAGTCAATAGAAGCTGACAGGAAGATTTTTTTCCAGTTTACATATAATGACAACAAAATTTTCTTCTAGTTTACTTAGTGCATCATAGTCTGTTGTCGCTGCACAAATGTCTCAAAAAATTATAATATGTCTATTATAGAATCCAAAATCATATAATTCTACAAACCTATGAATCCAATCGGCATATTTTCTACCTCTATAACATGAGAATCATGAATTTTCTGTCTCGTAATATGACCATTTTAACCCATTTTCTGAAATTTGAAGCATAGCCATCTATAACACTAAAATCTAATATCCACTAACAAAATAAAAAGTGAATTCGTTGGATTGTGTATGAGATACTTTTGGCTTCATTATCCTTTGTGATCTAACATTTTGAAACAGTTCAACTTCCATTCATCATCAAATTTTGGCAACATCTAATCGTGCCTTTACATTATCTTTGGACATACATGGTGTAACCAAAACTATATGAAATAAATTATCAAAACAGTTTTTTTCAATATGCATGACATCCATCATGTGGTGGACAAACAAATCCCACCAATATGGAAAATTAAAAATAATGCTCCATTTTGTCCAAATATTCTCTTTCACAAAGCCATGGATTTTCTATTGGTTAACTGTTGTCCCAAATGTGATGAGAGGTAATGAAAATTAAACTGATTTAATCACTATACTAGAGATCATTTTTGGAGGTTCATCCTTTTCAATTATGTATTTTCTGAAATGAGATTTGATCCTCTAAGGAGGATGATTATATGGAAGAGATCTGTGATGAATGTCAAAATAACAGGTTTTTTTTCATTGATGAGCATAAAGTCTTTGTTGTCTTTCACACATCAAGGACATGTTTTCAAACCATGTGTACTCTTTCCAGATAACATTCCATATGCTGAGAATTCACTAATAGTCCACATCAATTCATCTCTTAAAATGAAATTTTGTTTCGCCAAAACATCATATATACTAACACTATTACTCCAAAATGAATTTAACTCATCAATCAATGGTTTAAAATAAACATGATTATTCTTTTTTAGTTGTTCTAGGATTAATAAGGTCGAAATGATTTAGGGCCCCTTAATCAACATACTTGGAGGAAAATGTAAAGAGTTATAATGACAAACCATGATGAATACTAAAAACCATAAGAACCAAACAGACAGAAACTGTCAGTAGAACATTACAATCACACGTTTCAGGCTTTTAAAGCAAAAGACTGATGTATTCAGTCAAAATGATTCCATGAATCACCATAAGATGGTCGATTCATGATTTTATCGGTTGAAATCTTTGTTTTCTGCCTTGATATCATTGATGATGTGTTATGAGACATAATCAAATGTTGAAACCTTGGAGTGAGGGGGAAATATATCAACCGTTTCGTAGGAATCGAACCAGACTTCCCCTGTTGAGCTTCACTATACTCGATTATCCACCTGTGAGACAACTATCAAATGATTCATTGCCACAAAAATATAATATGCAATCATTTTCACATGCATGAGTCTCCCGATAAATAAGTCCTAGATTACAAACTCGCCTCTTCATCTCATAGTAAATTGATGGAAACACATTTCCTTCATGTAACAGTGTTTTAACCAATGAAAATAACTGATCAAAATAGTTTTTTGAAATTTAATTATATGATTTTATAGAAATAAATTCATTAACCACTTCTAATTTTCTTATCTTGTAACCAAGATATATTGCATCCTCAGAAGTCCTCAACAACTCATAAAATTAGGATGGTTCCATCTCAGGAGTCAAATCAATAGCATCTTGAGTGATAGTTTGATGAGCAGATGGACCTGCAACATCATGTACTAAATTCTGAAACTGCGATGTATCTGAAATCATGTTATTTTTATCTTCCTTTGAACTGTGTTCAATGTGTTCATACTGAAAAACTTAATCTTCTTGAAAACCAAACCCCAAGAGAGTTCCTCAAACCTTTTAAAATGTGTCAAACATTCTAAGAGAACATTTTTTACTATCACACATAGTTGTGCCATCTAAAACAAATTCTAGTTATGAAGACTCAAATGATAAGAAATATTCCACACCCTATTTATATAAAAGTTTTAAACCATAACTGTTTGGATTTATGCAACGATTTATCAAAGTGGGATCATCTAATAATTTTTTTTGTTGACATACTTCTTCCATATTTTTCTACAAAAATATAAAATCATTACAATTTTGAATAATTTTAAATTTGAATATCACTATACAAAAAAAAGATAAATAATTAAAACTACTTGTTAATAATTACCATTTATTATGGGAAACACAATTTTAAGTGGATTGATGCTACTCTTTTGTCTGACTCCTAATTTACTTACGACATTATCACACTCAAATCACAATGATGAATCTACTCGGATGTACACTTATTCATACTTTTGGATATGAGAATGCATAAGAGTACCTACAATTGGATACTTCTTTTTGATTTCAGCTTGATAAAGATGCATGTAAAAGAGCCATCAGACAAAAGAGCCCCCTTTTGGTTGATGAATCATTATCTTAAAACTATCACCACCTAAACCAATATAAAAATTTGGTCCTACGAATGAATAATCAAACTCGTGTATATGAGATTGTATATGCATACGTAGAAGCATTCTTTCCAAAATGTTTTGAGTTTGTGAGAGTTGAAAGAATAAGAGTCATCGAGCAAAAGGAATTCCGAAAATCCAATGAAAATTGTCCCAAGATATTACAATTTATTACAAATGATTTTATTGCAAATTATTGCTAATTGTTTCAAGTTATTGCTAATTATTGCTAGTTATTTTTAATGGTTGTTAATTAATGCTCTTTATTGATAATTATTGCTATATATTGTTATTTGTTTCTATTTATTAGTATTTATTTCTATTTATTTCTTTTTTATTACAAATTATTTCTATTTATTATTATTTGTTACTATTTATTACTATTTATTACTATTTATTTGAATTTATTAATATTTATTTTGATTCATTAATAATTGTTGTTATTTATTACAAATTAATACTAATTATTACTATTTATTACTAATTATTTGTATTTACTTATTGTTAATATTTATTACTAATTATTACTTTTTTTACTAATTATTATTTTTCATTACTAATTATTACTAATTATTACTAACTATTACTACTTATTACAAATTATTACTAATTATTACAAATTATTATTAATTATTAATATTCAGTACTATTTATTACTATTTATTACAATTTATTACTATTTCTTACTAATTATTACTATTTAATACTAATTATTACTATTAATTACTAATTATTACTATTTATTACTCATTATTACTATTTATTAGTATTTATTAGTATTTATTTGTATTTATTAGTATTTATTACTATTTATTACTATTTATTTATATTTAATAGTATTTATTTCTATTTATTACAAATTTTTACTATTTATTACTATTTATTACTATTATTACTATTTATTACTATTTTTAACTATTTATAAGTATTTATTAGTATTTATTAATATTTATTACTATTTAATAGTATTTTTTTCTATTTATTTGTATTTATTTCTATTTATTCCTTCTTATTTATATTTATTTATATTTATTTTTATTAATTAGTTGTATACTATTTATTACTGTTTATTAGTATTTATTACTAATTATTAGTATTTAGTAGTATTTGTTAGTATTCATAACTACTTCCAAAACATATGTGAACACATAAAGGATATTTAAAACCTTGAGGGGGGAATTTAGTAACTTCTATTATTTAAATTATATATAATTAATTTTAACTGATACGTGTACATTAAAACACATAACACCAAGAATAATGTGATATGGGTTTAATTAGTTTCATCCAATAATTAATATAATGAAAAAAAATATGTCCTTATCAAATGGTTTTAACCTATAGCTACACAATTTTCCCTTTAACGATGTGATAAATTTTACCATCATTACAATGTATATTGACCAAAAAAAGTTACATATTTACCAAATTTTAAAATAATGATTAAAAATATAGAATATATTCTATAAAATTCAATAACTGTTTGTATAATAAGTTAATTTTAAAATAAGTCCTCAAATTGGGACAATAATTACTTTTTTTGAAAAATATGGTTTTAAAGAAAAAAACATGAATCATTTTCATCCCATACATTGGAAAATATTAGATGAATTTCAAAAAAATTTATTTAGTATATAAAATATATCTCCCATTCATATCTCTCACCAATACTGATTAATTTATTTTATTATGATAAAAAACATTTCTCATATAAATACAGTTTAATAGGAAAACTCATTTTACCTAGAAAAATGATTATGTATTTAAAAAAATATAAATTTTATTCTAATTGATTTAATTAAATTATTTATAATTTAATTAATCAAATTAATAGTTTATATCCATTTTATAAAAAAATGGACCCTTTTATACACTATTTTCAAAAAAATCAATGTTTTTTACTATATAGTAGAAAATCAATATTTTTTTTGAAATTGATCAATAATTAAACTTATAGAAATTTTAATATACTAACTTCAAAAATGATGTTCATTATACAAATTAATATTTTAAAATTTTCACGAAACTAATCATTCTATTCTCATTCAAAAATATGTTAAAATATTTTTTAAAGAAATATTTTTTATGTATAACATTAGGTTACTAAAAATTGACTAAATAGTTACTATGAATTTTCAATAAGTTTCTATTGAGTAAGATATATATATTTATAAAATTAGTAATTGTTGTTTATATCGATAATATTTAACTTCTAGGTTTTAGCTATCATTAATAATAATATTTTGATAGTATATCACATTTTTTAGGCATGGTGTTCCATGTAACACAAGATATCAATGAATATAAAACCATAGAAAGATATATATTTGTTATGACATATGGGTCTAAAACATTAACCCCTTTAATAAATTTCATTTATTTAATATTTTTCTAGACAATCAAATGATTGATATTTGATGAATATTTTTTTGGAAATGCACTATATAGTAATGGGTTAATATAACATCCCATTAAAATGATAGAAATATAAGTAAAAATGTCTCCACAAAGAGAGGATTAAAAATATAAGAACACCATTACGATGTTAAAATATAGAAATGGAAGAGAAAATTAACACCTAATGACTAATAGATAGTGGTAGGTAATACTATATAAGGAATGATAACAACCAAATAAACATTAATCAACTAGGGGTTAAAAGTCCATAAATTGACAAGAATTTAATTTTATATAAATTTTTTGTATTATGATCGTTTTCAAAAAGGTGAGGCTTCCCTTAATCTATTATGTTTATCAAATTGATGAGTATTTGAGATTATTTGTTCCCTATAATGTAATATAATCTAATTTTAACATATTGAAAAGTTATATCGAGATATTACACGAATCAATAGTTATTAACCAAGACAATAAAATGATAGAATAAGTACAGGATGATAACAAAATGACATCATAGATCATTTGAATAGAAAACCCTACATCCTAGAAAACCATTAAAAACTAAACATTAAATATTGATTTGAAAACAAATGTTATCTCATACCATTTAACTTATTACATAAAAAATATAATTTCATTCATCCCAATTACATTTCCATTTTAAATCAAATATTGTACATATTGGTTACACATATATCATTACAATAAAACATATCATGAAATATCATTAATCACAGTGATGAATCACAATATAATTACTATAAATTTTGAAATTCACCAAAATATCCGGGATAAAATTTTGACATTAACATAAATGGTTATCCTTAACATGAACATATATATCATTTGAAATATCACCTTGGAAAAAAATCAATTTTGAAATATTAATAATATATATCCCACAATAAAATAGGCCAGTGTTATCATAACACCCAATCAAATTCAATCAGAATGTGTTATTGTAACCACATTAGAATAGCCTTCAAAAAACCAAGTAAGTGATACAAATTTAATCACAATATGATCAATTAACACCTAAAAAGTGGTTCAATGAATTTAAACATATAATAAACCATAAACCTATTAATACATGATGGTATTCATAAATCACAATTTCTCCTCACAATGGAAGAAATTCAAAATTCTCATAATATAATAGTGGAATATTTACATAAATCAAAATAATATAATAAACCTTCAGAATGATGACCTAAGTACATTTTTCATTATATCACTAACCAATATTAAGGACACCAATAATACCACATCAATGTAAATCATATATTTAACCCAAAAAATTGTTTTAATTTTACATGGGTTTTTCCATAAAAATTATGTCCTCAAAACCTTAATAAAAATAAAGTCATATTAATCCATATATTATTATTGATTCTTATAAAAAATAAATTTTATATATTTATTTAATCGAAATAAATTAAAAATTAATCCTTTCAATTACAATATTTTAATAACCATGGATCAGCTTTTGTCTATGATTTATAATTTTGAATAATGCATTGAAATAGTTAATTTAATGTTCCCGAATATATTTTAAATGGATATCCATGGAAATTAGTTTATCTATTCCATTAATTTCCGTAATGAAAAAAATATTCCCATCAATTTGAGATATTATTCATGGTTCATCTTCCCACAAACATGGAAGGAAGGAAATTAAACAATATGGCCTCAACAACTCTATCAACTTGAGATTATATAATATTCAATTATCCTCTTATATAAATTTATTTGGAACTGACATATTATTATATTTTTATTCATATATCTTCATAGGTTATTAGTCATAATAATCTTCATTTTCATTCTAATTTCCATTTCATTAATTTTCTTAGGAGGATAATCATTGTACTAATATCTCATTTGTTGTTTGCAGGATAACATCTAATTTTATCACTAAAATAATAACAAAAATCAATGATCAGTTGTAAAACTATAAAAATTTGTGTAATATATGACATTATAAGGAAATATAATCCAATTTATGTCTTAATTTTGATACCATATTATATGAAACCTTTGGTTTATCCTAGGTCATTCCGGATTGTTACCATGAAATTTTGATCAATCAATTACATTTAATTATCTATAGTGTTCACATTAATGATGTATCGTGATATTTGTAAAGGAAAACTAATCCTTTATTTCATACAAACTATATAAACCCATAATTTTTATACATATATATCAATTAATAATAGTTTAATAATCATTACATAAAAAATGATACAAACATGAATCATATTGGTCATGTGTCATAGGAAACATGGAAATTTAATAATATGGTTCATTTGAGATATATGTTGTCTCCATATATATTTATAATAAGTAGAATGATTTTTATAAATATCATAAATCATTTAATTCTTAAAATCCTTGTGAATATAGCCGAACATAAAGGCTGAGAGTAGATTCTCAATGAATGTATATAAGAGAGATATTAAATATCGCTTGATTATAAGATGAAACAAAGTGTATGAGAACATGATAAAAAGATGAAAATCAAACACATGATATCATATATCATAATATTTAGTCATAGAATAAATCTTGTTATTTCATAATTCATGAATCTTAATGGAATAAAATAAAAAGAGCTATGAGAGCATAATAGTGGAATATGACATGGAATTACGGAATAATCATATTCTTCAAAAATAAATCACATTATGGTGGAGGACAATTTACAAGTATACCATATTGTAATGGGTTTACTCCCTAATCCATTATATCTATTAGTTTTTAGTTCCAAGACTGTCATAGTCGATATAATCCATTACTAAATTGGGATTAATCCCCATTCTGGTCTTAAGATCCACATGAGATATAAATATTTATATAATCCATTGGAGGTGGAAATACGTCCCATCCATAATATAATGATTGTCATGAAGATTTGGGGTAAATGTTCATAAACTATTCATCATATTAATTCAAATAAAAATATATTACATTAATAAAAATTTCATCATAACATAATCCATGGATATGAAATATGTATCCTCATAATTTCATCAATTAATCACAATTTAACTCATCAAAATGAAACATGTTTCATAAAAAAATCTTTACATTCATAATCATTACAGAGAAATAATAACGGTGGTATCCATGGATCACATACCCAATAATTAATAGTTGAAATCAAGGGTTGTTTTTTAAGATGAGAATTACCATTAAAATAGTATGAAACATTATTAGAAAAAAACATTCCATTTTAAAATTAATTAATAAGAAACTATTTGAATATTAACAAATATTTATAACTTAAAATAAAAATAAAAAATTGTAAATTACTACTCAAATAAAAAAATTCATGATGGGGTTAAAATAAATTCATTTTGTATAAGTTAGAAAAACACCCCTTCCATACATTTGTCGAAAAAGTACCAATGTACATAGATTTGAAAATTTAAAAAATATTTCTATTGAAAAAGTTTTTAGAAATTTAAAAAAATTGGAAAAATGACATTAAACACTCATAGGATAATATTATACATCATATTTATATAAATTTTTGGAGACATGCATTTGGATGAAAAATTTTTTACAAAATAAAATAAAAATAAAGTGGAATTTATTTTAAAAAATAATTCCAGTATCGTTGATGAAAAATGTGAGTCAGGTGTAATAAATACATGAATTTACATTAAAAAACATTTTTAGATGAATTTTATAGAGTTTATTGATTGGTATTAAATAATATTTCATCATTTTAATCTTGATCATAAACATAACCAATGAATATTGAGATTGTAATGTAAAAGTCCCAAATTAATTAGTAAGTGATGAATTATATGTATCAGGAGAAAAATAAACATAAATGTATTTTTAAATCCTCAAAATTATAACAATAATAATAATAAATTACCATCATGGGAATTATACAAACCACATATAATAAATATATGGTGAATATGGCATATTTCTCCAAAAAATATATGAGTGAACTGAAATCCCTTACCTTATTATAAAATTCATTCATATAAGCCCAAATTATCTATATAATAATTATATATTTAATATAGAACTATTAAACCACCAAAATCCTGTTTATCATAAAATATGTTATTTACTTATAAGATTTTATCACTTTGTTTTGACACAACATTATCATAACCAATGTTTTAGTTGATGTCTCCATATATTTCAGGTAGGTTTTGATTAAGTAGTTTTGGCCATGAATTTTAATCATGGATCCATCATATCCAACGTTTTAATATTGATATATATATATATCAAATATATTGGCTATGAACATTTTTTTTGTAGCTATTCAAGAATGATATATAAAATAATTACACCATTCATGGATGTATTTAGTCCAACGTATGAATGAACACTATTTTATTTTTTCAATTGAGGGAAGAAAATTATGATAAATATTAATTTACCATTAAATTATCTATATTATATATTATATATTGATAAAATTTATCCACATTACAATTAATGTAAAATATAAATTAAAAACAAATCACATCACTCCATGGAGGTGGGTTTATACAAGTAGGCCCGAATGATGTAATCGTTCACAAAAGGGTTGTATGGTTAGATGGTAGCTTTGATATAGTGAATTTAAAAGTCTAATTTTGTCCTAAATAAAATATATAAACATTAAAAATATCATAATATTCAACCGTTAGTGATGGAAATGAAAAATTAGTTGTATCATAATGTGGAGACGGTATGTTTTACGTATGCACAAGCGATACTATAACTTATCATTTGATGTGAAAGGGAGGGTATAATAGTGTTTTCAAATTCTTATTAAAATTTATTTATTTTTAACATACTGAAACTATTATTTCAATTTAAATACCACATATTTTTATGAGGTAAGGAAAACTGAATAAAAATGTGATTTGGTATGGATATTACCGCTTATCCAAAATGGATCATTTATATCTCCTCTAATTAAATTTAGGGATGGAATTTTTGGAAGAAAATTCTCTTTTTAGTTTATAATATAAATTATAAAAGGTAAATTTTATGGTTTTTTAGATATAGTAATATCAATGTGGGGTATAAAATTGAGGCATGAGGTCTTTTTTTAATTGAGTTGATGGTCAATTTTTGAGTTACTCAAAAGATTAAATTATAATTAATTTATTCCCAAGTAAAATGCATCCAAACGTAAAGGTATTCATAGGTAATTTCGGAAATTTTTGTAAAACCATCTTAAAATATAATTTAGAAACACTTTTGATCCACTATAAACCTCATCATTTTGATTAACCCTCAGTTATCAAATATTAATTTAATCATCAAAAATACATTTTTCAATATTAAAAGCATTAAATTTTGACTCATAAGATAAAATTTTGACCATAATTGAATATTTATGTCATTTTAGATCATATAATATCGAAATTTCCTTATTTAAATATTTTTATGATTATTAAAAAAATTTATATAATATTATTTTCGTAAAATATAATAGTTGGCTATTTTTACACTATTCACTTCATTTGAATTTAAATGAATCAGGAAAGGTTTATTTATGAATATAACCTTCCTAAAAATAAAAATATGTCATATTAACTTATAAATTTATTGAATAACTATAACTCAGATAAAATAAATCACATTTAAAATTTAGAAATCATTTATATTTTTTCACTAATTGAATAAATATAGTTTTTGATGTTTGTAATAATTTAATGTAATTATATAATATGTAAAGATTTCAAATAAATTATATTCATTAATATAATTTATATACATAGATTATTTATGTTAATATTCCCACATAACTAATTTTTTTCCAATGTAAACACAATAATGGATATTTAAATCTATGAGGATAATATTTACAACTTTTTTTATTTAAATATTATAAATAATATTATCATAGAAAATTGTCCATTAAAAAACTAAATTTCAATCCTAATGTAATTATTGAATAATTAAATTCATCTAATAGGGATTAGGATTAATCAAATATTTCCTTAGTGATTAGTTAAGAATATATTAACATGATTTACCCATTCTTGAAGTTATAAACTTTACAATGGTTTATATTCATATTATGAAAAAATATGAATGGAAATGTTAATAAATTTTAATATTTCTATTCCAAGTATTGAATATAACATCTAAAATTTTATTCCAATCATTATTCAATATTAATTTTAAAATAAAAGAAAAAATGCGATAACAACCGCTGGGTAGAAAAATTCTACTTTTAAGTATAAAATATTTTTTATTTTTATCCCATCACTATAAAACAATTATTTAAATGTTAAACAACTTTATTATTTATATAATATAAAAATTTAATTAAAATTATTCAAAAATAATGATAAATTTAATTTATTATTGTTAAAACATAGTTTGCGCATAAAAATGGGTTTCCAGCAAAATTCAGTTTAACGAGAGAAATGTTTCTATAGAAGATTCAAAAATTAAATTAAGTAATATGGAAATAAGTGAATTATTAAAATTATAATAAATTTTATTTTTATATAGAAACCATTTTGAAACATAATTCAACTTATTATATATATTTGTAATTATAATTATCATTTTTTACTATTCTTTAGAAAATGAATGTTTTCATAAATATTTCTAAAGATCTTCCAATTATTATTTTAATATGTTGTTATTAAAATGATGATTTTTTTCTGAAATATTTTCTTAAAATTACCCAATAATTATCCATAACATTTTCTCACAAAATAGAATAACAATTTCTTTTTGAAACAATTGTCTTTTTTAAAGAAATTGTATTTAATAAAAACTATGTGATTATTTACAAAATCATTTAATTACATATTTATTTTGAGAAGAAAATATACACATTTCATAAATTGGTCAATCCTATTCATTCCCATCTATTTAATGACTATTTTACAATGATCACAAATAATAATATCTTTTACAGTATAACGGGGTTTTTCAACATAGTGTTGTATGTATCATAGGATATTGATGAAATAATAATTTTTTTAAATGAAATTTTTTCCTAAAATTTCTACGTGTTACATTATCTTGAATTTTGTTTCTCCTAGCATCGTAAATATATGTGGAAGGTCATGTCCACTAATCTCATCAACCTGTGTGGAAATCCATGTCCACCATCTAATCCAGGATTGTGTAACTCTATGTCTAACATCATTATCGATAAAAACAAACATATCATATAGCTAGGGAGTTCCATGCCCACCCTACCCAACCCTAAATGTTGAGAATCATGTTAGAAATATAAACCCATGAATGTAGAATTTCTTGTGTAACCCTATTAACCTAAAATATGAACCGTAATGTCCAATATATAGAAAACTATTTTTGGAACATCATGGTGTACAATCTAAATAACGGAATCACATATCATAACATAACATCCATACAAGAATAAACCCCATCACAAACTCGAAAAATAGAGGAAAAAATTAGGACCCAGATAATCTCCCATGCCCATAATTAAAATCTAAGCCTCATTGTCATATACATATATTCGAGCCCCAAAGGGACACTCGTTTACTTCCACACGGCCATGTCCCCCTAACATGGGTTTTCATCCTATGTACTTCTGCATGGCCATTCCCACCAAACATAGGTTGTCTTCTATATGGCCTTTTATTGTTACACTATTTATTCTTACAGTACCTATTGTGTAGATTGAATATTAATCTATTACATGAATGGGTGGAATACCAAGTGTTTTGTTGAAAAATCTCAAGATGTGTAGCCATATTATCTAAATAGGAAACCCCTATAAATCTCTTGAAACCACATTTTTTTGCCTTACGTATAGATAACCCCACAGAGGGTCCTTATCTATAAAAAAGCCTCCAAAAATTAAATTAAAATAATTTGTGAGAATCAGGTGAAAAAAATAAAAATAACCACCCACATCATTGTATAGATGAAAAATCTTGGCACTTAAATCAACTCCTAGAAGCCACTACCCCTTGATTTGGCCTCTATAGCCTCCCTTGATGATATATGAAGACCTTTACTTCTCACTTATTTATTTATTCTTCTTTTCCATGATGAAGGAGCATATCCCCTTCTCAACCTGAATTTGAATATAAATGTGGGTGAGTATTTTACAAAATTTAACATATAAAAAATTTTATTTATTTATTTTCAATTTAACACATGTCTCGAGTCCTAGAACCTGATGCATGTTTATTACTCATAAATGAAAAACCTCTTTATTTTACACTAGAATAGAGTGTTTAATTCTATTATTTATTATATGTTTAAAATATATTTCGAACTAATTTGATGTCAATAATATAATATTTAATTAATTAAATATTAAATATTCCATCAAATTTCCAACATCTCAAAATACCCTAAATCACTATCCCTAGGTTAAATACAATATTTTGTGTCCTACTGTGCGGAAAAACAGACTATTTTAGATTATCTACTAAGGGAAAATGATCATTTATCCCTCCAAGATAACCCAAATTCCCCATGTCATATTTCTTATTAGTTCTATAATCCATGAAAAAAAATTATCTTTATAACCTCCATGAAATTAAATTTATCTTCCATGAGAATACTATGTGGTCTTCAAGATAGATATCACGACCCACCAAGGTCGTTTCCCCATAAAATTCCATTTATCTCATTCCACCTTCAATAATTTATCTAGAAGATTCATAAAAATACTCCTCAGTATAACACATAAATGTGACATCCACAACTCAACATTAGGATCTTAGTGCATCCCACCATAGAACTCAACCAAAATTGGATGATTTCGATCCATGACACTTTCCTCCATTAGAGTCGCCTACTAAAACACTTTCATATAATTACACCCAATGGATAAGTGTAATTATTATTATATCCTCAACCTTAAGATAAACATTTCATTTCACTATGATTGATCTAGTACTCCTCAGCATAGGAATAAAAATTATTTTTCCTCCCAACCAAAAAACATCTCCATAAAACATTCCCCAATCGAAACCAAACCTCAGAAATAATCATTGTCATCTTTCTCCCCCCAGAAATAGAAAATGGGACCTCAATATCCCCAATCAAAATAATATATTAAAATATTCAATGGTATTCAATGGCTACAATCCCCTCATATGGACCTCAATCCTAGATTATCGATGTTGTACTCCAATATTAGACATCACATATACAACTACACAATAGAAACCTCCCATGAGGCCCTTTATGAATCCAAAATACAATCTATCTAAAATGTAATATAGATGATCCACTCTACTCATAATTAAGATGATTTAAACATATTTTTCATGATTTTTCCTACCATGGGAGTACACTATGATTTATTCAAAATATAATACTACAACCTTATCTATTATACTATATCACAGGTCTATCCATACTTTATAGGGTTGGTATTCCCACAATAATCTCATCACACACGCATAGATTCTCATCATACTCATTGTTTCCTACTCTATTAAAAACGATGGGTAATAAACTTCTGTAGTTCCTAATCCACTACCCAAATGATATTGAATTAAATTAGAACTCATGTATATAAGACACCGTTTGAACTAACCATTACATGCACTTATGTAACGTAACAATATTAAATTATTTTGACTCTAATGATTCGCATGTGAAGAAAAATTATCTTCTTATACTTCTCTACTGGTCATTCTTACAATTAATACCAATATAACAAAATTTATAAAATATTTTATGCATCATTGAATGAGTTCCAAACCATCCACATGTTCCTCAAAATACCATGGGAACACCAAACAAGGCATTCCACCCCCTCATAGGTTCCCATAGGAAGCCATAGAGAACAATCCCCCTAACCCAAACTCACATCGAATGAGGTCATTAGGATCTCCCACCTAGACCAAGTAGTGAAGTCTCACATAAATCACTATATCAGGCTACGTTGGTTTATGAAATGTCATAGAAGGAAAGAACTAACTTGCCATAAAAAATGCTCCCTTCCCCAAATCACATGTCATTAATATTCTAAACACCATTCTCTAGGATGTCACATACAATGGATGTCATATGCTATTCCCACTACTCCCAAAAATTGAAGTTGTACATTCCCTAAATTGGCACATAATTCCACTAACAATAAGACTGTGTCATATAAACAATCTCAAACAACAACCACCAACAAGGGTCTAGTGGTCATATAATTATAATATAATGACCCACCTGGGTCACTACACTAGCTATCCAAAAGGATATAAATAACAAAATCATCATCGTGAATCTCACCCAATATCCACATAACCTTCACTAAAAATATATCAATATAAAATTCATCATAGTTCAGTATAATTCAACCAAGAACATATATCGGAAAATTTCATTTGAGAATTAATTGAATGATTAAAATATTGAACATCTGTCATCA
Source organism: Viscum album (assembly GCA_963277665.1). NCBI lineage: Eukaryota > Viridiplantae > Streptophyta > Magnoliopsida > Santalales > Viscaceae > Viscum > Viscum album. Next base: position 244,594,952 of record OY728122.1, on the reverse strand, counting down.
TAAAAACAACACTAGAAGGACTATAAAATATGGAACCTACAATCAAACCATGATGATGGATATAATTTTCACTCTTTTTTCCATTTGTGAAATCCAAATCACACACCTCCAAACAATAGGAAATGAATAAAAAATCCATCAAAATGCATACAATCATAACAAAATGTACATCAACTATGGTGGAAATCTTATAAAATAATATAATCATAGAACAAGAATTTCAATCCTAGTATAGGTATCCCTGAATTACTATAATAAGAGGTGTTCATGATGAATGTGTTGATATGTTTCATATTATCTAACAGATTCTTATATCCATAGTTTACCAAATTATAAAAATATGGAAATTAATGCATCTACATTGATACCACATTGTAACATCCTAACACATATTACACTAAACAAGTTCCATGAGCTAGTTTTCCACAAGGACCTAATCGCTCTTTCTCTTATTCCAGAGGATTTTGACTATAAGTGGGGGTATATGTAGGAAATATTGTGTAATTATACCCATATATCAATGTGGACAATAATAATTTGGTATTCAAGCATCATACACAATAGATTATATAGAAAGAATAAATACACTGAAATTTATGAACATTGTAATAAAATTATATAAATTAAAGGAAAAAATATCCAAACCGTATATATAAAATAGATCACACATTGGTCCAATGAAATATAATAATAATCATTAAATAAATAAATATAATAGGATTTGTTGCAAAATTTGAGACATGTCACATTCCGCATAACCTTTAACCAATTGAGCTTCTCTATCCCGATCAGCATACTCCACACATGTAACTCACTCCCATATGAAATTATAGGACATCACAATATCTATCGTGCAACCATTCCCATTATTAATAATTAAATATGGTCTATAAATCCGTTATGGATAACATATAGCGGTGATAAATAGATCCAAGTTGGCCACCCCAACAGAGAACCAATAATCTTCATCCATAAGTGTATTTTCATGAAATAGGACCAGCTAAGAAAAAACATTATTGAAATGAAGATTAAAAACAATATATTTTATCTTTAGGTTTGTATTCATGGTCAAAAAGACATGATTCTACCAATGTCAGTTTGTCTATGGGAATGTTAGTATATCCTTGAATCCAAAATAACAATCAAAATCCACCACTATGGTATCCCCAACCAAACCTCACAACATCACATATTATATCTCACATGTAATCTTGAATAATAGTTCCTAGAATCTAGTCCTATGCCAACTACAACCATAACCTTACGAATTAGTTTCAAATATCTCCTATATATCAAAAAAATAGTGCTTGGAGCATTACCTCATCAACTAAACCACATGTATCCAATTGTTATATAGAGCCATAATCTGACACCTAATACATGTGGTATATTATCCATTTTCAAAGTATCTATCAAAAATCGTGGAATGGATATATTACATAATTACACCATCCCATTCCACTTGGTGCACCGTCACATCCTAGATAATGAATCATGCACATCAACTATGGATATAGAGTGATAGCCACTTATCCCACACAACCTCATATTCCATCATTTCCAAGAGAATATGTTTCAATAATATACCATATATATAGACAACAAGTCTAACATCACATTCAACCTGTTATAAAATCATAATATTCATTTATAATTTTTTAATAAACCATAAATATACAATCTGTGACTATATCCACATTTAGAAATTTATTCCATATAGTTTACATTCCATTTATAGAGAATCTTTCCAACATTTAATCAGATATGTAGTTCATCAAATCCAATAAACTCAATATATATATATAGAAATACATAACCTCTAATATATTCTTTATGAATGGATCCCCAAGATGAAAAATCATATCTATATAGGTGGAATTCAATTTCCACCACCACATTGATATATACAAAGCCTCATTACTCCATTAATACTCATTCACAACATCATATCAAAAATGTATGGAGAGACATGTCCACCTAACCCAACCTAGGATGTACAGTGTATTATGAGGTATCAGAAACCACAATTTGGGTAAATAATTTCATTCTCTATCAAAATAATTTTTGGAACATCATGTTAGGAATATAAAATAATTCATATGGAGTTGAGTGTCCAAATATATTAATTGTGGATTCCAATATCATATAAAAAATTCCCTAGTGGAATAAACCATTTCTCAACCTCAATGAACAGAGAATCATGATGGGGATAGAGAAATTACAATTCATGTTATTAACATATCATCCCCATTGGATAATATATTGGTTTAGGTCCCAAGTGAACACTCATAACCATTACCACCCAAATAGAAGCTCCCACTCAGGGTCATCCTATTAATCGAGAACCCAAAATTTCCCACTTGTAGGTCTTAAATCCAACAACCCAGCCTCAATCATCTCATGGATTCCAAGGTATAAAAGATTTATCTCATCATAAGTTACATATACTGAAGTAGAACTCCATTAAAAAACCTAACAGGTAGTCTCATTCATCCATCCTATTCGTTACCTTGAGTCAAAAAATTGTCTTGCTAAGAAAGGATGATCTAGATCCAACACCAATTTAGGCCACTAATGAACTCATACTACTTCCTCCAATAAATTCGATGAACCATAGATTAGATAAATTAAATGTTTCACTATCAATATAGATCAGTACACATATTATAAATGAGAAAAGATATAGCATAACATACTATCCCAAAAACACCATCTAGAATCCTCCAGAATGCCATAAGGCTTCATCATTAATGTTCCAGATGGAAAAATACTAAATCTAGACTCCTCATCATTCCAAATCCAAATTAGGGGTACCAAATCATTCAATACCATTAAAATATTAAATAAGGGTAATTATATGGTATGTACAACCAATACATGATATATATACTAACACCTCCTCCCATCCCTTATTCTACTACAAAACCTAGCTTATATGGGGTGCGGCCAAGTACTACTACATGGTCACAAAACTCAGTGGGGCTGGCCTTATACATCCACATCTACATGTACCCCATGCATGAGTTTTATTACCATGTTCTTGGACACATTCTATGGTCATTGTACACTTTATATTATATGATTAATCAACATGTAGTTCAATCGTTTAATCTTCTAAACTATAATGATACATGGTTATTTAACACAGTAATGTAAAATATTTCGACATGGAAATTACTAAGAATACATGGGTTTCCCATTAAAATTTATATATTTCATGAATGGGATGATTCCGTGAATGTGATTTGAAAACATCCCCCAATGTAATCATGTTTTATGAATGAGAGCAACTTAAGAACGTCCAGAAACCCCCAATTTACAATATTAATAATAGATCAACCACTAGAGGATCATTTGAATCTATAATGGATTGAAAATAATAAAAAACTAATCAATGGAATTCAAGGTATAAAAATAAAAAATCATCCATGATCATGAACTAAAAGTGGAATTTTTGGCCAAAATCCACTTTTGGATGTCGTTGACCTAGATCTGGTATCAATATATACTTTAGAAAATGACATAAATAATTCCATTCAACCATAATCTCATTTGAGCATCACACGTGGGAGGGTCAGACCCCCTTTATGAGGTGTGTTTTATGACAAATGGAAGAGGGGCTTTGACTTAATATAACTAATAAATTTTTTTAAATAAATTTTCATTTAACACTTGTATCTTATCATGAAACCCAACGAGGGTTTCAAAATTCCCAAAAAACCCCTAATTTGGAATAGAATGATGATTAATAATATCAATCATAGACTCCAGTCAATAGATACATTCACTAGAATAGATGTGAAATATTTAATACTTAATAAATTAAATATTAACAGTTATTCCAAAATAATAACAACTTGGAATTCGATCAAGATCATTTATTAGTGTAAATTACATACTATGCTTCCAATGGAGTTGTAATAAAAACTATCTAGGATGATATACTACTATAAAATAATTTTTTTTGAATCACCTAAAGCATCCATTGTATGATTCTCATTAAATAATTCAATAGATGACACTACATAGAACACCGAGTTAAATTGCACCATAAACAATCAAAATAGACATTTAAAAAGTGTTGATGAATTGTGTTAACCAAATCATGAAATTTCTATATTATATAATATATTGAATTTTTCTGAATCCGTTCAAAAGAATTTATGGTTATATGATAAGAGTTAGTCCAATCTAACACATTATAGTGTTATTTTATTCATTAAGAATTTTACCACCAATTAATGGAAAAACACTTGAAATCTAATATCTGTTATTTTTATATATTAAATATCAGAAAACAATCTTATTATTTAGAGGAAAAGTATCAAAAATCAAATTGGATAATTTTTTGGTGTTTTATGATAATATTTAAATTTTACTGAATATGATAAAATACTAAATTTTATTTCAAAATGACATTTTCATATAGCTTTTGTAACACCCCAAGCTTCCACGGTACGTTTCCCTTCGAATAATGCGATAGCGTTTGTTATACGCAACCTCGAGTTCTAACACACGCCACAACCAATCAAACTAGCCGTTATGAATAGTAATACCTAAATTTTGAAATTATATATATTTTATATTTTAAAATGGACTTCATTTTTGGATTCGGAATATCGAATTTAGCCTAAGGTGAAATTTTGGTACTTTTCGGATAACTTTCATATTTTGATGAATAGTGAAAATTACTAAATTTTAATTAAAAACAACTTTTTTAATCAAAATAATTAATAGTGATAAATTGTGAATTTGAGTGGTTTTAAAGTATATTTAGAATATATTTTTACAATTTAATATAATGTTGGTCATTGGAAATAATTTTAAAATTAAACCGAACATAAACAAGTGTCAGTCTTTTGATAGTTATTACCTCTTAAAAACACGCTTTTTGTTTTGACAGCGGGAATTAATTTTAAATTAATTTCTGCCACTTCTGTGTTTTGAATTTAGAAAAATGGATTCCATATTTGTAATAAGGATGTCAAAATTTTGTAAATAGGTAACTTTTATTTTTAGACATTTTGAATAATTATTGTGGTAAATATTTTATTTACCATGGTTAAGGGTAAATCCGGTAAATAAGGGTTAAAAAATAATATTATATTAATACAAAATTACCCTAAAACGTGTCCTAACTTTATTGGTGGACACATACCCGACCATGGGCATCCTTGGGTCGATTTGGGGACCCCTTGGAGCCACTTGTATGTGATAGGGACACATTATATTAATAAAGTTAAAATAAAAATAAAAATGGCATAAGCTTACATCTTTTAAAAGAACACTTTTTACATAGGGTTATACATGTTTGATTTTCGATTATAAATATTAATTAGAAAGCTAAAAAGATTTCCTACATAATTATATTTTATTTATAATTTTTAGACATTAAATAATTTAAATTATTAATGACACAATAATGATGCAATGTTTACCTCATTAATAAATCATTTAAATAAATAATATTATAATGATTAAAATATTATCTAAAACCTATCCAATTCTTATTGGTTGATGTTATTTAGAATATGAGTCATCTTATCATCGACCTCAATTATTTTTGGACCATTATAAACCTAATTGAATTATATTATAATGTAATACTTTCACTCTTTCCTAAAGAGCCCCTCCTCTCCCTTATAAAAAGAGACCACTTCTACTCATTCCTCACACCTCTCAAGCCACTTGTATCGGCCAAACTCTGCCCAGATACTCTCCCAACTACCCTCACTACAACCTAGAGGCCTTAGTTTGATCATAAATCCAACCTAAGGAGCCCTTTTGATCAAATCAAAAGGAAGAACCCGAAGAAGAGGTAATGTTTTCACCACCCCTTTTCAAGTTCCTTTCTTCTTCCACTCCTTCTTTCTCTGTTATTACCATTCTGAAATAATAACTCCAGTATCTCACATATACTATGATGTTATTATAAATATGGTACAACCATATTCAGTATTCTATCCACCCATTGAATAACATGTCACCATACGTGCGTACGTACGGCTTACCGTCTCCACGTCGTGGTGTAATTGTTAGTCAATATATTATTATTTAGGTGGGTATAATAATGATATGTGATTCATGTAAATAATAAATATAACATGATAATGATTCTGTATATATGATATACTATCCAATTATATATTATTTTAATAATGATATTGTCGGTCGTGCGTACGTACGGACTACCGTCTCCACAAACGCGATGAGATTCATTCTACGTCGTATCCATCCAAGTATAATTATCATTTGATGATTTAAAAATAATGTGTTGGGACATGATATCATTCTGTATATGAATAAGATACAACCTATCCATGAAAAAACGACTTATGTAACAAAACATATAAAAGAAAACGAGTAATTTAACACCCGAAACAACAATAAATCAAAGATATTGTTAACAAAGCAATGTTAAAAGATCATATATGATATCATATGAATGTATATGATTCTTGTATAATTTAATAACAATTATTTCACCATTATACAGGAGGTTAACCTACCCCAACCAAGGAAAAGTACAAGGTAAGGGTTATTTCACAATCTCTTCATTATCCGAGGTTGTTTATACGTAATAATCTACTGGGATCTCGTTATCATCCACATCCATGTTTCTTCAAAATGTATTTCAAAACATCTTTACAAGAATATGGGTTAAAGTCATTTATACCCTTTTTTGACATTTTATAAGAGGAATCTTTCCGTCGTTTTCCAAACAAGGTGCTTTTAACCTTTTCGACAGAATTAAGATAAGAATGTTTTTTTAACTTATACGGCGGGTGCGGTTATTTTCTGCCGTTATAAAATCGTCAAAGCTTCCCTTACAGGCTTATAATAATATTTTCAAAGAAAATGTTTTATTTTATATGGATCTTAAATGATTTCAAAATAAAAGGAGAGATTTCTTTAAAAAGAATTTTGATTTCATCTATGTCAAAATCCTTTGATGGATTTTAAGATTATTTGAAGTTGATTTATTATGATACAAAACTTCTATATTGTATTGAAGGTTTTGTGATATGTTTGACTGTGGATGTGCTATTTTTATACCATTCATAGTTTATGGTGAAAGTATTGACATTTTGTATGCTAGTTTTAATACGAATGTTTATGTTATGTTTAAACCTTTTCATATGGGAATGCATTGGACTTAATATGTGACGGGTGGAGCCCGCTATAGCACCTCGATGCATCGGTAGGTCTCATGAGACAAAATAGTGTCTTGGCACAAGGCCTTGGCAAAATCTTATTTGTAGTCTTGGCACGAGGCCTTGACTATGTGGTTATGATAGTATGGCATTATGCATTCCAACATTATGAAAGTGGTTTTTGATTTTTGCATGTGATTATTCGATTAGTAGAATATCCATGTGAATAAATAAATGGCATTATTTCATTTTACTTTTGCCATACTATGTTGAAGTTCAAGTTTAAAAGGCTTTTGTTTTGGTAATGCATTGCCTTAAATGTTTATGCTTATTTTGAATGTTCCTCTATATTGTTATCCTTACTGGGCATTTGAGCTCACCCCTTTTCTATGTTTTATTTTTCCCAGGATGTGAAGAAGTAAGTTATGAATGACCTGCAGGGAAATTATGAGGGGATAATAGTGTGGATTGTGGAAACATTATGTTGTTGTATTGGTTTTTCATTTTATGATGTAATGTAAAACTTATGAATATATCTAGTGTTTCCAAGGCTACTAAACCAATCGGTCTTTCGAGATTTGATCTTTCTTGTGATCATGCCAATGTTATATAATAATGCACCGACTCTGGATAACTAGGGTCGGGGCGTTACAGATGGTATCAGAGGATGTTTAGTACAAACCTTGGAAGCTAGATTTAGATAAACTCTGATTAGAGCACGTAGACCTAAGATGAACTTTGAGGATTAGTATAGAAGAACATCCTATAATTTTGGTATTGTAGAGATTTTGTGAGTTTTCCGAGCAATACATCCCTGTCTCGATACGAGCAGGTAGAGGCGTCTCTGGCACAGATGTACCTAGGGGTAAAACCCGAAAACACCGCTTTGAGCTAGACTCGAACGGGAACTGGTGCACGACAACGGGCCTTGCTGCACTCTTGGTTACGACACTCCCGGGGGATATGCTTAGGATAACTCTCATTTTATTTACAAATCATTATGAAGGGTTTATGAGTATATACTTTCTCAAAGAAAACATTTTTATGATTATGGATTATATCCATAAATAGTTCAATTTATGTTAAGTGTTTTATAAGTATGGGATTATGTATTTTGATTCATAAACTGATCTAGTTTATGCCATTGTTTAGAAATGGCGCCTAGTAGAAGAAATGGAAACTGTATCAATGCACGCACTCCATGTAGGGATTTCCCTCCTGCTCAAGATAATTATAGTGGGGCTGGTGATGCAACTGGTGCCGATCAGCTAATCACCATACTGGGACAACTTACTCAGGTTATGAATAATAACCTTACCCGTATGGAGCACCCTGATCCGCAGCGTGGAGGATCAATGTTAGATCGATTCATGAGGCAACAACCACCAACGTTCAATGGGAGTAAAAATCCCTTAGTAGTTGAGCAATGGATAAATTCCCTAGAGAAAATATTTCAGGCTTTGGGGAGCAGTGAAAGGGAAAAAGTTATCATGGCAGTTTACCGCCTCACTAGAGATGCTGATCAATGGTGTTCATTGATTCAAAACATGAAGGAAGATGATGAATTATCAAATATGGAATGGAGGGAGTTTAAAGATCTGTTTTTAGAAAAATACTTCCCTCGCGACCATCGAGATGATATGGAAAGGAAATTTCTAAGTCTGAGACAGAAGGAGGATGAGAATGTCGCAAAGTATAAGGCTAACTTTACAAGGTTAGCAAGGTACGCTGGTGATTATATATGTAACCAAAGAAGTAAGATTGATCGTTTCTTTTATTGGTTAAAACCATTTCTCCGTCGAGCATTAGTCTCACAATCCTTTTCATCGTATGAAGACATTGTCTCATGTGCTATCAAGACTGAAAAGGAATTCTCTAAGTCTTATGAATTTAAAGAAAAGCAAGAGAAGAAGTGACCTACTGATCAATATGGGAATGGAAATAAGGGGAAGAAGGGAAAGGTTGAATATCCATCCTGTGGTAAATGCGGGAAGAAACACCCTTGTACTTGCTTGAAGGGAATGGGAGTCTGTTACAAGTGTGGTGAAAAAGGCCACCAAGCTCGTGATTGCAAGGGGAAGAAGGAAGATACCAACGTTCAGTGCTACAATTGCAGGGAGATGAGGCATTATGAAAATGAATGTCCTAAGCGTCAGGAGAACTTACCTCAGAAAAGGCCAAGGGATCAAGGCCAGGCTTATGCTATCACTACTGCTGAGGTAGAAGCTCCGAAAGACGTGGTGGCAGGTAATTTAATGGTTTCCTCAAGTTTAACAAATGCATTATTTGACTTTGGATCGTCGCATTGTTTCATATCTTCCCAGTTTGATAAGAAAATTAGATATTTCCAATTTGATTTAATAAGGGAGTTGTCGGTTAAAACTCCTAAGGGAAGTATCATTGCAACAACGTTTTGTAAATCAGTCCCCATTAGAGCACATAAATTTTCTTTATCTGCTGATCTCATCGTCATACCTATGATTGAGATTGATATAATCCTCGGTATGGACTGGCTTTCGGACTATAATGAGAAGATTTATTGTAAGAAGAAATAGGTTACGGTTCTTGATGATAATGATAAGGAACACCTTATTTTTAGAGCAGAATCGTCACCACATAATTCTTATTTAGATCCACCCCCAGTAGCTCAACTTAATTCAATTATTGGGGAGGAAGAGAATGAAATAACTGTCGGTGAGGAAAGGAATGTTCAAATGGAGGATGTACCTGTTGTGAAGGAATTTGTAGATGTATTTCCAGAAGATTTATCTGGACATCCTCCAGAACGAGAAGTTGAGTTTTCCATTGATTTGATTCCTGGATCAAGGCCTATATCGAAGACCCCTTATAGAATGGCCACTGTAGAATTAGTCGAACTAAAGAAACAACTAGAGGAATTGAGTAATAAGGGATTTATTCTCCCTAGTGTCTCTCCATGGGGAGCCCCTGTTCTTTTTGTTAAAAAGAAAGATGGATCTATGAGGTTATGTATCGACTACAGGGAGATCAATGCTATAACAATAAAGAACAAGTATCCCCTACCTCGTATTGATGATTTATTTGACCAACTGCATGGAGCTCAATACTTTTCAAAGATTGACCTTCGATCTGGATACCATCAGTTGTGTGTGAAGAAGGAAGACATTCCGAAGACATCATTTCGAACCAGGTACGGGCATTACGAGTTTACCGTAATGCCGTTTGGATTGACTAATGCACCCTCTGTATTAATGGAACTGATGAATAGAGTTTTCAAGGAGTATCTCGATGAATTTGTGGTGGTATTTATTGATGATATCTTGGTATACTCCAAAACCTACGAAGATTATGAAAATCACTTGCGCATTATCTTGAAGACTCTGAGGAGGCATGAATTATATGGGAAGTTTAGCAAGTGTGAATTCTGGCTTCAGGAGATTTCTTTTCTTGGCCATATTGTCTCTAAAGATGGAATATCTGTTGATCCTTTTAAGACCAAGGCAATCCAAGAATGGCCAGCACCTACGAGTATAACTGAGGTACGTAGTTTTATTGGTTTGGCAGGTTATTATCGACGTTTCGTCCAGAATTTTCCCTGATTGGATAACCCATTAACGAAGCTCACACGTAAAGGGGTTAAATTTGTTTGGACAAAACAGTTTGAAGAATGTTTTGAAGAACTGAAGAAAAGATTAGTCAATGCTCCTATATTGACTCTACCATCGGGGAATGATGGGTTCATTATTTATAGTGATGCATCAAAGAAAGGACTTGGCTGTGTCCTTATGCAGAATGATAGAGTTATTGCCTATGCATCACGACAGTTGAAAATTCATGAACAAAACTATCCTACTCATGATCTTGAGTTAGCAGCTGTGATCTTTTCTTTGAAGATATGGAGACACTACCTCTATGGTGAAAAATGTGAGATTTATACTGATCACAAGAGTTTGAAGTATATTTTCTCACAAAAATAACTCAACATGAGGCAAAGGAGATGGCTTGAATTACTCAAGGATTATGATTGTACGATACACTACCACCTGGGGAAGGCAAACAAGGTGGAAGATGCTTTGAGTAGAAAAGACCATGGAGTTTTGAACAATATAAGAATTGAAAGGGATCCAATTTTCATGGATCTAGTGAAGATGGACATGGGAATAACCAGGGAAGGTGAAAAATCAATGCTTTTTCAAATGGTTGCCAAACCATCTTTACTAGAAAGGATTAAGAGTTCTCAGACCGATGATGAAGAATTTCAGAAGAAGATTAAAGCTGTGAATGATGGGAGATTGAGAGACTTTGTGTATGAAGATGGAATTTTGAAATTAGGTAAGAGACTTTGTGTTCCCGATATACCTGATCTGAAAAGGGAATTGCTGGATGATGCTCATAGTTCCAATTTCTCTATACACCCTGGGAGCACCAAAATGTATATACATTTGAAGGAACATTTTTGGTGGGACAACATGAAGAGGGAGATTGCTGATTTTGTGTCAAGATGTATGGTTTGTCAACAAGTGAAAGCTGGAAGGCAACAGCCTGGAGGAGTCATGCAACCTCTTCCCATACCGGAGTGGAAATGGGACAATATTATGATGGACTTTGTCATGGGGCTACCAAAGACTCCTAGAAGGAACGATGCAATATGGGTTATTGTTGATCGTCTTACCAAGTCAGCACATTTTCTTGCTATAAGAAAAGATCTACCCCTGGAACGTCTAGCGAGACTATACATTAATGAAGTTGTGAGACTTCAGGGAGTACCCCTATCGATTGTTTCTGATCGTGATCCCTGTTTTACTTCAAGATTTTGGAAAAGTCTTCAGAAATCTCTGGATACTAAACTTCATTTGAGCACTGCTTACCACCCTCAGACAGATGGACAATCAGAACAGACTATTCAAACCCTAAAAGACATGTTGAGATCTTGCTCACTTGACTTTCAGGGTATGTGGGATCAATATTTACCACTGGTAGAATTTTCCTATAACAATAGATTCCATTCGAGTATTCAGATGGCACCATATGAAGCGTTATACGGAAAGAGATGTCGTACACCAACCTGTTGGGATGAGGTTGGTGAAAGAAAACATGTAGGCCCAGAACTGGTGGAGGAAACGGTGGAAAAGGTGAAGGTAATCCAAAATAACATCAAAGCAGCTCAAAGTAGGCAGAAGAGCTATGCCGATAATCGAAGGAAGGATTTGGAATTTCAAGTCGGTGAACATGTTTTCCTGAAGGTATCTCCGTGGAAGGGAGTCATACGTTTTGGTAAGAAAGGTAAATTGAGTCCCAGGTACATCGGACCTTTCGAAATTCTAGAACGAATTGGGGCTGTAGCTTACCGATTGGCAATGCCGCCAAGTCTCTCCAAAGTTCACGATGTGTTCCACGTATCTCTGTTGAGAAAATACATGCCTGACCCAATGCATGAACTCACCTATGAGGAATTAGAACTGGAACCCGATCTGTCTTATTGTGAAGAGCCTGTACGGATTCTTGATACAAGAGAATAAGTACTGAGAAACCGGACGACGCGTCTGGTAAACGTTTTGTGGAGAAATCATAAGATGGAAGAGGCAACGTGGGAACCCGAGGAACTTATGATGAAGAACCACCCAAGTCTTTTTATGTAGTAATACCCTAGAAATTGCGAGGACGCAATTATTTGAAAGAGGGGAGAATGTAACATCCCAAGTTTCCACGGTAAGTTTCCCTTCTAATAATGCGATAGCGTGTGTTGTACGCAACCTCGAGTTCTAACACACGCCACAACCAATCAAACTAGCCGTTATGAATAGTAATACCTAAATTTTGAAATTATATATATTTTATATTTTAAAATGGACTTCATTTTTGGATTCGGAATATCGAATTTATCCTAAGGTGAAATTTTGGTACTTTTCGGATAACTTTCATATTTTGATGAATAGTGAAAATTACTAAATTTTAATTAAAAACAACTTTTTTAATCAAAATAATTAATAGTGATAAATTGTGAATTTGAGTGGTTTTAAAGTATATTTAGAATATATTTTTACCATTTAATATAATGTTGGTCATTGGACATAATTTTACAATTAAACCGAACATAAACAAGTGTCATTCTTTTGATAGTTATTACATCTTAAAAACACGCTTTTTGTTTTGACAGTGGGAATTAATTTTAAATTAATTTATTCCACTTCTGTGTTTTGAATTTAGAAAAATGGATTCCATATTTGGAATCAGGATTTCCAAATTGTGTAAATAGGTAACTTTTATTTTTAGACATTTTGAATAATTACTGTGGTAAATATTTTATTTACCATGGTTAAGGGTAAATCCGGTAAATAAGGGTTAAAAAATAATATTATAATAATACAAAGTTACCCTAAAATGTGTCCTAACCTTATTGGTGGACACATACCCGACCATGGGCATCCTTGGGTCGATTTGGGGACCCCTTGGAGCCACTTGTATGTGGTAGGGACACATTATATTAATAAAGTTAAAATAAAAATAAAAATGGCATAAGCTTACATCTTTTAGAAGAACAATTTTTACATAGGGTTATACATGTTGGATGTTCGATTATAAATATTCATTAGAAATCTAAAAATATTTCCTACATAATGATATTTTATTTATAATTTTTAGAAATTAAATAAGTTAAATTATTAATGACACAATAATGATGCAATGTTTACCTCATTAATAAATCATTTAAATAAATAAGATTATAATGATTAAAATATTATCTAAAACCTATCCAATTCTTATTGGTTGATGTTATTTAGAATATGAGTCATCATATCTTCGACCTCAATTATTTTTGGACCATTATAAACCGAATTTAATTATATTATAAAGTAATACTTTCACTCTTTCCTAAAGAGCCCCTCCTCTCCCTTATAAAAGGAGACCACTTCTACTCATTCCTCACACCTCTCAAGCCACTTGGCTCGGACAAACTCTGCCCACATAATCTCCCAACTTCCCTCACTACAACCTAGAGTCCTTATTTTGATCAGAAAGCCAACCTAAGGAGCCCTTTTGATCAAATCAAAAGGAAGAACCCGAAGAAGAGGTAATGTTTTCACCACCCCTTTTCAAGTTCCTTTCTTCTTCCACTTCTTCTTTCTTTGTTCTTACCATTCTAAAATAATAACTCCAGTATCTCACATATACTTTGATTTATTATAAATATGTTACAACCATATTCAGTATTCTATCCACCCTTTGAATAACATGTCACCATACGTGCGTACGTACGGCTTACCGTCTCCACGTCGTGGTGTAATTGTTATTCAATATATTATTATTTAGGTGGGTATAATAATGATATGTAATTCATGTAAATAATAAATATAACATGATAATGATTCTGTATATATGATATACTATCCAATTATATATTATTATAATAATGATATTGTCGTTCGTGCGTACGTACGGACTACCGTCTCCACGAACGCGATGAGATTCATTCTTCGTCGTATCCATCCAAGTATAATTATCATTTGATGATTTAAAAGTAATGTTTAGGGACATAATATCATTCTGTATATGAATAAGATACAACCTATCTATGAAAACATGACTTACGTAACAAAACATATAAAAGAAAACGAGTAAGTTAACACCCGAAACAACGATAAATCTATGATATTGTTAACAAAGCAATGTTAAAAGATCATATATGATATCATATGAATGTATATGATTCTTGTATAATTTAATAACAATTATTTCACCATTATACAGGAGGTTAACCTACCCCAACCAAGGAAAAGTACAAGGTATGGGTTATTTCACAATCTCTTCATTATCCGAGGTTGTTTATACGTAATAATCTACTGGGATCTTGTTATCATCCACATCCATGTTTCTTCAAAATGTATTTCAAAACATTTTTACAAGAATATGGGTTAAAGTCATTTATACCCTTTTTTGACTTTTTATAAGAGGAAACATTCCGTCGTTTTCCAAACAAGGTGCTTTTAACCTTCTCGACAGTATTAAGATAAGAATATTTTTTTTAACTTATACGCCGGGTGCGGTTATTTTCCGCCGTTATAAAATCGTCAAAGCTTCCATTAAAAGCTTATAAGAATATTTTCAAAGAAAATGTATTATTTTATATGGATCTTAAATGATTTCAAAATAAAAGGAGATATTTCTTTAAAAAGAATTTTGATTTCATCTATGTCAACATCCTTTGATGGATTCTAAGATTATTTGATGTTGATTTATTATGATACAAAACTTCTATATTGTATTGAAGGTTTTGTGATATGTTTGACTATGGATGTGCTATTTTTATACCATTCATAGTTTATGGTGAAGGTATTGACATTACGTATGCTATTTTTAATACGAATGTTTATGTTATGTTTAAACCTTTTCATATGGGAATGCATTGGACTTAATATGTGACGGGTGGAGCCCGCTATAGCTCCTCGATGCATCGGTAGCTCTCATGAGACAAACTAGTGTCTTGGCACAAGGCCTTGGCAAAATCTTATTTGTAGTCTTGGCACGAGGCCTTGACTATGTGGTTATGATAGTCTGGCATTATGCATTCCAACATTATGAAAGTGGTTTTTGATTTTTGAATGTGATTATTCGATTAGTAGAATATCCATGTGATTAAGCAAATGGCATTATTTCATTTTACTTTTTCCATACTATGTTCAAGTTAAAATTTAAAAGTATTTTGTTTTAGTAATGCACTGCCTTAAATGTTTATGCTTATTTTGAATGTTCCGCTATATTGTTATCCTTACTGGGAATTTGAGCTCACCCCTTTTCTATGTTTTATTTTTCCCAGGATGTGAAGAAGTAAGTTATGAATGACCTGCAGGGATATTATGAGGTGATAATAGTGTGGATTGTGGAAACATTATGTTGTTGTATTAGTTTTTCATTTTATGATGTAATGTAAAACTTATGAATATATCTAGTGTTTCCAAGGCTACTAAACCAATTGGTCTTTCGAGATTTGATCTTTCTTGTGATCATGCCAATGTTATGTAATAATGCACCGACTCTGGGTAACTAGGGTCGGGGCATTACAACTTTATTAAATTATTATATTATAATTAAAAATAGGTTCTAAAAGTATAATTAGATTAATATTTTAATATTTAATCCAAATTTTTTCATTGGATTTAATTTCACATTGATATTTGATATATATACTTGTCAATCCTTCGATGGTTTTTTACTTTTTGAAAACCCATTTTATCATTTCATCATTGTGATAAAATTAAATTTAATTACTACAAATTATGTGAAGTTAATTTTGAAAAATGAATTATATATTTGCAATAATTGAGTTCAAATTAGATTAATAGGTTTTTTATGTTATGAACAATATCTTAGGTAATTTTTTTATTATCGTGTTTAAGTATAAATAATGTAATTAATTGTAAAAATAAAGTATAAAATTATCTTAAAACCTACCAAATTCATATTGGATGACTAAATTCAATTCTTATAATATAATGTTCTATCTTATAACATTTAATGGAAAATTTTCCCTTAGTATGACATGAATATTATTAAAATCAATGAATGTGATAAAATATCACACTCTAATTTCTGTATGTATAATAATTTTAATATAGAGAATAGAAGGAGATAACATAGATCATAAATAGTCAGTAGAAATATAATTTATTTATATAAATTATAATAATTTATTTATAATTTATAGATATTTAAAAATTATCATTAATTATGTCATAATTGTGAAGAAGAAAATTATTCATTCAATTAAAATATCAAATAATGATATTAAAAATATTAAAATAAATAATATTTGACTTACATAATGAACAAATTTAGAAGAAATAGACATCTTAGTGACTTATTTAGAGTATGGTTTCTATGTTATAATTTTTTTTTGATATTTTAAAAAATGAAAATGTTGAATATTAACAATGTTTACATAAATAATACTTTTAAATAAGTAATATTTACTGAAATTTTATAATATTTTAAAAAATATCATGATTAGAAAAATAACTATGATAATGTCAAATATTTCCTAAATAATCTAATTGGGGCTATTTTTGAATTATATTGAAAATATATTAAGAAAATATTTTTAAAAGACATGTAAACAAGATAAGAGTCAAACTATTTTTCAAAGGGTTAAATCCAATGATAAGGTTAATGTTTTTACATATACATGTTAAAAAATCATTCAATGAGAGGATTTAGAACCATCCTATTCTTAGACTAGAAATAACTCTCTCTTTTTCTATTGGATATCGAAAATACATTTATAATAAATTAATAGTTTTTGAGTTCTCAAAAATGGCCCTCCCCTCTCTTATAAATGGCCATACCTCTTTCTATTTTTTACACACATATAAATCCATTTTCCTTGGAAAAAAATTGAAACATTATTCTCCATAATTTCTTCAATTCATCATGGAGTTCAATTTTTATATAAATCCAAACTATGATGTCCTTTTTTCCAAATCAAAAGGAGACAATCGATGAAGAGTTCATTGTTTTACTAAATCAATTCAATTAAATTTATTCTAGTACATAGTATTCTTACATTATTCCCATAATAATGTAATTATTCTAGTAACAAATATATTATGATTTTTTTCATAATTATGAGATAACCATATTCTTTCATTTATACATCCTAAAAATTAAAACATCTTCATGTGTACGTACGAACAATTTAAAATGTTGATATCGTAGTGTAATTTTTTATTCAACATTATTTTATTAGGATGGGTATAAGGATTTGTATAATTGGTATAAATAATTAATATAGCATGAAAAAGGTTATGTATAATTAATATACCATCCAAATAAATACCATTTAACAATTAAGTGAATGATATTGTTTCTTGTGTGTACGTATGACCTAATGTCTCTACAATGCGGTGATACTTATTATCCCCAATTTCAATTCAATAATGATTATAAAAATTTATATAATGAAAAATTATAAATTTATAACAAAAAATTATTATATATATATATATATATCATTTCTTGATTCTATTCAATATGATTAGATAACAGAAACAATATCCATGCATACGTATAGCCCACTATCTATATGACGGGTGTATTCCATTCCATATATATATATACAATATATGATATATAAATAGTTTTTAATTTATTTTGGGTTAGTAAATCATGATCTAACTAATAAGATCATGAATAACTAGTCAAAATACATATGATAAAAAGAGAAATTATTACTGTAAACATTGCTTTAACATGGAATAGTTAAATTAATTGGTAATATAAACTAATAAATGAATAATATACGATATTGAAAGTATTATTAATATTCCGTTAAAAGTTAATAGTAGGTTTAAAACAACTATATAGGAGTTTAAGTCATTTATAAAAGGCATCAGACCAAAAGAAAGGGTTAATTTTGCAAATCATGTTATAATCTCATAATTTTTATATGTAAGTATTTACTTGTAATTATTTATCATACCCTTTCAAGTTGCATAAAAAGTTTTAGAAAGGTATCGTTAATGTTTAATCTAAGGTAAACATAATCTAAAACATTTTTTAAATGTTTTTATGATTTATTGTTCCAAATATTTATTATTAATGGCCTTGTTTTCAAAATGGGTTTAAAGATTTATTTATTTGGACATGAATGTTTAAAATTGTTAATTCTGTTCAAAAGATCCAAAGTAGTGTGCAAAACTTTGATTAAAAAATACATTTTTATATTTCTTTTTTTTCAAATTTGTGACATTGGAATAAATGATTTCAAAAAAAAGCACATTTCTCTTAATGATTTTTAATGATTTTTTTCATCTATGTCAATACCCATTGTTGGATGTTATCTTTAATAAGATTTGTTTATTATGATGCCATCGATCATTTATTGTTGATTGGATTATGATATGTATGACTATTGATGTACTATTGTGATAACATTCATGTATTATGGTCTAAGTGTTGACATTAGGTATGTTATTTTTAATATAAATGTTTATGTTGGTTATATTTAACCCATTTCATTAGAGTAATGCATTGAACATAGTAAGTTCCTAGTGGGGCCCAATATAGCCCCTTGATGTGTTGGTATGTCTCATGAGACAAACATAATTGGGTTCATTCTTATTTATATATTGTCATGGAATGTGGAATTTATGGCATGGTCATTATATCCAGCATTATGTATTCCCTCATAATAAGATAAACTATTCATTTTACATGTGATTATTCAACTAGTAAAATATCAATGTAGATGTGTAAATGGAACTCTTTGATTTATTGTTGAAATATTATGCTGAATATTTTGTTTTCAAGGTACTTTTATATTAAAATTTTATTTAAATGTTTGTGATTATTTATGGTAGTTTTTTCTTCATTATGTAATCTTACTGATCTACTATGATATCACCATTCTTATGTTTTATTTTCCATGGAATCCATGATATATATAATTATTGATATACAGGGTTATGATAGAAGATTAATGGGATTCCAAAAGGAATAACTATGTTTAATATTATGCTATAAATTGTAATGTAATATTCATTTATGTAATCTATTTTATAACACTTTTAGACTGATTTGTCCTTTCAGAATTTGATTCCTTGAAAGCATTCAAAATTATTAAAATAATGCACTAACTCTAAGATAATTGGTTCAAGGAATCGTAGTTAGTATCAGAGGAAGATTAGTAACATCCATGGAAATAGATTTAGAAATCATAGATAAGAGATCCTAACTCGATGATTGAATTTGAGAATAGGTATAAAGGAACATCCTAGAATTTTGGAAATATAGTGATAATGTGAGTATTCCTAGAAAATACATCCATGTCTGGACACATTATGTGGGTGTGGTTCTAGTGTAGATGTACTTTGGAGTAATAACTCTGAGTTGGGGTTCTAATCATGACACGAGGTAACCTGGTACATGACAACAAGCCTTATTGTGCACCAATTTTGACTCTCTTTGGATATATGCTGAAGATAAATCATATATTATATATGTACCATTATAATCAATTTAAAATTAATGATTCACCAAAAGTAACCAATGTTTCTATTATCAAATGTACAATGCATAAATATATGTTATGTGATATATCTTATTTAGATTTATATAAATTTCATTACATTATAATCTCTTCAAAAATATTCCATCTTATACAAATGACTCCACATAAATGAAATGAAAACTCCACCAATGAAAGTGATCTAATGTGTAATAATTGTCATATATTGAAGGGCCTTAATCCAACATTTAGGTAGTTAGTCTACCATATAATCTCATCTTATGAGGATGTATAACCATAAATTAATAAAATATGAAACGAATTTTCTGAGTCTTATAGCTACTATGGGATGAAATAAGGTAAGTGGATGGAAGAGTAAAATATGGATAATGGGAATAAGGGAATGAAGGATTTTCCCACATTTCATAACTGGGGAAGGAATCACCCTTGTAAATTCATGAAGGTAATGAGAGTTTGATATTAGTGTGGAGAAAAATGAAACAATGGTTGTGATTGCAAGTTTAAGAAAAAAGATTCCAATATACACTCCTTCAAAAACAATGAGTTGATGAACTATACCAACAAATGTCACAATCGTCAATAGAATACACCCTAGATGATTCTATTAGATAACGATCATGTTATGATAATTCCATTAATGATGAGAAATTATTAATATTCCGATTTATGATATATGGAAAATGACTATTTTGTTAAAAATATACATGTTATTGGAATTATGGAGTATATGAGGATATTATTGTAGTGCTTTTTCAATAATAATTTGAGTTAGTATAGTACATATAATAGTGGCATGGATTCAAGTAAATCTTTTTAGAAATTTAATATTTTAGCTAATGATAACCATTAATATTTTTCTAATACTGATATGATAATTATTGGATAAAGAGTTGGTTGATTGAAATAATTCATATTTGATATTATTAATTACCTTAGATCTATTTAATGGTTTTTTATTCTATCATTTTATGAGATTATAACATTTTTTTATTTAATGAGTACGTCAATGTTCTATATTTTACATAAAGAATATGGGAGCCTCAACAAAATCGATAATGTTTAATTGTAATTAAGGGATTAATCATGTTTTAAGAGAATACATGATTAATTATTAACATGTTAGGTTTGTGAATAAAATTAATACATCATGTTATGTTGATTTTTGAAATTTATTGACCTTCGTTATAATTTTTTGGACTATTTGTTTGGATATAATTTTTATGGATAAATCTAATGCAAGAAATGGATAAATATGAAAATTGGATAGTATGGTTTAAGGGTAAATAATTTCATACAATTGTTTTTTGAATATTATAAAAAAAATTTATATGAAATGGGACACCCATAGGTCAGGCGAAAACCCTTCTCCCTTGGAAGGGTCACGAGATTGGATACCGCAAAATAATGGTGATAAGTGTGTGTCAAAAACTAGTAGCCTATGTGATGTAATGGTTTTTATATCATAGTTTTTGTTTATTTAAATGAAATGAGAGATGTTGTATAAGTTTATTTTTTGTAAACATATATAATTAAGATAAATAGAATATAATTTAATTTAATTAACTTTTGAAGAGAAAGATGAGTTTTTCGTAGAAATTAATTAATTGATGAAACACGACATATCATGTAATTATGATTCCTTTTGTTCTTATTATATGAAATAATTATTTATTCCACTCCAATAATAAGATCTTGAAACCAAATATGTTATCCCAGAACTTTTTAATGAATCAAATGGTCCCATAGATCATCATATATTTAGAGCTCTGACATTGTAAATTTTTTCCAAATCACGTTCTCTATAAATATCAATCAGAACATGTTGCTTATATATTTCATTCATTTCCATGTTTTACTACATATATCCCTTATATGTTTCATCTCTGGTGACCGTCACACTTTCCATTGTTTATATTAAATTAGGGATCTCATTAATACTTTTTCAAAGTGAGATTTCAACAAATATGATTGAAGATTCAAACCCATAGTTTTTCTAATTATAAACTAGGAGGATTAAATTTAGTTAAGGATAGGAGAATATAAAAACCCAATATTCCATGATACAATTCTCTATAAATAATTCAATAGCTCATACTGTATGATACATGGAGTTCAAGCACCTCATAACCTATCAAATTTCCAGTTTTAAAAGTGTTTATGAATAATATTAACTAAATTATGAAAATTATATATTATATAATTATTCAAATGTATTTACATCAATAAATATTATTTATTTTAATTTTATATGAATTAATAAAATATTACATATTAAAGGCAATTTTTTTGTCTGGAAATAGTTTTAACACCTTTTAATGGAGAACCCATTTTAAATCAAATATTTGAAACTTTTATATAAAATTTTTGACATAATAAACATATTGATTGGAATTGGGACTTAAAATTTTACTTAGGATAAATATTTGTATTTTTTCTGATAAGATTCATATTTTAATGAATATGAAAAAATACATCATTTAAATTCAAAACATATTTTCATCTAATTTCATAATATTAATAGATTATCCTTTAAATTTGTTTTAATCTATAATTATATTATGTTTTATATTTAATATAAATTGTTTTTTTAGACATAATTTCACATTGTAATTTTATATTAACACATTATAATCTTTAGATGGTTATTATTTTTTAAAAACCCATTTTCTCCTTCAATCAACGAGATTAATATTAATATAATTACGTTAACTTATGTATATTTAATTTCAAAAAATGAATTAAAAATTTGAAATTACTGGGTCCAAATTAGGCAAAAGGTATTATTTATTTTTTAAAATTTATGATTAGTGTCTTTATTAATATGTTTTTTCAACACTTAAGGGTTACTCTGGTAATTAAGTGTAAAAATAAATTATAAAATGACCCAACCAAAAACCAAAATCATATCAAATGAATAATTTCGAACATTAAAATATGTGATTTTATAGGAAATCATTTAATTGAATATTTTCCAGGAATATGACATTAATTTTATTAAAAAGAATGAATGTGAAAAAACATCACACTCTCATTTCTTATATGTATAATAATTTTATTATAGATATCACTAAGAAATAAAATATATAATAAATAGTATTTGGAAATATAAAATATTATTATAAAACATAATAATTTATTTATAATTTCTAGATATTAAATAAATACAATTAATGATGACACAATAGTGAAGATGAAAATTATTTTTTCCACATAAATCTCAAATAATGATAATTAAAATATAAAAATAAATATAATTTCACTTAATAAAAAACATAAACGAATGTATGAGACTATATAAGCATGGTAGTGAAATAATTGAAATATTATATCTTTGATATCTTGTTGTTTAAATATTTTTAAAAATTAAAATATTTGAATGTATTAAAATTGATATAAATGATGCAGTAAAATGGAAAATATTTTATTAAATGTCATAAAATTAGTAAAAATATAATTTTTGTCCAAATAACTAGGATAATGTTATATTTATCATAAATTATCAAATTGGATATCGTTTTTTATTTTATATAACTTAAATTAACCCTATATTATAAAAAAACTTGTAAACATGGTAAATGATGAACTGCTTAACTAAGTGTTAATTCCAAAAGATACAGATAATTTTGTAACCTAAACCTGCCTATAAATAAATTTTTGAGTGTATTGAAAAAAATACTCATTTAATACTCAAAATAACTCATTCTTTAGCAAATTGAAACTGATAATTAATTAAAAATTAATTATGATTTTTTGAGATTCCAAAAGTGGCATCCTCTCTCTTTTAAAAGGGAACCTCACCTTCTTTTTTAATCACAACCATAAAGGACTTTGTATTTTACAAAACCTACCCAATTATCCTCTAAAATCCGCTAAATTAATCCTAGAGTCCATATATTGGAATGAAATCTTACTTAAGAAGTCCTTTTGTGGAAATCAAACTAAGATTGTGGATGAAGATGTAATTGTTTCACCAATTCATTTAAATTTCATTCATTATTTTACATCCTATTGATATCGTTTTGATGTACAAAATTTTTAAACATATTATCATATGAATAATTATATTTTATTATAATTATGAGTCAAACATATGTATATTAATATTTCTCGTTTCAATCATTAAAAACTCATGAAAATCGTTCCTCATAAATAAAATTTTAGAAAACTCTTGCTTTATCATAAAAAAAGTGAATAATATTTTTGATTATTTAAATAATAAAATTAATCTACATACATTATTTCAATGAATTAGGATCTTTGAAATAATACAATAGAATACACAATATCACAACAGTAAATTCGATTAAAAAATAAAAAAATTGCTAAATCTCAATGAATAAATTAAAATATAGAGGTGTGACATAAATTTAATAGATCATTAAAAAAATGATCATAAATTAATATATATAATAATAATGATATAAAATAGGAGATTTATAAATTTACTTTTTATATTAATGATTCAATTTTTTAATCGATGTTTGAAGTTTATTTAATGGTCTATAGTCATAACATTCACCAAATAGGGCATTTTTCTTATCATGTTCAATGATAAAGTTTCACTATTATATCTAATAACCCCAATTATATGTTTTATTATTATCCAAAACTAATCCAATAATTTAATTTTTTTTAAAATTTTATCTTTCATGAGGTTTAATTAAAGTGTACTATATGTAGTAAGTTTTTTTATCTGAAATTTTACACTGGGATTATATTTTTTATTATAAACCATGTACTCATTTAATTTTTTAACTACATAACCATTTATATTTTTAGTTTCATGAAACCCATCATAATTAATGGTATATAATGCTTCAATTAATTTATATCATTTAATGGGTTTTTGATTCGAATCTTTTTAATGATATTTGTTTTTTTATTTATACTATATGAGATATTTTTAATATAATTCCCCATGATTTAATATATCTAGACTATTAGATAACTAATTCCATCAGGAAAAGTTAATATATTTCATTTCATTATACTTTCAATTCTTGTAATCCCTACGTTTTTTGGATTATTATGTTACCGTTATAGTAATTTTTTTGTAAATCTAATTTTTTTCATTGAGATATGATTTGTATTTAGCAGTACTTCCAATTTTTATGTTAATATAATTGGCATTAATTATATTCTGTATATTCTCGCACTAATTTTATTATGTGACCAAAATCATATAAATCCTATAGATCGTTTTCCATTCACTATCATCCCATATTATATGCATTATTATTAATGATTTCATTTTTTTAATAGTTTATAAAATTCTTGAGTTTTATACTCCATAATGCAGTGTCTAGTGGTTCAAGAGATGTTTTATAAATTCTAGAGGTAATTTTAATAATTTCTTGTAATTTAATAATTAGTGTTAAAAAACCACATTCCTGTAGTAATTTGAATTTTTTAATTGATTATTTGGTGTCAAAATTAAAAAAATTGTATAGTGTTAAATATATTAGAATATGTTTTTTACTTTTTTTAAATAAATAAATTAATTATTAAAGTAATTTTTAATTATAATAAATTATAATAAACCCCTTTAATAATTATATATCACTTTCATAAGTTGAAATGCTATTAATTTCTATGAAATATTTACCCTTACAAATGAAATTGTAGTTTTCAATGGGTAACAGTTTTTAAAAATTGTCTTACATAATGGTTATATTTTATTATAGATTTTGTATATGTAAGGTATCATTTAATTATGTTTTTATAGCTAATTCATAACTATGTTTCTATAGTGCGATGTTTTCTTGGAATATGTAATTGTACCTCCTCTATTTTAACAATCATATTATTGTTAATCCTTCATGTTGTCTTGTGTTGGGGTACTTAATGATAATTTTTCATTCTTATATACACATATATAGGTTATATGTTATTTCCAAAAAATAAATAAGGGTTATATAATGGATTTGTATGGGTATCATATCACATGAGAGAGGATTTGATTAATAGTATCCTAGTTTGTTTTAAAAAAGATATACAATGTTAAATTTATATAAAGTTCATCCCCCTCATTAATTTTCCATGTAATGTTATCCATTAATGTAAAATTAAAATCATGATACCCTTATACAATTAATAATCCTTATACAAAAAATTAGTGTCATTTAATTGTAATGTTTTAATATCCTTACACATCACATGAATTTTCATGATCGAACCCACCAAGGCGATCACTGTATGTTGTAAGATGAGATTAAAAAACAATCCCCTGACTAATTGGAAAATCATGGTGACTAGAACAAATTCAAAATCTAATAGACATTACAGGCCTTATACTAGAGGATATATACACTCAAATATTTCAATTAATCAGTATAATATGGTAACGATAAATTATTAACAATATAAATGTTTTAGTAATATATATCAATAAGGATTTTATAAAAATGGAAAAAACAAAAGGGTTACATAAAATCCCCAAAATACTGTAATTTATCCCAACATTACAATAAAACTAGGACTACTATCATAACAAAAATTCAATGATCCTTCCATTGTTCATCTAGTAACAGCATGTTCCACCCAATCCTTTTCCTCCTTGGACATTAGTGAAAATACTATCATTTTCAAAAGACAAGTAATATGTGGTCCTTTACGATGTATTTGGTTATATGGTCACAACGAGTATGAATCCATAAAATAAAAAAACAATAATATCAATGTGGGAGTCAATTATATATGAATGCTGTAAAGGAATAGTCATGATAACAAAAATATTCTCAATGTTTGAAACAATTTCTCAATGAGAGGTTACATCCTCATTGTTGACCTGATATCCATCTAGTGTCTCAAGTTTAACCTTCAACTTATAAAAACAACTCATAAAGACATGATTTATATATTAAACTTCTATGAGATACATTTTTTTCATAACATTCAATGAATAAGAGAAATGGAAACCAACATGGATCATTTGAAATAATGACCTAAACCGATTACATTATATCAAAAGAAAATATATATTGATTCATCGATTGGGAATCACATCTATAGCCTATGGTAGATACCTAACACATTCTAATTTGACACACTAGAATTGGTATGACGTGTATTGAAGAATATAAATGGGATACATAACCAACCAAAAGTATTAATAATAGAGGATCTCACTGTGTGCCTCATCAGGGTAAACCTGTATCTATCTAGAAAAATCCCATCTTGGTGATAACTCATCTAGTGTATAGGATTATATCCATCAACACACCCTCTAATAAAAAGGTTATGAAAAAAACGAAAACAACTTCAGTTTCAAAGAACAACATAAAATCATACTAAAGATGTTTTTATGAAAAAAGGGAAATATGATTCCCTAAAATTAGTATGTATCATGTCCTGGTGGAGTCACTATGTTTCTTTCTAATTTATGAACTAATAATGTATTTTTAACTAAAATTACATGAAATCTTCAAAGTACATCACATTTTATAACAATTCATAATGTGTAGTGTTCTTCCTCAAACATGGAATGTCTCATCATCTTAATAACATATGTTTTACAAATTATACATGGTGTACTACACATTACATTATGATTTAGGGTCAGTCCTGCACTCACTGTGTGTTTTCTACTGAATCCCATGTTCCTTCTGTTTTATACAAGGTGTTACCCATTAGACATGGTGTGTTGGACCACATATACCCCTTAGAGTGTACTCTATATACAAACTACGATAGGTAGATAATAGTCACAAGATGTGTGGGATTCCCATGTGGTGTTTTATATTAAACTCAATGGGATAACCTAGGATTCAACATATAAGGGAAAATACATAAAGGGTTCTTATGAAGATAACATCATTTAATCTCTAATTTTACATAATCATCATTATATTAATATGTATTCATATTCATGACCTCTACATTCACCATATCCACAAATAATGGCCACAGATCCGTATATCTTAGTTCATTAGGCCTATAATGCCACCAATTTCTAGATTTATCCACCCATTGATCATAAAATTTATGAAATCTCCATATTTATTCATCCATATAGATAAATTAATGAATATTAAACCATCCAATGAAACATCATTCCATTATTATCATCAAAAGTGGCTGGATTCAAGAAACCCATTTCTAGGAAACACTAATTGTCACATAATTAAAGATACATAGTCAATCTTTTTCATGGATCCACTATTTACTGAAAAACATTTGGATTTTCATAATAAAAAAAATACATTAATCTATTATGAAAAACATATTTTCAAATCCCTTACATAGATCTATTATGCCAAAGAATTAATGTACAATGATCAGTCGACCATGATATTAACAAAACATCAAACAGTAAATGTTTCATTAAAGAACCTTAGTAAAAATAAGGAGAAAGGAACAAAAAACTATGTAATATTTTATTTATGTTCATGATAATTTATAAATAATCAGTGAATTAAATGTAATGGAATGCATAATAAAATAAACAATTTTAATGGTGAATAA
Source organism: Viscum album (assembly GCA_963277665.1). Classification (NCBI taxonomy): domain Eukaryota; kingdom Viridiplantae; phylum Streptophyta; class Magnoliopsida; order Santalales; family Viscaceae; genus Viscum; species Viscum album. Next base: position 244,566,335 of record OY728122.1, on the reverse strand, counting down.
CTCTCAATTTACCTGATATCTAAATAAAATAAAACCAATGGAATATCTAAAGAAGAATGCACCATTAATTTAACTAGGAAAAAAATCACATTTATTGGAATCCACAAAATGGATTAAGATAAAAAATACATACCAGGTGTTGGATAAATAGATATTTTGATCTGTCCTACATTAGTTTTTTTATGAAATCCACTATCATCATCATTGTCCCTACAGAGCTCCGTGATCATTTATTGTTTATCATTTGTCACAAGATGATCTACCAATGTGTCGTCCATTATATATGTCTCCAACCACTCATTACATCCCTGGAAACATGGAAAAAAATAGAATATATTCCAAATAAGAGTTTCTAAAGGGAATTTATATTGGATTGAAATTAAATGAAAATAAAAATTAATAATTTCAATTACTTAAATAAATTAGACTATGAATGCACATGACATATGTATCTAGAGATTATAATATTTGTATCAATACTATGGTAAAAACCCTCAATAATGATTTAATAGTAGTCTCACATTTCCCATCTATGTCCCCATTTTGTAGTTAATAATTTTTTTTCTAAAATATTATGTCTGGGATATAATGTATTTAGTGTTTTTAATTTTTCAATATCAATTATCCAAAGGCCTCGTAATCGCACATTGAATTTTTTACACCAAAGATATTATTTAATATATTTGAATATGTGTCTATAAATTTTGGATTCATCACACTATCTCCACCACCATATAATTTATACAGAATGAAATTACATGCAAGAACAAGAGGATAGTGCACTCAAATTTGGATATAAAACTAACACGATACGTCCTTAAGGTCTTATTTTTACAAAAATAAAACACCAAAGTGATTCTATTTTAATCAAATATATCTTTATTATGTTTTCAAACCACATAAGTATCCTAGAAAATCTATCTCTACGCGGGAGGTATAGATCACCCATGTCAACAACATGAAGCATCTCAGACATATATATCATCACTTGTGACTCATAGAATACATCACATGACTATGTTGTATATATTAATATGTTAAAGATGTTAACAACATTTATATTCCTAAATATTTCTAAAATGTGATAGACAATCCAATATATAACTTTCTACCCTATCAAAATCATTGGATCCCTCATTGTGGTGATACCCTCAAGATAATGTGGAAAAACAACCTTAACCCATAATTATATTAATGTATCACATCATCAGAATATGGGAATCATTAGGAACTTCTCATGTTCCCCATGATAAATCAAACCTTTTATTCTATTTATTGCACCCACTCTGGTCTCATAAGTAATATTCCACTATCCTCAACCAGTACAATAGTGACCTGCATAGTATTCCATAAATAAAAACTAAACATGCTACGCTAATTATGAAGGGGAATCATTGTTTATATGAAAGCTATAATAATTGATGATGATCCTCATTACCTCGTGCAATGAAATCATAGAATCCTAGATCATGTTTTTAGAACATGAATGGTGTGTTCATCTGGTAAATTTTTATAGGTGATTGAAATGTATTGATAAAAAAATTAGAAGAAAATATTAAAAAAATTCTATAAATATTCATGATGTGAAGTGATAAATATGGTCTAAAATATCAGAAAATTTCTCAATAAATCTAGGCATCCTTTTACATGTACAATCATCCAAAAAACTAATAATCATTTCACTACTATATCTATGATGTGTAAAAAATAGTGATTCATTCTATAACAAAAATTATATAATTATTATCTCTCATTGATCATGTAATTTCAACAATAAAGTTAAGTAATATTCAATACCATTTAATCTTCCATCTAAACTCCTAGGTCATCCAAAATTTGAAAATGTGGAATCACAATATTATAAAAACAAAAATTTAATATTTTAATAGACCAGAAATCATATGCCAAGGTATCCTGATATATGATCATCAATATTTCATGTAATAATAGTGGATGGACTATGACCTCTTTAGAAGCACATCTCAAATAATGAATGGTGTTATAATTCATCCAATAAAAGGATGACATGATTTATACCATTTTAAACCCATCAAGGAAATATAAAGTGTATATCTGTTTATGAAAGATCGCACAATTGATATCCTAATGTTTTGCCTCCATGACAAAATTATGATAATAACTTGTAATAACATGGACTATATGTATAATGTAAATCCCAATATATTAAGGGATAACTAGATGGAGGTTAAATAATCAGTCACCTCTCTCAACATCAATGAATATAAAACAAGACTTTTAGAATATGATACCATGAACACGATCATGGGTAGATCCCATGATATAATATCATAAACCATTATTGGTTTTAAATTAACTCATATAACTAAACAAATAATATTCATTTTATTGGAAATGACGATTCTAAAACTGACACTTTAATAGATTCCCATAAATTTTAATTCCCCAAAGAATTAAAAAATAGGCTATAGATATATTTTGTGCACCTCCATTGATTCTGAGAATAAAATATATCAACCTAGGATTGATATACATGGATATATCATCATTTTAGATTCATAATAATCACATTAAAAATATATTCACATGAACCGTATTATCATATACTCATTGGAATATTAGAAACAAAACTGTCTATCTTGGTGAATGATCATTATCATTATCAGTAATGATATCCAACTTTAGTACTTCTATCTAAAACCTTATTTATACCTAAGGTAATGTAAACACAGTAGAGGGTTATTTCAAATGTATGGTATGGTTAAATAAAGGAAATGCAAAATAATAACATAATAAAATCGTATGGAACGTGAGAATAACATTTTAAGATAATTCATCACATATTAGAGAAACAAATAACGAATGATAGTTTATAAGACATGAAATAGAAGGAAATAAAGAAATTTTTCCAAGGAAGGGAAACATCATAAAATTCAAATAATTTTTGGCATTGACGATGGTTTATAACATTGTGAACATTTATAAGTAGAGACTTTTTCATCCATTATGTTATGAAAATGAAATAAGGCCCCAACATCAACCCCTGGAAATAAAATCAGGTCCATGAGAAACATTTTAAACTAGTAATTAGGATCCTACATAACCTTATTAATGAAAACCCACAATCATTCATAAAAATTTTAATGAATGTGTAATCAGTTTCTCAAATTACCAAATGGACATGAAACTAGGTCCATGAATAAAATTACAAAAATATAATCAAATTCAAACAAAACATTGTTAACATATATTCCAGGTCATTAATAAACTAAGGAATGTGCCACCATGTCCATTCATAACATTTTTAAAAAATAATAAGGATCACTAATAACATTGTCAATGTTTAATCAGGTTCATGAATAAACTTATTGACAAGTTACCAGGTCCATGCTAAACATTTTGAATATGTAATTAGGTTCACTCTTAAAATATATACTCATAATTCATCCATCATTACCCAAGTCATTATAGGGAGATATAAATCCCATCCATCTCATAATAAAATACTTCGTACATGAGAAATAAAAATAATTAAAACATTCACTACATAATGACCCGTAAAAAGAGATAGGTATTCTAATCATCTAATAACAACCCTAAAAATGAAATGGGAATCATTAAAATTTCATCAAATAAAATCATTTGGAATGGATATTGCATTCCTAACCAATTAAAGAAATCCAAACCCAAGAAAATAAATGTGTTTCATTTACATGAAACCCATTAATGGGAAATTTGCTTAAAAAAGACCATGACATTAAGAATAACCCATTCATATAACGAATTTGAATGGAACAATTTTATAATTTCCTATATAAGAATGAGTAACATAAATGTATGTCACCATAGATAGAAATTAATTTGGAAATATCTATCAAAAACAACTCTTGAGGAATATATTGTTTCTTATTTGAAAACATCTGTTTTATAATGTAAAAAAAATTGAATACCATTTTCATTGTAAAAAGATTTGATAAACATATAATGTATTTTATAGAAAAAATAAACACTATAAATCCATTTTACTTGAAAATTATTTTCTAGGATCTTCTGAAAACCATTTTGAAAATATTTTAGAAAACATGGGTTTTTAATAAAATAGATTTCCAACCAAGGAGGGGGATTATCCGAGCATCCTAAAAAACAATATTAAATATATTATGTTCCAATGAGCATATATAAGTTAAAAATTCATTATTATATAATGACTAAATAGAGTAGAAGAAAATTAATGATTTTTTTGGAAATATGGATCAAAATATTTCATCAAATGAAGCATAGACATAAACAATCTCAGAAAGTGGTGAGATTCTCTCAATACACTCTTATTACAAGGTACGATGGGATCATAGTCTCCTTGTATGAGAATGAAATAAAATGAAGAATAAAATATAATGAATAGTATATTTATGATATAACATGTATTATTGAAACATATACAGCTCAAAAAGTGTTTTGGGGCATAAAAAAACATGAGTGTCAAATAAGGAAATGTTAGAAAAAATTGGTTTTCCAATTTTATATATTTTATCTATTAAAACTAATAAAATAGGGATAATAAAATTGATATGTGAAAAAAAAATTAACTATATTATTCATATAATAAAATAATGAGAATTCCATACACCGCAAAAATGGGAAGTGTGACGATCACATCATGTGTCTCGTATATATTAAAAGTGAGATGAAATATCTTAACTTTGTGTATTGATTCTCTCCGTACTCAAACAAGCATAAAATATAATAAATATTTTTTTAATGTAATTATATTATAGAATCTTATTATTATTAAAAATACCATATGTGGTTTCATTGTGACATCATATTACTCATTGTTAAGAATCCAATATTAATGTTTCACCTCGGGTAAATTTTTTTTTCTTCTTCGCGTGTGTCTTAATTTGTTATACAGTTGGTTCTAATACTTATTATATGATTCCAAAATTTGAAAAATGATATAAATTAAATATAGAAATGTAACGAACCAAAAAATTCAAGGGAAATTTTTTTTCTTAATTTTCATTGGGATTTTACAAGAACGCGGTTTCTGACGACACTTGATTCTGAGGCACGGTGTGGCCGGAATTTCTATCCGAAGTTTAGCTCGGGTACGTTCAGTGAACGAACAAGAGGGATTTTATAACTTTTGAACCGGTGCTCGGAATTGAATTTTGAGGGCACCGATGGATTCGCAGCACCAGTAATTTCTTAGGCACACCTTTTCCGGAGTTGCGTTTTCACGAGAGAAGTTGTTAAAAAATTGAGGAAGTTAAAATAAATATTTAGCTACAATTTTTATTTCTACGTGGTTAAAACCTTTGAGTGGAAGTTGGTGGAAACCACCCAACTTCCCATTGGAGGTTATGAGGGTGGTGGGGACCACACGAACCCCACCCCTTCATATTCCCTAACTCTTTCAACTCACCATTAATTTTGATAACTTAAGTTAATTAAAAAGGTGAGTTTAATTTGAATGTTTGAAATTCAGATACTTAAGTTATGTTAATAAAATAATTGTAGTACTTATTTTATTTTGGTTGGAACTTGTTGCTTTGGGGAGGATATCCGAGAAAAGCTAAAGAGCTTGAAGTTCTTATTCTTCATTGACGAAGAACATGAAGAACGTGAAGAACACCGACCTCCGACGAAGGTCGACAAGAACGCTGGATCCTCAGGAGATCGACGACGCGATGATTCTCCTTCCGCAATGCCTTCTTCTGCGACAGTTATTTCCACGACGAACCCTCGCTCAACGAATTCGATGAGGTAGGGATTTATTTTAATTATATGTTATTTTATACTTCTATTGCCTTTCTTCGTGAAACTTTTCCCCTTGCTATTGATAACCGGGAGGGGGCCAGACCACACAAACATGGTCGACCCTCCTCCCTTATTCTTGTATTGTTGCGGTTTGAAGGATAATGATGTGGTGCCTTCGCACTGCGCGGGATCGCGCGGAAAGGATGCGTGGCACCACCGCGCCACGCCGATGAAGTTGAATAAGGTCATTGCGCCATCCCACTGCGCCGAACGGTCCATGGCCGCTGCATAAGCCTCGGTGGAGCAGGAGAAACGACGACCGGTTCCGGGCCGCTGGCGTCGGAGCAGGGGGACCGACCCTTGCCGGTCCCGTGGCGGCAATAGCCGGCCAACTGGAGCGGGCCGACCAGTCAAAGGAGGATTCGGGGGTTCGAAACCCTCGGCTGGCTGGACTTGAGCGGCCTGCCACATGGGGTCCATGGTTACAAACTGGCGGGGGGAAGCGTGCCCCCCGCTCCCTTGTCCGCTCGGCCAAAATGGACGAGCCACCTGGCTCTGGCCAGCACGTCTGCACGCCAGGCCGGGGCGCGCCAGGCCGGGCCGGGCCGCGCCCAGGCTAGGCCGTGCCGCGCCCAAGAGGGCCAGACCCGGACCCGGGATGGGTCAACCCGGTTCAGGCTGACACAAAGTGTATCGGGCCGGGTCGGACCGGGCCCGAACCCCCACTTCGAGACCTATCATGGTCTTTTGCCCATAACATGGGCTACGGACCTCCGGTCGACGCACCGTCAGCGGCAATGTGATCCTTGGAAAGTGAAGGTCGTTTCGATATATCGCACTCAAAGTTTAGGAGTACTTTGGGTTCGGCTGGGTTGGTTCGTTCACGAAATAAACCAGGCCCTCGGAGCGGAAACACTTATAACATGAGCTCCGGACATCTGATTGACGTGCCGTCAACTTTGTTGGATTCTTCTAAGTGAGATGGAAATTTTTGCTTACTCAACTCGATGTTTGGACGTAGTTGGAGTAAGGTTGGATTTGTTTTGACTTTAAAAACCAATCGGGCCCCTGGGACAAAAAAGCCAATAAATCTCAGACCTGGCGTCCGATTGACGCGTCGTCCGTCACATTGAGTTCATGTTGACGATACAGAACTTTTGGATACATCAACTCCAGACTATGTGTAAGTTTATGTATCAGCCTCTTGACTCATGGAGCAGACCCTCCCGAACGAGCTTGCTGTGTGCTGGAACCCTAGAGCTGGTTGCGACTGCAACATTGATGACGACTGTGCAGAAATACTCCTTGGATTCGACGGTGAAGACTACAACACTCAGCGATCCTACATGAATCAGTGCTACCGATCTTGTGTGGGTCAGATCATGTGTGGTTCAGCGCTCAGCGGTCCAGTGTGGGCTAGCGCCTATAGATCCTGTGTGGGTACGATCTTGTGTGGGTCATTGCAGGGGTTAGTTACCTATCGATCATGTGTGGGTCATTGCGGGGGTGAGTTAACTATCAATCATTTGTGGGTCATTGCGGGTGTTAGTACCTATCGATCCTGTGTGGTTCCGACGTATTAGATGAATCAGTGGGCACATATGATCATCTATATCGTCTTACGAAGAGGTATACTTGTGTGAGATGAATCTTAACATTCAATCCTTATCTTCGATAAGATTGACTTGATATCCGGTCTGGATTACGTTATTCATTTTTTTGTGGATTTGGGTTGTGATTTCCTATGTGGTACGGGTTACGTTTTTGTGTGTGGACTGGTTGTACTTGGGCTCGGATGTTGGAGCTGATATGGAATTGAGGACTTAGGTATATGTATGGGAATATACCTAAGCAGTGTCGGATGTTACTTCGTGATTGTGTCTTTCCTTGTGGATTACCTTTGTGGATTCTGGGAGTATTTCGGGGGTCTCGGGGTCCCTACTGAGTAGCTTATACTCACCCCTGCACGGGATATGCCCGCACTACGTTGTGTGGGTTGCAGACGAAGGACATCGCTGATCGTGGTTGAGGCTTGTGGAGCAGGTCAGTACCTAGAGGTGGACAACTAGGCGGGACGTACTCGAAGCGGAAGGCTAGACCCGAGGAGCAGTGGAGGCTATCTATACACACCCTTCAGGTGGGAGTTCCAGTGGACGCCTCGATGCTGCGGATTTACCTTTAGTTGTTGTTTTCCATTTCCAGTTGTACGTTACTTTCAGTTTGGGTTTGTATTATAGACCACAAAATTTCTGCACTTACTGGCGTACCCAGTTTTTATTAGTGTTTACATCTATTTGCATGATCTATGGTGTTTTTTAATTTACAAAGGAAATTCCTTCCCTTTTTATTGGGAATTACGCCTTGGTGCTAGTTTCTAGCCCCTTGCCTATGGAAGGCGGGCTTGGGGTAGTCACATCATGGGCCCCGAGGACGGGTCGTGACAAATTGGAATCAAAGGAGTTAGTTTCTACAGCAGAACTCAAGAATCTGATCTTTTTTTAGGTAATGAAATATTGTTAAGAGTATTTAGTGTGGTTATCAGTCAAGGGAGTCCAGTGTTGGTGTGGTGACCGACGTATCCGTACACTAGGACCCTGACATCTGATTTCCGACTTAATGCACGAAAACATTGATTGCATGTGTGTTTCATGTTTTCTTTCTGATTACATTGTGTCATCTCACCAGGTATACTGTTGACCGTGGCACACCTGTTTTTTTATAGGATGGCCCCATGATGGAAACCAGCTAGTGTTTCGAGAGTTGTACGTGACGACATCCCACCGAGAAATGAGGCCTCGATATAGGGACCTTTGACAGCAGAGGCACTGGCGGTAATGCTACTTGCCGAGCCCCCGATGCTACTAGCCCCAGCCGCTGACTTTTCACATCACCTTAGTGCACTGCACGAGTTTCAGTGTCAGCGACTGCCCCGGTTCCACAGGTAGACAGACCCTCAGGCAGTCAAGGATTGGCTGGAGGCAGTTGTACGAGTTTTCAGGTTAGTGAGAACACCAGCAGAACTCATGGTGATCCTCGCAGCGAGCATCCTGCACGCGGCAGCAGGCAGATGGTGGAGCTTGATGCTCCAGGTGCACGATGAGGCATCACTCCTCGGGACGAACTTTGAGAACCTCTTTCACTCATATTTCGTCCCAACCACCCTCCGTGCGGTGCACATCTAGGAGCTTCTACAACTGCGGCAGGGCGGCTTGACGGTCGCCCAGTACTTGGCGAGATTTACCGATCTCTCGCGCTACTCGACAGACATGGTACGAGACCCATTCTTCTGGGCCTGGACCATTGAGTAATGACTGAGGCATGAGATCAGGGCATTGTTGATCTCCCTCAGCATTCCGACACAGGAATGGGTACTGGAGCGAGACCTTCTCATCGAGAGCTTTCTTGCTGAGTCTACACCAGCGGAGAGACCTACCGCAGGACGACACGTGGCAGAGTCTTCTGCAGCGGGCAATAGACAGATGTCCTAGAGGTCCAAGCAGACGAGGACATCAGGAGGACGGCCTCAGGATACTGGCTCGGTGGTGCGGGGCACACGCATCAGAAGCAGTCTTATGAGTGGAAGACAATGCTATGCATACAACGGGCAGGGCCACATGGCTCGTGACTGCTCTACCCGCCATGCAGAGGAGCAGATGACGATTGAGGAACCACCCAGGAAGAGGCAGAGGTTCGACCATGGCGGTCCGCAGGGAGTAGGTGGATGAGGCAGAGGAGTTGTTCGAGCAGCAGGTGGTGCGCGGCGCTTTGAGGCTCTACCACCACCACCACCAGGAGGTCCACCCCGACCTCACGGGAGAGCACCGCTTCAGTCAGCAGAAGCGTACGATCATGGAGCTCCGGAAGCGGGTGGAGAAGTGTTGTTTTAGCTCCATGCATAGAGGCCTCTGCTCATAATTCTTTTAACTTTGTTGTTTGGGTTTCCTTGTGTCCTTGTACTTTGAGTTGAAGTAATAAAAGATGCTTGAAATAGTGAAGTTTTCTTTCTTGTCTATTGAATGTTAATACTAAGAGGTGCTGGTTAAAAACTGTTGACTTGACCCTCACTTGTGAGATTATTACTGGAGGAGACCCAGTGACCACACACTGATACCGATAGTGTGACTCAACCTTTGGAGGCGAGAGTAACGACTAGATCACTTGGTATGAGCGTCGATTCCTTACGACGTCATCCATGGCATGAATTAACTAATCATGATGGGATTGACTCTATTAGGTAAGGAAAATGGTTCGCCTAGGGGATGAGGCCATCTTTCCCTTTTCGGAAAAGGTGAAATCTTTGCAGCATTGCAGAAGGTTAAGGAGGAAGGGGAAACCCTTCGTGTGGTCAGATAGATGTCAGCAGAGCTTCCAGGAGCTGAGATAGAGATTGACCAGCGTGCCTATCTTGAGGATACCAGAGGAGGGAGTTGGGTACGTAGTTTATAACGATACATCAGGGACCAGACTCGGATGTGTCCTGATGCAGGAGCGGGCCATGATCGCCTATGGATCACGTCAGTTGAGGCAGCATGAGTATAACTACGCTACACATGACTTGGAGTTAGTAGCAGTGGTCTTCACTCTGATGATGTGGAGAAACTATCTGATGGGCGAGTGCTTTTCAGTCTATTCCTGTGGCAGAGTTTGTTTCTCGATGCCTCACCTGCCAGTAGGTGAAGTCAAAGCACTAGGTACCAGTAGTCTTGGTACAACCGTTGGAGGTCCCGGAGTGGAAGTGGGACGACATATCTATGGAGTTCGTGATGGGACATCCACGCACTTCCAGATTTCACAACTCCATTTGGGTGATTGTCGACCGGCTCACCAAGTCGGCTCACTTCATATGCATCAGAGAGAAAAGAACAGTAGAGAGCTTGGGACACATCTACGTTCATGAGATTGTACGACTTTAAGGTGTGACATCATCTATCATCTCTGATCGAGATGCTCGCTTTACTTCCTAGCTTTGGAAGGGGTTGCAGGAGGCATTCGGGACGCAGCTATGTCTGAGTACTACCTTTCACCCTCAGGCAGATGGTCAGAGAGAGAGGACCATACAGACTCTCGAGGACATGCTCCACGCATGTGTCCTCGACTTTGGTCGCAGCTGGGAGGACCAATTACCCTTGGTGGAGTTCGCGTACAACAAAAGCTACCACTCCACCATCAGGACGACACTATATGAGGCGTTGTATGGCCGACCTTGTAGAGAAACTCTGTGTTGTACAGACCCTGGGGAGTCAGCACATGTGGGATCAGAGATGGTCCAGGCCACGACATAGATGATCCATGTCATCCAGGAGCAGATGAGGATATATCATACCTGGCAGAAGTCTTATGCTGATAGGAGGCGAAGGCCACTGGAGTTCGAGTATGATGACCACGTCTTCTTGCGGGTCTCACCTCGACGTTGTATACGGAGATTTGGATGAGATGGAAAGTTGTCTTCATGCTTCATCAGACGATTCTAGGTCCTCAGCAGGATTGGAGAGGTGGCTTATCACCTGGCTATACCACCTCAGTTGCACCGAGTGCACGACTTCTTCCACGTATCTCAGCTGATGAGATACGTGCACGACCCGATGCATATCATTGACCATGGGGAGCTGAACATAGACGATGGGGCGACTTTTGCGGAGGTCCCAGTGGAGATCGAGGATCGACAGGAGCGGGTCCTATGAGGATGGTCGATTCATCTACTACGCATTAGATGGCAGCACAAGAACCTCCAGGAGAGCACTTGGGAGAAGGAGGATCAAATGCGTGCTTAGTACCCACTTTTTTCCCCCTAGTTCATGATGTATCTTTATGGGGACGTAAATCCCTGAGGTAGGTGTATTGTAAATACCCTTAAAATTCAAGGGAATTTTTTTTCTTAATTTTCCATGGGATTTTACAAGAACGCGGTTTCTGACGGCACTTGATTCTGAGGCCTGGTGTGCCTGGAATTTCTATCCGAAGTTTAGCTCGGGTATGTTCAGTGAACGAATGAGTGGGTTTTTCTAACTTCTGAACCGATGCTCGGAATTGAATTTCATGGGAACCGATGGATTCGCATCGCCAATAATTGCTTAGGCACACATTTTCCGAAGTTTTGTTTTCACGAGAGAAGTTTTTAAAAAAATTGTGGAAGATAAAAAAAATTTACCTACAATTTTTATTTCTAAGTGGTTAAAACCATTGAGTGGAAGTTGGGGGAAACCACCCAACTTCCCCTGGGAGGTTATGATGGTTGTGGGGTCCAAACGAACCCCACCCCTTCATATTCCCTAACTCCTTCATCTCACCATTAATTTTGATAACTTAAGTTAATTAAACATGTGGGTTTAATTTGATTGGTTGAAAATAAAATACATAAGTTATGTTAATAAAATAAGTGTAGTACTTATTTTATTCGGTTTGGAACATGTTTCTTTGGGGAGAATTTGGGAGAAAAGATAGGGGGCTTGAAGTTCTTCTTCTTATTTGACGAAGAACACGAAGAACACGAATAATGTCAACCTCTGACGAAGGTCGACAAAAACGTCGGATCTTCAGGAGATCGACGACGCGCCGATTCTCCATCCGCAACACCTTCTTCTGCGATGGTTATTTCCACGAAAAACCCTCGCTCAACTAATTCGACGAGGTAGGGGTTTATTTTAATTATTTGTTCATGTTTACTACTATTTGCATTCTTCGTGAAACTTTGCGGCTTTCTATCGATTAACGGGAGGCGGCTGGACTGCACAAACACGGCCGACCCTCCTCCCTTATTCTTGTATTGTTGTAGTTCGAAGGATAATGATGCGGTGTCATCGCACCACGTGGGATCATGCGGAAAGGTTGTGTGGCACCATCGCGCCCCACTGATGAAGTTGAATAAGGTCGCAACGCCATCCCACCGCGATAGAGGACCACGGAAACACCGCGGCCAGAGAGGGTCCACGACGGAGTCGGAGAAACAGCGGCCGGTTCCGGGCTACCGACGTCAGAGGATGGGGACCGGCCCGTGCCGGTCCTATGGCGGCAACAGCCGGCTGGTCGGAGCGGGCCAGCTGGTCCAAAGAGGATCTGGGGGTTCCAAACCCCCGGCTGTCCATGCTTGAGCGTCCCCACACATGGGGGTCGCAGTTACAAACTGGCGGGGGGCAGCGCGCCCCCCCGCTCCCTTGTTCGCTCAGCCAAAATGCTCGAGCCACCTGGCTCCGGACAGTGCGTCAGCGGGCCGGACCGACTGCCCAGGACGGGCCGGGCCGCTCCTAAGTGGGTTGGACCCGGACTCGAGATGGGTCGACCCGGTTCGAGCCGACCTAGAGGGTATCAGGGTGGGTCGGACCGGGCCCGAACCCCCACTTCCGGACCTCTCACGGTCTTTTTCCAATAACATGGGCTACGGACCTCTGATCGACGCACCATCAGCGGCGATACGATCCTTGGAACGAGACGACCATGTCAATATATCGCACTCAAGTTTTTGGATTACTTTGGGTTCGGCCGGGTTGGTTCGTTCACGAAACCAACCAGGCCCTCGGAGCGGAAACGCTTATAACTTGAGCTCCGGACGTCCGATTGACGTGCCATCGACTTTCTTGGATTCCTCTAAGTGAGACAGATAATTTAAATTACTCCGATCAATGTATGGACGTAGTTGGAGTACGGTAGGATTGGTTTTGACTTAAAAAACCAACCGGGCCCCTGGGATGAAAAAACCAACAACTCTTAGACCGGGCGTCCGATTGATGTGCCATCCATGACGTTTAGTTAATGTTGATGATACAGAACTTTTGGATACTTCAACTCCACACTATGTGTCAGTTGATGTATCAGCCCCTCGGCTCGTGGAGCGGACCCTCCCGAAAGAGCTTTCTGTGTGCGGGAACCCTAGAGCTGGCAGCGACTGCAACGTCGATGACGACTGTATAGAAATCCTCCATAGATTCGACGACGACGATTACATCACTTAGAGATCCTACATAGATCAGTGCTACCTGTCATGTGTGGGTCAGATCCTGTGTGGGTTAGCGCTTAGCGGGCCTGTGTGGGCCAGTGCCTACAGATCCTATGTGGGTTCGATCCTGTGTGGGTCATTGCGGGGGTTAGTTACCTATCGATCTTGTGTGGGTCAGACCCTCTGTGGGTCATTGCGGGGGATAATTACCTATAAATCCTTTGTGGGTCATTGCAGGGGTTAGTATCTATCGATCCTGTGTGGGTCCGACTGGTTAGATGAATCAGTGGCTACATCTAATCATCTCTATCATCTTACGAAGAAGTATACATGTGTGAGCTAAATCTCGACTTTCAATCCTTATCTTCGATAAGATTGAATTGATATCCTCTGTGGATTACGTTATTCTTTCCTGTGTGGATTTGGGTTGTGATTTCCTATATGGAACGAGTTACGTTTTCCTGTGTGGACTGGTTGTACTTGGGATCATATGTTGAGCTGATCTGGAATTGAGGACTTAGGTATATGTATGGGAATATACCTAAGCAGTGTCGGATGTTACTTCGTGATTGTATCTTTCCTTGTAGATTATCCATTGAGGATTCTGGGAGACCTTCAGGGGTCTCGGTGTCCCTACTGAGTAGCTTATACTCACCCCTTCACGGGCTATGCCCAAACTACGTTGTGTTGGTGGCAGACGACAGACAGCGCTGATCGTGGTTGAGGCTTGCAGAGCAGGTCAGTACCTGGAGGTGGACCACTGGGCGGGACGTACTCGGAGTGGACGGCTAGACCCGAGGACCTGTGGAGGATATATGTACCCACCCTTCTTGTGGGAGTTCTAGTGGACAGCTCGAGGCTGCGGCTTTACTTTCAGTTGTTGTTTTCCCTTTCCAGTTGTACTTTACTTTCAGTTGGGGTTTGTATTCTTTCCACTTACTTTCCTCTCTTACTGTTGCACCTATTTTTTCTTAGTATTTACTTCTGCTTGCTTTCTCTGTGGTGTTGTTTACTTTACAAAGGCAATTCCTTCCCTTTTTATCGGGAATTACACCTTGGTGCTAGTCACCTGCCCCTGGCCTATGGAAGGTGGGCTTGGGGTAGTCACGACACGGGCCCTGAGGATGGGTCGTGACAAGATATATTATTTCTTTATATTAAAATTTTATCAAAATAATATGTATTAAATAAAATACGCTGTTCATAGAGCAGGTAGGTTGTACTTACACTTGAAAGATGTTTCTCTTTTTATACTAAAATCAATGAATGTATGAAAATTTCATAAATATATGTTTATATTTATATATATATCATAATTCTAGTATAATTAATATTTCATATATATCATATACATTTAATATACTCATCCTTAATACATTCCATTTGGTGTGTAATCGAATCACATCACTTTTCTTGGATGGTTCTTCTCATTTTAAAAAATGAGATTATCGTATTAACTCTAAATTTAAAGTAAATAGATTTGTGTTTCAAAATGAGCACAAAATCATAAATATGAAATAATAATAATATATAACATATATAAATACAATTTCTATCAAAATGGTCATAATTATTGGAGGTAAAGGAGAAATGAACAATAATTATTTTGTGAGTTAACAGTTGGTTATACAAGGAAAGAATAAGTTCAATATCCTTTTGATGATGGAGTATGAAAGATTAGTAATAACCAATTTCATGACATCATATTATTATATGTAGGATACTATTGTTTTCACGCATTAATGGTAAAAATAGAGTGGAGGGTTGAAGAAGGAAAATAAATGAATGGAGTTTGAGAGAAGGTCTTGCCTCTAAATCAGGTAACTCCTTTTGGTTTTTGACAAAAGGAATAAATGAGGTGATTTATGTGAAAAGGGATGATTATAGGTGGAAGGGGTTTTTTGGGAGAATATGATTTTATTGGTTGGTGTATCCGAGTGTCTTGATAGATTTGATTAAGTGATATATTTCATAGGTTTTTATTGTTGAGAGGGAGTGACACTATTGTAAAAAAATTATTTACTATTGGGTGGTCAAGAAAAAATATAGATAATTTAAAATGGAAAAATTATGGATTATATGGTATGAATGAAATATTAAAAACTCATCAAGACAATAATATTGTAATTTTAAAAATTCCGTTTCTTAAGATCTCAGATTCCAAAATTTTATAATTTTGGATTTTATTAAAGAATATAGTATTATTGTCTAATTAATTTATATAATTTGATTAAAATAAAGTGATATTTATTATAAAATATATATACATTGAATTTATAATATGATATCTAATTTATAAAATAAAATTAAAATGTGTTTTTTAAATTAATATTAAAACAAGTGCACTTGACTCACTAAAACAGTATTTTAACTCGGACGGTGTTAACAACATTTTTACAATATATTTATCAACCTGTTAATTATAAAAGACAAAATACTCAAATATTAGTCCATATTTAATATTCATTAAAACATAAAAAATCACTTTTTTGGATATAATATTTTTGTGAATTTTAAATCGTTTAATTTAATATCATTTAGTATAAAGTAATAATAATGTAAATTTTATCTTTATTACTGTAAATTAAAAAAAATCAATTTAATATTGGAATTCTAATATATAAGGTTTACAGATGCGTAACATGATATATCCATATAAAAATAAATCAAAACAATAGTTAAATCAATTAACTTCACTTTTAATAAGTATAGATTCATTTTTGGTTAATTATAAACTTAATAATCACTACATTGATATTTCATAAGAACTTTTCGCAACTAAATAATATCTAAAAATTATTGATAAATTATTTTAATAAAAATAAACCATTTATATTTTAAATTTTTATTTATAACCGAAAATATGATATTTATTACATATCCCTAATATTTATTAAATTTTTATGTATGGAGAGTTTTTTTGTGTTTTTCTATATGAAACCATTTTTATATTTAACATCTATTTAATTATATTCCAATAACTCCTAGTTTTTTATCAATGTGGGGATATGTTCTAAATATTGGAATCTAATGGAATTGAGAGAATTTTCCTTTTCATTTGCGTCTTTTTGATTATGGTTTAGACCCTTATTAAGCGTAACTGTACAATAATCACTGTAATTAATTTATATAAAATTCATAGATAATTTTGGTCATAAAATTAAATTCATTTTATTAAACCACATATATCATTCAGATTACCTCTAGTTTTTTAGATTTCAAAAATAATAATCATTGAAGTGAGAAAATAAATATTAATATTAATCCCAATAATGTGTGAAATAGCACGATACTATAGTAGAAAAGTTACAAAATATTGTTTCATTTTCATATTAAAATTCAACGTAAAATTGATTATAATGACATTATTTTATAAATTAATTTACAAATGATCATATTTTACACTAAAAAAACATAATATAATATTTATAATTTATAATTATTTAAACCAAAAGGTTGAATTTAACTAAAATGTGGTAGTTTTCATTATTCATAAAAAATGATATTTCTTAAGATAATCCAAAAAATTCATCCTATGATAATTTATATGTTCTAAATTCAAAAATTAAGATTATGTTAAAAAATATAATTTATTATATAGTCAAAATGGAGTTTCAAAATAGGTTCTTTCGTAACATATAGTAAATTATCATTTAATATCTAATGTATGTTAACTCAATCCTATGTGTAATGCATGCATTGATGAATGTTACGTGTAGTGAAAGATCAACATGGTGTTGTGTATATCACACAAATAACAAAAAAAATAATCCCTTTTAAATTTTAATTGTAATGTAAAATTACAAAAATAATAATTAAAATGAAAAAATTTCCCAAAATCTCGTGGTGTTACACTCTTCCCCATTTAAATTATTTTTCCCACAAATTTCTATTGGGTTTAAAATGTATTAACACTTGAATGATCCTTTCATAGAAACCCACATCATAAAAATGAATACTAAATCATCAATTAAAAAGGGGAAAACAAAACTATAATTTGTTACCTAAAGTAACTCATAATGATATTCCAGTATTAGAGTATATTGGTGGGAATCATAAACATGGACAAATAAGATGAATTATCCAATAATATTATGATGGATAGTGATAGAGAAAAAGAATGGGATAAAGTTCAGAATAAAAAATCCATAAATCTGCAATCAACTAATGGACCTTCTTATTCATTGAAATCATATGTATAAGGCAACAATATTTTTTTCAAGATATTTTCTACTATTGTTAAATTTTTTCTTTAAATGATATACCTATAGGATTTCTAGAAAACTTGACACTTTATTATTTGTATACACATACCCAATTTAAAAAATTTGTAGTTGAGTTTTTCTATCCTAATGTACTAACATATTATGAGATCTATGATATTTCATCCCATTTTAAATTCGTTAACATCTACATAGTATATTTTGAATAGGATATCAAATAATAATTTTCCTATAAAGAGATAACACATTAATATTGTTGACCTCATCAAAAGATAAACGTAAACATTTCATAAATCGTAAACATTAAAATCATTCCAAATGATCAAAATTAAATGATTTCGAAGTGATTTTAGGAAATTACATTAAGATTGATCCTCCCATATATCTAAATGTATATAATGGTTGTCACATTATAAAAATTCAAATAACCTCATCATATATTGTCTCGAAACCAGGTAATGACTAGGATTACCATAAATCCTTTTAGAAAACATGCATTCTTCCAAATATCAATGATTATTAGATGTTTTCTTTTATTCCAATAATTTATCAACTTCATCATTAATGAAATATAAATGATTTTAAATAATGAGATATATTGTATATTGTATCATCCAATTAACTTATTCATGTACATCATATATTAATCTAGACATCATTATTTCACATTATGAATCAATTAAGGGCTACCTTCCCTAAATAAAAATATCACCATCCCATAAAATATAATTTATATTAATTCATCACTATTTATCATATAATTTCTTTTTTTAATGAAAAATTATATTGATAATAATTATATACTTCATGATTCGTATAACAAAATATCCAAATTCCATCACAAAATTACTTCAATCCCAAAATTTATTCTGAAACCATTACATAGGATTCATCAACTTATTAATTAATACCACTTTACAAGAATATGATATATGAATAATTAATAAATGTTCCTTAACCTCAATCTAATTATTTTTCTTATGATTAGTATAATAAATACTTGAGGAATATCACATGTAATTATCATTTTGTTTATCATTTATTTGTCTAGAAAATAATATACAATTCTCACACCATCTTGAGGAAACTATTTTGAATATTTCAACATGGGAATCGATTTTCATAATTCATTAAATGTCCACATATGAGTCATTATATGTTAACCAGGTTTCTTATAATTTTTTATATTATCTAAAACCAAAAAGCATAGAGTGAGAAACATATATAATTGATGAAAACCACATATTCATAAGAATTTAATAATAGGATGTCTAAATCATGAGACATTCCGTAATCAATAAAACCCTGGATTCATCAAATGTAATTCATATAAAACTTATATTTTAATCCACCATGATAGATCATAATGTGCTTGTAAATTACTAAATAATATACCCCTGGTTTGTTAGACCTGGTGTGCAGCATGGCTAGTTGTCTTGTTCCAGATTACCCTAACATAAGACTGGAACATATTGTCGAAGTTGTTACCCCTAGGTACATATGTGCGAGAACCACATCCACTTGTAGTATCTAGAAAAATATGTCTTTCTAGGAAACAACTCACTCTATCCTTTTACAAAATTCTTTTATTTTTTCCTAAAAATTAAGTCATCCTTATTAATATCCATAAAGGCATCCCTAGAGATATCCATAGAAATAAACCAAGGTATCACACTATGGATTACTCATTATAGTTTCCAAATTTTGACTAAATTATTCTCTTGATACCATCTATTTTGATCCATTCTTTGCATATATGGATATTTCATAATTTTAAAATAGTATTTATTACATTACAATAATACATGCTTATGGACTGTAACAGTTTCGTGTCCTAGTAAACATGGAAACAGAATCATATTATGTTGAAAGATCTTAAATAATACTCATATAGATATCCACCTTTAGTAATTTTTACCCGAAAAACATGTTCTTACCTGAGTGAAACGAAACATAAGAAATGGGTCATCCCATATTCTTAGTAAGGGTAAATAATGTAATTGTGTATGCCTAACAAAAAAAAAGTTATGGAACATGAGAATAACATTCAAATAAATTTCCCTATATATTAAAGAATATAATAAATAATGGTTATACATAATACATGAATCATATGGAAATAAATATAATTGGACAATGAAGAATAACATATGAAGTGTCATGAAATTTGTAGATTTCACATTGGTTTATAACATTGTGAACTTGTATAAGTTGATACTTGTTCAATTATTAACTTAATGATAGGATAATAATCCTCATAATAAACTTTTTTATATTATACATAGTCTATGAATACCATTGTGAACATGTAATAATATTCATGATGAAATAATTGGTGTGAAACCCACTCCATTAAATAAATTTTCAATGTATATCTAGGTTCACACATTACCTAATAGACATGAAACATGGTACTAGAATAATATGGTAAACATGTAATTATATTCATGTATTATATGATGAAAATGTAATATGGTACAAACATAAACTTCTAAATATGCATCTAGGTCATTTCATAAAATTATTAATAAATAATAAGGTTCACTCAAAATATTTCTATCACATAACATAATTCTTGCATAAATTTATTTACTAGAAACCAAGACCATTCATAACACTGTAATCGTGTAATTGGGATCATGTATAACATTTATTGTCATGTGTCATCCCTCAATACCCAATGAATTGGATAGTGATATAGTTCCCACCAATCTCATAAGAAAATACTTCATACATGGGATATAATGTAATTAAATATGTCATAATATAATGACCTAGAAAAATATATATGTTTTATAAACATAAAATAATATCCAATGAAACAAAATTTTTATAATTAAAATTTCATCACATAAAATCATTTGTAAAATTGATTGGTTTTAAAACCATTTCATCAATGAATAAACCATGACATGAATTGAGTTTCATAAACAAGTTACACGTGAAAGGAAAAATGATACAAAAATACATGACATTAAGAATAACCTATTAATGGAAACTATATGAATCTATCATTTAGATAATTTCTTAGAAGAAAATGGGTAACAACAATTTATGACATCTTATATAGAAAATAATTATGAAATATCAATTAAAAACTTTTCTTGTGGAAAATAACCATTATTTTTTTGAGAAAGTATATTTTTTACAAGAAAAACTATTTTTTCCATTCAAATGATCATTGGGGATCTTTTGAAAATATTTTTGAAAATATTTTAAAAAACATGGGTTTTTAAAAAAATAGTTTTCTGACCAATGATAGTGTAATGTTAGGATTATATATGAACACATTCATAAGTATATTATGATACAAAGAGTATAGATATGAAACCAATACCTAATTATATTATGAATACACAGAGGATAAGAAAAATCAAAAAATTTACTGAGATATTGATCATATGATTTCCTCAAAATAAGCATAATCATAAACAAACTCGAAAAATAATGAGGTTGTCTCAATAAAATATTATTACTTGGTAACATGGGATTATAATATCCATGAAATAAAAATATTTCACATGAAGTATAACATATCATTAAAATTATACTCATGATATAACATGTAAAATGGAAATATATATATAGTAAAATATTGTTCAGGTGCATGAAAACAAGATAATAAATGTAGGCTAACTCAAATAAAACGTTTTACCAATGTGTATCTTTTGCAACAGAAACCCATGAAAGAAGGTTCATAAAATAGATATATTATTACCCATAAACGTAATTATAAGATAAATATAATACAATATTGGGCAGTAAATACACAACATAAATGTAAAAGTGTTCCGAACATTTCGTGTATCTAACCGAATTTAAAAGTGAGATAAAATCCTCGTACCTAGTGTCTTATATCTATTTCTACTCATAAAATATTACTTTATAATAAATATAAGATAATTATACAACTTTTAAATAATCATATTATTATATATAATACCATATTATTTAATACAACCTTATATTACCCTTTAGTAAACGATCCTATGTTAATGACTTACTTCATGTAAAATTCACTTTGTTTTTCTTATGTGACTTAATTTGTAATATAGTTAGTTCATAGAAATATATAATGATTATAGATGTTAAATAATGATATAAATATCTAATATATTGTGTATATTTATATCATTGTAATTTATAGAATTATTAAATACAAAACGTAACACACCATTCCTGAATACAATATGATGTACATACGCATGATGGTTGTTTCAATTTTTATTGTTATACTGAATAATAGGATGTAAATGAAATGTATATATATATATTTACTCCATTTGAATTAATATATGATATTAAACTTATAATTTCACTATAATAATCATTAATATTTTTCATGTTGTGTGTGAATGAATAACTTCGCTTTGAGGGGGCGATAATCCACACTTCCTCAAATGAGACTATCATATTAACACCAAATGGAATGTAAATATACATGTTTTGTAAATTTATTAATGAGAATAAATACATAATATTCATAATATATGAAAAATATAAATATATTTACAATCATAATGTCCACCATGATTAATGGTAATTGAGAAATGAACTATCATTGTTCTATGACACAGTAGTTCGCCACATAGTGATGCATTATGATCAATGTGCATTAGTTGGTGGTGTGTTAATGTGTTTCTCTAGAACATTGAATAAAAAAATCCAAGTTTATGTAATATAATCTTTTCAACTCAATAATGGAATAATGAAATCGGAGGGGTGATGAAGGAAAATATGGGAATAGATATTGGGAGAATGTGTTACCAAAAAATAAGGTAAAACCTTTTGGTTTGTGAAAAGGGGAATATTTGATAGGATTTATGGGCAAAGAAGGATACTAAGAGAAAGTGATGTATGTGGGTATCAAATTTTTTTAAATTTTGGGCAATCTAGGGGGCTCAAGAGATGTGATGTTGTGATAAAGTGCATTCCTTTATATAGTAGATATGGAGTGGTGCTCTTGAAATTTCCAAAATAGACATTAATTATTTGGTGGTATACAACACCTAATGTGCCTAAAAATGGTAAAATATTTTATTAGATAGTAATCATGGTCTATTATTACATCCACCACACAAAAATATGTTCATTTGAATAATTGGCTTCCTTAATATCTATTATTCCATAATTTTATCATTTTGGATTTTATTAAAGAAACAATTTTAAAAATATAATTAATTTAATTATTAACTATAAAACAAATATAGAGTTATTAAAAAATATAGATCCAATGAATTATTAATATGAAATATAATTTATATGATAAAATTATCAGGTGTTATGGAAATTAATTTTAAAACAAGAGCCCATGACACACTAAAACACTATTTAAACCTCGATCATGATGACAACATTTTCACAATATATGAGTCAATATGATAATTTTATAAAATAAATTGGTCCATTAATTTACAACATATAAAAATTATTTATCACAAACAAATCACTTTGAATGATATTACATTTTTATTAATTTTAAATAATTTTATTAAAATTGCATACATTGTAAAATAATAATAATTTCAATTTTGAAATTATTAATGTCAAATTTAATATATCAATATAATTTTTTAATTTAAATATATTACATTTATAGTTGTGTAACATGATATATTAATCTATGAAAAAATTAATATAATAATTCAGTAATAAAAATTCACTTTTAATATTTATTGAGTCATTTAATTTTTTTAATTTTTAACTAAATAATCTCTACATTAGAATTTGTTAATAATTTTTAGATACTAAAAAAACTGTAAAAATTATCAATAAATTATTATGATAAATACAAAAGATTTATATTTTAAAAATTTATGTTTAACTGGAAATATGATGTTATGGACATATGAAAATGTTTTATAAATGTTAATGGTAAGGAATGTTCCCTTTTTGTCTTTTTAAGTACATACATTTTTTATAGGGATGTTAAATATAATAATATCATAATAAACCATTAATTTAGATACATATTGGGATAAGCTATAAATATTTGGAATCCATTTGATTTTTTAAAATTTTCAAGGTTATTTTTTACTTTTTTATTATGGTTCAGTCCCTTATTAAACTTAATCATACCTTAATAATATTAATTAAATTTAAGCACATTCATAAAAAATTTCAAAAAAAATATATTGATATTATTAGGTAGAAAATTTCATACTGATTTCAACTATGAATGTCAAAAATTAAAAATTAAATTCATAGAATTGGAAATTTTTTGATTATTGTCAATCCCAATACATTATGAAAAAACGTGTTTTATAGTAGAAAAAAATTCAAATTATTATTCAAATTTTAAATTATTTTAAAAAAAAAATTATTATAATGAACTTAATTGTAAAAATATATATAAAATTCAACCTTGGGTAATTTAAAAATTATAATTTAAAAATTTGATGTTAATATTAAAAATAATATTTATTGAGGTGTCAAAATTTAGTTTCAAAATACAATCATCCTTAAAAGATAGTAAAACTTAGTCATGTGTGTACCGCAAGTCAACTTATTGTTACTTTTACCCAAACCTACTCTAACTATTGAGTATAGTGGAAGATCAACATAGTGTTGCATATATCACTAGATAAACATAAAAAAATAAATTTTAATTATTTTGTGAAATCAAAAATATCAAATAATAATAATTAATTAGAAAAAGTATTTCCCCAATATCTCAGTGTGATACATAGAACATTGTAAAAAATAATTACATTGAAGAACTGATCCATAATTTGTTTAGTGATCTATTTGATATGTCTCACCAAAATATATTGATAACATGACAAATTAAATTTTATCATAAATAAATCAAGGTAACAAAACTATAATGGGAATGATACATTAAATATATTCTATTATCAAGAAAATCTGTTTCATAAGTCTCAACATCACTTCTTGAACATCTAACTAAAAAAATGATGTCGTTATTAATTGAAGATAACCAGTTAGTATATGAAATATACCTTTGAAATATTCTCTTCTCAAACATTTGTTTTTTTATAAAATATCCTACGATCGAAATCTGAGTCCCACACCACCACTAATGATTGGTCGAAGAAGTCAAGGATTCTCATGGATGGACACTCATTACATAAGGTCGCATGGTTTAATAGTACTTAATCCTAGAATAACCTCAATCAGAAATTCACTGTTATGAGAAAAAATGGGTCTACCATAGATAAAGAACATTGTATAAAAAATCATTACTATGAAAGTTATTCATTATATTCAAATTCATCACTCATAGCTCTTCATTGGTAATTGATATATTGACACATATTTTATTTTATTCCTAGGTGATAGTATATATAGAAGTAATAGTTTTCATGGGATGGTAACGCTGAAAGATCTTCTGGTAATACATCCTTCTGTTGGCCAATCTCAACAGAAAAATGATATCCCATAATAGACAC
This sequence comes from Viscum album, assembly GCA_963277665.1. NCBI lineage: Eukaryota > Viridiplantae > Streptophyta > Magnoliopsida > Santalales > Viscaceae > Viscum > Viscum album. Next base: position 244,541,031 of record OY728122.1, on the reverse strand, counting down.
TTATCGAAGGAGGAGTACTGCCCACTTGATTTTTAATTTTTTATCCTCCCATGTGTCAACTCATCCTTCATTTTTTGTACATACATGACACTTAAAATGGAATATTTCATTTCACCACCATGGACACACTAAAAAATTCACATGTTATAGTAAATAATTAAATTTATAGGTGGAAACCAATAACTACAGTGGAAACATTGTATGGATCCATTTCCATAATGAAAAGGCCTCATGCTTGGATCTCTACACCCTAAGTCTGGTTAATCTAGTAGAAAAAGTATGTGATCACTGAATCATATATGATGTATCATCAAAATATAAGGATTGGGATAAAATAAAACAATATAATATCATGTTATCTAATACGGGATTGATGTAGAAAGAATAATCCTCAGAGTCTATTCCAAAAAATAATTTGGATACTATAATACAAAAGTTATACATCAAAACAGACTTCGATCTTCCTTATAATAATCCCTTACTTCCTGATGTAATATTTCCCTTTTCCCATGTGTTCATAAAAAAACAAGACTAACCCTCAGACCATAACATATATAAATTGGTTTGAAAATTTAATATTAATGAAACTTATCCTAAAAAACTTTAAATAAAATGATTTTGGTAGCACTGACTTTCTTTTAGGATATTAAGTCATGGAAAATGAGAACAAGTCTCAGGGATGGAATTTTCCCTCATCATTACACTTAAGAAGACACATAAACCTCCCCATCATATAAATACACCAATTCTATATGTTTCCTTGTATTTTATTCAAAATAACATCCACCATTAATATGATTCATAAGATGGTTTAGAAAATTCAAAAAAATATCAAGTCAACACTCAATCACCCGAGGATGGGGTCCATCCCACCAACAATCATCGCTAGTGACAACATTCCATACAAGAAAAGTGAATCCATTAAAATTGTTTCATATTCATGTAATATTAGGAAAACCTATTTTCTGAAATGATATGGAGAAACTAAATGACTTCTTTGAAGTGTCTCTCCATGATTATCAAGAGTTAGTGATTGCACACATTATACAACTAGAGGAACTACCTACTACATAATTCCTTTGAATGATTCATCATATCCAAATAGACCATAATCAAATTAATTCAAAATAATACTAGTTTGAAATCACCATTGAGACATCAATAAATTTTAAACACTAAACATGATCATAAGACCATATATGGAGATATTACTAAAGAAGGAAATAAGAACAAAAACAATTTCAAAATGGATAAATGTACTCATGATTCCCCTAAAATAGCCCAATTATCTGTCCATTAAAAAGGAAAAATATTTTTACCCTAATTAAAAAATATGTTATCTTTTTTCTTCATTACATGGTTCCTTACCATGTACATTAAACTCAAGAATCTATAATATTTTTCTATTACTAAAATCAATCCTCAGTAGTTTGAAATTTCAAAATAGATGTCCTAAGAAGATTACTCATATGAAAACATAGTTCCATAGCGGGACCAACCTAGTATTTCCATGGTGGTAGAATCCAATGAGTAAAACCCCTTTTATTCATCCAAAAGGATATGCACCAGAAACTTTTTTTGGGTAAGAATATCAAAAATAAGTGAAAACTTATCCAGATGTTCTGGTAAACAAGCTCATAATTGATACAATAGAAAAATATACAAAAACATATTGTAAATTAATACAAAAAATATAACCCACATAAGAGAATAGAAAATTGAATAAAATACATATTGTCAGGATAAAAACTCATCCAAAATTAAAAAGGGTCTATCCATCAATAGAAGGGGTATTGAAATCATGAAAAAAATTTCCTTGAACCGTCCACTATCTATCCAGTACCACTAGGAACAACTTTCTCCGAGTATTCCTCATACTATATTGATTATAATTTAATAATTATAATATATGATAGGTTATATTAGAGCCAATGAAGGAGATATTATATTCATACCCTGTAGGACACCACAATTCCTAAAACTCAAATCATCAAAGGGGGGGAGGGGGGTTAACACTAAATCTCATTGATAATGAAATAAAAGAACTAACCCATACATGGTAATAGGTAGACACCATGTATTATGGTGAGGTAACATTTTCAATTTTACATTATTATTCTACATAAGTATCAATGATAACATATTTATAAGACAAATTAATCATCGAGTATCACTTCCCAGATACAACTCCTATGACAAGACATATACGTTAGTTCATTCCATTATAAAGATCTAATAAATCTATGGACAATCAATTGAGATACAAACTCATGAGAAATAGTATATACCAAAAGATAATCGATATTGAAACACATAAAGGGGGTAAACCTCATAGACTATGTTGGATACCTATTCAAATTTTTATTAAATCATTGAAAGGGGATCACATTCCTCTGATGATTGAAATGGGATACCTGACCCTAACTATTAAACAATGATATTGGATCAAACCCTTCACCTAATGGTGGGATATTTGATACTAATCAAAACTAATCCATGGAGGAGATAACTTGTCTGATGTAAAATATTTGATATACCACTATACCCTCCTAGGGATGGACTATAGGAATTAACCTACACTACTATGGTTTGGGAGAACTCATGTGAGAACACACTGATTCTAATCTAAGAAGATTAATGGATCTCTCTTTAGCTAGAATAGGTACACTACTTGTCAGTTCTCACTAAATCTATAACATCATTATTTTTCAATAGAAATGACATTTCATTAGCATAGTACAGTAACTATTATTATATCAGATGTCATATATAAGTATGTTTTACACCCAATATATTCCTTAAACTTAAGAACATATATTTGATGAATTGTATTATGTTCAATATAAAAAACATGGGGGATAGGGGACTAGATGGGACTCAGCAAGTGAAATATTCCAAATACCATGAACCTTACAAAGGAAACTAGTTTTGGCCCATAAAATATTGTGTATTGGAAAACATTACCTACATGTATTGTACTCTTTATAGACAATGAGTTGGTTTGATAAGTGTCGCACTTCGTGTAAGATTCTCACAAAATATATGATATTTATCTCTATTTTTAAAAAAAATGACCCCATATATGGAATTAAAAAAGTTAATTTTTCTAATGGGGAAGGAACATAACATGAAATATCATTGAAAATTAACCAACTTATAGAATCAAATCCTATGATTCTTCTACCGTTTCTCTAACCACAAAAAAACGTCAATGAATCACCATATCTAAGTTGAACAATCCTTTAATTATGTGGGTGTCCTTATTTTACCAACAATTTTTCATAATAACACATAAAATTATAATGTGGAATATTTTCCTTGCTACAACAAATGAAATCTACATAATCTGTAATGACATTAGATAAAATGGGTCATCAGTAACCAAATTGCAGACACCATTTTCTTAAAAACACCCCTCATTATATCATTAGTGATAACTACTCAATCTAGATCATGGATCAACTTCACCCTAAAATTCATTTGTTTCCCACTGTCACATTCATTCTTATATTACACCTCAATAACTAAATTCATAACATTTTATCAATGATTTGATGTTATAGAGAACTAAATCACAATAAATGGTCCTCTTAGGCATCATCAAAACATCGACCCACCAAAATAACATTAAATTACCTCGTATAGGGCAGTTTGGTAGGCACATATCACAATTTGATATTTGAATGATGGTCATGTTCATTTTTCGATGGATTATTGAATTTTAGGAACTTGTACGACAATCAAATTAAATATTTCCTTGGAAAATAAATATCAAAATAAATGGGCTATGAAGAGAAAACAACTTTTAGAAAAACCTACATAAAAAGATCCAAAAATTATTCAATAATGAACTATTTATTATTGTTCATAGCCCATAAATATGGATTAAAAATAATATCAAATTACAAACCCCAGGTATTGAATTATTGTTTTAAAGAGTGAATATATATTAGTTCCTTTGATAAAATAAAAACATTCATCATAATCCACTCAAAATTCCACATTCATTTATCATTGATCATTAATCCCATGATCAAACAGAAAATATTTCTCCATTGGATATCTCTTCATCCACTCATTCTCTATAGTTTTATTCAGATGACCCCTGGTAATTTTTGATAAAAGAATTTTTTAGGAATGATTTTATTGGTTATGGACTAAAAATATGTATTTGTTAAATAATTCAATACATTTTATACTCCCTCAAATGAACTCTACAAATGAATATTATTCGTAGAAGATATATGTCTCTATTAGGGTAAATAATGATCTCCAGATTTAATTGTTTCATTTTTTTCCATTTTGAGACAAAATATTGTTTTCATGAAATTATTTAGGAAAACATTGTTTACCTGATAAATTAAATTTAATACATAACTTGTCATCATAGATTCTCTATTGTCCTTATAATACTACTCCTAGTATACTCCATAGTTTTTAAATATTATTTAATATATTAAAAACAATTTGATATAAATTCTGTATTCATCAAATTACTTTTACATTTGAGTATTATGGAATTTGTAAATACATATTTTTCTTGTTCATTTCAATCTAGAAAAAATGTGAAGTTTATTTAAAATATGTATAAATTTAAAATTTAAATATCATTTAATTATTAAATGAGTTTAAAATCATTTATAGTTTTTTATTGAATCCAAGTATTTTCATGAACCAATAAACATTGGTAAATATCAATTGGGGTTTCAAAGATGATTTTCTAGTATACACGTTGAAAATATTTTGAAACACATAAAATCATCACCCTTTCATTTCCATCATTTTCACCTCATCTATAAAAACCAAGATCACTACATTTATGATAATGAACATCATAAATTTTTATAAACTATTTCTTTAAATTTTTTGATAATGGATTAATAATCACACTATTATATTCTATAGTTAAATGGAGAAATTTCCATATAGTAGATCATTCATTATTCAAAAATAAATACATTCATGATGGATATTTATTTTTTTACCTTAATTGTAATAAGATATGATACACCATATAGATGATACAAAAAGTTCTTAATTGAAAATTGATACTGAATGGGACATATCCCTTAGGATTTTATTATTTTGATGATATTTGGACTATATTATTTTTTTGATGAGGATGATTATGTAATTTGGTCTCTCCTATAAAATTTATTATGATTAATAAATTTTAATTATGGAATTATGATCAAATTAATTATGAAAATCACATTAGTATGGTCATTGAATTATCTTGGTATAAATTAGAAAAAATTGTGTTTCCCCATTTGTAGGGAAATTTATTATTATGGTGTTATGAATAATTATTTTTATTATGGGTGTGGTTCTACACTAATTTTTACTTGTAACAAAATGATAGATATATATGGTGTACTAACATAGATTTTATATTTATATGATTGGTGAATAAATAGTGAATTTTAAATTATATAATGATTTTTATTTTGAATAATAAATTATGTTTAATTAATATAAAGATGGTTGGTATATTATTTCGTTAATAGAGAAAAATGTATTTAAAGGGTGGTACTTGAATTTAATTTATTAAATGATAATTTAATGACTTATATAACAAAAAGGATTGGATAAACAATGTTAGAAAAATCTCCAATATTATTAAAATTTTGGAAACTTTAATTGAATGTTTGTTTTGTGTCTTACCTATGGTAGTTGTGATGAATAAGTGTCTTCAAAGTGAAATAGTTCCAATTTGTGGATTTTTTGTATTTATAGGATTATTTGTTGCCTATTTAGTCTTTTTTTATATATTTTAACAATAGTAATTGATTTTAATGAAAATAATTTTTTTGGATTTCTAAGGGGTGTGAATTTAAAATGAACACATCAATAAAAATGTGAAGTCTGGTGATAGATGTTGTTGTTAATATGAAATTAATTGGAATAATATATGAAACCAATTTGAAATGTAAATATCTAAAAATTATTTTATTTATAAATTGAAACAGTAATATGGATTTTCAACAATTACATTCTTATGTGGATTGTTTATTATAAAAGTGGTAGAGATAATTGAGGAGATTTTTTGTGGCCATGTTTAAAATTTATGAGATGTAAATGAAATTATATTTCTATGATAAAATGTTTTTCTTCTAAGTAACTACTATATATTTTATTTTCAATATTATTTCTATAAGAACCACACCAATATTGATAACATTTGGAATACACCCAAATATGTTTTGGGGGTTTCACCCATTATCTAAATATTGTGCATTGAAAGACGGAAACCCACTCTTATGTAATCATCCATCCATGATAGGTTCTTACAAATATATTTGTATGTCTTATGGATTGAAAGTAACTTATAATTATGTTTGATTACATGATGGGTTCATTCAAGGTGGTGGTTATTCATGGTAGGAGTATGAAACTAGGGTGATTATACTAATTTTAATGATGTGATACTACTCGAGTTATAGTAGTTGAAGCGATGAAGTGTATGTCCTAGAATAATTGGGTGAGATGTGATGTGGTGGAATAAGATTTTTTTGTAGTGATTTTATGAGAGGGCCAAATTTTAATCACAAAGGATTATTATGTGATAGATAATAGAAATACATGTGAGATATAATTGTTGGGTTAGATAATTAGACTACTCAAAATGCGGAACATGATACATTTTATTCAATTCAATTCTTAAAATTTTACTAAACATGGATGAATGTTTTGTAATGTGAAACATGGTGCGTTTAGGAAAAACTCAACCTAATAGGTTTTTTTGAATCCTTGGGTTTTTCACTAGGTAATTCGTATTCTCTTCTCATATTTTCATGAAAGTCTATGGAATGATCTTATTAATTATTTATATATGCTCACCCGATATATTTATAAATCATTTTTTATATTTCAAGTTGAATTTGTGGAGTAGTTTTTATATTACTAGATTTTCAATTAGAGTTGTTCTTTAGATCGTTTTATAGGATTTTATTGGATGATATATTTGAAAACAATCATTTTATTCACTCTAAATTATATTAAATAAGGTTTATATGATTTGTTTCTTTTATTATAATATAATATTTCTTGTGTTTTTTATAGATTCATGATCCTATTTTTTATATTTAGTGTAATGTATTTCGTATATGAATAATTTTGTGAATTGAGTTCTAGTTACCTTCCCAGGGACTAATATAGGTGGGAGTTGAGGGTCATTATCTCCTTATCACCATTTTTGGAACCTGATGGGAACCATTTCTTGGAGGATATCATGTAAAAAATAATATTAGTAGCTTTGTTTGGGAAAAAATGGATATTGGAGTAACGAATCATAAGTAATGTATTGGTTGGTAGGGAAAGAGTTCAAACGGATCGTGGTATATTTGACACGATCTAGTGATTCAGTTTAGTTAATGTGATGTCTAGAAAAAATGTGATATAATGAAAGTTTATATATCCAATTAAACTATCACATAAGGTTGTTCTTATTATAGGGTGATGTCCATTGAGAGTTATTTACATCATTAATGGTTACTCTGGAGATTTATCGAGGAGTTTTTTCAATTTTAAAGAACAATTTTAAATGTATCATGAATTTTTATCAGTTTTCTGGTGATTTTTCACATTATTTTTTTCCTAATGAACAATTAATTTTTTCTTAATTCTTCATAATATTTTATATATGGGAGTAAAAATAAATATTACAACCATGAATTGTTTTTTTGATTCATCGTATGAATTATGTATTTCATTCTCATGCTTATTATATTATGATTCCTGTTGAATTTTATTATTTTCCTTAATTGAATTATATAATGGAAATTATTTATTCATATATTTTAATTTGTTATAAAACCATTATAAATGAATTTTTTGTTTGAATAAGTACCTAATTATAAAAAAATTATGTTGAATGTTACCATTAGTAGATTTCAAAATATTATTCATTTCTATACATTATAATTTGTCTTATAGAATCCATGTGAGTTAATATGAAATTAAATTCATTTTATTCATAATTTATCTTGATATTATATTATTGAAATATTATAATACAAGGTGTTTGAAATTTAATTTCAGAAATTTATGAAAAATTACTATAATTGTTATTGATTTTTTTAAATTTGATATCATTTACATGGTGAACATTATATTTACAATTTTCAGTAATTATAATCTATTGTATTATTTTATTAATATAAGTTCAGAATGAGTTCGCAATTTATTGTATGAAATTATATTTATGGTTTTTTTAATTTTATTAAAATGATAATCATATGTTATTATAACCAATGAGACATGAAACTAATTAAAATATGAGATAGTTCTCCCAATGATAGATAAAATATTGGATGTGGTGAAAAAAAATTCATTGATTGTAAGGCATGTTTTTATAAGTTTATGGGTTTCATGATTAATTTTGGATTAATTTTCCTTTCTACAATGACAATATACTTGGTAAATATTAAACATGTTCCATTTCAAATAATTTTTTAAAAAATATCAATTAATGTTTTGTATTAATCATCATTTCCTTATTTATTGATTAAAATAAATTTAAACATTTATCATTGAAAAATTTCATTTTCCTATGATATAAAATTATTAATGAATGATTACTTCTATCTTGATATGAATTTCAGGTAGTATTAGAACACGAAATGTTCTATATATATAGTTATTATTCTCAACCATTCATTTAGTTCTTTGTATTTATTATTTTATATATTTTTAGTGTATCTTTTTTGGAGGTAATGAGAATCCTTGTTGTTTTTTTCAAAATTAATGATTTTTTGTTTTAATCCCAATCATAATGTTCAATCTATATCATTTTTGAAAAACCAATGTTGGTTTTAATCAATACCACATGTTTTAAAGATTAATATAACATATTAAATATAAAATTTAGCATGGGTGAAAATACATTTGACAACAGTTAGTTTTTGGACATTACATATTCACTATTGAAATTTATTTTCATCCAAATAGATGATAAAATTTTTCATGAGGAAATTAAAAAAAAATTCTCTTCGAATTTGAACAATACATTATCAGAAAAAATAATTTATACATAATCTCTATAATAATATAAATTATTTCATATTAAAATGGTTTTTAATAAGTAAATTAGATAATTATTTTTATTTTGAAGTTGAAATTGACATTTTATGATAGTATAATTTAATTAATGATTTTTTAATCTTTATTTAAACATCATTAATTATTTTATTTATTATATTCATATGGATCATATATATTTTGATAAATAAAATTTTGGATTTTCAATGTAATTTTATTTTGAAAATAAAAATGTTGATATTTTTTATTGGAATTTAATTACATTAATATTTCATATTTAAATTTTGAAATAATATGATTGGATATGTATTTTTTATTTCCTAATAAATTGTGTAACATCATTGTTAAATTAAATATTTTATATTTTAATTTATTTATTTTTATTTATGACAAAATGTTTGAATATTTTTACTATAGAAACCTATGTTAAATTATTCAACCATCAGACTACTATAGACTATGTGGTTGATTCCATGTGTCTATGTACCAAAAGAGAGTATGTTAAGTGGTATTCCATGAGAGTTAAACCTACCAATGGCACGTACCATTAGGAGGAAGATAAAATATATTAAATTAGTCTCCTAGTGATTAGATGATGTTTCACAAAAAAATAATTCCTTAACCAGTCATGAAACAAACTTTTCAACCATGGTTAGAGAATAATCAAATTATTTAAGATATAAAAAAATGTTCCCACTGATTTACCAACTGTATGATTGTCCTTGACATATACCATCAACTACAACCCCCCCAAACCACTATTGATGATCCAAAATACCATGCCCATAAAATTTTTATCATCATGTATTAATGGACTTCATTACCTTTATTCAATCCATTATGGATGATTAGAAAACCCAAGACACTATATGAAGGCCAAAAATAGAAACCATTGAGGAACTAAATTCTATTTAGATAAAGTAGAGAATGTAATCATGTGAATATTAATGGTCATATATTCAAGAAACTAAAAAATAATTTTGGAATGTAAAAATGATCCAAATAACCATAATAGATTATAAATACAAATAAAATCAATAGGAAACTCGAGAAAGGTACATTTCAGGAAAATAATGGATAAAATTTATTAATATACATTAATAACTGAATAATGAACAACAATAAAATCCAAATGAAGTGTTTTTTATGGCCAAAACGTTAAGGGATGGGGTTTCATGTATTATCAAGAGATGTCTTTAAATGATGACATAAATTCCATTTGAGATTCAACCAATGCTTTTGGTATTGTATTTCAGGTTATGTGTATGGATGAATATTTGTGTCCAATGATGTATGTTTCATTGGAAGGTTCATAAGTGATTGATTTAATAGTGGGAACATCTGGTCATCTGAGTAGAGTAGTTATTAGGTGGATGTCAGTTTATTCTATGATTTTTATAATATTCTTCAATAATTCATAGTGAGGTGAAGTAAAGTAATTCATAAATGATAAATAAATAATGAATTTTAAGGAATGGGATTTAGATATGTTCTAAATATGTTAATATAATGATATTTTAATGTGTTTTATTTGTATTTATAATGTGAAACTAACTAATTAATGGATTAATGAAGTTTATTAGGTTTAATTATTGTATATTAGTGTTGTGTACTAAGTGATTTCATATGTATATGTAGAACAATATCATATATGGATTACTAACAGCTTGTGTTTTGGTAATATCACACCCCATGTGGTATTTTAGGGTAGTTAAACAAACATTCAATGCGAATTATTTTGTTTTTAATATATAAATAGCCAATCAATACATCACATTAATGTGAAATATTCTATCATCTCGATATGTATCTCATACATCCTCAAGAATATTAAAATGTAGAAAAAAATCATTATATATTTCATGTAAGGATAGTGAACATTAAGGAATAAATTAGTATATTTTTTGAACCCTAATATGGAATTTCATGATAAAATTTTGATGGGATGTATCTCAATGTAACTGATGAGATTCTATAAAATTATTTTGATTTAAATAATCTAAAAGTGCAGTTAAAATAGGGGAATACTTTCTGATATTTAGTCATTCATTTACTGTGTTATTATTTATTTAATATTAAGAATAATATAACTATAAATTGGGTACAATTGGGATATATAAGGTATAATATGAGTTCAAGTTACTATGTTCTAGAGTTTAGGATGGTGAACATGATTTAATCGCAGACTAATGCGAATTTTTAGGAAACAAATCCTATAGAAATATTAAAATGATTACAACTATGGAAAATACCTAACAAACCATAAATCATTTTAGAGGAGTTTAGATAATGATCAAAATACATTTTATACATTAGGACTACATTAGATATATGTAACTAAAATTGAGGTACATGACTGACCTCTATCGTCATCATATGAGCCTACTGTTGAGGACCGATCTAAGATCCCTAGGATATTTATTCTATTTATCCATCCCCTAATAGAACATCGACCATTATGGTCTAGAAAATATCTAATGAATATTTTACATCTTACCACACAATCCCAATATTCCATGAGGTTTCTTATTGAACATGTGATTATATATGACCTTCTCATTATCTATGAAATATGAACATCTTATTTAGGTTGTTAATGAATAAATAATCTTATAAAATATACAACTAATAACGTTTTTCATATTCATAGTCATAAAATTCCAACTATGGGATTTTAAACTCATCACAATAATTGATGGACGACCTATAATAGTAATATTTGGTAGAATAAGACCATCTGATTTTATCTCTTCCAATACATTTTGCATAGTCATTTTCCTTAACATAACTTCATTGTTTGTATTTTTTTTCCAAACTTTGAAACTTCCAATATGATGCCATGATTGTTACCACTCACAAATAGTATAATTTTTGGTTCATTAATGCTTAAAATTATATAATAAAAATATAGAATATATGTTCAATTAATGTTCAATGATGATAACGTAAACTATCCATGTTGAAGATCCATGAATTCCAAGATAAAATCCATCATTAGTATATTGGTGAATAATTCAACGATGAACTAGTTATTAAAAAAATCTAACGAAATACCATAATGTTAACCTAAATATCCCGTGTCACTCCACAATCACATGGTCTGTCCCCTATGCATAAATGATTATTCCTTGAACAATATATATTTTGGTAACCTGACCAATTGGAATACAAACACAAATCTGTCATACTTATCCCTAGTATCTTGAGGTAAATTTTTTCCCTCATTGAGATAAGTTCACTAAAAACAGAATTCATGGTTATATTCAGACATGACCCTTGATAATTGTACACCATGTGAATGTACAACAAGAAATTCCCTATGATGGATTTCTTCAGATACATTTAACAATTTAGTAGTTTTTAGTTCATGATTAGGTGGATCATCATGAATATATTTTTGTGGAAATACGCCATAATCTATCATAATTGAATTAAAATTTATATGAGGTGTCATTTTTCAATAATTCAAAATGAATATTAAATCACATGAATCCATTATGAATTATCCTAAATATATTATTGGATTTCCCAAAGTATATCCTCAGTAGAAACCCATAACAAAATGTATATCCACACTAAAACTACTCATGGTCCTCCATACGATCACATTAGTCAAATTCATTTATATAAAAAATATAACAATAAGGTAATGTGCAACATCATAATTCAAAAATTGATATATCACATCAAAATGTAGAGGAATTATATCACTAAATAGAGAATAGACATCGTTCTAGAATAGTCTTCACAATAAACACATTACATTTAATAATTATTATGCATTAAGAACATGTGTATTTATAACATGTGATCTTACATGTATAATAATGATGGGAAAATGATCCCAAAATCCATTAATTTTTTGTAGAAAAATAGTAAATAGTAAAATAGGGGTATATTATACATTAGAGAGATTGTCCCATAGAAAATCCCTCATTCGAGTTCCTCACAACCAGATCCTCTGAGTTTGAGATGTATTTCTACTTGATATCGGCCTTAAATCACCATACCAAAGCTGATTATGAATTTAAGATAGATTATGAAATCATTTTTTATAGAAAATAATCCCTTATTATATATTGACAAACATTCCATAAACATAAATATGATGTGCTGGAAAAAACAATTATCAATGTTGAAGAAAAAGTTATATAATCTAATTATAGATATCAAACAAGTCATACAAAGATATTAACTGTTAAACTATTAAATAAACCCATACTAATGTATATAAGGTTCCAGTATATAATAACACACACTGTAGAATCCACTAAATTATATCCCAATAAAAAACGATCTCTATTTTCCACTACTCATCCATTTTCCAGAGGACTCTATTAAATTTGTATAACTCTATACATGATGTCTTATTTCATGTTGAAATTATCAACTCTTATTTTAGTAATACATCAATGTAAGAAACAACATATTCTTAAATAAAATTTCTAAACTACAATAATAGGTGTATTCCATGATTAAATGAATTTTTCTTGAAATAATTACAATAATACATTGAGTTTTAATTTTTTATCTAAAAAGGAAATATTTTCCACATGTATTATTACATTATTTTGATGTATTAAAATCCAAAAACATGGAATGTGATCAAAAAACTCTCCCAATATTAATAATATTCTACTCAATATCCACAGGGATACATGTTTTGGGTTTTTCTACAAGTATGAATACGATAATATTACTCTACAACATCGAGAATTTAATTTTACATGTCTATGTCATATGTTTGACAAAAGAGAATAATGCATTAGACATATGATTAGTTTAATCATCACACCATTAAATTTCATGTAAAGATCCCCTCTATAGGATAAAAATCAATTAGGGCCTGATTGTTCACTCTATTCTGAAAATAATCCCAAAGGCATGGTAACTAAAATTAATTGTGATCTAAATACAATGCTATAATATGCAATGGACTTTTGAGAATTATTAACAACAATAATGTAAATATGAATAAATAAAAAATATTTAAAAATATAAATATCTATTCAAATGGTAAAAAATGTGATAGATGGGTATCATGAGGTACATAGACACATGAAATAGGTATCTTGCACTTTTATGAAAGTTATTCCATCATATAAATTAAATCAATGAAAAAAGAATATACAATGGAGTTAAATGGAATGAAATATCCCATGAAATTATATTCTAATATGTACACTAATATTTATCAATGGATTGATTACCAAAACAAATTTAACAAACACAGAAATGTAGTTTTCACATCATGGATTTCTTTCTCATTTTTGTTTCAATTGATGAAGTGGTTTTGAAATGATACCCTCTGAGAATCGATACTAATAAAGGTATTTCTATACTAAATACATTATTTATTATGTCAGTGGAACTTATTTGGAGGTATACAAAATAAAAGGGAATCCATTCACTAGATAATTTTTTAATAAAATAATGGATAATGAATTCCTCATCAAAACAAGATAATAACATAAGGTATAGAATAAAAAATTGATACATAAACACTAATTCAACAAAATATCTTTCAATAATGTGAATAATGATTGATATGTTATCTAGAATATCAATTTAAGAATAATAATTAAGAATTTTCAACCATTTTCCAGATAAATGGTTGTACTAAAAGGTATATAACTGACCTAACTAAACCACTATCAACCAACCATTTAATAATTCATCACACATCAGATTTATTAGAAGAAAATAAATATATCCAATGTATTATAGATCTATCATCAATATAAATAACACATATATAGAAGAACTTAATCTTTAAACCCACCTAAAAAACCTTTAACAATTATATATTCCCCACATATCTTAATGAATATTTGAATGTTTTTATAGATCTTGATAAAACGTACTTATCTTCCAGCATCATATTGATCAAAATTTTAAATTAAGATCTGAGATGATGGGGTCAACATAAGAATCAAAAAGGATGTATTTGGTCTGATATAGGTTGATGGGATTGGCATAATGTATTAATTAAATGAAATGAATGTAGTACATAAAAGGTTGTGGGATGAATTTAATGAACACCATGATAGGATCCACTAAGGATCTTGTGGGAGATCATGGTATGATGGTGAAGGTCCAACAAAATGAAAGGAAAAAAACAAGGCTTCTTCTTGTTCCATTGTTTGTCTTTTAAAAACCCCGACATGGATGGTGGTGTTGACAAAACTATAGAACTATTTTATGACAACCCTACTTTTTATTACAACTTAAATATGATTTATTACATAAAACTTCACTTGATACAACAAAGAATATCGAGAGGTTTAGTGTCTTTGGGGCTTAGGATCATTACATAAAAACTTTAAACTTGAAATACAACATCTTTATTGAAAACTTCCTTTACATGACCACTACATTCCTTCGTACTTAGCATTGCATGGGATAACCTGAAGACATGCATAAGAAAAGGGTGAGCTATAATGCCCAGTAAGGGAGTACACAATGAATAACATGAGGATTAAAATACATGTTAGGAAATAGGAATATCAATATAGCATAAGAGAAACATGAACATAAAGGCATGATAAAGAATGATAATCATAACATGGAAATGTGGCAACAACACTTAACATTGAATTAGCATGAGCCAAGGCTCATTACACATAGAGCATGAGTAAACCCTCATGGAACTTGTAGCACGAGTTAACCCCTCGTTTCACTTGAATTAGAATGAGTCAACACTCATTGCACATGACGTATCATGATACTATACTTTACCCAATGCATTGGAGCGCTATAAAGGGTGCACCCTTCTTTAAACATTTCATTTCATGCATAAGTGTGCCACATGGATCATAAAACATGGATTTATAAAACATAATAATTTATTCCATGATAAAGGGATGTGGAATTCATACAAGAAACATTATAATCAATAAGTAAATTTGCATAAAGGTGAATACCCTTGATGGAGAAATGGGCATGGTATTCACTACACAGTGATATTGGCTTAGAAAATCAGTGTGATTTCGGCAGCGTAACGGCGTGACATAAGAATTCATAAAAAAGGTTGATGAGATAGAAAGGGGTTCCTCATCATATTTACATGTGATGGACAGTAAGGAGGTCATATAGATACATGTCCCAACAATTTAAAAGGAATTTAGATTCATGATACAAAAGTATTGCTTGAAAATAAAAGAGGAGAAAAAGGTTTCTTTCGGAATTTTGGCATAGTAACGGGTGTACATGGGAGGATTTTAATGAAGGATAAAGGGGTCTCCCATCATTCAAATAATAATAGGGCAGTATTGGAGAGGTGTGAAACCATACCCCAAAATTCATAATTGAAATTAAAAGGGCAATACGACTTAAAGAAAATTGAGAAAAAAGAGAAAGGAAGAAAACCCCTTACTTGGAAGTGTGATTCCAAAGGCTAGAGAGAGGCTTGTGAGAGGCTTCTTGGGAGATTGAGGCACCTTGGGAGGATTCTAGGGAGAGTAGGGCAGAGGTTGGACGAAATCCAAGGGATTTTAGTGAGGAGGAAGTGGGATCTTGGGTGGGTTTATATATGAAAGGTGAGGGAATTCTTTATTATTTAGGTTTGGGACCCCTTATATTAAAATAATCCAAACCACAAACCATACCATGGTATTTGCCCATGGTTTCTAGAAAAGGAAAGAGGAAAACAAAATTTTACAAGGCCAAGGTCCGAACTTATTGAAAAAATTAGGGTTGCTTATGTGGAGGTGAGTCACACTCCCATGGAAATTAATTTAAAAAGACAAAGTGTTGAATAAGTCTTGAGGGCTCCATTAATGCTTTGAAAAGTAAGCCAAAAAAACCCAAAACCTCATTATATTAATGATAAAACACATATTGGCAGAACATAAGGATTATGGTATTTTATTACATCACCATCGGGTCATTATGATATCATAAAACACATTATATATTTAAATGGTATTTAATTTTTACCCAAAAATTTGACTGTCTCAGAAAATTATGAAAAAATCACCGTTGGATAATTTCGACGTCCTGATTCCAAAAATAATATTTATTTTATCTAAATAATTTTCTAAATATGTGAATTTTCACTTTTAAAATAAAAATCGACATTTATAAAAAATTCACGGGTTTTGACAAAAATGGCTTTCAAACCTTAATAAAAATTTTAATTGCATTCATAAAATTATAAGATCATTTAAATTTAATAAAAATCAATTTAATATTAATAATTATATTTTATTAAAATATTATTTAATTCAAAAATCCTTTAATTTAATAAAATATTATTCTTAATTAAATAATAACTAAAAACACCATTTGTACTTTAAAAACTAATTACAATGTATCAAAAATGACTAGAAATTATATTCATTATTATATACAAAAAATAACGTACATGAACATGGTGCTACTTATTTGTTACATAACCCCTTAAAATAGCCACATAAGACCTAAGGGTATGGTGTGCGATGGTGAGAGACTCTTGGGGTTTCTCGGATAACATCGCTCGAGTTGTAATTTCAATCAACTCCCATTTTTGCCGTAGACGATCACATTCGAGCTTGTCTTGATGAAGCTCAGCTAGGGCTTGGTCAAGGGCAAAGCCCAAAGACGCCACCTCTTTTCCGAGCTCCGAAAAATGGGCTTCATAAGGGTCAATTCTACTGGATGAGGCCATCGCTTCCTTTGTCTGAGTAGAAAATTGGTTCGTTAAAACCTTATATTTAAACTACCCAGATGATCACTGTTCAACAGAAATAAAAGTAACGATCACAAATATTAATGTAAAACTAAAGAAGTTGACATATTATAAAAAAAATTTCATAAAGAAACATTTAACTGGATCAAGAGGGATTTTCCATTAATGAAAATTTGGGTCGTTACAACATTCCCCCCTTAAGAAATTTCCCCCTCGAAATTTTCCTTTTTCCCACACTAAAACAAATGTGGGTTACTTAGCTTCATCGCATCCTCCGACTCCCAAGTTGCTTCTTCAAACTTGTGGTTTCTCCACAACACCTTGACGAGGGGCATTATCTTATTTCGTAGAACTTTTTCTCTACGATCTAAGATCTTCACTGGTTTCTCCTCATAAGAAAGATCATCTTCTAATTGTACCACCTCGGAAGAGAGTACATGTGAAGGGTCTGGTATGTACTTCCTTAAGAGGGATACGTGGAAGACATCATGCACCTTGTCCATAGTAGGTGGAAGTGCTAGTCGATAGGCCACAGCCCCAACACGATCAAGAATCTCGAAGGGGCCGATGTACCTTGGACTTAACTTCCCTTTCTTTCCAAACCTCATGACCTTCTTCCACGGAGATATGCGTAAAAACACCATGTCTCTGACTTTAAACTCAAGGTCTCATCGACGATTATCTGCATAACTCTTCTTCCTATTTTGGGATGCCTTGATATGCTGCTGAATGGTTTTCACATTCTCCACCATTTCTTCAACCATTTCTGGTCCAAGCAGATTACGTTCACCGACTTCATCCCAACATGCCGGTGTTCTACACCTTTTCCCATACAGGGCTTCATATGGTGCCATTTGGATGCTCGAGTGGAAACTATTATTATAAGAGAACTCAACCAGAGGAAGATGTTGATCCCATCCCCCTTTAAAGTCCATTGAGCATGCTCTCAACATATCCTCAAGTGTTTGGAAAGTCCGCTCGGATTGGCCATCAGTTTGAGGATGATAGGCCGTACTGAAGTTTAGTTCAGTATTCAGAGCATGTTGAAGACTCTTCCAAAACTTAGAGGTGAATCTTGGATCTCGATCAAAAACAATAGAGAGTGGTACTCCATGAAACCATACCACATCCCTGATATATATCCATGCCAGTTGATCCAAAGAGAAATCCTCTTGAATTGCAATGAAGTGTGCAGTCTTTGTAAGACGATCCACAACAACCCAGATTGCATTGTTACCTTTGGATGTCCTTGGAAGTCCGGTGACAAAGCCCTTGGTGATGTTCTCCCATTTCCATTCTGGTATGGGAAATGGTTGCATCATCCCCTTAGACTTCTGCCTCTCTGCCTTCACTTTCTGACACACCAGGCACTTTGATGTATATCCAGTGATCTCCTTCTTCATATTATCCCACCAAAAGTTTTCTCAGAGACCTCGATACATCTTTGTTCTCCCTGGGTGAATAGAGAAATTTGAACTATGTGCATCATCCAAAAGTTCCTTCTTCAGCTCCGAACTTGATGGAACACATAGTCTTTTCCCAAACCGCACAATTCCTTCTTCATTAACATTAAACTCTGAGGATTTTCCCTTTTTGATAGCTTCCACTTTTTCTTGGATTCCCGCATCATCCTTTTGAGAATCCTTTATCCTTTCCAAAAGAGATGGTTGAGCAATCATTTGTGAAAGGCTTGATGATATTCCCTTCTTTATGATTCCCACATCCATCTTCATCAAGTCTAAGAAGATGGGATCCTTCTCAATTCTCATCATTGATAGAATAGCTGGATCCTTTCTACTTAGGGAATCTGCCACCTTGTTCGCATTCCCTGGGTGGTAATGTATTGAACAGTCATAATCCTTGATGAGATATATCCATCTTCTCTGGCGCATATTAAGCTCTTTCTGTGTGAATATATATTTAAGACTCTTGTGGTCAGTATATATCTCACATTTCTCTCCATAGAGATAATGCCGCCAGATTTTCAAGGCAAAGATCACCGCTGCTTACTCCAGATCATGCGTTGAACAGTTTCTCTCATGGATTTTCAACTGCCTTGAGGCATAGGATATCAGTTTATCATTCTGCATCAGCACACATCCTATGCCCTTCTTCGAAGCATCACTGAATACCACAAAAAGCTCCCCACTTGTGGGTAAAGTGAGCACGGGTGCAGTGATAATCCTCCTTTTCTACTCTTTGAAGCTTTCTTCGCATTCATCACTCCAAGCAAACTTTACTCCCTTTCGAGTTATCTTGGTATGAGGGTTGGACAATCGTGAGAAATTTCTCACAAATCGTCGATAATATCCAGCTAACCCCAAGAAGCTACGGATATCAGTTACCGATGTTGGCCTCGGCCATCCCTCAATTGCATCTGTTTTGGAGGGGTCCACAGATATCCCATTTCTTATGATGATATGTCCCAAGAATGAGACCTCCTTCAACCAGAACTCACACTTGATGTACTTGGCATAGAGCTTCTCCTTGCGCAAAGTCTCCAGTACAGTTCTTAAATGCTCCTCATGGTCCTCCTTGGTTTTGGAGTATATTAGAATATCATCTATAAAGACTACAAAAAATTTGTCTAGGTAATCTCTAAAGACTCAATTCATCAAGTCCAAGAATATTGCTGGAGCATTGGTGAGTCCAAAAGGCATTACTATGAATTCATAGTGCCCGTACCTTGTACGAAAAGCAGTCTTGGGGATATCTTCCTTCTTCACCCTTACTTGATAATATCCCAACCGAAAGTCCACCTTGGAGAAGTATTGTGCTCCACACATCTGATCAAACAAGTCATCGATTCTTTGGTGAGGATACTTGTTATTTATCGTGATTTTGTTAAGTTCATGATAATCGATGCAAAGCCGCATTGACCCATACTTCTTCTTGACGAAGAGGACTGCTGCACCCCATGGTGATGCACTTGGGCGTATAAACCCTTTATCCAGATTCTTCTATAGTTGTTTCTTCAGAACTTCAAGCTCAACAACATCCATTCTATATGGAGTCTTGGATATTGGTAGCGCCCCAGGTATAAGTTTAATTGAGAACTCAGCATCTCTTCTTGGAGGAAGACCAGGATGTTCCTCGGGAAATACTTCAGCGAATTCCCTCACAATAGGCATTTTTTCAAGGGTGGTTTCTTCCTTGGACACAATCATCTGATCTAGATATGTGTGCTCATAAGGCAGTAATATCCATGCTTGAGATGATGGAGCTAAAGGAGATTCATCTTCCTCCTGAAACGTGTAAAGAATCGGGGGTCGATTCTCCATATGTAGTGCGATTTCCCTCTCCCGAAAATTTATGTTGGCTCTATATAATGAAAGCCAATCCATGCCAAAAATTTCATCAAATTCCACCAAAGGGAGTATGAAGAGGTTCACCGGGAAATTCTATCCACAGATTATAACAGGGGAGTACTTATACTCATGGGATGCAATGATTGCCCCATTTTCCGTACTCACCGACATCTTTACTTCCAGGATTTGTGGTGGTGATGTGATTGTTCTACTAAACATTCAAGATATAAAGGAATGCGTATAACCTGAATCAAGAAGTATGTTCGCTATTCTTGAATGAATAACTAGCGTACCTGTCACCACTTCGTTGTCGAGGTTCACTACGGCAGAAGTGATGGCAAAAGTTCTTCCATGCTGTCATGGAGGTTGCTGGTTGCCTCCGATAACCCTTTGATTAGGGCACTGATTTGAAAAATGACCTTGTTCTTCGCATTTGTAGCATTGAAGAATGCGTTGAGGTTCGAACGGAGCGTTCCACTCCTCTTTCGTAGCCGCGGGTCCTTCTTGCTGATAGTTAACAGCTAGGTGCCCTTCCCTTCCACACTTGAAGAATTTTCTTGTCCCCCTAAGGCAATTTCCAGGGTGCTTCTTTCCACACTTTTGGAAAGTGGGGTGCTAGAACTTCTTAGCGTCGTTGGATTTATCAATCAGACCACCAGCATTGAAGTCCACCTTACACTTCTTGTCCCCATGATAACCCTGTGATTCTCTGATCTCCATTTCAACCTTGAGGGCACATCGGACAATTTCCTCATAGCTGTCGAAGTCACGGATCGCTAATGCTTTCCCCAAGCTAGGCTTCAGCCCACCAAAGAAGCGGTCAACCTTGCATTCGGGGGTAACGACAAAGCCGGAAGCGTATCGTGCAAGCCTTGTGAAGTTTTCTTCGCACGCTCCCACAGATTCTTCATCTTTCTGTTTGAGGGAAAGGAAGTCCCTTTCCATCTTAAGACGGAGGGTGCGTGGAAAATATTTATCAAAAAACATCTTCCAAAATTCCTTCCATTCCAAAGCCTTGATCTCCTCCTCAGGCTTCGTATTTTTGATCAATGTCCACCATTGATCAGCTTCACCCTCCATATGATAAGCCTCCAGGAGAACCTTCTCTTTTTCAGAGCAATGGAGGATAGAGAGTATCTTTTCAATGGAGTTGATCTATTGTTCAGCGATCGTGGGATCGGATGATCCACTAAAAGTAGGAGGCCTTTGTCTCATGAAGCTTTCAATAGCGACTTGTTCTTTCTTAGGGGGGGTTGAACGTTCCTCTTGACCAGTGTTTCTATTCAAAACTTGAGTTAGCTGAGAGAGAAGCATGACAAAGTCCGCGATTCCCGCTCCCATTGGATTAGGCATCTCATAAGTACAATCATCACACTGATCTTCACAACGGTTGTTAGCCCCAGTTCTCCTATTACCAGCCATTGGCTGGAATAAAAGGAAAGTTTGGGGTAACACATAAAGGGTAATCCAAAGACAAAAGTTGATGACTTATAAATAAACTTTAATATCTTTAACTCATGAGTCTATAGGATTCAATCCAGGCTTTTCATGATCTTCCTTCTAACATATATTCTTGGGGGCATTTTTTTCCCTTAATAAGGTTTCATACTAAGATTGTGAATTTATCAAAACATATCCCCCGGGAGTGTCATAACCAAGAGTGCAGCAAGGCCCGTTGTTGTGCACCAGTTCCCGTTCATGTCTAGCTCAATGCGGTGTTTTTGGGTTTTACCCCTAGGATACATCTGTGCTAGAGTCGCCTCTACCTGCTCGTATCCAGACAGGGATGTATTTTTTTGATAAACCACTTACTTAGTATTTACCAAAACATATGGATGTTTTTATTATGCTTAGTCTTGTATCTAAGGATTTACTAGGGTTTCCTAATACCAAAAATAACTAAACCTATCCTCTGATACCAACTATGACAACCCTGCTTTTTATTACAACTTAAACATGCTTTATTACATAAAACTTCACTTGATACAAAAAAGAAGATCGAGGGGTTTAGTGTCTTTGGGGCTTAGGATCATTACATAAAAACTTTAAACATTAAATACAACATCTTTATTGAAAAATTCCTTTACATGACCACTACATTCCTTCGTACTTAGCATTGCATGGGATAACCTGAGGACATGCATAAGAAAAGGGTGAGCTATAAAACCCAGTAAGGGAGTACACAATGAATAACATGAGGAGTACAATACAGGTTAGGAAATAGGCATATCAATAGAGAATATGAGAAACATTAACATAAAGGCATGATAAAGCATGATAATCATAACATGGAAATGTGGCAACAACACTTAACATTGAATTAGCATGAGCCAAGGCTCATTGCACATGGAGCATGAGTAAACCCTCATTGCACTTGAAGCACGAGTAATCCCTCGTTGCACTTGAATTAGTATGAGTCAACAATCATTTCACATGACGTATCATGATACTATACTTTACCCAATTCATTGGAGCGCTATAAAGGGTGCACCCTTCTTTAAACATTTCATTTCATGCATAAGTGTGCCACATGGATCATAAAACATGGATTTATAAAACATAATCATTTATTCCACGATAAAGGGATGTGGAATTCATACATGAAACTTTATAATAAATAAGTAAATGTTCATAAAGGTGAATACCCTTGATGGAGAAATGGACATGGTATTCACTACACAATGATATTGGCTTAGAAAATCGGTGTGATTTCGGCAGCGTAACGGCGTGACATAAGAATTAATAAAAAAGGTTTATGAGAGAGAAAGGGGTTCCTCATCATATTTACATGTAATGGACAGTAAGGAGGTCATATAGATACATGTCCCAACAATTGAAAAGGAATTTAGATTCATGATACAAAAGTATTTCTTGAAAATAAAAGAGGAGAAAAAGGTTTCTTTCAGAATTTTGGCATAGTAACGGGTGTACATGGGAGGCTTTTAATGAGAGAGAAAGGGGTCTCCCATCATTCAAATAATAAGATGGCAGTATGGGAGAGGTGCGAAACCATACCCCAACATTCATAATTGAAATTAAAAGGGCTATACAACTTAAAGAAAATTGACAAAAAATAGAAAGGAAGAAAACCCCTTACTTGGAAGTGTGCTTCCAAAGGCTAGAGAGAGGCTTGTGAGAGGCTTCTTGGGAGATTGGGGCACCTTGGGAGGATTCTAGAGAGAGTAGGGCAGAGGTTGGACGAACTCCAAGGGATTTTCGTGAGGAGGAAGTGGGAGCTTGGGTGGGTTTATATAGGAAAGGTGAGGGAATTCTTTATTATTTAGGTTTCGGACCCCTTATACTAAAATAATCCAAACCACAAACCATCCCATGGTATTTTCCCATGGTTTCTGGAAAAGGAAAGCGGAAAACAATATTTTACAAGGCCAAGGTACGAACATATTAAAAAAATTAGGGTTGCTTATGTGGAGGTGAGTCACACTCCCATGGAAATTAATTTAAAAAGGCAAAGTGTTGAATAAGTCTTGAGGGCTCCATTAATGCTTTGAATAGTAAGCCAAACAAACCCAAAACCTCATTATTTTAATGATAAAACACATAATGGCCGAACATAAGGATTATGGTATTTTATTACATCACCATTGGGTCATTATGATGTCATAAAACACATTATATATTTAAATGGTATTTAATTTTTACCCAAATATTTGACTGTCTCAGAAAATTATGAAAAAATAACCGTTGTATAATTTCGACATCCTGATTCCAAAAATAATATTTATTTTATCGAAATAATTTTCTAAATATGTGAATTTTCACTTTTAAAATAAAAACCGACATTTATAAAAAATTCACGGCTTTTGACAGAAATGGCTTTCAAACCTTAATAAAAATTTTAATTGCATTCATAAAATTATAAGATCATTTAAATTTAATAAAAATTAATTTAATATTAATAATAATATTTTATTTAAATATTATTTAATTCAAAAATCCATTAATTTAATAAAATATTATTCTTAAATAAATAATAACTAAAAACACCATTTGTACTTTAAAAACTAATTACAATGTATAAAAAATGACTAGAAATTATATTCATTATTATATACAAAAAATAATGTACATGAACATGGTGCTACTTATTTGTTACATAACACCTTAAAATAGCCGCATAAGACCTAAGGGTAAGGTGTGCGATGGTGACAGACTCTTGGGGTTGCTCGGATAACATCGCTCGAGTTGTAATTTCAATCAACATCCATTTTTCCCATAGACGATCACGTTCGAGCTTGACTTGATGAAGCTCAGCTTGGGCTTGGTGAAGGGAAAAGCCCAAAGACGCCACCTCTTTTCCGAGCTCCGACAAATGGGCTTCATAAGGGGAAATTCTACTGGATGAGGCCATCGCTTCCTTTGTCTGAGTAGAAAATTGGTTCGTTAAAGCCTTATATTTAAACTACCCAGATGATCACTGTTCAACGGCTATAAAAGTAATGGTCACAAATCTTAACGTAAAAATAAAGAAACTGACATCTTATAAAAACATTTTTCATAAAGAAACATTTAACTGTATCAAGAGGGATGTTCCATTAATGAAACTTTGGGTTGTTACATATTTGAACTCCACCAAATAGTATGCTGAATTTACTAGACTGGTATTTTTAGTATTTATCCACAATAATATCATTCTTATAACAATATATCTAGCTATATCATTTGAATCACTATATACAAAAATTAGACAACTAAAAATTCATAATAGGGAGGAACGAAATGATTAATGGATAATTTAACAAAATTTATAGAAGTCATAGCATTAATTAAAAATTTATGTTACATTGACTTTCAATTATTTTTCAAAACATTCATTTATATATCTATATACAATTATTTGTCTTGATTATGTATAATACTAACATTATATATACTACAATTTAACTATGATTTGGTGGTATAGCTTCCCCATATACCACCATTAACCCACACTAACTTTTTTGATGAATCTAGATTATATGGAGGCTTGGATGGGGTATTATATTGTCCTCTAGTCTATGAAGTCATTAGACATCTATGGATATGGAATGTTACTATATGAAACCATTATTAAATATCTTTATATATCTCTCTTGACATGACTTTATATTATGTACATGATTATATCCACTCATTGATCACCCATTATATTGATTTGATAAATATAACACTGTAATGAGTGAGTGTTCATCATTTACTTCAAAAACCTAAAAGAAATATATCTCATAAATACATCTCCAAATACTAAAAACGCATCTCTCTCAAAACAACATTTTTTAACAAGTTTACATTAAATTTCAATTCAATTTTCCCTCATTCACACACTGGGTATGTAGAAATTTAATGGATTCTATAATTTAGTAACATATGAGGATTAGGTTTTTTGAAAAATTTCTTATGAGAAATATTTGTTATATTTTTTAAACACCCCATGGTTTTGTTTAATTTATCTTTAAAAATTAATTTAATATCATAAATAGGATTCATTTCACACAACACAATGATTAAAGAAACTGATATCTATTTTTAAAATATATTTACAGAATCATTATAACAAATATATTACAAATGGAGGGTGTGCATATGAATAAATATATTTTATTTGTATAATTTTTTTAAACAACTAAAATAATTTTTTCGATCCCCCAAAAAAAGAAGGTAGTCCAATCCTTTTGAGAATGTCATCACTCAATGAAATTTTGGAATTTATATTCCAAAGATGTGGTTATCTGTGCACAAAATGAATCATTATAATAATAAATGTAATTGATCACTATTGGTGAATAATATTGAATAAATTTTAAAATAATTTTCTCAAGAATTTTTTTTTACATTTGTCTACTATTTTTATTTGGCATGGAATAAGAATAAATCTAAAGTTTAAAATAAATATATATTTATATAAAAACAATATTTTATTTTTCATTTTCGCTATTGTTTTGAAATTAATTTATGATAAATGTAGAAACTGAATAATAAAAAATGAATAATTTTTTTATAATTAGGACGATCAAATTTTTTGAAAGTAAGACCTCATATTTATTGTTAATGTTAATAGAAATATTTGAATCAAATTACCAAAATTTAGGGTATATAGTGTTAATAAATTTTATATATAATTTATATGGTCATAATAATTAATCTCAATTCCAATTAGGTAAAAGAAATTTGACCCTTATCACCATATTCCCTACATGAAAATGTTTAATGGACACATTTTCACAAAATAAACCAATAAAATATTAAAATCAAAGAATGTTACAAAATGCGACTATCTATGTTTTAAATGAATGTAATGTGTCCAAAAATTGAAAAAATTATGTTATGGCTGTATATTACTATAAATTTTTTTTAATTATATTATATACATAATTATAATTTCTTTATAGTTTTTAGTTATAATAAATTTCATTAAATTCCTAGTCAATATTCAATGTAATATTTTTTCTATTAATAAAAAACAATTTATAGTAAAATATTTTGTGGTTATATAAATTGATTTCATTATTATTTTCAATTATTTTTTTAATATGAATTAGTATTGTTCTGTAAATTTATTATACCCCAATTAATACATGTAATTGAATAATTTTACTTCCAAATAAAAGAATACATTCCAAATTTACAGATATGATAATGAGTCAAAAGAAAATATTATTATATTATTCAAAAATCATATAAATATTGAAATTAGACCGTATGGATAAAATATTGTCTAAAATTTTATCCCATGTAACTTTATGTGTCAATATTTTCCTTCTGTGTAAAATTATAATCCATTATGAATATAAAAAATGTTACCTCTTTTTATTTAAATCTTTGGTAATTATGGGTTTAATCTAAATGATATGGTTTTGAAGACAACATTAACCTATATTAATTTTTTGGAAGATATATTTTTAACATTATCATACCATTTCATAGATTCTAAATCCTTTTTGATGATTTTTTCATGAGATTTACAAAACTATAATATAATATTTAATGTATTTTTAAAATTGATCATCGCCTAAATTTTAAATGGGCACCTCCTCCCTCACATGATTACACCAAATTATTCTATCTATTTAAAAAAATCCCAAAAAAAATATTTTCATAAGATATCTGCAAAAATTATTGATTTTATGTTCATTAAAAAATTATTTGCATTATGATCCTTAAGAGTTCATTTTATTTAGTTCTTTAAAAGGATATGTAATAATATTAACAAATCTCTTTCTTTTTAGTTCTTCATTACCCCATCATAATCTATGGTATTTATCATAATATGATAAATTCAGTATTCTAAATATAATTAAATGTTATTACTTTTCGTAAACCACCATTTTTTCGCCCAAATTCATATCCAATGGATGTAATGGTATCCCTTTTTAGTACATACAACATACGATCTCTATATAGAGATACGATTAATATTCCACAACCATCATTAATATATGGTTAAAATGATGGATTTAAATTTTATTTATGATAATTATTGAATAAATACAACCCAATAATTATAATACTACATTTACCTTATTCTCTATTATTTCATTGGAATACGCTAAAATTGCTCACATGTATGTGTGGAATACTTCCATAATGAAGCATTTTTTTTCATTTACAATTTCTTTGGATTGTAATAATGTTGGATTTGAAAAATATATATAATTTTTAAGATATATTATTTTCATATATTAAAAATATTAACTAATTTTGGTACCTTCCAACAGTCAAAAAATAAAAACCACATTCAAGTGTATGTACGAACTGCTATATACATGAAATATTATATATATATATATATATATATCACAGATTAAACAAAATAAAAATTAGTTTAATATATAATATATTTATATTAGGATTAAGATTCTTCATGTTGAGGATCCTTTATCAATTGTATATTAGAAAAACCAATGAACCAAACTATACATAAAAATGTACCAGTGACCACCATAATGAATTATTTTCATAAAGATATGTTCATAAATGGTGGATAAAAAATAATTTAAAATTTATATATCATATAATGTTTTTTTTCATTATCATAAAAATATGATTTGTAAATATATATTTATTGTATATAAGTGGTTCAGAATCAAATGAATTAAAGAGAATTTATGATAATGGTTTATTTCACAATCTCAATGATATCTATTGTTGTCTTTTCTATGTGAGTATTTTCATTCATATAAATATATTCATAATAAATTGGAAAAAGTATTTTTAATATCATAATCATATTTATTAAATAAATTTTACCTATTATTGTCACATTTTAAAAAAAATAAATGATATTTTTTTCATTTTTTAAAAAATTAAATATTTATCACTTATTAAATGTGTAAAAGGAATGTTATTTTATCCCGAAGGGATTAATAAAACTATCACTTCTATGACCCCATAATGTATTGAATTTTTTTTGTAAAATTATATTGATTTTCTTAAAATTAAAATATTTCTTTAAAATGTGTGAATATATAATATTAAAAAATTTATTTTCAGTTTCAATTTGTATTTTCCTTATCAAATATTCCAAAAATCCCTTTACTGTGTTTTCATCTTTTTTCATCATCCATTTTAGACTATAATATATAGGGTTTACTATAATTATAACTTCCAACATATTTCAATTGATGGTAAATGGACTGATTTATTGGTAAAAGTATTGATATTTTGTATTATTGATCTTAATATATGGATAGTTATTGATTTTAATGGCCTTTTGATTATGTTTTATTTATTTCAACAAACCTCATAAATTGGAATCAAAATGTGGTAGGATAGTGATTGTACAACATCTATCTACACTGATATGTCTCATGAGACAATTTATATTATGTTTTGGATTGTTACATAACCATTTATTTCTATATGTATTGTCCATAGTTTCGATGGGATGTTTCAAAAGTTTGACATCATGATTCCAATCATTATAAAATCAGTTATGGAATGCATCTGTTTAGTTTATTTTTATGATCTGTATAGAATAGTTCCAAGTGTTCCACTACAGTGATGGTTGTTCTGTCCATCCTTGTTCAATGGTATAACGGATTTAGTGAGGTTTGTCTTTTAGCTCAGGGGCTCTAAATGGTGGGGGTGTCATTTACGATAACACTAGGTTTATATGGATGGATTTAATAGTCAGAATGGGGAAAGGAACATCTATATAGGAAAAGGCTATGGCCATGCAAAAGGGGCTTTGTGTGTCCATATAGAGAAGCATTGATATCAGTGAAACTGAAATAGATTAAATGATTTTACATAATGCACTGCATGGCCTTCATGAGATTCCCTGTTCAAAATATCACATCATTATAAAATGAAATGGAATCCTTGGATATTATACCAATTTACCGCATAACTAGTGGTAGGGTAATAGTGTAATAATCTACATGGCCTCGCTCGATATCACTTGACTAGAGTGCTTATGTTTTCATAAATTTAGAAGTTTAATACCTATGGTAGTTAATATCATTTGAGGGTATGCGCTCAATCTTAAAAACATTAGACCCATATATTTCTATGTTATTAGGGCGTGACTTTATGGGCCATGTTCTCTTTATACATCTCTTTTTTCATAATAAAAATGCATAGAATGATGATGAGGTATACATTTATTTATTGATCCTCTATTATCAACCATTTATTTTTTTTAATTTCACCATGACCAGGTGAAGGATATTATCAATAACACTGAGTTTGAAATATTTATTTATTTATATCTATTTTATATTTCCAATGTAATATGGTAATCATGTTTGTATCTAGTTCAATAAGGGTTCTGAATAATTATTTCTATTTGGATGTGATAAAATGTTTGTATTGTTAATTTTGTAAAGTAACAACAACTATTGGGCCTCTAGGGCCATTGCATCATGATTTTCTATCATATATGTTTATTATAGAAATTGGAAACAATATTTAGTGAAACATATTTAATGGAACACGACTGAATAAATGTACATGTTTATATTCACAAATAAACCATTACGTTGATGTTGACATTAGTTATATATATATATATATATATTTGAATTTTTTGTATTTTTAACATGTTTTCATATTGTAATGATATAATCTGGTGTAACCCATTTTTTATAATTATTTCATAATTGATGTAAATGATAAAGTTCCAATGAATAAAATCCATGTATGGATTTCCATATTAGTCATGATAATAAATATGGTGATGGAGCTAAAATTGGAGATAAATAAATCAGTTCTATTTTATTGATTGTAGACTTCGGATATGACCCATTCCATGATCTTATGGATTTTCCTTCAAAAAATATTTTGAATCAGTTTTGTACAAATTTATTCTGAAACCGCCTCCATTATCAATTGGTAGAAAAAAAAACAATTTCTTTTTGTGAATTGGATATGTTTTACTGAGTTGACATTCGACACTTTTTTATGTAATTAAAATGATAATTATGTCATGATATATTATCATATCTGTGGGGATGAATATCAATGGTTTTTATTGAATCAAAAAACTTAAGATGAGGAGGAAATGGAAAACATTTATTGTAAGAATATTAAATAACGTTTTTTGGGAAAGCATTTTACACAATAACAAACAGTGGATATGGAATGTAAATCAATGAGCATTGTATAAAGGAATGTTAAAATGTGGATATGTATAATAATAACATTAAAAGTATACCATTTAATTCTATCTAATATATACATAATACAAAGAGTTAAATATATATATAATAATATATCAATTAAATCCAATACAATAGAGGGAATTAGTATTCCAATCCATACAATCGTTCTAGTATATAGTGTCAAGTGTTATCAATAGAGAGGGAAGGAATTATATAGTTATAAATAATTCATGGGAAATAGTTATAAAAGTATGGTTTAGAAACTGGATGAGGGGGACAAGAGAAAGGGTAATTATACATCATATTTGATAGGTGGATGGAAACATGCTCCTACCTGTTTAAAAGGAGAATGAGTTTTCTTCAACTATAGAGAAGAAGGCATAGTGGCCGTGATATGATTGAGATAATATAAAAATGATAAAATCTTTAACATTATGTTGATGTTCCAATATACCAATCCTTATCCCACACATCACATTAATTTTCCTTAAAAACGGCCATTGGAGAATATATAGAATTTTCCCATTACTATAGGAGAAGATGAAGTACCAAATGATGGGGTACAAGGTACATTAGTCATTTCTAAAAATATAATATAATTTACTATGGAACGAAAACTATATTATTTATTAAATCATTCATAAAAAATATATATTTAACAAGCACTATATAATGGGTGTTAATGGATGGACTCCTTATAAAATTATCAATGTAATAACAATGTGCTAGTAAAATCCCATTATGATACATAAGTCTTCCATACATACATACATTATGAATATACATATAGTTGACATTGATAATGTCATGGTATTGATAAGACATAAAAAAAATAATGAAAAATTATATTCTAATGATATTTAAATTATGATTCTTGTTGATGATAAGAAATTTCATATCACTAGAGTGGATATTTAATCATATTAATCATATTTGGATCCAACCACAATAGCTCTAGTGAATGAGAATCATGAAATATAACAACATACACAATCTTCCAATATAAAAAATAAATTTTCAAATAATGTATATTATTATTGTATATTAATCCAATGATATTTTTAATGATGAATTACAAAGACATCCACCTTTTCATGATGTTGGATTTTCCATTAATTCAATCCCTAATGCAAGTTTAATGTCACATTCTCCAAGTATAATGGACACTATGGAAGTAGTTGAGATGAAGAAGTAACAAGAAGAGTTATGTGCTAATGAAATTATTTACCTGAATTTTTTTCATGGGAGAGCTCATGTTCATTTCATTATAAATATTGATGGATCTATGAGGATCTTCATTAATTACTATAAAATCTATGTTATTAAAATTATTAAAATGTAATATCTACATGACATTTGAGACATAACAAATCAACTTCTTCGAGCTCATTATTTTTCAATGAATATTTATTAACATGGTATCATCAAATGTGTGTAATGAATCAATATATCTCTAATACTTATTTTTGGATGTGATATGGTCATTAAATATTTATTAAAATTTCATGTGGATGGATTGTTTATACTATTCCTTAATAGATCTAATGAAAAGAGTATTCACAAAAAATCCTGATTATTATATTTATTTTTTGATGATATGTTGTGTAGTCTAGGAGATAAGAGGACCATGATAATGATCAGAGGATCATTATAGAGACCCATAATATAAATTAGTTATATCAGAATTAAAAATAGTTTGAATTCAATCATCAAAAATATAATTTTCATGACCATTTTATAATTATTCATCAAATCTTAGATGATTCACTAATTAAAAGAGATTTCCAAGAATATCCCAAACCAATGAACATAATTGAGGTATGCAGTTTCCTAGGTATTCATCTATATATCACTGATTTGATCGAAATTTTCCCAAATTGCTTAACCCCTTAAACAAGCTAATTCATATTGTGGTTATGTTCATACAGAAAATGGAATGTGATTAATGTTTGGAATAATTGAAAAGAGAATTTTTGAATTCAATGATTATGGATATAAAATTACATAATAATGGATTTTTAATATATAGACATTTCTAAAGAATGGGACATGGCCATTTATTTATGAAGAATGATGATTTTATTTCATATACATCTTGGGGGATGAATAATAATGAAAAATACTATCTAATAAATGATGTTTATTTATTATCAATAATATTTATATAATGGTATAGAGACACTATCACTAATTGAGAATGTGTAATATATATATGTATCCTACGAGTTTGAGATTTATATTTTTCAGAGAAATATCACAACATGATTGGATGAAGATAGCTTAATCCACACATTAATTATGATTTCTCAATTCACTACCACACATAAAAGTCGAATAAGTTAATAGATTCCCATAACCAAGAAATATTATAGTTCAAGACAAAATGAATATTTAATAGGATCCTATGCTTAGAGATTTAGTAATTTATTATGATTTAATTATTATGGATGTGTAAACATCAACCCAATTTAAAATGATCACCAAACAATATTAATCAGAAAATATAGTATTACCATAGCCTAATGATTAAAATCTTAATAGAAAAATTGATGTTATGAATTGTGGGACGTTTCCATAAATCATATTTGAAGTTAGAATTATGAAATTTTGAAATAATCTATGTGTTCTTTATATAATTAAACATATATGGGAATTAATAGATTGATATTAAAGAAATATTTCCTCTATACACCCTCGTAGAACAATGATATATAGATATTCGATGAAATATTTTTTTGTGTGAAATTCTAATGTGTGAAATTGATGATAATTTTACTTATTATTTTTTTTCAAAATTTTATGGTTTATAAATATTATCTTAGAGGATTTAGGAAAACTATACATATTCCAATAGGGAAATGGATTGGATTTTCTAAAGACTTTTTCAATAGATTACACAATAATTTTATAAAGAATGTTGAAATATTTGTTATTGTAGATCTACTACTCCATTAATAAAATTTAATTGTTATAATATAAAATTAAAATCATCATCAAAAAAAATTTATTTTAATGATCTGTCATGAACTCATGGTGTGGAACATTCATTTATGTCTGATCATGATACTTGATTTTAAACAACATTATGGAATTGTATTCAGATGACTCAAGATATAATGATTCACATGTGCACCAAACATTTTCCAATAACTAATGGGATGTAATATAGTGATCTATAAAATTTAAAATTTATCTATAGGTTATTTTCAGTTTGATTCTATTTTTTATTAGATCAGTATTTACGTTTTTTATAATTTTCATATAAACATAGATCTTATTCATGTATTCTAATAGAGTTCTATATAGAATTAATCATTAACAGATGTCATTACCCAATTTGTTTAGGTGAATTTGGTGAACAAAAGATTTTGAGACAATTAATTTCGTATGAGACACCATCAATAGTAATGGAAAATAAAACCCACATCAAAGTATCTGTGTGCAATAAAATTAGATATTCTAATATCCATAGGAAATTTATATACTTTCATGTGTGATATCACATTTTTATTAGTGTATCTCTATTGAATTATATTAATACATTTTTAGTTAATGGATAATTAATACTTAGGTACGTTTTTCCATTTTAGATTATTAAAATAATTATAGTTATTTCTTACCATTGGAAAATTTCATCATGCCTTTCTAAGGAACAAGAAGTGTTCCATTTATTTTCATTAAGGTTGTGTATATCAGAATAAATATATATTCACACTTATAATGGAATTTTATTTAATCCTTAATTATATTTTAATAATTAATCATTTTTTACTCTTGATGCTAGAAAATATGTGTTTATTAATTAGATCACTCAGACGGTATGGGTACATTGCAGAAATAATTATATAGAAGTTTTGATGTACCATTGTGTAGAAATAGTGGCGAAGAACTACCAAAATCTAGTAATGACGTGAAATCATGGGAGTTTCTATAATAAATGTGATTAAATTAAGGAATAATGTAACACCCCGTTATTTTTTATTCATTTTTTCAATAAATTTAATCTCTTTGATATCTTGTGTTGCACATAATAATTTGTTTTAAAAAACAATTATCTATTATTAATTTATTTTTTAAGACCATAATGACATGGGCATTAAAATTATTTGTTACTAAGATAACTAAATATACTAAATAATGTATAAATTTTTTACAGTAGAAAAATAAATTCAATGGTTATAAATAATAATAATAATAATCATTTTAATTGAAAGAAAATGTTTTCATGATAAACAAACTTTATGTATGAAAAATGTGTCTTTATGTAAATAAATAAATTTTTTACTAATGGTGAATGATATTATTGGATTTTTAATATTATATAATAAATTGAATAAATTTACATATATATAGAGTATTTACTATTAATTAAATAAAAAAATCAAATATTATTATTAAAAACTTATTGGTTTTTTCTGTTTATGAGATCTGATTTTAAAATTACTTTCCATCACTAATAGAAATATAATTTTGAAAAATTAATTACATATTTAAAATAATTATTTCAAAATAAAAATACTTTATCACGTTTATTTATATGAAAATATGAATAATAAATGTGGTAAAATTTATCACCATAATAAGGGGTAAATCATGTAAATACATGATAATTATAATTTATACAGTCATAATATTTCATATTAATTTATATTATATGTAATTATTTCAACCCATATTACCGTAGTCTTGAAATTATCATATATAATGGATAATATTCCATGAAAACAATTAATATAATATTAAACTCCATTAAATTTACAATAAATAACTCTATTAGTTTTTATTATCTCTTATGTATGCATATACGAACAGAAGAAAATTATAAATTAATATAGGAAAAATTATTTTAATAATTAAATAATATTCATGATGATAATTTAAATCCTTTTTGTGAATATATAAGTACCTTAATATTATAAAAAACAATAATAAATTATTTATTCAAATAATATGAAAATAAATTAACATATATTTATTATATAAAAAGTGATATTTTTTTCAAATTTGTAGATCTCATTTAATTTTATATATGAATATGAAAATATATTATTGTTTAAATTATAAATATTGAAAACCCAAAAATAATAAAATGTATTTCAATTCAAATTAAATGAATAGATCCATAATTAAAATTAATGATAAATTATTCAAAATTAATTTTAGGTAATTACTTAAAAATCATGAAAATTAATAGATTGGAAAAATGTATAATATATATTTTTTTAATTAAACCCCATAACCATTTATGAGTCATTGTTATCTTATATGTTAAATTATAACACTTTTAGAGTGAAAAAAAATTATTGTGGTTAATGATAAAACAGGTTAATTATGGGGTCAAAACAAAAGATAATTATTAAAAAACCACAATAAATTATCTGTATTTTAATTTTTGATTTAATTTAATATGTTTGATATCATATGATTTAATCCAAACATATTTTATTCATTTGGATTAGGAATTATTTTATTATTATTAAATATTTAAGGAAATTTCAAAATATCCCCATCTTAATTATAAAATTGACATACTCACTCACAATTTTTTAGCACGTTCATCCTTATGTCTATGCTGAAAACTACAAAAATACCATCTTAATTTTATTTTTAACATTTTATAGGTTCTTTTCACACCAAAATAATAACCATAATACCATTAATATTATATTTAATGGAGTTCCTTTAATGGTGACGTAACCGCCTCTTCTACCACTTTATTTTTAAATTTTCATTACCTCATAAAAATATATGTATTTAATATTAAATTAAAAAATATTGAATCATAATAGAAAATAAATGTTATTATTTTTGTCAAACATCCATTATCATTATTCTTTCCCAACAAAAGGGATGTGAAGGTTCAACTCGTGCATACATAAGACATATCATCTCGACCTAGAAATACAATTCCTTTTAAACCACTATATTTCTTGAGTTTTTATTATGAAGGTTTTAGTGAATATACATGATAAAAATTACATAATTATACCATTTTTATCAAAATATAACTTCATCATTTTCACATTCGAATATATTTAAGTACAAAAACATCACTCCTTTGTACACGTGGACTACCTCCTCCACAAAGATATGTTATTTATTTTTCACTTCCCATTTACATTAATCTTACTAAAAAATTATTTGAGGAATATATATGATTTATATTATATAAAAATTATATAAAACTGAATTATTATTTACAATTCATTAAATCCATCATTTCATAAAATGTGAACAATGTTCATTCATCCATATGTTCAACTCTTTTCATGAATATTTAGATTCATTTTTATATCAATTACCTTTAAGGGTAACACATACTATATATAGATATTGATTACATTTGATATAAAAATATTTATCATCATTTTAGTATGATGATAACTTGTTAAAACAAAGTGACTAACTCTACAAATGCAAAATGTACTTTATTAATGAAGTAGTTACAACCGATAATATTGATTTTAATAAATTATTATTAATTAATTGTTGATAAAATGTTTTAAAAAATATAATATCTGATATATATTATTATGGTTATGGAATAGATTTATAATAAATATAAATTTATAATAATCTTTTTCAAAGAACATATATATGAATTAGAAACTAAGGTAAGGGTTTATATAAAAATATCATCATTTTTCAGGATTGTCTCCATCGGGGGAGTGATTTTAGACTCAGGCATATTTTCAATTAATATATCTAATAATATTTTTAATATCCTCCTTTTATTAGGTAATTTAATTTTTAAAAATGTTTTATATTTATAAATTTATTAAAATGGAATATTCATTTCAGCATCAGAATGTGGTACATTTTAACACATACCAAATATGTAAATTTAATATTTTATTAAATGTATACTGAATGAGCTAAATTTCATACCATAATGTCCAAATAATTAATTTATTTTAAATTATAAATTTTATATTGTAATTTTCATAAAAAAATTATTTAATATGTACGATGTTTGTAGTTTAAAATTATTATTTAGATTGTGAAGTGGTTATTTTCTTCATAAAAAATATTGTAATATCATTATTTTATATCATTATATTTAAAAATAAATAATAAAATCATTAATTAATGATCTAAAATAATGATACTATATTAGATATTTATATGTACGGTTTATGATTTTGTTTACTTGGGAAATTATTGAAAATTTTCATGATAGTTCTTCCAATAAAAATAATTATTAATTTTTAATAGATGTTTATTATGATGAGTTGTTTATCCATATGAGTAATGAATCTGATTAGTATGTGATGGGAAAAGAGACACTATTTATTTTTATGGCATCAGGAGGTCTCTTGAGATGAAATGCATTGGGTTTTGGTTAAGGCCATGCTAAATTTTTTAAAATGTCATGCATATGGCCTAGAATTATTATTCATCCAGATATTGATGTAAATGTGATTAAAAAAAATTTATAATACAAATGCATTAGTTCAAACTTCATATTTTAATTTATATGGAATTATCATTAATATTATTTATTTTATACATATAATTAATGTTATATTTGAATCTAATGTATGCATTCCCTTGTAATGAATTTCAGCTCATCCCTAATTTTTTTTTATTTTAATAAGTATATGTAGAATATTGTTATAAAAAAAATCGATGACGAAGCAATTATTTTTTGTTATGTATATTATGAATCCTATGTTATCTGGGAATAATTTTTTCTATTTAATGAGGACTACAGATTCATGTGTCCCATTGGGATGTGATTACATGTATTTTTCACTAATTTTATAAAGTGACAACATTCTCTCAATGACAATAGTTAGATTATTTTTTAAATTAATTTCCCAATATTCTCCTCTGAACTATTTCGATCCCAGTTGTCCAATAGATTAATTTCTTTTGATTCATAATATGGGATTTTCCATGATATATATATTTATATATCCACATAAAAGTTTAATATTTTTTTGGATTTGAAAATAATATTAACATATCATGTTGGAATGAATTGAAATTGGGAGATGCATTGGTAAGTGTTTTGTGAGTATAAAATCATTTGTATACATTTTTTTATTTTTCATCTATTATTCATTAAATAAATCAGGTATTGTGCTTCACTAAAAAATTACTAATCATTTATGTTTACAGATTTCTAAAATTAAATTTATTTGATTGTTTATATTTAAATGATCTAAATTTTCAAAATTTCTTTATAAAAATTATTATAGATATCTTATTTTATATGGATTAATTTTCTTTCTTTTTTAATTGATTTCATATCATTTTGAGTGTTTCTTCTCAAGTATCCTTGATAATTTATATTGGGAAATAATTAATATATATTCTTTTAAAAAATGATAAATCCTTAACACATAAACATTTTACAATGAAATGAAATATGATAATATAAATGTAATTATCCATGATTTAGAGGACTAATATACTTTATAGTTTTTTTCGATTGATTTTTAGTTTTTGAAATTTATAAATAAATAATTTTTATAAAAATTGAGGACATTGTATATAAATTTTTCAAAATGGATGAATTAGGGGATTTAATTATTGTTATGAATTTTAAATGTTTAATATTTTTTAATGAAATGTAATTTATTTGGATGGTTATGTTTTTAATATATAGTTGATTTCCCATTAATTTCATGTTCAATATCAATAGACTATTTGAGTAAATATGGAGGTTTTTTATTTACATGGTCAAAAAACAGAAAAATTTAATTGATGTCAGTTTAGTAAAAATTACGCACTTTTTATAGAATGATTTTAAATTTTAATTAAGGATCATAGTTTTAATAATTCATGTTTTTTAATAATGATGTTTTCCCATATTTCATGTTATTTTTGACATTGAGAATCATATATTATATATATGATATAATATTTATTTTAATTATAAGAGAATTTTGAATAATTATGGTTTCATAAATTAGTTTATTTTCATGGTTTATATGCTATGTACAATATTCAAATAGAATACTTATGTTACAAATTGTATTCGATATATTGAGGGATATAATTTTATTTTTAGCACTATAATTGTCATTATATGATAATAAATTTTTTAAAAAACAGATCATATGGAATTATAACGTGGTTTTCATTATTTATGGTTTGTCAAAAAATAATTAAATATATTTTTCATTTATGTGTTTTACTAATTTTATTGTGGGTGAATTATTGAAATTTAAAATTAAGTGAATGTTTTTTATATATGAAATTAATTAAAATACTATTGAAAATTTAACTCCATGGTTTGATAAATCATATATATTATAGTACATTTTCAAGTATCACTATGGGTGTGTGGAAGAGATTATAAATCATTCTACAAATTCATATTACCTCACATTAGTGAATTTGATTTTCTATATTTCATATATTTATATTCATAGGTGTTGATCTTCATTATGAGAATATTTTTTTGGGGGTGTTTTTGGATCAATATTTATTTTTAAGGGGATATAATATTTTATTATTTTTTATAATTAAATGTTTAATATTGTCAAAAAATTTATTCTATTTATTTTTATATGTTTTTTATGTAACAAAACTTTTGTTTTATTAATAAAATATCCCCCATATATTTGTGAGTTGTTAGGAGGAGCCAAAATTATTGAGGCGATCATATTGGATTTTATCAAAAGAATTATTTTATACAGTTTGGAAGGTGGTTAATTTTTTCTGTTCTGATTTTATAATTATCTAATTTGATATTCAAAAATATAAATTCATGCCAAATTTTCTACAACAATAACATCAAAATGAGAGATGGTATGTAACATAATTAGACGATATTTATTATAAATTTATATATCTTCTATAGATTGTTTCATAACTTATAATTTACTGATGGTAAGATCAGGTAATTTAAGGATAATAATTATAATAGTCAAGTGTATGAAATATAAATGGTAAAATAATACCATATTTTGATTCTGAAATGTATTTTATAGTACCATTTATATTTTGAAATTTTATTCCCATCGGTGTGGATTCTAAAATATGGATGTTTGAATTTAGGTGATATCCTTGTTTTATATTATTATTCATGATTTTTATGTCTATTCATTTTTATTTCTACCAGTTTGAATATTTTTGTTGGTCAAGTGAGTTATTTCATTCTTATTTGAGAGGTTAGGATTTTTTAAAGAGATTTTATTGAATGTGGAAATTATCCAAAATCTACAATTGCAATGTATGGTCCTCCAATTACCTATTAAGATATAAGTACATTCTATTGAAAATATTAATTTAGGGTATTTATTCTAAAATACCACTAATGAGCGGGTGGAAGTCCACTAACCCACTCATATTATGTTCAGTGGTGTAAGAATTAGGTTTATTATATTGAACCTATTTATACTGTCATTTAAAATAATCTATTTACATTAAGAAAAGGAATTCCAATTGAATTATTTATTTGATTATGGAATTTTATTATTAATCTTGTGAAATAAATTCATAAAATTATTTATCAATTTAAATTGTTATGAGAATTTTTTAAATGCATGTATTTTGAGGCAAACCAATTTATGTGGGATTTTAAAATAAAATGTAATGACGTAATATTATTAGTGGATTCTTGAAAAGATATTAATGATACTAATTGATGATGATTAATTCCCCATTGATTGATTCCTTTAAGGAACACGGGTGAATTATAAGTATATTTGATGTCATGGTATATGTAATCTAGGAATGTAATGGTTAGACCCAATACTGTATTGATGATGAAAATGTAATCATGAATTTATTGGGGGTGGTAATACATTGTTATAGCTAAAATATTATTCCACCTAGGGGATCTAGAGACATG
This sequence comes from Viscum album, assembly GCA_963277665.1. Lineage (NCBI taxonomy): Eukaryota > Viridiplantae > Streptophyta > Magnoliopsida > Santalales > Viscaceae > Viscum > Viscum album. The sequence continues at coordinate 244,498,611 of OY728122.1, read as the reverse complement.
TTCATACTAATAATTTTACATCAATGATAATATTTGGAACCCTTAAACATGATCTATCTGAAAATTATACTCAAAACGATGATTCTAGGAAAAAAAATTAAATATTATATTCATGTGTCTATGAAATGACTAATTCCTATATGTTTCGTTAAAATTGTTTTCTTTCATTCATGATTTGTTGGAAAAACCTACACTGTCATATTTTTACATACTCGTAAAATGATATGGATCTCATGATTTGATATGAATGATGTAAATATTATCATTCCATGTTTTATATTAAATTTATCATATTTTCATTATATGATATATACTACTTAAGAAATTCATGATGAGATCCTATTGGGCCGGTGATTTTACAAATCTACATTTCCTTTGGGTATTTGTCGAGATTATTTTTCTATGTCTATAAAAAATTAAATAAACACATGGGGGGTGATCAATGTTGTTTATGTTGTGACATTGGCAGTTGGTGGTGACCTAAAAAGTGTGTTACCAACTATTTTTGATGATATATTATTATTAGGTTTCCTATGTTATTTGGGATATTTTATTATACATTTCCCTTGATATCTTTATTAAATACCATTCTTTGTTAAATCATTTGAATGTTTAAAGTTTTTTAGTTTATCATGTGGAAAACTCATTCACTATTGATTATTATTATTATTCATATGCTAGTGACATACTTATGGCGATCAGGATTTCACTTCGAGGAATGTTAGGGTTGATTCAAGAAAAAATATAGTATGTTATTAGGGATAGTTCATGAAAAATGGTTTCAAAGTAGGATGAGTCTGTTCTTTAATGTTATTATACATTTTTGAATTTCATTTGAGATAGGAGATATGATTTTTAGGATAGTAAGTGTAGTTTTGTCGTGTGTTCCTAGATAGGTATCATAGTAATGAACCTTTTATCACCTATTTTTATTTCACAAAATACTATTTGAGTAATTCACATTATAAAATTATAGAATATTCAAAATATTTTATCATCAATTATTTTTCCCATGCGGTGAATTGAAATAAATTTTTGATGATCCATGAAACATTAATGTTATTTTTCAATTATGTGTTCATGTTAATTAGTATCATTCCCCTTGTATAAATCCTATTAATCATTAATAGGGCGATATTCATGAACTAAAACATTAAATCCCACTGATAATGTAGTACCTGATAGATCTTGTAGTAATCACTGTATAACCTAGAGTATATATATTTTTTCCATCCCGTATTTGAGGGAGATGGTTCGATCATTGATAGGTATATATAGTATAAAATGGGAATATGTGCATTATTCATAGAAATGAATTTTTTTTGGCTAAATTCACTATGTTTTAACATGAGGTTATCTTCTGTGGGAAAATAGTCTTTTTCCTCATCAAAATTAATCCCCCATAATAATTAATACTTCCAGTAAGGTCCTATCATTTTTTCTATATGGAATCATTGGATAAATCATTTTTTTATATGTGGAGTGAAAAATGATATATTTAGTCTGAATACACTCAAGTTGGTTATAAGTGTTTCCCATGTTTAGACAACTATGAATAGTAGTATGAGATCATCCGTTCCATGTGTTTTTTTATTGTAGTCTGAGAGAAAATGAACAATTTTCATCATTGCATGATCATCATGATACTATAAAATTCTAATGGTGTATGAGTTTTTAATGTATGTCGATTTGAGTCCTATGATGGTGAGTGTTACCATAACCATTTCATCATCTTTTGTTGACTTTTTATACAGGTTACAATTTACAATTTTTATATACCAAAATTTTAGAACTAATGGATCACCCAACATAGCTCTATATTTTTTTTATGATGTAAATTGTAGATTTAAAATGTATATGTATATGTATATTAGATGGAACAATACAAGTGGGGGTGAATTTTATGTTTAAAAACATTGAGTTTAAATACATATATATATTAATTAAAAAGATTTTAAACTAATACAATTCGAACAACCACAATTGTATTGAATATAATGGTATGAAGTAATGTAATACTATTAGAAAAGTGAAGTAATTGTATTCAGGATGAGTACAATAATCAGAGTAAATCATATGTGAGATATTATACCATAAAGCGTATTGAATCAATTAATGCAAAAATGTAATAGGAAAATTGTAATTGAAACAATTACAATTAAATGTATAATGAAGAAAGGAAAAAATACAAATTCCTTCCTCATACAAACAACAACAGAAATGTAAAAGTATTACAATTATTTTTACCCAATGAGAAGGGCCATCCTTTCACCTAGGGTAAGAGGTCTGCCTCGCCACTACCTTGGTAAGACCTCGATACGATGATTGGTTCGTCCTTCTACCTATCCCCAGCAGCCCTCGATACGATGATCGGTTCGTCTGTCTACCTATCCCCGGCAGCCCTCGATACGATGATTGGAACGTCTGTCTGCCTATCCCCGGCAACCCTCGATACGATGATCAGAACGTCTGTCTACCTATCCCTCGAAGCCCTTGATTTTGTAGATAATCAGCATCTCTGTCTTTCAATTACTTGAAATCCCTCGATACAATGATCAGACGCACAAAGCACAAAACATGAGAGAAGTCACAACGTCTCTTTCTAGAACTTGATAGAAGAAAAGTATCACAGTTATGTCACCGTTGTTCACCGTTGTTCTCAGTTTTTGTCTCTCGGCTTCAAATGACCTCCTATTTATAGGCCTCATGTTCCAATGGTCACATTTCCTCCAACGGTCATATTTATCCAAAAAACTCAGAGGGACTTGGACACCTGGAATTATTACGGTCATATTGAAACAGAAAGCACAACATTGTTTTGATTAGTTTGTAACTAACTCAACGACATCATATTGGTTTAAACTGGACATATGAAGTTGATAAACAAGATTACGATTAATATGAATCATATGTTTTTTACTATGTACCAAAAAAAGCAAGTAATGAATGTATGAATAGCAGAGTCAGTACGATAAGATTGACAGAGTCAGTATGATATGGTTGAAAAAGTTAGCACGGTAAGATTGACATAGTCAGTACGATGCGATTTACAGAGTTAGTACAATATGATTGACAAGGTCAGTACGATACTATTGATAATGTCAGTACGATTAAAAATACATTTGTGATTTCCAAAACAAGATATAGAAGTCAAAAGGGAACTTTTGACTCAACAATCTCCCCCTTTTTGGAAAGCAAAAAACACAATATAAAGTCAACAAGAAAGAATTATCTCCCCCTGAGTTATTGGAAACTCTTATGAATTTTAATTTGAATAATAATAACTCCCCCCTGAGGTACATAATTTCCTAAGGATTGTATTCACATATTTTCCTTGGTTTCGAAGTATTTTATTAAATAATTATCCCTTTGTAAAACATTCTTCCCCTTTGTAAAAAATTATCCCCCTTTGAAAAACATTCTCCCCTTTTGTGGTTTACAAAATTAATGGGGTCACCTTGAGTTTCCTGAAAGGGTTAGTGAAATGAATTTCAGGATAACAGAAAGAGTAATATAAATTTCATTACAAAACATAAAGGATCCACAAGAAAAGAAAAAACAAATAAAATGGTCATTTGTTTTCTCATTCCTTTTCCTTCTTTAGGAGCTCATGAAGAACAGATTTCATCTTCTTGATTTCATTCTTGTCTTCAGAAATTGAATCACCCTATTTTCTAAGAAGCTCTTGTTGGTCCGCAAAAATATGATCTTGATTCTTGATAGTCTCCTCTTGGACTCTGATTACTTCCTCAAGGATATCAATTCTATCTGGCAGATTCTTGTTATATTTGGATAACACAGAATTTTGTTTCTTCAAAAAAACCATTTCATCCTTGAATGATGAAAACTTTCGCATTTTTAGACGTACCAACTTCCTCTGGTAGTTTATGAGATAGACAGAAAGAGTAAACTTCTATCGGAACATTCAAAAAAATGAGCTGATTGTTTCACATACATAGACAACATTATATCATACACAGCAAACATGATAGTCATGTCTTTATCGAAGGATACGGTTTTATAGAACTGACTGACTTCATCAAAGAGAATAAGATCTTGAAAACAGGTCTTTCAACACATAAATGCTCCCATCCTTGAAAAAAAATGATTCTTCTGATTGTAGAATCATAAAAATCAAAAAATTCCTGAGAATCTAACCATTCTGTGAAAAATTCTTTCTCTGTAAAAGTATTTGAAGACATTTTGGCGGGAGTATTAGTAGAGGACTGAGAAATATAGGTGCTTCCGATGAAAGATCGTACGACGACTTAAAAACAGTGGAGTAGTGCCTCGCCTCAAATTCCGAAAAACCAATGTGGGTTTGGGGAGGGGGGGCTATTTATTGGCGGCAAAAGGGTGACCATTATTCTTCTACGGTTGAGATTTGATGAAAAAAATAAACAGAGAGGATTAAAAGGAAGAAATTTTTTTTAAAAATAAGAGAAAAAAATATGTACCTCCTGGAGATCGTAAGGTAATTTTTGGTTTAGATTGTGCTGATAGGGGTCAAAACATAAGCGTACGAAGTAAAAAAAACATCATGATGATGGAAAACAATCTTATTACCATGAGCTGACAAGACGATGGAAAACAGTCTTGTTACCATGAAATGACTAGCCGATGGAAAACAATCTTGTTACCATGAACGGACAGGCCAATGGAAAACAATCTTGTTACCATGAACTGATAAGCCGATGGAAAACAATATTGTTACCATGAACTGACAAGCCGATTAAAAACAATCTTGTTACAATGAACTGACAAGCCGATGGAAAATAATCTTGTTACCATGAACTGACTAGCCGATGGAAAACAATCTTGTTACCATGAACTGACAAGCTGATGGAAAACAATCTTGTTACCAAGAACGGACAAGATGATGGAAAACAATCTTGTTACCATGAACTGACAAGCCGATGGAAACAATCTTGTTACCATGAACTGACAAGCCGATGGAAAACAATCTTGTTACCATGAACTTTCGATATGATAGAAAAGAAATCCATTACCATGATCGGTCGATACGATGGAAAAGAAATTCATTACCATGATCGGTCTATATGATGGAAAAGAAATTCATTACCATGATCGGTCGAAACGATGGAAAAGAAATTCATTACCATGATCGGTCGATATGATGGAAAAGAAATTATTTACCATGATCGGTGGATATGATGGAAAAGAAATCCATTACCATTACCGGTCAATATGATGGAAAAGAAATCCATTACCAAGATCTGACGATACGATGGAAAAGAAGTAAATAATACAATAAAACTTTCAATACGATAAACAAAAAAGTAAATGATATGATAAAATTGTCAGTATGATAAATAGAAAATTAAATGATATGATAAAATGGTCAATACGATAAACAGAAAAGTAAGTGATACGATAAAATTGTCAATACGATAAACAGAAAAGCAAATGATTTGATAAAATTGTCAATACGATAAAAAGAAAAGTAAATGATATGATAAAATTGTCAATAAGATAAACATAAAAGTAAATGATAAGATAAAATTGTCAATATGATAAACAGAATAGTAAATGATACGATAAAATTGTCAATACGATAAACAGAAAAACAAATGATACGATAAAATTGTCAATGTGATAAACATAAAAAATAAACACATACCATGAGAGTAAATAATTAAAGATCATAAGATAAAAGGAAACATAGTAAAAAACATAGTAAGAAATGTTCTCCCCCTTTCTAAATGAGTTGATTGATGTAAGAAGAAAAGTAAAACAGGAAGTGGATATGAATGATTATTTTAATGTAATCATTCCTAGATTCTATTTTATAAACTCAAATCTATCTGAAGGTAATGGTTTTGTGGAAATGTCAGCAAGTTTTTCTTGAGATCTGATAAATTGTAAAATAATATCTCTTTTCTGTGTGTGATCCCTATGAAAGTGATGCATAACATCTATGTGTTCTGTACGAGAGTGATGTGTTGGGTTCTTACTAAGAGCTATGGCACTAGTATTATCACCTAGAAATTGAGTTTTGGATAAACTCATTCCATAGTCAGTGAGTGTCTGTTTCATCCACAACACTTGATCACAGCAAATTTCAGCTGTTACATATTCAGCTTCAGCAGTAGAAAGTGCTACTAAGTTTTGTTTCTTGCAGGACCATGAAATGAGAGAAACTCCTAAGAAATGACATGTTCCAGATGTACTTTTTATATCCATTCTACAACCACCAAATTTATCATCTGAAAAACTTTTTGAAACAAAATCATTTCCAGAAAAATAAAAGAGACCTAGATCCATAGTGCCTTTTAAATACCAAAATATTCTCTTTACAGCTTTTAAATGAGACTCTATTGGATTAGATTGGTATTTTTCACATAAGCATACGAAAAACATTAAGTCTGGTCGACTGGCTTTCAAGTATAGAAAACTTAATATCATACCGCTAAAAATTGATTGGTCTACCGGTTTCCCAGTTTCATCAAGATTAAGTGTATTTGAGGTACCAATTGGAGTGCTAATAAATTTAGTTTTTTCATAACCATACATTTTGAGGAAATATTTAATATACTTATGTTGGGATATATATGTTCCTTCTGGTTTTTTAGATATTTGAAAACCTAAAAATAATGTTAACTCACCCAACATACTCATTTCAAACACATATTTCATCAAATTAGCAAAAAAATCAGTTAACGATTTCTGAGTTGATCCAAATATGATGTCATCAACATAGATTTGATCAATCAAGACATTTTTATTTTCTATTTTTATAAAAAGGGTTGGATCTACTTTACCTTTTGTATAATTTTTTTTAAAATAAATCATGTAAGTCTATCATACCATGCTCTAGGGGCTTATTTAAGACCATATAGAGCCTTGGTAAGTTTAAAAACATGATCAAGATGTTTTAGGTCTTGAAAACCAAGAGGTTGTTCGACAAAAACTTCTTCTTGAACAAAACCATTTAGAAAAGCACATTTTACATCCATTTGAAAAAGTTTTAAATTAATGTATCCTGCAAAGGCTAATATAATATGAATTGATTCAAGTCTAGCTATAGGAGAATATTATTCTTCATAGTCTATTCCCTCTTGTTGATTATAGCCCTTAGAAACAAATCTTGCTTTATTTCGTACAATGATTCCATTTTCATCGCATTTTTTTCTTCGGAAAACCCATTTTACACCAATTACAGTTGATTATTCAGGTATTTCAACTAAAGTCCAGACTTGATTTATCTCAAATTCATTTAGTTCATCTTGCATTGCTTTGATACAATCATCATCACCTAAGGCCTCACTTGGACTTTTAGGTTCAAATTTGGAAAGAAAAGAAAGATGTTCTATTTCATTTCATAATGAATTTCTTGTCTTTACAGGTTGATTTACATCACTAATGATGTTATCACTGGAATTATTCCTAAGAAACAATTGATTTGGGTTTTGTAAAACCTGTTCATCAACATATGGTAGAAAATATTCTATGGTAAATGTTTCAGAAGTATGTTCTTGAATATTTTCCTTATCAGGAGGATCTTCTATCAAAGGGGGATAATCAGTTTTTGAAAACCCATCTGAGGATATAGATTGGGATGGTTTAAAAACAAAAGGAGTAGTTTCATTAAATTATACATGTACTGTTTATTCAACAGTACAAGTGTTTTTATTAAAAACTCTATTAGCCTTAGAAGTTGTGGAGTAGCCCAGAATGATTCCTTCATCAGATTTTGGTGCGAATTTGTAATTAATGTCTATTTTATTCAGAATTAATACTTTTCACCCAAAAACATTAAAGTATAGAACATTAGGTTTTCGGCAAGTCCATAACTCATAGGGTGTTTTATTAAGAAATGGTCTAGTTAAAATATGATTTATAGTATAACAAGCAGTACTAACAGCTTTAGCCCAAAAGTTCTTAGCAATTGAGTATTCACTCAACATGGTTCATGTCATTTCGTGAAGAATATGATTTCTTCTTTCAACAACACCATTTTGCTGAGGAGTCCTTGGAGCTGAGAAATTGTGAGTAATACGTTTCTTACTAAAAATGGTTCAAAATCTGAATTTTGAAATTCACCACCATGATCACTATGAATAGTTGTCAATGGTATATTTTTCTCATTTTTAACTTGGTCTCTAAATGTTTTGAAATAGGAAAAGGCTTCAGAATTCTTTGTTAGAAAATAGACCCATGTAAATCTAGTAAAGTCATCAACTAAAACAAATACATAGTATTTTCCTCCAATGCTCCCAGTTTGTGAAGGACCAAAAAGATCCATATGTACTAACTGTAATGTATTAGAAGTTGAAACTTCATTAATTGATTTAAAGATAGATTTATATTGTTGTCCAAATTGACAAGCATCACAGACTTTTGAATAATCATATCCCAAATCTAGTAGTCACTTTACAAGTCTTTTATTTGAGAGTTTACAAAGGTTTTTAGATTACAGTGTCCTAGTCTTCTATGTCATAGCCATGAATGGTCTTCTATTTCACTTAAGTAGGGTAAATTTTGTCTCCTAAGGTCTTCTATGTTAATAGTGTATACATTCTCTTTCCTATGGGAAGATAGAATGAACTCATCCTTGGAATTGTGAACTAGACACTTATCATTTCTAAAATTCACATGGTAAACTTCATCAAAAAATTGACTTATGCTGATGAGATTGTTCCTAAGACCATTAACAAACAAAAAATTTGATATCAGAATATTTCCAAGAAAAACAATATTACCTATACCAACAATCTTTCCTTTAGAATTATCTTTGAAGGTAACTTTTCCAATTTTTGTTTTGATAACCTTTTCAAAGAGATCCTTTTTTCCAGTCATGTGTCAAGAACAACCACTATCGATGTACCAAATATTTTTGTTGGTACACTTCTCATTTTCCTGAAAAAGTAACAATTAGTTTTTTGGAATCCAAACTTGTTTCGATCCAGAATGGTTAGATAACAAAATTTTTGGAATCCACATTTGTTTTACAAAATGAGCTTTATGAAATCTTAAATATTGAGTTTTAATGATAGAACACCATCTTCTCTAGTGTCTACCACATTGGAACTTAGAACAAAAAGTGGATTTTTGTGGAACAAAATAGTTATTACTAAAAACAGGTTTGGAATGATTATAACCAAGTCCAGAACGATTTCTCAAAGGTAAATTTGAGAATACATCTTGTCAATGTTTTCCGTGCCATTATTATTGTTTGGAAAAAATTTCTTTAAAGAGAAAATTATTGAATTTAGTTTTAATAATATGTTTTTATTTTCCAAAACATTTGATTTTAAACTAGAGTTAGGCTCTAAAACATTTTTCTTAGAAATCACAATTCTAGTTCCTTAGAAAGTTTATCCTTATCGGATTTGACTTTCTCATGGGTTTTTAAAATACCTTCAAAATAAGAAGTTTTCATATCAAGATCATTATAATGATTCGATACTTCTTATTTAAAAATAAATTCTAGAGTTTTCCTTCTCAAGCTTCTTCTTTAGTTTAGAATTTTCATTTTTGAGTAATTTAGAAAATCTAGATACTTCTTCAAAAGAAGGTAATGTATCATCTTCTGATGATGAAGATTCATCATTTGAAGATTCATAATATTTATCATCAATATCATTTTCATTTATAGAGACATTTGTAATAGCTTCATCATTGTGTACCTTATCCATGAGACAACGATCTTCAATTGGTAATCTGGCTATATGTCCAATATTCCTTTGTCCTAGGGACTCATATTCTGAAGAATTGTCTGAAGAATCACTACCACTTGCACTCCAAGTATCATTTTCCTTCAATACTTTCTTTCTCTTATAAAAATTTTTCTTGTTTCATTCAGAGTGTTTCTCCATTCTTTCTTTCCTCTTCAGTAAAGGACAATCTGGCCTTATATGTCCTACTTTCTTACATTCATAACAAGTTATCTCTAAATCTTTCTTATCCTTCCTATAATTCTTTTTTGAATCTATATTGGATGTATTTCTTTCCCACAATCTTGTTCATCCATCGAGCAATCTTGGATAACTCATTATTCGAGTGATCAAAATCACTTGATTATGATAAAACAACATTCATGGCTTTGGATCTTGTAAGCCTTTCAGGTGTTTTAGCTTTAGATGTAAAGGCTACACTTCCATTCCCATTATTCTCCTTGTTGAAATAAGAATCTCTTTTTATTCTTGTCTCGTGCTGTAGAAGAGTTCCAAAGAGTTCATCAAGAGTAATCTGGGAAACTTTTCTGTTTTCATCAACAACTGTCCTTTTTGACTCCCATTCATTTGGCATTATATCTATAATATTATCTACTAGATCTTCATTATCAAGGCCTTTTTCACCCATTGATTGTAAGCTGTTGACAATTGTCATAATCCTTTGTTTCACTTTATATACTGGCTCTCCATACAGAAAAACAAATCCATGATACTCTGCTCGAAGAATTTCTCTTCTAGTTTTTATAACCTTGGATGTACCAAAATGAGTGACTTCTAATTTCTTCAAAATACAATTGGCTGATTCACATGAAGATATCTAACTGTATATATTCCTGGTCATAGAGCATAATAAAGTATTGCGTACCTTGTAATTCAGTTGATATTATTTCTTCTCATGGTTAGTGAAAGTACTGACTTCTTTGTCAGTAATTTTATAACCTCCAGTAAGCATAATAAAATTGTCTACACCCGTATTGATCCAAAACGTATTCATTCGATCTCTCCAGTAATCATAATCATTCCCATCAAAGATATATGGTCTAGAAGGATTAAGGTTTTCAATTCACCCAATATTCATTCCTGCCATCTAAGAAAACAATATCTATTCCACTCCACAGGTTAGTGTAGTAAGTAGTTTTAAAGAAAGATTGAAATTAATAATGCTAGTAATAAAAATCAGTGGAAACCTCCTCTGATACCAACTGTTGGATCGAAAATTTATATGTATATGTATAATAGATGGAACAATACAAGAGGGGGTGAATTTTATGGTTAATGACATTGACTTTAAATACTTAAAGAGAATAGTTTAAATGATATTAAACTAATACAATTCAAACAACCAAAATTTTATTGAATATAAAGGTATGAAGTAATGTAATACTATTAGAAATGTGAATTAATTGTATTCAAGATGAATACAATAATCAGATTATAACAAGTATGAGAGATTCTACAATAATGCATATAGAATCTATTAATTCAAAATGTAATAGGGTAATTGTAATTGAATCAATTACAATTTAAAGTATAAAGAAGAAAGGAAACAATACAAATTCTTTCCTAATACAAACAGTAGAGAAATGTAAAAGTATTACAATTATTTTTACCCAAAGAGAATGGTTATACATTCACCTAGGATAAGTAGTCTCTCATACCAGCACCTTGGTAAGCCCTCAATACGATGATTGGTTCGTCTGTCTGCCTATCCCCGGCAGCCCTCGATACGATGATCGGATTATCTGTCTGCCTATCCCTAGCAACCCTCGATTTTTTAGGTAATCGACACCTATGTCATTCAATTAATTGAAATCCCTCCATACGATGATCGGATGCACAATGCACAAAGCATGAGAGATGTCACAACGTCTCTCTCTAGAACTTTATAGAAACAAAGTATCACAGATATGTGACCATTGTTCACCGTTGTTCTCAGTTTTTGTCTCTCGGCTTCAAATGATCTCATATTTATAGGCATCAGGTTCCAACGGTCACATTTCCTGCAACGGTTAGATTTCTCCGAAAAACTCGGAGGGACTTGGACACCTAGCATTATAACGGTCATATTGAAACAGAAAGCACGCCATCATTTTGATTAGTTTGTAACTAACTCAAAGACATCGTATTGGTTTAAACAATATATATGAAGATGATAAACAAGAGTATGACTAATATGAAACATTTTTTTTGACTAAGTACAAAAACAAGTAACTAATGAAATTATGAATTGCAGAGTCAATACGATATGATTGACAGAGTCATTACGACACGATTGAAAAAGTCAGTATGATACGATTGACAGATTCAGTACGATACGATTGACAGAGTTAGTAAGATACGATTGGCAGAGTCAGTACGATACGATTGACAACGTCAGTACGATACTATTGATAAAGTCAGTACGATTAAAAAGATATTTGTGATTTCCAAAACAAGATATAGAAGTCAAAAGGGAAATTTTGACTCAACAATAAATTGAAACACATATTTGGATTATGTGATATAATTTTCACAGATAAACAACTTGTTACTTTTCATTAATGAAACATAATATGGTATACGAAAACATTCATCTCGAATTGGGTACTTTAGAAGTCATTTTTATAATGGGATAGTTATTGTCTTATAAATTTCATATTTAATTTTTTTAATTCATGATTTATTTTCCTACAATAGGATGAGAGATTCATATTTTATAGGGAGAATCAAACCTACGATATTGCAATGGTTAAACTACATTTCTTCATATAAGTTATGGGGTATCACATTGTATTATTCAATAAGTGGGGGATGTTTCTTACTGTGAACATCTTATAGTATTTTAAAAAACTATTGAAGTCTTCCATTTAATAATTTATTTTATACAATTTGAGATGGTTTTTTAGTTCTCTATCAATGTAGTTTTGGGAGCTCATCCAATGACTATTATTTACTACCATATAGAACCTATTTAACAAATTTTGTTAAAATATTCATTTTGTGGACATTATTACCAATGGATTAATTTAAAACATTGTGAATATTTGGAAAACACTGGTGATTATCACCAATAAGGTTATTGGATCAATTAGACAATGTGTTTATTATATATAGCATATTAGGATTACCATTAAAAGTAATATAGATTTTCTAGCATTGATGAAATATTTCTTTCACAAAACGGGTGAATAGAATCTATAAGAATGAACCTCGGTCAGGATACCATCATCTTTGGGTAAATTGTTTTTATATCATGAAAACCAAATTATTGTTTATGTATGAAAAATAATTTAATGTGTATAGAAATTTTATCTGATAAATGGTCATTATGTGTTTGGGGAACTAATTAAAATTATTTTCCACAATTATCAACACAATCTTTTTGGGATTTTATAATGAAATACTAGTTTATTAGAAAACATAGGAAGTTGTTTTTTTAATTATTTATTATTTTTGTTCTCTTGGTCAATAAATGGAAATATTCCATGATATAAATGTTAAAATTCAGGATTCTTGAGGAGTGTTTCTTGATGAAATGTTGTCTTGAAATAAGGTATATTACATAATATATAAAATTTGAGACCTATTATATCAGTGTAATGACAATATTATTTCTTTCATATTTAATGTTTCTCTTTCATAGGGGGATATTATCAATTGTTCATAGAATATTAATCCAGGATTAATCATCCATTACATACACTCATATGGAATGAGTGGAGTTTTTAAATTCAAATTTTTATACTCCATCAAAAGAGTTGATTTATCATTATAATTCATAACCCAGGTTGAATCATCCCCATGATTAATATAGACACATGATGTTTTTTGATATTTTATATTTGAGTATGACCAATGTTCTCATGTAGTTTGACCATGTTGTTGTTTATAGTTCTCTTTAGTTTCAATATATTGGGATGAATTTTCTCATATATGATCATGAACTCATAAAAGTGATTTATTCTCTTACGATATAGTGGAAATTCAATTTTGATGTATAGTTTAACTTTAATATAATAACATGATCAGGAGATATCTATTTTCATTAAAATATTTTAATTTCTGGATGAAGTGAATGAAAGAGTACATATACTATTTTGACATTAACAATACCTCCACTTAGGGTATTAATTTTTTTATAGCTATTATTTAGTGTAACCTAATATGATGAGCCATGAAATAATTTTCTGGGGAGGGGAATCTATTTCAAATCTTTAAAAAAATTCAATTATGTGTCTTGGAGGATAAGACCAACATTATTCAAATTTTTTTCATTTACCTCTTATCTTATTGTGTAAATTTTCCATGATAACAATCTTGATGATGTGTTCAATGGTAGTAGTGAATTTTTATATTATTTAGAGACTACATATGATTATTATATATATTCATACAGAATAAATTTCACCTAGAGTTGTTATGTCATTCAATTTCCTAGATAGATGCCTATGATTGTGTATTTTAAACAACCCAAGTCGGTGGCACATCAAAACATGAAATCATTATTTTTATTAAAACTACTATCAACATTGTTTACCATCTATGAAATAATACATCATATATGTCTTCTATCATTACTATACATATCTATAAGTAACAGTTGAGTGTCCAAATACATCATTATTTCGTTATCACATTATTATACCATCTCTAATGATGGAAGAGATAACAATAATTTATTTGGTAGGATAAATGTTGGATTCATTAGGAATGAATTGAAATTTATTGGGATTTATTTATTGGAAAAATACACTCGTTGTATATAAATTCATAATATGATCAAATTTGAGGATATAAGATTCTATATCTATAAGAGATTGTACTATTACAGAGTTACATCTTCCTTTTATTTTGATAGGAATAACAGGTTCACATCGCATTTTTTGAGATTCTCATAAGATGCTATGGGATCTTAGTGAAATATTATGAAAATTTATAATCCTCATACATATGGTTGGGTATAATGAGTTGAATATATTCATAAATTTAGGATTCATTTAAGTGTCCTTGAAATATAAGGGGGTCAATTTTTCCAAATGTGGTAGGGGATTTTCCCTATAACAAAACTTACAAGATATTTATTAAAATTGAACCCTTTTATAGTTCTATTATAGGTCATAAAAATTATTTTTTATTGTTATGAGGTTAGTGAAACTTCTATTATGAGAAAAAATTTGGACTGTGAGATGATCCAAAATATCCATTTCACTTTTCATAGGATAGTATTGGTGAAGAGCTAGTATAAAATCATATGTTGGTATTTATCGATGTAATTCCAAGTTCTCTCTTGGGGATTATGAGATATTAATATTATTGACACAGATCGGTCCCCAATATATTGGAAAATAGGGGAATTTATGATGTGATATAAAGACCCAAAATTTCTATATAATTAAAAAATATTATTATATTAATACTCAATATATAATAAAATAAACAAAAAATAGCCATAACTATTGAGTGTATCTATAAAATATATAAAAATTACTATTTTAGAACCATCATAATCATATAAAATAATTTAATTTTATCATTTTACCTTTCTTGACAAAAAATACAAAATATTGTTCTTTAAAACTGGTGGAAGGGATATTAAAATTGAGTATTCTGATTTTATCCATATGGTTAATCATGGGTGATATAAATCATTGAATATAAAAAAAATTACATCTTCTAGTGTTGATGGAATATATAATCCCCAAAATGAGTGATTTGTATATATAAAAATAAACCACAGTCATGTTTCTAACCCCATTGGGTATGTTTAATGTATACGATGGACACAAAATTCTTGATTAAGTATGAAAAAAATATGTATTGTGTTTAGAAATATTATCTAACCAATGATCTTTTTGTGTTTTTGGAACTATTGTAAATTATTTTCCACCATTAACAACAAAAATTTTATGGGTTTTGTTGATGAAATATTGGATTATTCAAAAATAGAGGAGGTTTATTTTTTAATAAGTTATTATTTTAGATATCTTGATCAATAAATGAATTTATTCCATGATATAAAAGTGAAAATTCAGGATTAATGAGGTGATATCCTTGATGGATTCTTTTCTTGAAATAATGTATATTACTTAATATAGATAATTTGAGACCAATTATATCATGTGAATGATAAGATAATTTCATTCAGATTTGAGGTCACTCTTTCATAGTGGGTTATTATCAATATTTTATAGAATAATGATCCAAGAATTATCCTCCTTTAACTACAATCATACTGAATGGGTGGAGTTTAATATTTAAATTTCTATGCTTCATCCAATGAGATGATTTATCATTATAATTCATAACCACTGTTGAATCTTCCATATGATTAGAATGGATATTTCAGGTTTTTTGGATATTTCATATGTGAGTTTGACCAATTGTCTCCTGTAGTTTCACAATATTGTTGTTTAAGGTTCTCTTTAATGTCGGTATCCTACAAAAAATTATCCCATATATAATCTTGAACACACTACTATGATTTATTTTATTTATAGGTAGTTGAACTAAAATTTTGATGAAATTTTTTACTTTTAATATGATCACCTGTTCATGAGATGTATATTTTCATTTAAATATTTAAATTTCATGCTGATTTGATTGAAATAGTACATATAATCTTTGGACATTGAAACTTCCTGCACTCTTGGTATTCCTATTTTTTTAATTATTATAGCGTATGAATCTATTACTGTGACCCATGAATTAATTGTTTGGTGATTAGAATCTATTGAAAATATTTTCTATAATTTATTATTGAGTCTTATAGGACATGGTCAACATTATACTTATAAGTTTTCATTTTACATCATCTCTTCCTGAGTAAATTTTCCAATTTAATACACTAATAACGAGTTTAATATTATTAGGGAATTTTTATATGATTTTAAGACTATCATCTACTTCTCTATATCATTATACAAAATTCATTTCATCTAGAACCATTATTTCTTTCAATTACACACATAGATGCATATGATAATATATTTTCGACATTCCAAGTTGGTGGCTCACACATACATGAAAACATATTTTTATTATAATTAGAATCCATAATGGTTACCATGTATAAAATAAAACAACATAGACATTTACTATCATTAATATACATTTCAATAAATAATGGTTGAGTATTCTAATAATTCAATGATTTATTTATCACATTATATTACATTAAAAACTCTGGTGTGGGAAGATATTTCAGTAAATATTATGTTTGGATAAATATTTAATACTTGAGGAATTATGTGAATTTTATTGGGATTGATGTATTTACCAAATAATCTCATTGTTTTCATATTTATGATACCTCCAAAGTTTATGATATAAGAATATATATCTAGAGGAGATTGTATGACTACATATAGGTACGTATTCCCTTAGTTTTGATAAGAATAACTAGTTTACGTCTGTTTTTTATAAATGCTCTTAAAATGTCATGGGATATTAGTGAAATATTTAGAAAATGTATAATCCTCACACCTATGGTGGTATTAAATGAGATATATATATTCACAATGTCATGATTAATTTATGTGTCCTATGAATTGAAGCAGTTCTGCATTTCCAATTGTGGTTGGGGACTTTCCCTCTAACGATAGTCAACTAATATTAATTAAAATGGAACCCTTTAACCACTTCTATTATAGGTCTTGAAAATAATTTTTTTTTGTATGAGGACATTGAATCTACAATTATGGAAAAAATGGACTACGAGGTGATCCAAAATATCAATTTCAATTTTCAGAGGTTTGTATTGGTGAATATCTTGCATAAATCATATGTTGATCGTTATCAATGTAATTTCAATTTCTTGATATGTGATTTAGATATCATGAGAGTATTGAAATATATTGGGCCCCAAAATATTGTAAAATATGGGATTTTTTGGTGTGTTATAAAGACCCAAAATATCTAGATAATTAAAAAAATATTATTAGATGAAAAATCAATATATATAAAATGATCCACACTATAGCCATAAATTGTTAGTGTCTCCAAAATCTATAAAAAAAGTATTTTTTATGTATAATCATCATAATATATCATAAATTAATTTTAAAATATTACCCTTCTTAAAAAAATACATAATATTGTTCTTCATAACTGGTGTAAGGGATATTAATATAGTGTGTTATAAGGTTTTCGATATTGGTAATCAAGAGAGATATAAATCATTTATTATATAAAAGTATATTAGAAAAAAATTCTATAATAATAAAAATAACCTATATAGTTCATACATAGTATTTTTATGACCATAAACATTAGTTATGAAAAATATAAATATCATTTCAAATGTCATGTATCATAAGAGTGAGAAATACTAATAAATAAATCATGAACTATAGGTTAATATCATTAGTAGAAAAATATTTCATATGTTTGTGGATCCATAATAATTATATAGACTATTTAATATTCTATGGTTATCTATTTATATCATTAAAATACAGTGGATTTGGAAACAACACATTTTCACATATCCCAATGGACCAACCATCATCACCGGTTTCCCATAGAGGATCATGCACTGCAACATGTTTCAAATAGCGGATCACAAACATCAAAATTTTCATATTATTATTTAAAGAGATTTAAAATATTATGCAATACATTGGATGAATAAATAATTATTGGTCTAATTTCCACATTATTAATATCATAAATATGTGTTCCACTAGATCATAAAACATTGATCATATTATGAAAACATATCCCATGAAAAGGAAGCAGGTTTAATAAACATTTCCCAATTTCTAAATTACATTACAAGTATTATATAAAATTGTTTTCATAAATGTCATCATAATAATCATATTCCTTCTCGATAAATTAAAATGATTTTATAATTGGATCACACCCCAATAAAATATATTTAACATCAATGACTGTTAATATAGATTTAAATTTCTAGAAAATGCCAGAGTAATATTTTAGGTTAGAAATACACATGTAACATTAAAATCACTTATTTAAAATATAAAACACTCAAAAATATTTTCTAAATTTTTTTATATTAAGTGAATTAGGGAAAAATTTAATTGATGATTAAAATATTTTAGTGTTTATAGTAGTGTGAAATTTTATTTATTCCATTTAATTTAAATTAATGGTTTTGTTTAGATATTTTGTAAAATGATCAAAAAGTAAATTATTTTAGAAATATTAAGAAGAATATTTCAACAAATTCACAAAAAAGGAAATCATAGATAGTAATTAAATTTACCTATAATTGGAGAATAATCTAAATTATTCATCACATAATTTTAAAAAATGCAATGATATGAAAATAAAATATTCCAGAAAAAACAGAAAAAAATTGTTAGTTTTCCATAAAAATTTGTTTTAGTCACATGAGTACATAATGTTATTAAAAAGAAAGTATTAAATTCATTCCATGGAAATATTCATTTGAGAATAATAACTTAAGGGGATTATTCTATATGGTTTTTATAATTTCCTTAAATAATATCTATGCATAAAAATCATGTTTAATAAGTGATATAGATGTAAATATTTTATAACAAAAGTATATTTCGAATTAAAATCAAAAAATGAAAGAAATATACATGGATATGTAAATCCATATAATTTTATTTATAATTAACATTATTTATTTTAATTTTCATTGTATATAAAAATAACAAAAGGCATTTGGTGAATCTGTAATATATCCAAATTAAATTAATGTAAGAAGAAATAATATTCCTCAATTATTATCATTACTATAAGGTATTCATTCCTCTTGTATAATAAAAATAGATTCACTATAAATTTATTAATTAAAAATAATCATATATATATATATATATTATAATACATTAAATAGATATATTTTTTGTTACTATATAAACAAAAACATGTTTTTAATATCATTGTTAGGTGTTCAAATAACATCATTTATCATGAATTATTTTGTTCACATGTCCATGTTCATCCATATTGATCATTATGAAATTGTATAACTAATTTAAACATTGATATAAATATAATTTATATTATATATATATATATAATCATTAATGATTTAGATAATAAATGAATAACAATTCCCACATTTACAGTTGGTCACTCCTACATATGAATGTTGTTTTCAATTATTGAAAGATAGAATAAATGAATAGTAACTATTAATTAGACAATAAGGATTAAATATTAAATATTATATATAATATTAATGAATTTATTATATTATTATTAAAATCCATTTAATTAAGAAATTAAAACTAAATCACAACACTTCATGATGGTGATGGTCAACAGGAACACATAACGTACGTTACCTTTTTTACAAATGATTTTATATTTTGGAGGTGTATATGAAATTATATATTAAGAAGAATAACTAAATCATAAATATCATATATAATCATTAAACTAATTAATATAATCCTCTAGTAAGGATGACGATGGAAAATGAATAGTTTCTATATGTGATGGTAATACACCACACGTATGAACAAGTGAAAATTTCACTTCACATTTTGATGGAATGGATTGTGTATATTTAATGTTAAATCATAATAATAAAATTAATATCTAATTGGTTTACTAAATATATTAATTTTTGATTACCAAAGTAAATTTATATGATTTTTAATAATAAATAAGTTGAAATATTTCAGGTAATACAATTCGATCTCCTTGAGTATGCCATAGTTAGATCTTTTCTAAAGGAACCATAAAATGATATTTTAATGATACTAACACCACTAAATAATTTATATGGATATTTATAAAAGGTATTTTTGGGTTCTTTCATTTTAAATGGCTTATAGGTTTAGATGATGAGAGTAAACGTATTATCCTTTTATAAGTTTGGATATGGAAAATAACGGATTTCCATCATGTGTTAAATTATAAATTAATATTACTTAAAAATGTTCAAAATTTATTAAATTATTGTATAATATTATGTTGAGATTAAATCATCCAATAATATAATGTTTTTATCACATTTTAGTTATGTTTTAATACATATCTCATAGTTTTAACACCCCATTAGCACTTTTAATAATTACCTAAATATAATAAAAAATCACATTAATCGTTATAGATTTTAAAATAAATGAAAAAGTGACTCATAAATGGAAAATAAATAATATATTAAATCATATAATAATATAATGGATTATGTTAGGATCATATTTATATAAATCTCATTTAAAAACATAATATAAAATATACAATAACATTAATGTCACTTTTAGAACTGTTCAATTATTTTACATTGAATAAACATCATATAAATTATGTTATAATATAAAACATTCAAATATGAATTATATGTGATATATATCTACATAATTAATAGATATAATAATTCATCAAAATGTTATTTTTTAAAAAAAAATTACATCAATTTTATTATTTTTCATTTAATTGAATATGTATGGTGTTATTGTTGTAAAAAAATTTAAGGTAACTAATGAGTAAATAAATATTAAAATTAATTACAATGATAAAAAAATTATATTTCTTATAATATTATTTAAATTAATATATTAACATTATGTACATATAAAAAATTATACATATAATGGAAGGAGTGTGGCATTTGATATTATGGTTTTCTTTATTTCATATTTGGGTGATAATAAATGAAACATGAATAAATATTTCATATATTATAGAATTGAATTTAAAATAATAGACTCTATCAATTTAATAGGATAATGGAATTTTTGGGATTAAATTAAAATCCTTTTCTGTGTACTTTTAACCCTATTAGCATATTTGACATTTACCCTAGTAATATAAATTTCCTATTAATAATATTCATATTGACTAGAAAATCGATATATATATATAATATATTTTAACATCCTAATTCTATATATGAAATATATTTTACATGATTCAATTAAAAGAAGTAGAATAAAATCTTTTAACATAAAAAAATGTAATAAAATAGTTTTTCAGTAAAATTATTTTTTAATGTATAGAAACATTTTTATACAAATACCAATCATAAAATATATTTCAATAAAACTAATTGTATTAATAATAATATTATACAACTTATCATAAATTTATTTCATTTTAATTTTAATTGATCATTTTAATCCTTTGATCCATAAAATAACAGTATCCATGAAAATATATATATTTAACAATTCAAAAGAATATCAATATTTTTAGTTAGAGTCACTAAAAGTAAAAATAATATAATTCTGATATGATGATTTAAAATATGGTATAATATTTATCAGAAATTATTTATAAAATTCCATAAAATATATTATAATATTCAAACATTAAAATTACTAAAATGAATTGTTTATAAAAAGTTTTTTTGAATAATTAAATTATATTTAAAAAAATTATGTAATTATTTATAAATAAAAATTTTATAAAAATTTTAGTGTGGGAGTGTAATATATATTTCCAAATTTGGATAATGATGTCTTTACCCTCAAATTTATCATATTGCCAATAACCTTCACATCATAAAATTACACATCAAATGTATATCAGTGGTTGTTTATTCCAGGTTCTTCTTGTAATGTGATTTATCAAAGAAATAAAATTTATATATAGAGAAAATCATTATAAAATACAATGTTGTTTCATTATACCAACATGAAAAAAAATTTCTATACATATCAGTTACCTATAGTATATGAAATTGATGATATATCAGTATCAACACAACCTAGGTTTACTATTTATTATCATCTAATTTATAGTTTCAATAAATATATTTACATTTTTAGTGGAGTTTTTATTTCAAATTCTCAATATGGTGCAAAATATCCTTCTGTTTTTTCTTATATGAAATATTTCAGACATGTTTTTTGACATGTGAGTTCAATACATGTGATTGATAATGTGTCTAATTTTTCCATAGAGATATATGAAACACACCATGATCATGAGAGAGACATTATTGATGTATCGAATTATAATCTATCAAAAAACATTATCAATAATTGTAATGGGTTATATATCTAGGGATCTTATTTACATTCATTAAAAGTCACACTACCTTGTTCCATGGAAATTCATATTGGCATAACTATTGGAAAACATTGAAATCGATATCCCCCAAATGATTACTATTATACATTTTCTGTTGACTCTGTTCTACCTTTATATTATGTTGAATTGATTTAAATTTTTTTTTAACCTCCAAAACTGGTTAAAATTTAAATTACATTCCTTCTCAACTATCACCCTAGGATGATGGAGTTTTTTACTTCCTAGTATACATGTATTCATTATGTTAAATATGACTAATTGTTTCAAATTTATTGTTGGAAGAAAAATCTATATGAGGATGTAGATAATCAAAAGAACCATTAAAATTCAATGAACATTATCTAATCTTATCCTCATGGAATGGAATTATTTAATCAAGATGTCCATAGTTTTGATAATGATATTATGTAATAAAACACAAATCTCTATCCAAAATGTTCTTATTAATTCAACAGATCATTGATTTTATACAAGAGTCCAGATTAGATATAATTGACTTTGGTACTCTATGTAATCAAAAGACGTCATTAACGTATAAAATATAAATTTTAAAAAGTGATGAATCTTATTTAACAATATTATTTTAAAAACGACCTAATAAATTTTATATTAGTGATCTCATCAAAAAATTATATTTAATAAGATCTGTAATATTAAGACTATACATTCAATTTATAAACCTATAACTAAAATTAAAATATAAACACTGGTAATATAATCATTAAAAAATATATTTTATTATTTTATTCAATTATTTTTTTAGTTTAGTATGATAACTGAATTCTACTAATAATGGTATAAGGGTTAGGAATTTTAATTTATTTAATTAAATATTTTTTTAATTTTTTTATAAATAACATTATTTCATTTTAAGGATTTGAAATAATATTTTAAATTTTATTTTAAACTTAAATGCACATAACCGTAATGGTTATATAACTCCCATTAAACCATGGATCCAAATTGAATAACATTTAAAAAAAATCATAATTTAATCCTCATTTAACTCATAATATCTTAGTATATTTAATTCAATTAACTGACTTCTAAACATGAAGCCATTAATTCCAAGATTATGTGTAAATGACAAGGTCATGATTACCTCCCATAGTCTTCAATAAATTTTCATTAAATATATTATGGTGTATAAATTAAGGATTTAAACCAATCATCAAAAACTATGTTAATTATTATATAAATTTAGTAAAAAATTTCCCATCATCTCGGTTTGAATATATTAATAAGAGTTATATTTTCTCTCTCTATATTTCAAAAACAACCCATTAATTGTTATCATAATTCCCGTGATGTCATTGTAAATTAATTTTTTACCACCACCAAATTTTTTTTCCCATAGATTATATATATAGATTAATTTAATTATTAAAAACTAAAATTAATAAATTAAATTTAAAACATAAATATTAAAATTATAAATTGTTTTATTTGCTCATTTTTTATATTTTTTAAATGTTCATGGACTAAAAAAATTCAATAAATTTAACAATAATCCCAAGAATGTATTATACTGAATATAAAATGTAAAAATAATTAATTTAATATATTTTTATACCTCTAGTGGGAATATAATTAATAGATTACTAAGACTGATTCATAATAATGATTTATAAAAGGAAATAAAATATCTAATCAATTATTTCATCTAACAATTTCATTTATAATTAATATTTTATAAATATATCACACAAATAATAATTTAAAAAATTATATATAATATTGTTTTATTATATTTTTAAAAAATCAGAAATATATATATTTTATATAGTGGTTGTACATATTTGATGAAACAAAAAAATTTCAAAAGATAATGGGCCATTCATGTCATGCCATTTCCGTTTGGGAATATAATAACTGTCTATCTCTTCCTATCTCATCCATATTATTCATCTACATTTTCTTCACCATTAATAGTAATTTAAACAATATGAATTTTATTATTTATAGTATATACAAATATTCCATTAATTAAAATGAATATAGTTTTTAATTAATGATTATTAATGATCATTTTATTCTTAGAACCACTCATTAGTCATTATTATATTTCATATTCATTAAACAATTACCTATACTCATATATTTTTTAATTATTTACATGATAGCAAAAAATATTTTATGTAATTCATCAATGGGTATTTTTTTCAATAATATTGATTTTCATATATTTTTATTTTATGGAAAGTATTCTCATTTCAATCAGCTATATCATTTTCATTAAAAATGTCTACATATCTTCAATTTGGGACATAAGAATACAAAAATATTATAATGTATCTTAGAATCCTGACCTATTTCATCATCCCAAGGTTTTGGGTAAATTAATATACCTTTTTAGTTATTTATTCAAAAACATGAAAATCATAGTATTTTATATAATGTTCTTATTATACACTATTGAATTAAAATTTTTATTTATGTTATGATTTCTTATATGTGATATATAACACATAATGACAAGATATTATTCTTATAACTCATTCCTTATTAATATAATATTGAATACATGTTCTTATGTGTATTATATTTTTTAAATTTGGTAACGATTATTTTATATAGTAATATACACCAATTTTTAATGTATTATGATTATTATTTCTTCGTGAACCAAATTTTCTGGGAATGTAATTAAATTTTAGTTTATTGTGCACATATATTTAAATTATTTCATAACTAATGTAGAATTGAACTAGGGTTGTAAGTGAAACTATATATTATATCATATAATAGTTTAGTTGATTTTGTAATTTTTGTATTAATGAAAAAAAAGATGTTAGGATAAAAATATAGATTTTATTTTTTATGAATATATTTTTAGTGAATATACATGATATTCATGTTTATCAAATCAAAACTAAACTATAAATTATTCATACTTTTTATATTTTAAAAATTATCAGTATGAAAAGAAAAAATCAAATAATACACATTATCTATGATACAATGTTTCTTTTAAATTATTTCCCCAATATAGTGATATATGTCGTAAAGATACTCGTCATTTTACATAACAATGATAATTTTTTTAGATAACAACACTAACCATGCATTACATTTTCCTTATCTAAATAATGAAAGAATAGAAATTAATTCAATAATGAATACAAGACCAAATTTCATTACTGTATCCTTTACACTACTTATAATGGAGTAATAAATCAAATTTACAAACAATACCTTAATTCTTACTCTTTTTTCTTAGCATAAGGTGGTTAATATAGATATTTATAATATATAATTTGAAGATAAACAACAGTTAACATTTATCATGGATATAAAAATGAGGAATGAAGTTAAATAATTTATTATAGAATTGTTTTGATAGAGTATTTATGGGTTTTATTTTTCATAGAACCAATTAATCTTAATATTGGATATAAATTCTAGTGATGGTGAAAATATGGAACGTTTTTTGTAAAATAGATGGAAATATCTAGATGTTTTTAGGGTAAACATATATTTTTTTATTCATTCATGGTTTCGAATTGTAAATTGATAAGGTTGTTAAAAATATCATAATGAATTATCATTAGTTTCTCAAAATTTTAGGATATTTAAATAAACATTTTAATGTTATATTAATGTTCAGATGCATTAATGTTGATTTTTTGATAGATATAGATATATGAAATAAGGAATATTGTTTCCGATTGATGGATCTCAAAATAATGAACATAAACACAATATGATCCAACTAATAAAATTTCAATGATATTGAATGAGACACATAGGAAGATATCACGATATAATTTAGAAATAAAATATATATTGAGTAATAGATGATAATGATTACGAAAATAGATGGAAAATTAAAATCATAATAAATTTAATAATGGAATTCCATCCTCCATTCAATTCACCACACATTTTTCAAATAATCAACTATACGGTTTATAGGAATAAATATATCCATTTAATAAATAATGGGTCATCAATGATAGACATCATTGATAACATTTGATACCTAATGTATATTGAAAATAATTTTCCATTATAAACTATGATGTTGTGATGTCAAATAATGTTATGATCATTACACTCTCAAATCACCCATGGATGGATAAATGTTTAAATTGACTCTATATTGGTGAATTACTAAATTTATTAAATTTAAATTGAAAATTTTGAATCACCTGCATGCCAAAATGATGTTTATATATAATTACAGGCACCCAAAAAAGTTTAACTAGTTACAAAGATGTCTGAATATTCTTTAATTAGTTTTAATGAGATGATTATTACAATAATCCTCAAAATTAATCAAGTAGTTAAAATTGAAAAAAAATATCATTAATTTGAACACTTTTTATAGATATTTTATAATCTAATTGGAAATGTTAATCAACTTTAACATCCAAATGCATCACACCATAAAATAAAAATAAGTGGAATACATATAATCATGGTTTAAGAAATCAATCAATGTAAAAGTTTTTGGTTACTAACAAAGATGAATATATTGGTCCAATTGATATGTAAACGTATAATTAATCCTTATAGAGGTAAAAAATGTATCCTGATATGTCTACCTAACTAGAGCCTTTCTAGGCATTCCACTAACTCGATTAGAATTCTGAATATCCATGGCCATGATTCATATTCATGGCTATCACAAGAAATCCAATGAGAATTATTTCATTATTGTACAACAATATAAAATTATTATAACAAAAAATCATCACCCATAAAATATATTATAAAATACATATCCAATACAAAACCAAAACAACATGTAATGAAATAGTGGGACCAATTTTAAATAAAAGTATGGTATAAGAACACAATAGATAATTGTGGTGATTAAAACCACAAAAATAATGAAACACTAAAACAATAAAACAAGACTCGATATGACTAGTGGTATACATATAACCCAAAATCTCAATCTATGGAAAAAAATATAAATGAAATTGAAAATCCTAATTATGCTACCATCATGATACTAAAAAAATTATACATGATCTATAACACATTATTGGTCTCTAGCCAACATGTTTATGAAATCATAGACATATAATAGTCCGTTGATATTCATTTTATATACTTATAAAAATTATAATTTTCAAAAATGATTATATAAATACAGTTTATACAAGTTAACAGTGTGTCTATACTACCCATTTAACAATTTATTTAAATTAAAATAATCACTTCAAGAAATTATTTTAGATGGAAGAGCATCAATTATTAAAAGATTAATAATATTATACCTTAAAAAAATTATTATAAACCATGCTTATTTTAATTATGTTATTATATCACAAAATATGAATTATATATTAAAAAATTTTATGTAAACATCATATTGGGAAGATTTTAATTTAATAGAATCCGGAAAAAATACAATCATTCCTTTAAATACACATATTGGATTCGCCCCAATAGAAAAAAATCATATATTTTTTTACCAAATTAATCCATATAATCTTTCGAAATGAAATTTAATTTTCATGGTATTAATTTTTTCAGAAAAAATTTATAAAAAACAATTTCTATGTTTGAGAAACACACAATTGGAAAACCAATGAACGAACTGTCAGATTTATGGGAGTAATGGATAATTTAATAAACAAATATAATATATGAGATCAAAAAACATATAGGTATATAAAAAAGACTATGATTAAGTTTCAAAAAATATTCATAAAAAATATGCTTAAGTCTTGGAAATCATATTAATACTCACATTAAATGATGTAATATAGATAAAATTATCATAATCCTACACTAATGATCTCATCACATTATCGATAATCTCATCAAACCATCTTGTGATAATCCACTATGATTCGCTCTGATACTATAGCCTTCAATTAATTCCATAATCTCAATATATCCAATGTGCCAAAATCAATTCTACTATATCAACCTATTTTGCGGGCCACAATCCTCACGTAAGGAAAATTTTATAATATGGGTTTAAATTATTCCTATCTCATACATGTTCTCTTAGAATAGGATGACATAAATTGTGAAGGTGAAAATTAAGAAATCATAATTTGAGAATAAATAAATTTGAATTCATTTATAAAATATCACTAATGTCATCTCTAAATAAAATCAAAAAATCTATACATTTTTACACACCACCATAACATGAATATATACATTTCTATCCATAATGATGAAAATACAGAAGAGAAATAATTTTGTAATAATGATTTTATTATAGATTGTTTTTCATAAAATGCTAAATAATCCTTTTATCAAATACACAATGATCTATAAGATAACTAAATCCTGTTTTTATTAGGTTTAAAAACCCCAAAAAAAATTTCTAAGAAAATATTTAATGTTTATTAGTATATTCATATGAACAATTGTAACTAACAAAATAAATACAAAAAATATCATCACATAATAAAAATATGCCAACAATGTTTAGTGATAAATTTTAATAAGATAAATAAATTTAAATCAAGATAAACCTCTATTATAGAAAGATTTTCACGATACATCAACTATATTCCTCAAAAATGTTTTCAAAAAGTGTTTTTAAAATATTAACACACACGATATGAAAAATCAAATAATTCAAAAACACATGTCATAGGAACCTTGTAATGTTATTCCTAGAAATACATTAATAAAAAATATCTTCCTTTCATAGATACATAAATAATAATAACATAGATAAATGAGTAATTTTATAAAATCTGCAATAAAATGGAATTAAATAAAAATAAAAATCATAGAATAACAATCCATTTTCAATGAAGAATCAAATAACAAATTTTCACTATTAACAGTAATGTGTCAAATATATATAGAGTAACAATATATAACCCCATTAAAATACCTAAAAATTTACTAAGCATGTTTAGTATACATGAGGATAAAGTCTTGAATGAATCCCATGTATTCCATGAAATATTGAATTTGTGGGAGGAAAGAGGAAGGCTATATGATTTAAATCGAGCACAGGTGAAATAATAATTACTAATTTTAATGAATCATTTCCAACCACAATGTTTTCAAAACATTGTACCAATCGGGATAAGGGACTGACTATAAAAACATACATCACATTATTATAGAATCATGTTTTATCCAATCAATGTTCTATCAATATCTGTAATAATACCACTAAAATGAGATCTATTGATTTTATTGAAACTCATGATGGGTAAAAATAATCTATAGTATCCCCGCTATAAAAAACTATCATGGTTTATAATGTTTCCACATTGTAATCATGATTTTTCCTTTAACTATATAGCCAACTAAACTGACCATATAAATCATTAAAATATAAATATTCAAATTGTACAAATTATTAATAGAAAATTATTCATTTACAAAAAATTAAACAATGTAGAATCCACAGGGACGTGGTGGGTGTAATAATTCTAACCACAATCAGAAAACCATCCCCACAAATGTTAGTTTTAGAAGATGTCATTGAAAAAATAATTTTATTAATTTATATATTAAATTCCATAAGTAATCCCGAGGGTAGTGGATATACCAACCCCACAAAACCAAAAATAGAAACTAAACCCATACACTATTATACTAACTTCAAATAGTGGAATTAATCCTCATGTGGGATCTAATAAACAACCAATCAATATGATTATAGAGTAAATAGAAAACAAATATTTTTTTTAAAATATGTAGAATGGATCTATAATACTATAGAAAAAAATATCCATTCATTAAAAATAGATCTTAACAAATGTACCAAAAAATAGAACAATTCACAATGAAATAACCACTCAAATAGAAAATATCGATGACCATAATATCAAATCTCTAAATACATGGAATCCAATACGAAGGAACACAATATAAACAATTATCCCTCAAAGAAAATACATTGATTTTAACAATGGTTCAACAATATCTTAAAAGGATACAACTATATAGTTGATATCAGAAATTATTCCATAGTGATCCCGATCGTAAATCCCATGTTGGTGGAACCCATTGTCCGAAAAAAACAACACCATGAATCACCAAGTAACACATCTTCTCTTTTTGATGTCTGAACCGACCTATAAAAACCCAATTACTGAACAATAAAACGCACATAAAATTTGTAAAATGTAAATAAATGGGGTGATAAAATCCCTAAACCACTAGTTCTCAGATATAGGAACAATAAAAAGCCTCTGTGAAATAGCATAAGATAATTCAGGAAACCAAATATACTCCTAACTAAATAATCATAGATCTAAAAATAGCTTATATGATAAATATTATATCCAATGGACACCTCATTAATAATTAGAAATATCAACATTCTTTATACAATCAAAATAATAATATAAAAAATGAATTATACATGGATCCCATTAATTATACCAAATGAAATATAATCCTCCTCAATAAAACAATCCCTCCATGATTTATTTCGAAAAATTATCACCTCGTAATACCCCAAATAAAAATCCAAAATTTAAAAATAATCCTTTATTAATAATAACGATATATATTAAGTTATTATGAAAACTCATACCGAACAATTTGGAACATCATTGTTGTTAAAAAATGAATGATTAAATGCCCCTAAATACTTATGCTATAGATTTACATGAGACATTTATGGGGATCTTACAGAAACTTTTCTCTAGCTATGAACTAAATGGGACCACCCCTCTTAAATTTCTTTTGCAATAGAAAATATTTTAGAAAACATCTATCCTTACATAAATACCAAATGTATTGGATTCTAAATCAGATCCACTGAAACAAAAAAACCAATTCTATGTAATTGAAATTATTTTATTTGATAGTTTAAACAGTGCATTCCAAATATTGAAATATATATAGTAATTTGTTAAAAAGGGAAAATAAAATAATGTTCTCTTTAAATATACAATAAAATTTTATATCTATGAAAATTACAAAATAATTTTTCATAATTTACCTAAATTCTGTTTATACTGTTTTTAATGAACAAGTGATTAATAATAGATATTTTATTAATTTATAAATAAAGAGAGTGTTAATATTCCCATTGTTGTATCGCAATTAAATATGTTTTAATATATATTATATGTAGTTACATAAAACATATTTTTTTTTCTTTTAATGTATACATTTTTTAATCATTTTCACATTTGTTCTTAAAATAATAACATAATATATATTTTGGAATTTTTATTAAAAGATTTTTTTAATCTATAAATAGTGAAAAGTAAAAAATTTATAAATAAGATTAGATTTATTACATAATAACAATATATGTATGAAGTGGAAATTAAAAATAATAATTTTTTTGAATAATTAATTTTTAATATTTATAAAATATGTTATTAATTTATAAAACTAGATTTGATATATTAAAACATATGTTATATTTATTCAAATAAAATTTAAAATAATCTACATAATTTACTTCAAAATTAATTTTTATCAATTATATATATTAATTATAATTAAATTAATTTAAGAAATGAAATCATTAGGTCCAAATTTTGTAAATATAAATATTTTATTTTTTATCGTAGCTGATAATTTACTTGTCCTAGTCAAGTTAACCTAGTAAAATAGTAAATTGAAATAGAAAATAATTAAATTAAAATGACCATAAATATGTTTAGACATGTGTGTAAATTTTTTCATATTGACTTGAAAGACATTATAACATACCATATAAATTATTTATACTTTTTTATCCACATTACCAATGAGTTAATTTTAATTTTTGATATATTTTTTTGTATTTCAAAAAATACCTCACAATTTATTTATAATAGATGAACTATTCTCCCCAAATCCCCCCACTACAAAACCACATATTTCCCATAAAAATAAAATCTAAAAAAACTTTAAAAACATAGTATACGTTAACTAGTAAATATTATTATCAAAATAACATCCCTCATATGTTTAATGAAATTACCATGCAAGATAATCCATGTCCTATATTACTAATATTTATCCACTTCACCCACTTTCTAATTTCAATAGGTGCACATATATATCGAAAAGATCTATCAATACATCATAGAATGACATCATAAGCATCACCTATGTAATTATATTTTATAATAATATTTTAATTAGAATTAACCTCCCTTCCATCATACTAAATGAAAAAAGAATATGTGAATCCTATATGTGTGCAATCTACTGCCTCAACAAAGAAACGTGTTACATTTTCCAACAATAGAATTTTCCACTAATTAAAAATTTTAATTAATTATAAAATTTATATATATATATATATATACATATATCATATTTATGTTCTTAAATTGGTAAATCATTTTACATCATTAATCTAATCTTCAAAGAAATATCATCAACAATTCATATAAAAAGACTAGTGCATCCTTTGAATATTTCATTTCATTTTCCAAAATAAATATTTTTTTATTTTTTTTTATATTTTTTTATTTAATCTTATTTATATAAATATTAATAATTTATTTCCTGAATATGGTTCATTATGGATAACATTTAAATTAAACATTTTTATGTGGAAATGGTTTAATATCAGCAAATAACACGAAACTATAACATCGTAAATTTAGTCCTAATGAAATATGAATACAACTCAAATTTTATAGAATTATAACATTATATTTATTTATAAAAAATATTTAAAAATTATTAGTTTTCAAATGTTTATATATTTTTGGAAATCAATTACCATCAATACACATATGGAACTATTAAACCTATAGAAACTCGATGAGGGAAACTACAAATAAGAAAATCATTATAAACATAGTTAATTATTATGAATAAAAATTATAAACACATTGAGGTAAGAATATGTTAATGTAATTAGTGATTGTGTTTTTTATGTTTGTAATATATGTGTTTTAATGCTATCATAAGAAATAATGACTAATGTTAAGGGTTTCTTGTGTCAAATTTTAACCCCATGAAATTTTTTTCATGTTATGAAAATTGTTTTATTTAGAATTTTGTGTCCACTAAAAATATAATTTTTCATTAATTATTCAAATTTTTGTAGTTCTATTATCTTGTTGCTTCATTTTCTTTTCCAGAGGGTTTATTGAATAAAAAATAAATTAATAATGTAAGGGTTTTAACTGAAATATTTTAGAATCATAATTTCATAGACATTATAATGTGTATATAATTTTTTTGTATCCTTTATCATTAAAATTTACAAATTTTATATTTTCCTTACTCTTTTTATGTGGTGGAATTACTTTTATCCATCAATAACAACTTCTTTTATAAAATGTTTTTTAAATAAAATTTAAGTTTTTTCTGTGAATAACTTGTATTATTACCCATTAATCCTTTCAATAATGACCATATTTCTTATAAATTATATTTGATGATAAAATCCATATATATATATATATGTTCATAAAAAATATTCATAAATTATTTTTTCTATTTCATTAAATGAATATCTTTCAATGTTTCATTCATGTTTTCTTTTCTTTGAAAAGATATTAAATCCTAAAAGGTATTTTGTATTCAATAATTTACACACCATAATTATTATGATGAATTTTTAATGATAAATTATTTGTAACCCAATAAAATATTTTTTAATTCATTTTATTTTCATTATCACCTTTTTTTAATGGTATTTTTTCATTCATATTTTATAACAATGTTATTTTTTTTGGAAAAAACTTTTATTTTAACATAAAATTGAATTTAAGATTTATATTACTTCAATTAATTCTTTTATCAACCTATATATTTTATTAAAATATGATTATATTTAAAATTTGAGTTTTTTATATCATATTAATTCATAAGATTATGTATTGTGTAATTTTACTGACATATTTTAATAGACATTATTATTTGATGGTTCATTATAATATGAAGATGATTGAATTTATGAGGATCATGTTTTTATTGATGGTTATGGGTGGTTTAATAAATGAATCTCTAGGGAATTTTTGAAGATTTATATCTTAGGTTATTTAGTTCATGGGAATAATTATCTTTTTATCACATGAATGGGAATTATGTCATTTCTCACATTATTATTCTTCACTATAAGAGTTCAAATTAGTTTTATAATAATGATATTTACCAAAATTTTATTCCTATAGATATGGTTTTGAATAATATCACAATTACTTATCTTATTATCTCATATATAAAGTATTTATTTGAGGATCATCCTTATTAAAATGATATAAAAATATTTTTAATTTATTCAACAACAAAATGTCATGATAATATGTTACAGGAGTATTGAAGTGTATTTTTAACCGTGTATTCAACATTATGTATCCTTATTTTTATTTTTGGGATTATATGTTTCAATAAAATGATTTATAGATATCAGATAAGATCTTATGATATATTATTTAATAATTTATTACTTCATTATATTCCCTCTATTTTTTGATTTATTATGATATGTTTTTTCATTAATGAGAATCTGTAATCACACATTTATTTTCTATACATCACCAGGTAATGAAGATTAAAATGTATTAATTTTCTTGAAGCATGATGTATTTTGGAATATTAGTGGGATAAATTTGATAATTATTATGGACTTATAAATATATTTTATATTGTTAAAATATACCTTAATCAAAAGGGCATTACATTGTTAGTTAATTTTTTATCATAACTATTTGAAACTATTAATATTAAACATCATGGGTATCTAATATAATGAAATATTTTATAACATTTATTTAATTTGTTTAAATCATATCCAAGGATCTATATTTGTTATCATATGGGATTTTATTTATTTTATAAATTTCATTAGTTCTACTGTAAAATAGATTATTTCATTTAAGGATTTTTTATGGAACATTAAAAAACATCAAGGGGGAATGTCATAGGATTATTTATACTAATAGTACATTAAAATATTGTATTGGTATTGTGTTAAGTATATGGCGTCCCAATAAATATACCCCTCTCTATATATTGGAAGGGGGATACATAAAAGTTGGAGATGAACCTTGTGTTATTTACCTAATAATGGATAATTCAACCATTTACACAATTATATCCCAAATTCAAGATTAGTATGCTTATTACTTAACACCTATAAAGACACTAAAAATGAATAATCATATATAGGAAATATTTTCGTTATGAATTTCTATTAGGGAATGATTTACTCATTATAATTAGGGACTCATGTTTCATTTTATTCCACCAAATAATTAGAATCATTTTTAATTGAAACATTCTGGTGATATTTTCCTATATCATAGAGTCTAAAAATAATGGAATATACATAATTATATGAGTTATGGAAGCATATGTATGATAACATGGGATTCGATTTATATACCTTAGAAATTATTCATTAGGTGCTCCAGTCGTCATTGTCAAACGGAATAATGAATCAATATTTATATTCCTTGACTATTGAGAGATTAGTAAAACACTCATTAGGAAAATGTATCTTATATCTCATTTCAATGATTTATTTGATCATCATATAGGACATCGATGCATCTAAATTATTTTTATTTGATATGGATTTAATTATTTTATTGTACAAAAGTGACATATTTCCATTGAATCTTATTGTATGAGGTCTGAAAACATATAGATTATTATGTAGATAATTGTAATTATAAATGGTCATAATATCCTCATGGAAGTCATAAGTAAATTAATAAGAAAATAACTTGATAATTTTTAGTTTTTTTATTTATGAAATTCATATATATTCAATTAGTATGGATTATCATGATGATCAATTTCACACTATAGTAATGGATTTTATAAAGGGGAAACTATTTGATATATTTAACCACTATGAATTGTATATGTAAAACATTTCATTCATTGTTCAAGAAATCATAATCATGCAAGTATTGGTACATAAATAAATTACATATGATACTATGAAATGGCCTAGAATGACCACTGTAACAGATATCCATTTTCCTAATGTGTAAAAAGGATATCATTGATGAATTAAGGGAATGATATTAACAAATATAAAAAATGATAGGTAATGTTATTCATTTGGATCAAAATTGTGGATAAAGATTCAATTATAGAAAAATATATTATATACTTTTATTATTCAAACAATACCCATCGATGGGGATGGGTCTGTAATATAACGTGATGTTTCAAAAAATGATTTACGAAGTGTAATCCTGAATAATGATAAGAAAATTTCATATGCCTCATTCAAATTAATGAATCTAATATATGATTTATCCTGGGGAAAAATAAACATGGTAATACAGACTTGATGACATTATATATATGGAGAACATTTTCTCTTATATACTGATAAATCATTATGAAAATATATATTAACATAATATGAATTGATAACACCAAAAAATAGATAGAATTAATTATAAAAATATACTGAATACATAATTCATTACCCATTGGGGAGGAAAAAATTGGTTTCTGATACATTAAAAAAGAAATATAAAACTATCTTATCTATGAATTGGTTTTAAAAACATTCAATACTAAATTATATTTATAGGATGAATTTGAATTCCATAATTGGAATAGATAAAACTTATTAACCATAAAAATAATTCCCTTTGAATTCACATAGGGATCATAAATCCTAGAAAGTTTACATGTATCTATAAAAATGGAAGAGAATATTCTATTGCTTAAAATTGGTAAAGATAGATTTATAATATTAGAACACACATATTTTTCCAATTAATAAAAAATTGAAAAAATGTATTTTTGATGAAAATATATCATCATTAAATTTACATCTGTGATGTAAAATTTTGTAAAGAGATATAAAAAACAACAATTCTGAGAAAAAAATAAATAAAATTTAGAATAATTATCTGAATTCTAAATATAATATAGTGTTAATGATGAATTGGAAAACGATAAGGGTATATTTTAACATAATACAAATGTATAAGGATATGGGATAACATCCAAATGACAACATATAACTCCCTAAAATTTATAAAATACATAATATTATTCGGGTATTAGTCCATTACCTTATGAAATAAACACATATAATATTGATTAAATACGACTTATCTATTTACCATGTCACCATGACATACATAAGCGAAGTGGTGAGGATGCATAGAGTACCACAATCCATTATATATTGTTTGGATCATTGAATTATATTGATGTTATGGACAAGGATTTAGAAAGTATTAGGGATTGAACTATATTTTAGAGTTTTTTATCATTCCCAAGTTTATAGATTATGTATTAGTAAAATTAAAATATCAGGGGATATGTTGAGACATATTCATTGTTTTTCAAATGGAATTTATATTAGAAGAATCACATGAAATAGTTCATATTTAAAAATAGTATCAATTTAACTATTAAATGGAACTATATATAACTCTTTATCAGATGAGATGTATGGAAACCAAATGCTGATTTGATGTTAGAGGGAAAAAGATGACACACCCAAGTCATGTCCATGTAATTTCAATGAAAGATAAAACTATTCAATTATATAAAATTGTTGTTCATGTTATAATAAATATTTCTTTATATTCTCACTAATGATATATATAGTTTTAATATGTTGAAAATGTGTTCCATCAAATATCACCATAGATTTCAGTTTTGATATTTGATATGAAAGTCAAGATGAGACCTACATACATTGGTCGTTTGGAAAAAAT
Source organism: Viscum album (assembly GCA_963277665.1). Classification (NCBI taxonomy): domain Eukaryota; kingdom Viridiplantae; phylum Streptophyta; class Magnoliopsida; order Santalales; family Viscaceae; genus Viscum; species Viscum album. The sequence goes on along the minus strand of OY728122.1, from coordinate 244,460,399 downwards.
GGTTGTGGAAATGAAATTCAATACCATCTAAAAATCATTATATATCTCTTAAGTGCATTACTTTTTCTATGTATTGATTTTGAGTATTTATGTACTTGATCCATACCATGTACTATGTTCATAAGTTTTTCAATAGGAACATGATCATTCATGTGAATACAAACTATAGAAAATATGAACCTAAATAGAAATGATTCTATGAAACTTCAAAACAAATAGATTCAATATTATATGGTGAAATAATAAGATTAATGTAGAAAAATGGGAACTAATAAATGTGATGAGGGAAATTTACCCTTACATTTTTCCTCCTTGTAATAAAATATCTTGTATGAAATTCATTATAAAGGCATTAGAATGTAATGACCAGAGTTTTTGTAAAACATTGATCCTAAATAAACACAATGATTGATTGTATTGACTACATGTATATCAAAATCTAAAAAAACATAAACTATTTTTGTGTATTTAAAGATTTATTATGTGTAATCTATTATAATATTAAAATATTTAAGTAATAAAATATAGTATAAATCACTTTAATTATTTACCATTCTACATTAGATAAGATACTAATAAAATAATTTTTTATCAAAATTATGCAACATTAACTTGTAATATATAATTATATGAATTTAAATTTAACACTACATTTATGACAAATTTATTTGAAATATAATAGTGAATATACAAAATGTTATTCTCATCTAAGAACAATTTTATTATGTATTTTTTAATTTTAATTAATTATAAAAATTATAATTTTTTGGTTGATAAATTTTAAAAATAAACTATGATTTTGGATTTATAATTGATATATTTGTTTTAGGTGAATTTTTGACAAATTTATAAAAATATTGATTTATTGGTGAATAGTTTGGAATATAATTATTAAAATTAAAACTAATTTTTAAAAATTATTTGAATATAATTTCAAATTTTAAATTTCATAAACACTTTTTCTATGAAATGAAATATAATTTTATTTTCACATCAAATTTTATAGGATTTGGCTTTCATTTTATAATCCCATAAATGAAATTTTTGATAATTAGGTATATTTAATTAATGAATTAATAAATTATATGTTTAATACTTTAAAAATACGTATATTTTCATATTGAGAAACAATATTATTTAATGGATTAGATATTTTCAATAAAAATGTCTAATTTATGTAAAAAAATACCTCATTTTCTTAGCCATGAAATATAAAATATAAATTAAAATTAGTTTCCATGTTAAAATTTATATTGGTAAAAATAAAATATTGTCAGAGAAAATTACATAAATTATATATAAATAAAGAATGGGTATGTGACATTAGGTAATTTGAGATCTTATCACATGTTATCTCAATTATTTTCTATTTTATATCAACAAGACTAAATATTATCATTCCTTTAATGAAATAATATTGGAATATTAAAAAAATACATCAAATTTGGATTTTTAAAGGGGAAGTGTTATCCTCACAGTACTAAAAATACCGCTTTTATCAGTGCTAAAAATGGCCTTTAATATCACAAGATAAGAATTGTTAAAGCCGACGTAGATAAACAGGGTGACCCCTTTATGAGCGCTTCATTTTAGCACAAATAAAGACCCCTTTTATCCGCGCTAAAAAACTGATAATAACAGGGGTCGTTTTTCAATGCTAATAGAAGCACTGATAAAAGGGTACTTCCTCAATACTTTATTTTTAGCGTTTATAAAATACCCGTTTTATCAGTGCTTTTTTTAGTGCTGATAAAAGTTAAAAAAATTACATTTTTTTACATATATTCCTGGAAATCTCAGGGGGGGGATTTTTACAGTGCATGAGCACCCCCTTTATCAGCGCCTTCCCGCTCCCCTAGCATCCGCACACACCCCCTCCACCCTTTATCAGCATTATAACCCACCTTTATTAGTGATAGACCCTTAAATTCACCCATGCTGGCGCACCCCTTCCTCCACCTGGATTTGCTCTCAAGACCTCCCACCTGCGCTCCTGAATCATTTTCCACTCCCCTATATTGATTCGTTCTCTTATTGTTGATCTATCTATTTATATATATATATAGTTATATTTATTCGTATAGTAAGAAATATTTATATTAATAAATATTTATATTAATATATATGTAGTTATATTAATATATATATATATATAGTTATATTAATATATATATTTATTGTTATATTAATATATATATAGTTATATTAATATATATATTGTTATATTATTATATATAGTTAGATTAATATATAGTTATATAAATATTCATATATTGGTATTTAAAATAAAATAGATATTAGTTATTATTTAGATTAAGCTAATATATTTTATATGTAAATACGATTAATTATTTATTTAAAAAATTAAATTTTTATGAGTGAATATATAAAAAATATGTAAATATAGTTATATATTTGACTATAAATATCTTTTCATTATAAAAAATGATAAAATTTCAAAGACATAATATTAATATTAATGAAATACCTTGGAATAAATTCATTACCCCCCAAAAAATGCAATAATACCCCTTAAAAAAGGATGAAAATCAACAAAATGTTAAAAAATTGAGGTACCCCAACTAAAAACTCAGTTTTATAGGCTATCTAGGCATTTTTGGCCTCCAAAAAAACTTAACCGAGGCTCTCATTTATCATAGGGATGCAGATCTCATCGCATGCTTTGATTTGATATATGGTAGAGCTCAAACGGACACTCAGATCAAAAGTTGTGGCCGTTTTAAGTTCGAGTTGCATTTTCAACATATTTTGGTTTTTTTTATTATTTTTTTATTTTTTTATTCTTCAAATTGTTATTAAATTACTATAAATCCATAATAATTAGTAAATTATTAAATAAAAATATTTTTTAAATTTTTTTATAAGCCATTTTCACTACATATCTTATATATTAAGTGTTACTGTATATTTATACTTATCTAAAATATATTTAAAATTATATTTTAAAAATTTATATTATATTTATATCTATATAACAATATCTATATATTTATATATTTATATATTTTTTTAATGACTTTTTTTGATTCATGCCCTTTATCAGTGCTTTTAATAAAAGCGCTGATAAAATGACCCTTTTATCAGCGCTACTAAAAAAAGCATTGTCAAAGGGGGTACATTTATCAGGGTTAAAAAAGGGCTGATAAAGGGGTAATTTTATCAGCGCTTTTTTAGCGCTGATAAAGGTACCCCCCTCCCCCTATCAGTGCTTTTTCGTTAGCGTTTATAAATGGGTGGCACTGGCCTTGCCCCATTTTGTGGTAGTGTCACTCTAGGATTGAAACCATACTATCCTTCAAAGAATGCTCCATTGTATGTAGCAAAACAAAACCAAGGCATGACATAGAATCCCCCCCCAAAACCACAAACTGGCGAAACACACAAAACAAAAACATCATACATAACCAACACCTTTACCCACCCCTATTTCCACACTCATCCTACAAAAATAACCTCCATATAAGCCTCAAAATTCTCAAAACCCATCAAAACCCACACAACATAAAACCCCACCAAAATAATTTAAATGTGATTATATTTAACCAAAAAATTTCCTTACATTCCACATTGATAAACATGGCTGATGAAAAATCTTATTTGATCCACGTGAATCCTTATCATTAAATATGTTAAAAGAGATTAATCATATTTTATGTTTATTGACATTTCAAGAGAGTGTTAACAGTAATTATAAAAACTCATGAGTGTGCATGAAAAGACCAGCAAAAACTATGGTTTTCATAGGGATTCAACCCATATAAGTCACATTTCATATCAACAATTTCACATAGAAGATAAATCATTAACATATCCCACATCCCATATTTTTTATGGTATCATGTAGACTATATCATATCACCATTAACAAGTGGATTCTACTATGATCAAGATGAGACATGAATATGACAATCCCAAATGATACATAAACAATGGATAGTCAAAGTAAATCCATACTTGGAACAATAGGCCACCAAAACTCATCCTTTCCCCAAAACATAGGGGTCAGCGAGCAGGAGACTCTAAGGAAAATCGAACAGGGGGCTGCAACACATGAACATATCTCTTTTGGGGAATAATGTGTCTCAACGCCCCATGATAAAATATATGGGTTCAAAGGAAAAAAATATTCATCTTTTCAATGTCCAGATCCTAAATATATAGGGAAATAGTTTCATAGCCCATTATAGGGAGATTATGACCCAGACCATGTGGTTCATAAGTCAATGGAATTTTTAGGTTTTAATAGGGAAATAAAATTTGAAATGGCCCAAAAACACAATAAATATTGAATTAATATTATATAATTTCACAGAAAATGATAATGTGGGGGAACTGGAAATGGGTCACTGAGGGTTGACTCACCAACAGAAATCTATCAACATCAAGCCATCGATAGCGAGTCACTTATACTAAAATACATTCACTAAGCTATAGACGTTGAGCCAATGATGTGACCTATGGATGCCTGACTAACGGACACCCATAATCACAGACCCCACAACCCCTTAATGTCCCAACCTAGTAAATCCTTCGACCAACATATACCCTATCATACTAACGCATCAACCTACTGTTTCCATAACCTATAGATGACTTCTACCTAATAAAAATATGACATACCAAAACCTCCAACCATGTGATGCCTCATCAAAAAAATATATCGACCAACCAACACCCTAACCTAGAGATGCCTTCGACGGAGCAACAACGTGACCTACTGATTCCTCAACCTACCAACAACCTAACCTACTGAGACCATAATCTTACCAAATACCTTAACTATAGAAACAATTTACCTTCTGAAACCCTAATATACCTACACATTCATCCTAACAATGCCTTGAACTACCAACAAAGGATATATAAGCATGATACCTAAGGGAGATACTGATAGGAAAACAAGAAATTTGGAAAACTATTAAAGTGGAATATTGATGCCTCCCTGAACACCTCAATCATATGATTTTCACAAAGTAATGCACCATAGATGTTCAAAAAATTTCCTTAGATAACAATCAAACTATTATCTCCCTCAATAATTCAAAACCAATCCAATAAGAATGAGGGGTCTGAACAACCACCATGTAAGATGCCTCTAATGGATAAACCACCTTGTTGGAGTGAAACCTCAATATCCAAGAACACATGCTTTTTGATTTTCCAACACAAATAGCTGCATGTAATACCACACAAGGACAAAAAGTAACACTACCTGAACATATGAATCAAGTAATTACATCCCCTTGTCATGATATTATATTCATTGGGAGACACTCACTCACCTAGAAGGGTTTAATAGCATTTTCATTAATGATTCATAATTAGGGATCAGGTCCTCCCCCTCATATATTGTAGGAAATTATCATACGTCACATAACTGAGAAAAATCAAAAAATATAGAACAATGTTCAATAATTACATCCCAAAGAAAAACACATGGGAAAAACTCAAAACAACATTGGGTACAAATTACACATGTGCATCTCACACTCTCTGGTACTATCCTGCAGGCCACCATTCCTCCACAACATGTGAACCAAGGGAATGGTCCATCCACATTGCACCTTCTCCAAATGATATTGGATCCTCATTTTTCATTCCACAAACATTGCATTGTCCACAATATCCATCACTCACCAACCAATTACATGGTAGTCATTGTGAGGATAATGATGAAGCTGGGTGATTGAAAGTCATTTTAGACCTTACCAAACTGTGGTGGAAATTCCATCTAATATAACTCCTCACCAACTCATCCGAACACATTTAATGGTTTGATGAACCTTGGAGATAGATTACTCTCCCTTACAAACCTCCACTACCATCATCAAGGGGAAACCTTCACAAATATATTGTCCCAAACCTCAAACTCTTAAGGAATTATTTATCTATTTATATACAAAATATTCTAGGAATTTGATTCCTTAATCCTCTCACAAAAAAAGCACATTTTTTATTGTACTCTGATCAATGTATAAACCATGAATAGATACCTCCCCAAGATTCATCCATCACAAAGTTAAATGATAAAACCTCCCATACATGTCATTGAATTAAGCCATGCTAATGGAAGAGTGAAATAATTTTTTTAAGAGAACTATTATAAGGTTAAATGGAACACACAATACCCGATATGGTCCATAACACATGGAGGAAACATCTTCCCCAATGCCTGGATTGTCCCCTATGTCTATCCAACTGTCTGATTGTGGAATGAAGGGTTGATGTTTAATTACATTCCATAATTATGTTGATATACCCTCCAAAATCTTGAGGTAAAATGTGTATCTTTCTCCAAGATGATTGATCATGGAACTCCAAGCACCAGACTACATCATCCAAATAACTTAATCATAAGGCATTCAATATGTTGGACTCCTAGATCTCTAAGAAATGAGGCAATTTTTTTAAATAATACACTATTACACATATAGAATTTCATCACCCATGGTCCATGGGAAATCCTATGAAAAACTTCATTGATATTTCATCCCTCTTCCACTCGTAGAAATATTGGGATGAAACAAACACCCATTAACATGGTGCCCATCCATTACCTATTGTCACACCATAAAAATTACCATAAACTCTTTCATTGCCCACTTCATCCGGGGCCACTATAATTATTCCCTAATGAATTGGTAAATCTATAAAAATAATGTCTTCACCACTAGTGGTGTTCTATGAAACTCATGGACAATGTCATGGTGCATGTCCACTGGAACAAAAACATTATTATAGAACAAAATCTAATTTTGAATATCCTTAGACCATCCCTATGAAAAATATCATTAGTAAATGTTATCATGAATCACCTAAAACATAGAGTCATCCCACTTAGACACCTCCACCTTTTCCCTTATAGATGACTGCATTGTCATCTGAAATAACTAGCCTATTCTGCCGTCAATTACCAAATATTAGTGAAAGGTGACCAACTCAATCTTTTCCCTCTGAGAATTTACAGATTCTTGAACTTCCTCTTTCTTTGACATCCCTCTCAATGTGTATGCATTAAAATATCCATTCCTTGTGTTGTATGATATCTCAAAACAATAATCCTGGTGAAACACCACCAACCTATGCTACCATAAGTGGTGATATTTAAGGGAAATTGTTTACCTCAAACTCTTGTGATCTGGGAAACAACTAACCCCATCCCCAATGAGGTAATGTTTACCCATATTTATTGCATACATGACAACTATTATCTCCAAATAATGGTATCATAGTTATGTTCACGGGGATGTAACATTCTAGATCCATAAGAGATCACTCACCATTTTACCCTCAGCACAAATATAAGGGCTAAATGTAAAGAATCTCATAACACCTTGAATATCACCAATTCCTATGGCAGCATGAGCACTAGATCATTAACTGACATATCCATTAGGTTGATGAACATTTACTAGCACTACTCACCCAAAAAAAATAATTCCCTTTTCAAGTGAAATCCATCAATGGAGTTGGTACATAAGACAAATCAAGTATGATTCTTAGGTAGTAGCCTTCCAAACTAAGATAAATATGAACCTCCACCAAATTCGGGGGTGATTCCCAATAAGAAACTACCTAGACCATCAGAGGGTCCCCTACAACACCCTAATGAGACACCACATATCCAAGGATGTGGACCTCTCCTTTCAAAAACATTCAAATATACATATTTATATGGAAATTGTGTTGTAGAATGTCATATAGGACAGTTCTGAGCTTCTCAGTATACTCCCCCTCTAACATAGATTAGGTTAAGATGTCATCAATGAATACAATGATAAAATAGTCCCAGAACTCATGATATACAAATTTCATAATCCTCATGAACAATGATAGTGTGTTTGTATCACCAAACAACATAACCTAGAACTCAAAGTACCCATACCTGGAACTAAATGTAGAATTCGGGATATCACCATCCATCACACTAAACTGGTGTCACACATTCCACAAATTGATCTTATTGAAAAAACCTTCTCCTCTTAGGTAGTGGAAATGATCTTCTATTCTCAGGAGAGGGTAACATTTCTTTATATTTACCTGATTCAGTCCTAGATAGTTTATGAATATCCCCAAACCCTCATCTTCCTTCTTCCCAAACAAGCCCATATCATCACATGATGAAGTACATGGTTGGATGATACCCTTATTTATCTAATCATCAATATAAATATGAATATCCTACAACTCATAATGTTCTATATGATAAAGAGCTATTGATATCTGATGAGCACGAGACTATAAGTATATCATGATATCTACATCAATTCAAAGTGGTATAGTTGCAACCACTTTAGGGAAAACATACAGAAACTCTCCAAAAACCCCCTGGTACATCAACCATATTAGCATATATTGATCCTATTGAATGTGTGGCTTACATTAATGATAGAGGCTACACATGTCACCTTCCCATCTGACAGATCCATTCAACAAAGAATGCTACATTATTTCTTTTCACATTTGAAAACATGACTTTTCAATAGAATAAGTCAATAAAAGCATGAATGCAGTATATCTAGTTGATGACAAGGACTGTAATGGCCCGGACCTCTCTGGTCCATTACTTTTTGGAATTTTGGTGTGGGAGGTGTTCCGGGAGGCCAAAGGGACTTATCCCCAACACTTTGCCAATTTTCCAGTTCTGTGAACAGTGTTTCCAGTTTTATGAACAGTAACAGATCGGTCTCACCAATCAGTTTCACAGATTGGTTTCACAGATCAGTCTGAGAGATCGGTTTCACAGATTGGTCTAACAGATCGGTCTCACCGATCAGTTTCACAGATCGGTGTGACAGATCGGTTTCACAGATCGGTCTGACAGATTGGTCTCACCGATCGGTCTGATAGATCGGTCTCACTGATCAGTTTCACAGATCAGTGTGACCGATCGGTTTCAAAGATCGGTCTAACAGATCGGTTTCGCAGATCGGTGTGACAGATCGGTTTCACAGATCGGTGTGATGGATCAGTTTCACAGATCGGTCTAACAGATCAGTTTCACAGATCAGTCTGACAGATAGGTTTCACAGATCGGTGTGAAAGATCAGATTCACAGATCGGTTTCATAGATCGGTTTCACAGATCGGTGTGACAGATCGGTGTCACAGATCGGTGTGACAGATCAGTTTCACAGATCGGTTTCACAGATCGGTTTAACAGATCGGTGTGACAGATCGGTTTCACATATCGGTGTGACAGATCAGTTTCACAGATCGGTTTCACATATCGGTGTGACAGATCAGTTTCACAGATCAGTTTCACTGATCGGTTTCACATATCGGTGTGACAGATCAGTTTCATAGATCAGTTTCACAGATCGGTTTCATGTACAGTAACGGTGGGTGAACAGTGTTTCCAGACTCCTACAGTTTTTCCCTTTTTACGTTTCCTTTAACATAAAATACATTTAAAGCCTTATTTTAAGGTCTCTTAAGGCCGATTCAAATTCCATAAATCCTATATTAATTATTCCTAAGGCTTGGAATGTTTTACTTGGTCAAACCGTGTGGGTTAATGCGATCCGTTTTTAATGGAGAATTAATCGGATCTTAAACCGTCACCTCATTAAATCTTAAAAAGGGACGAAATATAATTCTCCCTTGTTCTTTCCCTTTGTTCTCAACTAAGAGGCGCTAGAACCTTTCAATCCTTTCCGTAGGAGTTTCACAATAAACCTTTACTCCTAGGATCAGTTCCGCTCTGTTGGATGCAACCGAGCCGTGTCGATCAATCTTCGATATAAGCATCCTCCGGTGGATGCAGTTGTCATGAGGGGAGGATCGTGACCTGTTGTGTGGATAAAGGACGTCAAGAACTCATCGAGGTAGGGGATTCATGGCTTCTCTAATTGTGTATGTGCAATCGTAGAATTAGCATGATTTATTCCTTTGGATCACAATGAAATTGACCTAATTAAATACATGTACCGGATTAAAAGAATTGGTTTATCGCATGTTGTTGCTTTATACCGTGATAACGGTTTGCCTCATGTTTTCCTAGATATAGTGATATCTATGTTTTCTTTGACTTTGTTGTTCGTTCATGATAGAAATTTATAATGAACGTATAGCCAGAATTAATTGTTAATTAATTAGAAAGATAAAGAGGCATGAATATTAATCTGGTTTTTGTCGTTGTTGTAGTTGTTATAATTTGAGGATAATCAAAATAGGGAAGTAATCATGGTTATTTAATTGTGATAGCTTACTGATTAGGTATCCATGATCGGAACCTACGAATAACAAATCTGTTAATTCAATATGGATTAGAAAACAGATTATGTGGGAATTTCAAAAGGGTTCTGAGTTACCCGCTTGCTTGTAAGGCTGAATGCCTTGTGGTTTGGAGCTCTGAGTGCTCATTGTGTTCGAAGGCTGAATGCCTTGTTAAAGGGCCGAGAGCCCATTTTGTGATGTTTGTTTTCCTGCTGCTTGGGTTGTGATGTGAGCCTGGATGGCTGTTGTGATATGTGGAGGCATGGAGACTTGTGGTTGTGGTAGTGGATGACGCCTAGTGTGACGAGATGCATCGGTTTATGCATATGGGTGTTGGGGAGGACACCAAGGGTGATGGTATGAGATGAATGTGATGGTTTGATGTTGGTGGTTTGGTTTGGTTGTTTATCTGCTTTACTTTTCCCCACTTCTCAAGGCAGCAGGTCTTGCTTACCCTCTTTCCGAAGGAGGCGAAGACACGCGGGGTATGCCACATGCTTTCCGTGTTTAGCCTCTCAATGGAGGATGGGTATATGCTCTTTCTATAGGCGGAAAAGACTCGACAGGTAGTATATCTATTCACCGTGTTGAGCCTCCTTTGTGTTTAGAAGCATAGGATGTTTTTCTAGAATGCCTGGGAATGTGGAAAAGTAATTCTGTAATGAATGTTTGATTAAATGGTGAAAATCCACGGGGATGGAGATGCTGGAATTTAAAGGTGGTGTGAATCTTAAAAAGGAGCAGTTGTTTTTGAAAGTGATGCCAATTCAGTTTAATGTGGAATTGTTCATTCTTAATTAATGTTTAAAGAATTAATTAATGTATAGTGGAACTGATAAATGGGAATGGAGTAATATAATAAAGCTCTTCAATTGGTTGTGTGCTTATAGGATACATAGTCTTTGATGTAGCAGCCTGGAGTCTGAGAGAAGTTAGCTGTAGTTGTATCTGAGACTAGGTAATGCCCATAGTGTGGATGTGAGTTACTTATATATTCTGTACTTTTTGTGTTTCTATATGCTACTCCACCCTGTCGGTAAGGGCAACTGACACCCTGGGGATTCTGAGCCCTGGGGGGTGTTTTCCCAAACATTCTGATGGGAGGTTTAATGGATGACTACCCCCTTTGGCCCCGCTCTCTTCGCTTGGTAGATCTTTGTGCTGGTAGGCACAGTGGTTAGTTTTACCCATATATGTGTGTAGAGGGCTGTGATGGATTGTGGTTATTTCCCACACATATATTTTGGATATAGTATCCTATGGACTACTATCGGTGTAACGTGTATAGGCTATAATGGCTTGAGGATCCTTACTCGGAGTATGGGCTATAATGGCTTGAGGTATTATACCTGATGTATGATACACGTTATACGAGCTGTGGTGGCTCCCGGAAACTACCTGGTTACTTTTGTTATGAGGATGGTGTGGTGCTTCACCCAGGTGTCTGCGGGCAAGCCTTTGTGGTGCATGAGGTGCAGATTATGAAGCTTAGCCCAGGTGTCTGCGGGCAAGCCTTTGGAGAGAGATGCACAGGACGTATGTCGTTGGGGAAAAGCGGCAAACCAGTGGGGAAGTAGTAGCGGGGTACCCATGATATTCTTTACTACATGCTATATTCTTGTATGCATTACTTGGTTAGAGTATCCATGGTGAGGTTGGGAACATTGTATACATGTTTAGGTGACGAGTTAGTTTCACTTGTTGTTCACTGGGCTTTAGCATGCTTTCATTACCTTTGCACAAGAGGCTTGGGGAGGATCCTACTGAGTATACTGTTATACTCACCCTATGAATATATAAAAAATTTTTCAGGTCACTTGGAGCAGGTTGGAGATCAAGCTGGTTACTACGAGCTTGGGGTTGGAGGAGGAGCTGTTCGGGCTTGTGGTCGCTCTCGTTTTACATTCTTTTGGGTACTTTTAGTTTTCCCTCTCAGTTGTAGTACTTTTGCATGACATTTCATATATGTACTTGGGTTTCTTTTATATTTCAGTTATGAGTTGGAGTTGGTTAGAGTCTATTCAATCTCTCTCTTCTTAATGAGTTCTCTTAGAGGGTAATGCCTCCCATTTGTGTGTGTATTATACCCTCGATGCTAGTCGCCAACCCGGGGCATACTGGAGGCGGGACTCGGGAGTCATTATCTACCTTCTCACATTGCCGGCCTAGGAGGGGTACACTTTGTGGGGAGGGGGTCGTGACAGAGTGGTTTCAGAGGTCTGGTTGAGGGATAGGATGGAGTTTGGAGTTAGGCACAGGTGAGGATGCATGGGATGGTAGGGCAACAGTGTCATTCATGTTTAGCAAGTGGGCTAAACACTGGAGACCGGCAGAGACATAGGCGTTCAGGCCCCCCTATGATCTGTTTCAAGGACCTTTATGTTTACGATGGCTACTAAACAAAGTGATACTGGTTGCAGGGTAGAGACCTAGGAAAGGATCATGCATCATTATTCTTTGTGCCTGTGTTTGAATGGGTAGACCTTGGGATAGGTAACCTAAAATTAATAAAACAAAATAATTAATTAATTAATGTTGATTCTTCCATATTCCATGCTTAGGAGCTCTAACGGTTGTTATTTTACAGGTATGGCTCCAGGTCGACGTCCTCGTCAGGTTTGCACAGAAGGTTCCCAGCAGACTGTTCCAGCAGATCGTCGCCGGGTAGAGTTTGACGACGATGACACTTGGAGGAAGACACTCCGAGAGTTCCAGCTCCAGAGTCTACAGAAGTATGAGGGCTCCATTTCAGATGCAGTCACAGAATACTGGTTGGAGGAGGTCGAGATAGGCTTCAGTTCGATTCGTGCTTGGAAGGAACACTGGGTGTCCTTGGTTGTGACGATGCTGCGTGGAGCAGCGATACAGTGGTGGTTCTTGTTCCTCGGGGATCGTGAGGAGTCAGCAATCTCATGGGAGGAGTTTCGAGATAGGTTTAGAGTCTAGTTTCTTTTATCGACTGAGAAGGCGTCCAGTCACCAGGAGCTACTCACCCTTCGACAGGGGAGCTCCAGTGTTCGAGATTTTGGAATCCGTTTCAGGAACCTTCTACGATATGCTTCTGACCTGTTACCAGATGATGAGGCCGGGGCGAGGCATTTCGAGGAGGCTTTGCGTCCAGAGATCCAGCTCCAGGTCACCCCATTTATGCTGAAGACATATCTTGAGGTGCTGGAAAGGGCAGAGGTTGTTGAGAGGACTTTGTCTAGGACCGGATCGTCACGACAGGGGAATCGTCATGATTCCTCACGAAGTAGAGCTGTGGTCCGGGGTTCCCAGTTTTCAGGACAGAATAGTTTTCGTTCACCTAGGGGTAGGTCCCAGCCCTTCCCATCTCGTTTCTCCAGAGCCAGCAACTCTCCGGCCTATGCCAAGGGATGAGGCGCTTGTTTTTCTTATGGTGGTCGTGGTCATAAGCAGCAGGAGTGCCCGAATTTTCAGAGCAGTCATCGTGCACCAGGCGCTCCACTCCAGGTTCCTCCGTTGAGGCAGTTCCAGCCGAGGCAGCAGCATCAGGTTGTACCAGCTTTAGATCACCAGAGGGTAGATGGAGCAGGCAGAGGACAGCCCCATGACGCTCCCCGTCCTTAGAGAGCAGAGTGTGGCCTTGGTGGTGGTCGTCATCAGGGTCAGAGAGGTCGCGGAGGTGGCCGTGGTCAGCTTCATGCTCTAGCGTTGCTAGCTCCAGGCGAGCCAGACATCGTCCGAGGTACCCTTTGCTTGTCTTCTACCTTGGTGTATGGCTTGTTTGATTCAGGAGCGACACACTCCTTTATATCCCCTACCCTTGTCCACTCTTTGGGACTTGAGGTAGAGAGGCTTCCAGTGCCCTTGGCGTTGACTATGCCAGTTGGAGGTCGATCTAGCTCGTTTGAAGTATGTAGGGACTGTGAGCTAGTGTTGGGGCAGCACCGCTCTTGGGGAGATTTCCTATGTTTATGAATACAACCATATGATGTCATCCTCGGCATGGATTGGTTGTATTCGGTGCAGGCTATTGTGGATTGCTACAGGAAGAAGGTCGTTTTCTTTGATGAAGATGGAGAGAAAGTGGTGTTTTTTGGTGAGAGAGATCCTCGTATAAGTCATAGACGAGTTCCATCCTTATCATCCATGATGGCTGGGATGACGCTGAGTTCTTTAGAGGTTCAACAGCTGGAATTTCCTAGGGTCGTAGAGGAGTACCCTGATGTCTTTCCAAAAGAGGTTGTATCCTTACCCCCTCGACGAGAGATCGAGTTTGGGATCGAGCTACATCCAGGAGCGTCTCCTATCTTTATGTCTCCATATAGGATGGCCCCTTATGAGTTACGAGAGCTACGTATACAGCTCAATGGTCTGTTGCAGTGTGGTTTTGTTCGGCCAAGTGTGTCACCGTGGGGAGCACCAGTTTTGTTTGTGAAAAAGGCTGACGACAGTTTGCGGTTGTGCGTCGATTATCGACGTTTAAACAAAGTGACAATAAAGAATCGCTATCCTCTTCCACGTATTGATGACCTATTCGATCAACTGAAGGGTGCAAGTTGGTTCTCAAAGATCGACTTGCGGTCAGGATATCATAAGATGCGTGTAAAGGATGAGGATATCCCGAAGACTGCTTTTCGTTGTCGTCATGGGCATTATGAGTTTGTTGTAATGCCATTCGGCGTGACAAATGCTCCAGCCGTTTTCATGGGGTTGATGAATATTGTGTTCCGTGAATTCCTGGACAAGATTGTTGTGGTTTTCATCGACAACATCCTTGTGTACTCCACATCTGAAGAAGAGCATGCAGAGAATCTACGAGCCGTTTTGGGAGTTCTTCTCCAACATCAATTGTTTGGGAAGTTGTCCAAGTGTGAGTTCTGGGCTCGAGAAGCTCGTTTCATAGGGCATGTTTTGTCCCAACAGGGAGTAGCTGTGGATCCTTCGAAGATAGAAGCAGTGGTGTCTTGGCCATCCCCCAAGACCGTGTCAGAGGTGCGAAGTTTCCTTGGTCTCGCAGGCTATTAAAGGAGGTTTGTGGCTAATTTCTCCTAAGTTGCGACTCCTCTGACAGCTTTGACCAGGAAGGATCAAGTGTTCAGATGGACTGATCAGTGTCAGACAGCTTTCGAGTATCTAAAGGAGAAGTTGGTAAGTGCTCCAGTCCTTTGTCTTCCAGCGGAGGGAGTCCAGTTTGATGTTTTCTGTGATGCTTCACATCTGGGGCTAGGCTGTGTTCTCATGCAGCAGAGGTCTGTTGTTTCTTATGGGTCTCGGCAGTTGCGTCCCCATGAATGCAACTATGCCACCCATGATCTTGAGTTGGTATCCGTGGTGTTTGGGCTGAAGTTGTGGAGACATTACCTCATTGGCGAGCGCTTTGTGGTTTTCACCGATCATAAGAGTTTGAGGTATGTTTTCTCTCAGTGGGATTTGAACTTGCGGCAGCGTCGGTGGATAGAGTTCTTGTAGGAATACGACTTTGAAATATCGTATACACCTGGAAAAGGGAATGTTGTTGCTGATGCACTGAGCCGAAAGTCACGTAATGATGTTGTGCGTGAATCTGGTGATTCCTGGAGAGTGATGGAAGATCTATCAGCTTTGCATCTTGATATGGGAGTCGTTGGGGGAAGAGGTTGTCTTTTCCAGATGACGGTGCAGTCATCCCTGATGCAGAAGGTGGAAGAGTCTCAGTTGGGTGATCTAGAGGTGGAAGTTTGGAGAGACAGAGTTGTATGTGGTGAGGCCCCTGATGGTTGGTCGGAGGATGAACAACACCGAGTGTTGTATCATGGCAGGATTTTTGTTCCATTGGTGATGTGCGAGACGGTTCTCCGAGAGTTCCATAGTTCACCCTTGGCGGTACATCCTGGTGTGACGAAGATGTACCGATCCTTGAGGAGTCAGTTTTGGTGGCCTGAGATGAAGCGTATAGTTGCAGAATGTGTGTCTCGATGTTTAGTCTGCCAGAAGGGGAAGGCCGAACACCGTGTTCCTGGTGGTCTTCTCCAGCACTTAGAGATCCCTCAGTGGAAGTGGGAGGACATCTCAATGGACTTTGTTACAGGTTTACCTCGAGCTCCGGGAGGACATGATGCTATATGGGTGGTAGTGGATCATTTAACTAAATCGGCCCACTTCATAGCAATCAAGGAGTCGAGCTCAATGGAGGTTTTGTCGAGGTAGTATCTGGAGGAGGTGGTGAGGCTTCACGGAGTTCCTAAGACGATCATTTCTGATCGAGATCCTCGTTTTACCTCAAGGGTTTGGAGAGGTCTCCAGCATGCTTTTGGCTCCCAACTATGCCTTAGCACTGCTTTTCATCCTCAAACGGATGGTCAGACAGAGCGAACAATCCAGACTCTTGAAGACATGTTGCGCTCTTGTGTTCTTGATTTTGGAGGTTCATGGACTAAGCACTTACCCTTGGTAGAGTTTTCTTACAATAATAGTTTTCACTCGACCATCGGTATGGCGCCGTTTGAAGCTTTGTATGGCCGGCCATGTCGTTCTCCGTTGTGCTGGACTGGGGTCGGAGAGTCCGCAATTCTCGGACCAGAACTAGTGCAGAATACAACAGAGATGGTTCAGGTGATTTGTGAGAGGATGAAGACATCACAAGATCGTCATAAATCTTATGCTGATCAAAGAAGGAGACCCTTAGAATTTATTGTTGGGGATCATGTGTTTCTAAAGGTGACTCCCCGTCGTGGGAAGCGAAGGTTTGGTTGCGGAAGTAAGCTTTCTCCCCGTTTTGTTGGGCCTTTCGAGGTGTTAGCTCGTGTTGGAGGTGTGGCGTATCGAGTAGCACTTCCCCCTCAGATGAGTCGGATACATGATGTTTTCCATGTATCGCAGCTCCGCCGTTATCTTCATGATGAATCTCATGTTATCTATTGGGGAGAGATCGATATTGATGATGATGCAACCTTCGAGGAGCGACCTTTGGAGATCCAAGACCACAAGGAGAAAGTGTTGCGTGGGCATTCTATCCCCTTAGTTCGTGTCTTGTGGCGACACGGTGGCATGGAGGAGAGTACCTGGGAGCGTGAGTCACAGATACGTGCTCAGTACCCAGAGTTGTTCAATGTGTAACTCCTTTCATGTAATGATGTTTCCTCTCTGGTTAGATCTTTCATGTTTTATTTATGTACCTTTGATGTGATGTTATGTTTGAATTGTTTGGGTATGGATTGTTTGTTCCCATACTCTCGGATGTCGTGGTTTTGTTCCAGTTTTTGAACAACTCATGGTGGTTTTCCCCTAAGAGGTATCTTATGGGGTGGTTGTTCGGACCCCTCTTTTCTTCTGGGTTGGTTTTAATTCTCGAGGATGAGAATGTTTTGAGAGGTATCTAATGTAATGGACCGGACCTCTCCGGTCCATTACTTTGTGGAATTTTGGTGTTGGAGGTGTTCCGGGAGGCCAATGTGACTTATCCCCAAAACATTGCCAATTTTCCAGTTCTGTGAACAGTGTTTCCAGTTTTATGAACAGTAACAGATCGGTCTCACCGATCAGTTTCATAGATCGATGTGACAGATCGGTTTCACAGATCGGTCTGACAGATCGGTTTCACAGATCGGTCTGACACATCGGTCTCACCGATCGGTCTGACAGATCGGTCTCACCGATCAGTTTCACAGATCGGTGTGACAGATCGGTTTCACAGATCGGTATCACCGATCGGTCTGACAGATCGGTCTCACCGATCTGTGAAACTGATCGGTGTGACAGATTAGTTTCACAGATCGGTCTGACAGATCGGTTTCGCAGATCGGTGTGACAGATCGGTTTCACAGATCGGTGTGACAGATCAACTTCACAGATTGGTCTGACAGATCAGTTTCACAGATCGGTCTGACAGATCTGTTTCACAGATCGGTGTGACAGATCTGTTTCACAGATCGGTGTGACAGATCTGTTTCACAGATCGGTTTCAGAGATCGGTTTCACAGATCAGTGTGACAGATCGGTGTCACAGATCGGTGTGACAGATCAGTTTCACAGATCGGTTTCAGAGATCGGTTTCACAGATTGGTGTGACAGATCGGTTTCACAGATCGGTGAGACAGATCAGTCTC
The DNA here is from genome assembly GCA_963277665.1 of Viscum album. NCBI lineage: Eukaryota > Viridiplantae > Streptophyta > Magnoliopsida > Santalales > Viscaceae > Viscum > Viscum album. The sequence continues at coordinate 244,442,110 of OY728122.1, read as the reverse complement.
ACAGATCGGTCTTGCCGATCGGTCTGACAGATCGTTCTCACAGATCAGTTTCACAGATCGGTGTGACAGATCAGTTTCACAGACCGGTTTCATAGATCGGTGTGACAGATCAGTTTCACAGATCAGTTTCACAGATCGGTTTCATGTACAATAACGGTGGATGAACAGTGTTTCCAGACTCCTACAGTTTTTCCCTTTTTATGTTTCCTTTAACGTAAAATACATTTAAAGCCTTATTTTAAGGTCGCTTAAGGCCGATTCAAATGCCATAAATCCTATATTAATTATTCCTAAGGCTTGGAATGTTTTACTTGGTCAAACCGCGTGGGTTAATGCGATCCGTTTTTAATGGAGAATTAACCGGATCTTAAACCGTCACCTCATTAAATCTTCAAAAGGGACGAAATATCATTCTCCCTTATTCTTTCCCTTTGTTCTCAACTAAGAGGCGCTAGAACCTTTCAATCATTTCCGTAGGAGTTGCACAATAAACCTTTACTCCTAGGATCAGTTCTGCTCTGTTGGATGCAACCGAGCCGTGTTTATCAATCTTCGATATAAGCATCCTACGGTGGATGCAGTTGTCACGAGAGGAGGATCGTGACCTGTTGTGTGGATAAAGGACCTCAAGAAATCATCGAGGTAGGGGATTCACGGCTTCTCTAATTGTGTATGTGCAATCGTAGAATTATAATGATTTATTCCTTTGGATCACAATGAAATTGACCTAATTAAATACTTGAACCGGATTAAAAGAATTGGTTGATCGCATGTTGTTGATTTATACCGTGATAACGGTTTGCCTCATGTTTTCCTAGATATAGTGATATCTATGTTTTCTTTGACTTTGTTGTTCGTTCATGATAAAAATTGATAAGGAACGTAAAGCCAGAATTAATTGTGAATTAATTGGAAAGATAAAGAGGCATGTAAATTAATCTGGTTTTTGTCGTTGTTGTAGTTGTTCTAATTTGAGGATAATCAAATTAGAGAAGTAAGCATGGTTATTTAATTGTGATAGCTTACTGATTAGGTATCCATGATTGGAACCTACGAATAACAAATCTGTTAATTCAATATGGATTAGAAAACAGATTATGTGGGAATTCCAAAAGGGTTCTGAGTTACCCGCTTGCTTGTAAGGCTGAATGCCTTGTGGTTTGGAGCTCTGAGTGCTCATTGTGTTTGAAAGCTGAATTCCTTGTTAAAGGTCCGAGAGCCCATTTTGTGATGTTTGTTTTCCTGCTGCTTGTGTTGTGATGTGAGCCTGGATGGCTGTTGTGATATGTGGAGGCATGGAGACTTGTGGTTGTGGCAGCGGATGACGCCTAGTGTGGCGAGATGCATCGGTTTATGCATATGGGTGTTGGGGAGGACACCAAGGGTGATGGTATGAGATGAATGTGATGGTTTGATGTTGGTGGTTTGGTTTGGTTGCTTATCTGCTTTACTTTTCCTCACTGCTCAAGGCAGCTGGTCTTGGTTACACACTTTCTGAAGGAGGCGAAGACACGCGGGGTATGCCACGTGCTTTCCGTGTTTAGCCTCTTGATGGAGGATGGGTATATGCTCTTTCTATAGGCGGAAAAGACTCGACGGGTAGTATATCTATTCACCGTGTTGAGCCTCCTTTGTGTTTAGAAGCATAGGATGTTTTTATAGAATGCCTAGGAATGTGGAAAAGTAATTCTATAATGAATGTTTGATTAAATGGTGAAAATCCACGGGGATGGAGATGCTGGAATTTAAAGGTGATGTGAATCTTAAAAAGGAGCAGTTGTTTTTAAAAGTGATGCCAATTCAGTTTAATGTGGAATTGTTCATTCTTAATTAATGTTTAATGAATTAATTAATGTACAGTGGAACTGATAAATGAGAATGGAGTAATCTAATAAATCTCTTCAATTGGTTGTGTGCTTATAGGATACCTAGTCTTTGAAGTAGCAGCCTGGAGTCTGAGAGACGTTAGCTGCAGTTGTATCTGAGACTAGGTAATTCCCATAGTGTGGATGTGAGTTACTTATATATTCTGTAATTTTTGTGTTTCTATACGCGACTCCACCCTATCGGTAAGGGCAACTGACACCCTGGGGATTCTGAGCCCTGGGGGGTGTTTTCCCAAATATTCTGATGGGAGGTTGAATGGATGACTACCCCCTTTGGCCGCGCTCTCTTCTCTTGGTAGATCTTTGTGCTGGTAGGCACAATGGTTAGTTTTACCCATATATGTGTGTAGAGGGCTATGATGGCATGTGGTTATTTCCCACACATATATTCTGGATATAGTATCCTATGGACTACTATAGGTGTATCGTGTATAGGCTATAATGGCTTGAGGATCCTTACTCGGAGTATGGGCTGTAATGGCTTGAGGTATTATACCCGATGTATGATACACGTTATACGAGCTGTGGTGGCTCCCGAAAACAACCTGGTTACTTTGGTTGTGAGGACGGTGTGGTGCTTCGCCCAGGTGTCTGCGGGCAAGCCTTTGGGGTGCACGAGGTGCAGATTGTGGAGCATAGCCCAGGTGTCTGCGGGCAAGCCTTTGGAGAGAGATGCACAGGACGTATGTCGTTGGGGAAAAGCGGAAAACCAGTGGGGAAGTAGTAGCGGGGTACCCTTGATATTATTTACTACATGCTATATTCTTGTATGCGTTACTTGGTGAGAGTAGCCATGGTGATGTTGGGAACATAGTATACCTGTTTAGGTGACGAGTTAGTTTCACTTGTTGTTCACTGGGCTTTAGCATGCTTTATTTACCTTTGCATGAGAGGAATGGGGAGGATCCTTCTGAGTATACTGTTATACTCACCCTATGTATATATAAACTATATTTCAGGTCACTTGAAGTAGGTTGGAGATCAAGCTGGTTACTACTAGCTTGGGGTTGGAGGAGGAGCTGTTCGGGCTTGTGGTCGCTGCCGTTTTACTTTCTTTTGGGTACTTTTAGTTTTCCCTTTCAGCTGTAGTACTTTTGCATGACATTTCATATATTTACTTGGGTTTCTTTTATATTTCAGTTATGTGTTGGAGTTGGTTGGAGTCTATTCTATCTCTCTCTTCTTCATAAGTTCTCTTAGAGGGTAATGCCTCCCATTTGTGTGTGTATTATGCCCTCGGTGCTAGTCGCCAACCCGGGGTCTACTGGAGGCGGGACTCGGGGGGTCATTATCTCCCTTCTCACATTTCCGGCCCAGGAGGGGTACACTTTGTGGGGAGGGGGTCGTGACAAGGACAAATCAATATGGATTCATTTTTAGTAGATTGTGATACCCACTAGATTTATGCAGTTCCAATATAAGTCTACATCCCATGAAAACATCAACCAAGCTAGTCAACCCTCTTACCTGTGTACTGAACACTAGAGGAACAATAACATATATCTATATCCATTCCCTAAGCAGGGTCTAGACCTGGTTCAAAAACATGGGTGATGTTCTTGAATAAATGCAGAAATAATAATGCGTACTAGCAAAACTAATTGTACCTCCATTGATCTTATTCACTACTGTCACTACTTCATCTAATGTGTGACTTTCCTATGCCCAAATCATCTTCCACCAAATGTCAGATGCCACAATGACCATATCCTGGTTGATGTCCTTGAGGAGAACCCTGATGTCAGCCTCATCCTTCACCATATACCCTTGGGGGTGTAAGGTCCTATTTTACCTACAGCGTGAATGTCCTAGATGGAAACTACAACAGAGGAAGGAGTTGAACCATCCCACCTCCACCATACTGAGCTCAAATCTGGAACTGTTATTGGAGGTTCCCATTTCATATTTATGAAAAAAACCTCACCTCTATGCATGTGTGAAAAGGTTGAAACCCAGAGGGTCAGAACTTAAACTACTAGGGTCACTATCCCATAATTCGAAAACATGATGGCAATGACAACAGAGATATGCTACTGATGTAATTACCCTGTAAACAACTTGGCTAACATCCCTCTCACAACAATCCTCCTCACTATTTCATTTGTCCAATTACATCAGCCTACTTCTGGACCTCTATGTCTATCGGTAGGGTGAAGCGAGTAAATAAAAACTAAAGAAAAGGATGGAGTGAATCCTCCAAATGACTCACTTGAGACTCCACATATATAAAAATATTTGAATAAAAACCTTGGAGATCCATGAATTTGATCCACATTTCCCACAATGACATTTTCCCTGGTTGGAGGGAGAGTAGCTCCTTCCTCATCATAGATTACATCATTAAAGAGAAGAATTCTAATTGGAAATCCATCTAAATTAATCACATAATTAATTGGTCTCCTTCCACTATCCACATTATAGAATCCACCACTATTGTGATTATCCCCTCATCTATCTAAGTTCTAGAGGATCCCAGTACACTGTCGGAGCCCGGATCAAGCCAAAAGTTATCACTAGCTCCTCAATCCAAATCACCATATCCATGTCTAAGACACTTCCCTTTTAATATCCTAAAGTCCTCCACTATAATGCTATAAATAAATTCTACAACGGATTATCCTCCTCCTCTTGATCAATCCCTATCTTTCAACTAGGTCAGCCTTCAAAGACACATTTTCTTGTACCACACACGGGAGTCACCCGAGAGCCATATCTGGAAGAATAAAATTAATATTCCTTAGTAGTATGGAATTTTGATTTATGACTCATTTTAACAATTTATGTATTTTAATTTCCTAAAAATTCCCAAAACAAACTAGAACACAATCATAATGTTATATTTACCTTTCCTAGGGCCTCTTCCCATCAAATGATGTCTCCTTACATGGTCATTCTATAACTCATAGTCATTAAATATGAACACTGGGGTCAAAAAAATCCCATGTCCTAGCCAATATTCCTTGGCCCATATAACAAACCAAGATCAACTAAAATTTTTTCCCTATAAACACATTAAATACTGACTGTTCATAACATCAAACTCCATCATACCTCTCAACCGTCTCCTTTAATAGCATTATCTCAAGGCCAACTATCTTCAAAATGAGGGAAGAGATGTCAAGATGCCATTACCATCTTTCCTCATGTTGAAAGAGATATAATTTCCACCTCATTCCTGACTCTAATAGGGATATGGGTGGAGAACAACACCAAGGGTACAAAATTCTCATAGAAAATTGGAGGAATTACCCTTCTTATAGTAACAAGGATTGAAAGATAAGAAGTATCAACCACAGAAAACTCTACGACTGATATATATAAATTGAAAATAACCATATGTATGTATATTTATATTAAAACTACTAGAAATTCAAATAAAACACCATTCTAAGTACCCAAAAAAATTTATGTAGTGACACAACAACAGCCCCCAAAACCACAACTTCACTCCAAACACATACCACACCCTGCTAACAGAACCAACCCATCTTCCCACACTTGTTCCCAAAACCATTATACTAATAGTACATCCATGAAAACATAATAATGCACAAAACACAATAATACCTACCCAACACACAGCTACACAAAAAAATATAAGTGTATTCATATTTAGAAACAATGCTTTTTTAATTCCACTTTGATTAACATGAGTGATTAAAAATAGCATTTCATCTAGGTGAATCCTTTTCATTTAATTGGGTATATGTGATTAATCAGATTTCATGTTTATGGTAATTTTTAGAGAGAGTAATAAATAATTATTGAACATCAAGGGTGTGAATGAAAATTGAACTAATGAACATGATATTTAGGGTGATACAACATAAATAATTAACATTATAGATCAGAGATAATTGATAAAATTAGTGATCCACAACATCTCCACCATCAAACATATATGTATAAGTTATAGGGAATTTTATTTCATGACACCCATACAAATTATTTTTTAATGTGATAAAGAGATGAAACGAATCTTCCCACCCCACATGATACACTAACAAAGGGGAGATGAAGGAAATCTATACCTTCAGAAATAAGTGACCAAAACCTCTAGTCGGACCAAAATAAGGGGTTCACACTAACAAGAGACTCGAATGAAAACCAAACAGTCAGCTAAAACATTGGCACAAAACACGTTTGTGTAAAAATGGGTCTTGGATCACCAAGAAAAAATGTAAGTCTTCAATGGAAGAGAATATTCAGTATTATAAAGGTTAGATCCCAAATCTATGGGGAAACATTTGTAGAGGCCATTAAAGGAGGATCACAACCACGACCATGCATTTTTTTATTCAATGAAATTCATCATGTTTTGAGAAGATAAATTCCATTTGAAAATGCCCAAAAACTCAATAAATATGTAATCTAAATCATTAAACGTCACATAAAATGTAAAAGGAATAGAACTTAAAGAACTGGGAAAGATTGGAAATGAGTCACCGATGGGTGAGTCATTGACAACATGCCACCAACTACACGCCACTAAATGTGAGACACTATTGCTGATCTATTGATATTGAACTATCGATTTTGACATATTGATGTTGAGGGACTGAAATGACCTGCCAACACCTAACTCAATGACTCCCTGACTTACTGATTCCCTGACCCACGAATTCCATGACTCACCAAATCCCTAACACACAAATTCTAGGACTTACCAATTCCCTGAATCACTAATTCCCTATCTCATGGATACCCTGACTCACTGACACCCCGACTCCTTGAATCATCATCCTTCCAACTCCCTGACTTACCGATGTCAGGACTTACCGCCACCCTGACTGAATGATGGCTTAAAACTACCAACACCTTAACCGATCAATGTCTTCAACCAACAAACTCACTAAGCAACAAATTCCTCAATCTATCAATTCCCTAACCTATATTTTCCTCTGACCTTCTGACACCATGACCTTCCAATGACTCAACCTACTATCTCCCTGACCTAACGAAGCCCAAACCTACCAAAACCTTCGACATACTGATGAATTGACCAAACAACTCCTTAGACCTTCCAATTCCAGACCAATTGATGAATTTGAAATAAATATTCCTTGGAAAACCAACGCGAGATTTAGATGCGAGCTACAAAAGAAAAAATTGGATATTTGGAAAACACTTTAATAGTGCAACTATTGCCTATAAAAACACTAGAAACATGAGATTTTGAGATTTAATAGACCATGGAGGTCATCTAAATTACATGAACTATTTGATCCTGTACTGAATTCATCTGTATTTTTCTTGAATGAATATCTGATACCGAGCACATGAAGGTACTAATGATCCTGACTCCTTAGAACAAATACAATAAGGGTTAAGGAAACTATATATTAGGATTTATCTTATATAATTTCCAAAAACACAGATTCTCAATTTTGGTGACTTTGATATAACAGTCTATCCTTTAACAAACCTCCAACTGTACCACACCCCACAATGATCTAGGGTTTTCAAATGATGTGAAAAATAAAATATTGGGGTTTTCCATAGGATCCATTAATTGTATATGTCAAACACAATGCAGGTGGCTAATCATTTTATGTCCTAAAAATTATTTCCTCAACTCTTAATTAATAAATAGTAATAAAAGTTTAAAACATCCACAAATCCCTGGGTCACAAAATCCAATTTTAAAAAAATAGTGTACCCACCAGCAAATGAACTCATCCTAGACAATCTATGAAAAATTTGGTAAAAATATCGAAAACCCCATCCCATAAGCTTGAAAACCTTCCAACCATCCTAGAATCAATCGTTAGTGAAATGATGTTTGTAAACCAATCTCAAATAATGAATTCATCATAGGGTCAAAATGGAAATATTTAATGTTTCTATATGAGGATCCGGCATCCTGAGTCCAATCAAACTACTGATAGAATCTCAAGGCTAACATACTTCTCTTTTAGAGCATCCAAGTCCTAAAATAATGAAAAAAGGAACTCCTCATGTCACTAGGCTAATAACAATGGACAGACATTGAGGGAAGTGGATCGTACAAATTTCTATTGTATATAGGTATGTAATGAAAAATAATACATGTTTTCCCACCCCAGATCCTACATGATAGAAGTACATTCTTACAAGATCTAATTTTCTCCCTTTCTCGCATATCATCCACAACTAGTAAATAATCAGATAAGACTTTAATAAAATATTTTGAAAAAAAATTAAATGTTGATCAGATACAACACCATAACACAAAAATCATTGGTTGGAACTAATTAGCAGTATTTTTTTATCTTGTTACAAATATGTATCTCGGTATGGGATTTCGAGGTTTATCTTGAGTGTCTAAGACCATGGAAACATCACCATTAGAGGGCCCCACATATTCCACATGTCACCATGGATAAGAAATGAACCTGGAGATTCATGATAATATCATCTTACTATTGTATCAACCAGAACTACTATAATAGTAGTCAAGATACATATCATTCCTATAATAATTTTTGTTACAATAGGTCATAGGTATCTATTTCCTGAAGATATATTTTACCCCATCCCACCCGACATTGATCATGGCGCAAACAATCTATGGGTGGTGGTAGATAATATTAAATCATCTACCACATGCTACTTCTATCCTTACTCCTCCACCACATCCACAATCATGTGGAAATGCATTTATAAATGAGTTTCTCTCCCATGGTGGTCCATGAATTTTCTCCTATAAGAATCACAATTTTTTTATAAAATCTCATGTGAGATATTCCCTTCCATCATAAATGACTATATACCATTTTCTGTGATGACTAAAAAAGCTATGGGTGACCTCAGACATAGACCCTCTTTCCTAGGATAATCTCCTAAATAATCGTGCTTGCATGGTCCCCAGATCCTTCCTTCATATATATGATTAAAAGGTCTCATCTACGATGTTCTCAACAAAAATTGTTATAGTCTTCACTGGTAAAGTTATCACCACCACCATAGTAAACATTAGAAATCATCAATATGTTGAAAAAATTGATATCACGGAATAAAAGATATACTAGTAGAATCTAACGAAAATTTTTTTTATTGGGAAAATAGATCTCTATCCATATCTATTGAGTATCTCAAGATGTCAGTTAACCTCGCTGAATACTCCCATAGAGTAATGGTACCCCAAAAAACTGTAGAAGAACCTGGATATGAATAGATATCATTATGGATGAATAAAAATATTCCATAAATATACACTCAAAATAAATTCAAGTTTCCATTATCACATTGTGTGCCTTAATCAATACAATCTACCAACACATGGACAATCATAGAAGAAAAGTCATTTTTACAATCACCATCAAATAGGTATGTGTCCTTAGAGGGAAGAAAATGCGTGTGACGTCTTAGAGATATACATATGATTCATTGGATTATGGATTATCATGATACCTTGGACGTTTGTACCGTAAAATAACTTGTAGAACACTTAGCCTTACTGCATTAATAGATTATAAAACCAAAAATTACGTATCATGAATGTTTTGTTGATCTACTAGAAATCACTATAGTGAAAAAAAAACATCCAACGTAGAACCCTACACCAAAGCCTCATCACTGTGTAGACCATCATCAAAATTCCTATTTGAATCCAATTATAGTGTTATTCAAAGTGTAATCATAAAATATAACAATGAAAATAACAATTAAAAGAGTTTATTAATGAAGTTAACTATAGATTTATATTTAATCCAAAACCAGGTCATATAAGTTTAATGTATAAAAGATTCATTGTGACTATTGTATGCATTTATCTAGTCCAAAAGTAGTTTATCAGAGTCATGTTATATAGTTCATTAAGATTTTGAAAAAACAATACAGCCCCTAGCGTAAATGATATAGTAAATGTTATTTAACACTATCATCATAAATTTAAAACCAAACACATGGCTAAAAAAATCCTAAGTCCAGCCCTAAATTAGGACCTCATATGATACGTCTCTATAAAAAAAATGACCTAATTGGGCCCTACTAGATTTGGATGATATAGGAATTACTACTATATTTTAAAAACCAATAATATTTTCTATGGATACCAACAAAGAGTAGGAATACCACACACTTGGAGGGAATCATCCTATAGTACATATAAACTTGAGAATAGTTCCATATTCAGGACATAATGTTGAGGTACCTTTACAAATAATACCATATATCATAAATATATCTATCCCAAAATTAATGTAATGAAAAAATATAGAAACATTGACAATATAAGAATGAAATCACACTTTGAATTGCAATGGACTCCGACATGATCTAATGGATGGGACTACTATTAAATGAAACCACCATTAGACAGCCTAGTCTTTCTAATTTACTATGCTCAACAAACTCTAGGACTCCCTATGTCTCCATCAAATATCCTCTTCCTATATAAAAACATGTATAAGAATCTCCCAATTAGGGGTGAGGGTAGAAATACCCAATATGTTTTTTAAAAACCAATAAAAAACAGAATCTAAAAGGAAATAGTCCTCTCAACAACTTTCTAGAGGATAAATCAATAGACAGTATAGGAAAATCAATGTCAAATATTAATTGTTTATATGTGAAAAGTTATCTAATCTCCACATAGTGTTTCAATTGGACATCACTTTAGTGAATCCAAACATTAACCATAATAACCTAGATAAGGTCATCTCAAAATCCAAGAATCATGGTACCAATGATACATACTATCATTAGATTATACGCGAGGCTCAAGGGATTCTTTTTTTAAGAGTAATCAATACATTAGCCAATACATCCATAATGGGACTCAACCAATTTGACTCATTCTTCTAGTATAGCTTTTCCATCCCAAATGGAAATAATAATTTATCATGATCATTTGGACTCACCAAGAAAATATTCACACTATAATATAACAAATCACCAGAATCATCTTAGAGATCTCACTAATGACTCATGGGATACTCCACAAACCCAAATGAAACTATGAATATATTATATGATCAGAATGAGATAAATATTTTTGCAACTGGGGGAACGCTGTACATAGTAATAAAATGAGGTATTCTAATCAATAGTTATCAAAATATTTCATACCAGATTATGACATCAATTTCACGATAAAATCAGAAATGATTTAAAATTTAGGATCTCATGTTTTATTATTTTGAGAAAATTAGGGCCTTATATAATATTTTCAAAATAAAATATAATAATTTTAAAACATTCATCTTTATAAATTTTAATCACATCTTCTCTGTAGTACACTTAGTCACCAAAGTATATTAAAAAACTAATGATCTAAAATTTAGTAAGAGGATAAATAATGAAATTAATCAATATAACATGGTTGATTATAATAATCTCTGTCATAAAATAATGTCTATATCATCATAATAATCTTGTGATGATGAGTTTTATAAATCATGAATTTGGTAATGCATTATAATGAAACATCATGTATCACTGGTCAAATACAAAAAAATATTTGTGAAAAAATTCATCATCATGTAAACTCATAGCACATGTAGATATTCATAAAATATTAATTCTTAACAAGGATAGAATCATTTTCACATGATAGTACACTTCACCTCATGGGATCCATCACTTTACCAAATTAACATTTATGCTATATAATTTAGGTCCCACCCATCACATCATTACATTTACATAATCATTCATTACAAAAGTAATATTTATCAGTCAAATTTGATAGATAACCTATAGAAAGGAGTGGGGTTCTTGTGAATTTAAAATATCATACATTAAAGGGAAATATTAGGTCTACCAAAAAAATGGAGAAAATAATAATTGAAATATGATTTCCATTTTTTTGTACTGAACCAAACAATCAAGAGGAGTCAAAATTTTATTCGTTAAAAATAATTCTACGGGAATTTATATGTATTTTTAAAAACATAATAATGGAAAAATATAATTTATTTAAAATAAAAGGGATGGATTATATAAATATATTTTTGGATAATTATATGAATATAGACATAGAACATTTTCATATAATAGAAATAACATGAAGAATGGGAGTTGGGATCGATAATCACCTTACCATATTTATGAATGCATCCTATATTTTTATATAATAATATGTATAATATTAATTTATTAATTAATTTATGAATTTAGTACCGATTAAAAGTTTTTTAGATTTATTATAATTTTATGATGATATTTTATGGCTAATTTTATGTGTTGTAGTGTACCATCTCATTATTATAGGAGAACTCATTTTCGTGTTTTATGGTCAGTTACATTGAGGATATATATGGGGGTTGTGTTTCAATTGGAATAACATATCTAGAAGTGAGATTATTTATTATTAATGAAGATAATTTAAATTAATTATTCTCATTTATAATATGATTATATGGTGTGCGGATGAATTAAATGATAAAATGTGGATAATTTTTTTTTTAATTTTTTGGTGTTTTTTATGACTATCAAAACATATATAATTTTAATTAACAGAATGAATATATATTGGATAAAATAAATGAATAACATATAATATTTATATTAAAATGTAATTCGACCATAATAATGGTTTTATGACAAGAATTTATGGGGATAATGGGAACTGAATTCTCATCATCCTTGAAGATGGTGAATCATCATATCACAGATGATGTTTTCAATTTTTGAAATTAAAGGAGAGGAGAAAAAATATGATTATGTATATTACATATAAAATAATATGTATGTATCACAAAAATTTATAGTGTAGGCAAGGAGATTATATGAATATAAATGAGATCCAAACATAAGGAATGAGGATCTCACCTTTTGAATATTGTCTCATTGGGAACCTCTATAAGGAACATCGAGTTTTCCTTTTGTTTAGGCCAGTAGATCATAGAGATGGGGACAATTATTGGGGATGTAATTAGTAATAATATTGAAAACATACAAGGATTATATGTTGATATGATAAGAGGGGGTTAGGTGTGTTTTTTATAAGAAAGGAGTGGGGTGTTTCTTGATTATTTTATTCATATGTTTATTATTTTGGATCAATAATACCAATATAATTTATTTCTATGACTAAATAAGGTAAATATAGAAGTAGAGTTATAATTAATAGTTCATTGATCATCCATACATCAATAATATCACAAGAATTCATGAATATAGAATAAATGATAAATAATTGTTTTTCACTAGTGATAAGGAATTCAAATGATTAAGACAAATCCAAAAAATCACCCTCACAACTTTTTAATATGTAGAGTTCAAAAAATGGACTCCATTTTTGAAATTTTTTATTCAAAATTTGATAAATTTAATTTGTATTTATAATCATCATGTATTTGAAAAATATAGATTTTTATATTATAAAAGATTTTATTTTACATTTAATAATTTATTAAGGTCGCATAAAATTACCTTAAAAATATATGACACAATATGTTATTTTTAGATTATATTCATTGTAAATAAGTGTAATTTTAAATAATATAATTAATTAAAAAATTAAAAATAATCATTTCTGTTTTACCAAAATACCAAAAAACAAATATAAATTTCTAAAACATTTATTTACTTATAACATTATATAATTGTATCATATTTTTATATATAATATTCTCCAATTTAATATATATCATCATGTGTAATGTTACAATTCAATTGACTAGATTAATATTCCAAATTATTTTTTTACCAGTCCAATGCTATGGTTATTATTCCACTGGAATATACTCTTTAATTTATATAAATATCCATTATTCCCTTATTAATTTATAAAAATAATTTTGTTATTGTGATCCCTATATAATGAATCATCTTTATAACATAATTATAAGAAAGAAATTTAATTATATAAAAGGATGGGTCCTTAAACACTTCTCCAGTTTTGAAAATTCATCATTGAGATTTTATTTTACATAATATTGTCATAATATGTGTGGTTATTTATCCAACATCACTTTTTCTATTTCCCATGTATCCTCTTAAAAAATATAATTCCTCTATTACACTTCCACAGGTGGAATTGTTTTGTATCATAGGCCTTTGTATCTCTAATCCATGATCTTCTATATTTTCACTACATATGATATATCTTTCTGGAGTTGTTGCACCATTGGATTCCGTACCTGTGAGAGGTCATGATTATACATCCATTGTAATGATACATGGAATACATATTAATCAAAAACCATATTCGGTGGAACAGAAATATGATATCACAAGACATCTATACAGTCGTGCATCTAAAGGGTTACAATTTACATTTGAATTATTTTCTATTTCCTTTTGAACTAAATGAAACTATTATCTATTAATATTTGAATGAATGATTTTACTCCAATTTAAAACACCAATTATGTTGAATGGTGGTCAGAATAGAACTTTTTTAAATGTTAAGATTTTTAGATATTTTTTTTTGATGGCTTGAACATTATTTTTCATATCTATTAACTGATTATGTCCAGGTAGTTTTGTTTTCCAACACCAACCTAACATGTTAGTGTTCTATATTGCTTCCCAAAAGAGACTCAAATGGATAAATATAAAAAAAAAAGTGGAAACTATTTTTTAAGAGAATTGAAAACATGAAACATTAAATTCTACTTAGAATTATCACATCATTTCCTTTAGTTTTTGAATTGTCCTTTTAGATTGGACATTACATTGGGGATTATAATTCAAGATGAAATTATATTTAACAGTGAAATCATGCAGATAAAATTACTGAAAATTATATGTGAACCCTATATCATGATCATAAATAACAAAGAGTAGATTCTTATATGCCCACAAAATTTTCATCATATATATCTTGTTATGTTGGTGAAGCGATAAATATTCATACATAGTGATATTGTGGGAATTTATGGTGAGTCTATCCACCGCAACTAATATAAAATTATTTCTTTTGTACGTCTTTGGGAGACCAAGGAAATTTTCTATAAGTACATTCCCCATTTACACATGGGTATATTCAATGGCTTCATCATCCCCTTGGAATTATGTCACTCTTCTTTAATTGGATGATAGAAAAAACACATAGAGATATACTCCACAATCTCCATTTTCATGTTCTCCCACGAGAAGTGTTCTTGAAGGTCAGAGTACATCATAGTACATTCACGATGGATATATAAAGGGGATATATATTTTTTTCAAATTGATCATTATTTTTCTCCAGTGAAAGATGAACTCAAATCTTTTTTCCAAACAAAATAACACTATCATAATTGATGTGTAAATAATGTATCATTCCATTCATTACTAAAATCAGTTTCTTTGGTAACCCCAATTCATCTCATTTTTCCTCCATGATCTTATCTAGGATAAATTGTTGGGAAATAACTTGGGAAATGTATGATATATTCTATATTATTATGATTTCAAAATCCATCATTTTCATAACCATGAATATAGGGTATTTCCTAATCTCCAACATGTATAGAGTAGTACGTTCTTTTCTTCAACTAGATTCATCTAACTTGTTAACTTTTATAGGATGGTTGTGAATAGATCAGTCATAGTTCTTAATTAGATATATCCATGATAATTGAATCTTGTGGATATCCTTTTATGTTAATATATAATTAATAGTAATTTTATTTTTATATATGTCACTATTAACACAATTGATGATGTATTGAAATATTTTGATTGAAAATTTTAAATCAACTAGAAATAGATCATTTTTTGAGTATTTTTTTCACCAAGGATCATCAATTAATGTGATGTACATGATATCACATTATCATTTAGAATGATTAAAAACCAATTAAATTCTTAGAAGCATCAAATTACATCACAAAATGTTATCCAAAAGAAGGTACAATAAGTACAGTTGTAGAAAATATGTACTTATTTAGCTTCATGATGCTTTACAGACATTATTCTATCCAAAAATACATTACCCCATTAATTGTTGATATATGGTCCAAAAATTAAACATTTCATAAACTAGAAAATTTATCTAAAATTAATTTTCATACATTCCCAATGATATTTTGGGATACAAGTTATTTCTAATTAGATCATAAAATCATATAAAAAACAAATATTATAATGTATATTCTTCTATTCAATATACATTTATTCACAATATGTAACTTTTTAAGCAAAAATATGATTTCCTTCTAAAATAAAATTTGAAAAATTTGAACAGGAACTCCACACTAACATTACCCATCAGTGACCTTATAAAAAAATTTAAAACATGGTATGAGGGGAAATATTACTGATGGACAAAAATGAAGAAATAAAACATTAATCAATTAAAGAATACATTTTTAAAAGTTATAAATTTTGCTCATAAAACATCCACTCATTAAATTGCCTTATGAAACTATTATTTTACTATAAATCATTATGGAAAATACATAAATCATAAAAGTGAATTTCTGGAATAATTATCGTACCATTATTATTGATTATGCCTCTCTCCCAACTATATTGTATGTAAAAGTAATTCCGACACTTGGAATAAAATTCCCATTATATTCAAGTAATATCTTAGGAGAAACCATTCTGGTTAACTTTTCCCTTTTAACGAATTTCACTGTGATCTATAGAATACTCACCTACCATCTGTTTATCCTGAAACAACCAATCATCATATCTATTTCTAATAATAATAGCAGGATCAGAACATAAAAATAATTCATAAATGAAACATTCTTATAGAAATTAATTTTTTTTATTTTGAAATCACTTTACATTTTTATAATGATGTGAACATATAAATGAAATGACTTATCTTCCAACAGTGTTATAAAATAGTAAGGGAAACACTAAATATATATGACCCAATTAATGAGGTAAAATTTTCTTATTCCATAAAATTTAATAATGAATTTCTCTAATTAAAATAGATTTAACTTGGAAGGAGGATAAAAAAGTCCCCTAACTAATGTATGAAAGCATTATACACTTGTACTAAATGTCTTTATTAATAAAATTGGATTCATGAAATAATTAATTAAACACAATATACAAATATATTTTATTTATTAACATTTTATTATGTTCATTTAACTCTATTTCGATGAATTAAAAATATCATAATTGTGTTTCCATGAGCGCTTGTTTCATGGAGGTATGGTTTGTTCCCATAAGTATAATTTTGGGAGTTCTTTGTCAAATGGAAAAAATAGGATAAGATATTAATGGGATTATTATTTATTTATTTATTTTAAATGATCCAATATACCATTTTTTATATAAGGATGATTCATATGGATACATAATACTAATCAATGTTTTTTTATTTTTGAATGTTTTTCGACCATCAGAATCTTGTTTAGTTTGGATTAATATTATATCTAAAAATCAGTTATAAAAAATTAATCAACATAAAATAAACATATTTTAATATATTTTTATTATAATAATGTTTTTTTGATCATGAATTAATTTTGTAATAGAATATTAGTTCTCATTTTCCATGAAGGCGGTCAACCGACTCACAAAGAATGGATTTTTATTTTTTTTAATAACAAGGGAAGATAATAGGTTTGATGAAGGATTTTTATTAAAAAAAATAATAATATAGCATATATATGAATCCAAATTTATTATTCAAATTTTTATGTTCATGGTTGGGATAATGAATATAGAAATAAAGAAACAATGAATATACAAGAGAATGAACGGAGGATTGTACAACAGAAATTTTGTCTCCTCGAAATCCTCTGTAAGGTACATGGATTCGGTGTATTGGTTAGAATAGTACGATTTGGGCATGGGGAGGATAATTTTTGTCGGAATTGGGTAGAATTTAAAAAAATAAATGTTTCATAGGTGTTAGAATAAAGTGTGTTTGGGGTGGTATTTGTAGGGATAGGAGATGGGTTTCTTTATAATTTTATTTAATAATTTTATTATTTGAGTTCCAGAATATCTATAGAGATTACTCTTAAATCTATTTATAGTAAAAAGATCATTTGAGTTTGAAGAAATTGGTTATTAACTAATCAATACATCAACCAAGACTAAATTGTTCAATTTTTTAATAGTAATATAAACTTATGTATTATACTATTTTCCAAAAATTCCACTATTTCATAGAAATATCAAAAAATTCTATCCATTTTTTGACGAGTATAATTCAAAAATGTAAAAAAAATTAATTTTTTTTTAATAATATCACAGATTTAATTTTTAATAGTAAAATTCTTTTAGTAAAAAAAATACTTATAATATTATTGTATCTGATTTCTTTACACATAAAAATTAAATACGGGCTCGTAATATTATCATATAATTAAAAGGAAAAACAATAAATTTAGGAATATATTTTTTGAAAATAAATTTTCTCTCCATTATTTATATTAATTTAAAAATTGAAAATATTCATTTTTGTTTTTCAAAAATACCAATACTTGATTTATTATTATTTAAAAAAAATTATTTTGTAATAAACTAATATAAATATAACATATTTTCTTTTATAATAAATATAAATTTGATATATAAATTTAAAGTGGGGGATAATATTCAATTATAAATATTAATATTCATAACTATTACATTATTATTCTAATGGTCAGGTTACTATTCAATTTTTATATAATTATTAATTTTTATAAATAAAACATATTTAATTATGCATTTATAATGAATGTAATTTTTTAATTCTAGAATGAAAAAATTATTCAATGAGTACCATGGATTTAAAATTATACACTATTTTGGGAATTTTTTCCTCGACATATTATTCAGTTATCAAATAAGTGAGGATACCTTACCCTCATTACATTTTTCAGATTTCTATGTCTCTTCTTCAACCTCATTTTCCCCCACAAATAATTTTTAGATGAATTAAAATATTCAAAAATAATTTCTATCTATGATATAGAATTTAAATATTATTTTCCTCATATAAAATGTTTTATTTTAACTAAACCATTTGAGGGATAATAAGAAGCGATGAATTCGGATGAAACATTCTTACAATTAAAAGATAAAAAAAATTATAACTAGGACAAGATCGGGGTTAAATTCACTCTATATGAAACTATACCAAATTTTTTTAGGATTTTAAATGTTCATATAATCGATGGAATCATCTATCCATATTACAAAAACAAATCACACTTTTATGTAGAAAATCATTGAGGAAGACATGATCAGTTACCTATAATGACATATCCTTCCACTGGTTATCCCAATTACCTCATTCCCATTATAGGATATTCTATAGTGTTTTTGAAAACAATAAATCTTAACCACTTTTTACTCTAATAATTATGGTCACATCAACTATTTTTATTGTTTTTAACCCTAAAATGATTCAATTCCACTCTCTTTTCCATTTAATGCTTTAAATGGTGGCATATATATTCAAAATTTTAATATTTAATAAATTGAAAACTCAAAATTGAATTATGTTGATCCAAATATTCCTTGTAGACTATTAAAAAATAATTAATCCTTTAATTCAATGTCTAATTATTTCACTCTAACATTCCAAAATATTGAGGATAAAACTAACTGATGAAATGAAATTCACATCCCAATTACTTTTTAAGGTCCTTCCCAACGATATAACTGAACATAAGATCGTGATCAAATACAATAGATAGGGGAGATACAAGTAACTAGAAAATCTCTTTATGATATAGTCATGAATGATGATCTAAATAAATAGTATCTCAAATAGGAATAAAATGTGATGATTTGTTCAGTTGATAAAAAATAATAGAATTATCATCGTCACCATTCTATGATATTTTTTAATCCCTCTATAAAATCCATGGACTTATTTCGAATTTCCTCTCCTACACTATAATATGTTGAAGCATACCCTTAATTATATATAATTTTTCTTTAAACTATTGGAAAGTGATATATATCATGTAATCTTTATATATATCAAATTTCATTCTATTTCACAAGTAATACTTCTTATTTTTTATCCATTACAGTATATTATGACGAAATGAAAATAGAGATAAATGAGTTCAACATAATTTCCATTTTATCATCATTTAATCATAAGTATATAATAATATCTACCCAAATATAAAAAAACAATCATTATCAATTTTAAATTATAGAATCATACACATTATAATCAATTGTTCTTCATTATGTAACATACAGTCATCCTTATGTTCTTGATGAAATCTATTTTATAGGGACTAATACACTGACATGTGATACATTACAAATGAATTTCCAGTACTGACAACCTCCAATAAAAAATTCCACAAATCACTAGCAACAATTTCATGTTCCAATCATAAAAATTATTATTTAGCCTGATGATTTTTACTCTAGTCATCCACCTCCGTTTTTCATTTCAAGGATGGTATATTAATACGAAAAAAATATGTTGTCAGTTCAAACTATATTTTCGACATAATATTCAATTTCTTATGAAAATATATACCTCAAACTTTCTAGATAAATATATATTTCAAATTTTTAAGAACATAAATGATGTATAAAAATTCATAACATGAACACCATATCTCCTAATTCAAAATCATTTGTAATTTAATTAAACTCATTAGGTTTCCGTTGTAGTGAATAATAATTAATTACCACATCATTATATATTAGTACACAACCAAGTACCATTATAGAAGAATCAATATTGATGAAAACACCAAATTTCATGAATGTAGGTCCAAATCTATGAATCCACCAATCTCATTCTTGGTTTCAAAAAGGAATCATTATGTTCTTGTATCTAAATAAATTTAACCCCTTTACATGTTAACATAGTTAGTGGGATAGATAATCATAAATTCTATTTAAAAAACATTTAGTAATTTCACGTTAATCATTGAATACTATGAATTTCAGTTACCATTATAGGGCGTTTTCATTCACCATCCTCTTTTTTATGTACCAATAGTTATTACATCCTTAGATTCGTTTCCACCAAAAAAATAAAAACATTATTACTAAAAATAAAATTTATTAAATTTCATATATAAATTATTTTCATTACAGTTTGGTGAAAAATCCATATAATATTTTCATAAAAAAATATTTTTTTTAAATAAACTAAATATCATTAAAAAGAAACAATTACATTTTCCAAGTATTCTTGGAATTTTTTACTCATAAGATAACTAAATGTGGCATGGTTATTTTTCAAACTAAACTTAATAATGAAAAGTTCATAATGTCCATATCATGTTAAAATTTTGATTTATTATTGTCATCCTCCTTCACCTCCAACCGATGGTGCTTATATCCCATGTCAGTCCAGGGAAAACATTGAGCTCCTTGGAGCAGAAATTAATTCAATGGATGGTCCAAAAACTACAAAGGTTGTTGAAAAGGATTTCCCCACACCATTAAATATATTTTCATGATTATTTCCATCATTTGATTCGCACATGAGATAGTTGTCAACATGATGACACATCTCATTATAATGAAAACATTTAAATATATATATATATATATTAATTTTTTTTAAACTACCATGATCATTTTACATGAAATTATGATAAATATTCCAAAAAACTCCTCATTTGAAAAAATTACCAGATTTAATAAATAATTCTTCATTTTTGACGACTATTCTCATAAACTAAAAACATAATTTCCTTACCATAAAATGAATTTTATCACTTCTTTCAATTTTCATACCGCTTCATTAACTTTTTTTGGTCATTAGATAACACATGATCATCAAAAACCATTATTTCCTCCTACTCCAAACAATCAAAACAATATTAATAACATTTGAATTCATGGGATGATAATGAATTTCAATATTTTTTATTCAATATTGAGTAAAAAAATTTATTTCACTATCAGTATCAAGGTCAAAAATTGTATTATACCTTTCTAATTGATATAATTTTGGTTCATATATAGAAACTACATCATCCTCCAATAACAATTCCTTTATTGGTTATCAAATTCTATGTCGATTCCTCATAGGAAATTATTCCCCATGGAAATATTATTTAATTCATCCCATTCTAACACATCATTCTCCTAGATATCCATGATATTATTTATCATTGAACACCACTGGTCAGCATAATCATAAAAATAGAAACCAATAAAATGAACCTTTTGATAGTATGAACACCCCATGAAATCAATAATAATATATAGTGCATTAATCCACCCTTCAACTACCTCTAAATCAAGTGTTTAACTAAATTTAGGATAGTTTTGTCATATAAATTGTTCCACTGGTCACAATTTCCTCTAAAGACAATCTAGATGTTATTACGCAAGGGTCATGCAAGAAATTTTTCCAAAGAGAAATGATCCATTATAATCCCAATCTTCTCAATTTCAAATCCCACTATTAACTATTGTGGATTACGAAGGATATCATTATCTCATTTATTTCCTACTTCAGATGCCTCGTTTTGTTTATGGAATCCATTATAAAAACACATATATTTGAAGTAGAATAAATATATCAACAAAATAATATATAATTTAAACATTATAATAAATTAAAAAATCATTTTTAGTTATTCTATAAAAATTTTCCTAACCGCATATGTTTTTTAAACAATTCTCTACTACCAACTATATGGACTTATCCTCAAGCATTACATAATAAAGTAAATTAGACGCAAATACCCTATCATAAATTCCCAAATGTATTTTTTGATTATAGTTTTAGAGAATTAGGTTATAAACTCATACATATAAACTCAAATATAAAAAATTTTACACTCTTACTCAATATCCATTTTTCACAATATGCTACTTTTAAAAAATGTTATCTTATTCTAGAATAAAACTTCAAAACAATATACAAAAATTATTATCACTATTTTCACATAAAGAAACCGAAGGAATAGATTTTTAAAACATGTAATGAGAATAAAAATCTCATTAAGGAATATAAAAGGGCTATAGAAATTTATAGTTTATCATTGATATCATTTTTAAAATTTTATAAGTTTTTCACATAAAAAATATGCTCCTCGGGCTACCCTATTAAATAAAAATTTCATGTAAAAACATAAAAATCATCCATAAATAAAAAAATATATACTGGGGAATTATTTTCATGTCAATCGTAAATATAATATATCTCTTCTAGCTATAAAGGGAGTACCCATCAACATTTCACATTCAATAATCATCATAATATATTCCCATAATATCATTGTAAATACCTAACTTGTTGAATCCATCCATTTACAGAATGCATTAAAGAGCTATAACGGGCTCAACCACAATTAATTTATCAGAAAACTAACTGTAATGATAATAAATCCAAGGAATCATAACATGATCATTAAAAATAAATAATCCATAATGGAATCATTTTTAATGAAATTATATTTTCCATTTTTAAATAATGTTTCATTTCTAAGATATTATACACATATAAAATGACAAAATATTATTTCAAAATAAACATATAAACAATTAACGAGAACATAAAATCAACAATTCTTCCTGTGTTTTTGAAAATATTCTAATTTCATATAACTCAAAATATATCACTTAGAAAATTGTTGGAACTTCAAAAATAATATTTAAAAAAAGTACCTAATCTTTTATCATATAACATTATGCACTGGTACATAACTTCCATGATAATAAATTTAGATTCCTTAATTACCTAATTAATAATAGTATCCACATATATTTTTTCTTATTATCATTTTATTATATTTATATATGGCCATTTTAATGAGTAATATATATTATAATCCTCACATTATGAGCCTTTGTTTCATATATTTTTAGTCGGTTCACTTGTGTATAAATATGGGAGACCATTTAAAAATATATGAAAAACCTGATAAGTAAAATGAAATGGTATCAATATGTTTTTATAATATTCGATTATCCCACATATTAATTTTTTTTTCTGAAATAAATGTGATTCACTAGATAAAATATTATTAAAAAAATATTTGGGTTGTTTTTTTCATCTTTTCCAAAAATCACAAACTTATTTCCATTATTAAATATTATGCATATAAATTTGTTAAAGGAAATTAAACATGTCATAATATACTTATTAAATTTTGTTTTAACAATCATAATGGCTTCATGACAATCCATGAAGGAGGTAATATAAAAATAATCATTGTCCTCCACAATGGCAGGGAATTGACATGTCTCGAGTGATGTTTTCATTATTTAGAATAATAAGATATGATAAGTGGTTTTATAATCGATATTTTATTAACAAAATTAAAGTATAGTATATATATTATAAATTTTTTATCATTATGGTTTGCATCGACGAGGTGAAAATATGTTATATAGAATTAATAAAAATCAATTTAAAATAAAAATAGAGGATTTTACCTCTCAAATGTTATCTCTTTGAGAACACCATTAAGAAATAGGGTATTGGACTTTTGTTGGGACAAAAATGTATTGGAAATGGGTTTGTGGCTTGGGAATGGAATTGGGGATAATTTATAAATGGAATAAAGCTTAGGAGGTGCGAGGATAATGGTATGTCTTTATATGGAGAGAAGTGGTTGTTTATTATTATTTTAGTCTTTTTATTTTCATTTTTCCTCGAGAATATAAAAATGTTGGATTATTGTTCCAAATTAACGTTAGTAATTAAATTTATTTTAATCTAATGGGTTCCTACCTCATCAATTCATTTGAAATAGATATCTATTAAAATTTTTTAATTACACTGCAAATTATCATATTTCACTATTAATAAAAAATTCAACATTTTCAGAAAAATCCTAATAGTTCAGTGTAAAAGCATTTCAATACATGGAATTAAGAAAATAAATACATTATTATAACATAATTATCTAATTGTAATTAATTTAATTATTATTTAAAATCATCCTTTATTCAAAAAATATTTATTTTTATATTTTTACTTATTTTATGACACTTTGAAAAATTATATGAGGTCTCATGAATTAATAATATAAAAAGAAAGAAGAAATATTATATATGATTAAAATTTAAAAAAAAAATTATATTAAATCATTATATTTTGTATAAATTTGTTAATAATAATTTATTCTCTCCCAAAATAGAAATAATTTATTTATCATTTTAAAACTATATATTTACTTACACCGTGATTTTAATGAATTCCACCTATTTAATTTCAATATTATCCATCAGAACATATATTTTTATATATTTTATAAAAATGTGTTATTTAATCTCATTCACAAAAAAATAAAAAAATGTTTAATTTTAAAAACAATAAAACATATATAGCATGTAAAAATATAATAAAAAATTTGTAAATAGTATTAAGTGATATTAAAACAAGTAAAAAAATTAGTCCATTTTAGGTCAACATTGGTTAATTGTAAAATTTAAATATAACACCCCATAAAGGTGTATAAAAAATCAAAAATCAAAATTTTGTTTTCATTTTATAAAACACTATTTAGAAAATTGATATTAATCATAGTGAAATATGAATGAATCAAATTAGTTGTATTGGTATGATATATTAAATAAAAAGTTCTATTAGATTAGAATAGATAACATAAAAATAGAACCCTTTATTGTTATAGATACATTCCCATTTGAATGAGGAATTTAATAAAATTTGGTATGCACAGAAAATATATATTTTATAATAATAATAATTAATTAAAAAAAATTATAAAAATTTATCAACTTATATAAAAAAGATGTTATATATATTTTAATAATGTTTTTTGACATATTTTTTTGTGAAATTTATTTAAAAATTATATTTTTATAATAAATCATATGTAGCTTCAAAATTATTATTTTTAAATGATTTTAAATTTCTGAATTAAAATTTTAAAATTAACAATAATTACTTTATGGGATTTTTCTTCAAAATGGTAGTTTTAATATATATTAAAAATAGTGTTTTTCAAAGACAATATGATTGACTGGACATTATTGATTATAATATAATATAATTATTTATGTAATGGATATCTAAAACTAAATTAATATTAATATGATCCGTAATATATTTAAATATATAAAAATGACTATCTAATGATAAAAAATATTCAAAATTCTAAATAAAAAATTTTATCATAAATTGTTATATTTGTATCTTTTCCCGAATTAATGTTTTATAGGAAATCATAAACAATATTTTTATATATAAGAGAATAATAGTCCTGAATTAAATAATATTTTAAATAGATAAAACTAATATTATAAAATATTAACAGAATTAAATGTTTTGAAATAAAATAGCATTTCATTTATTATATCATCAACATGTACAATACTATAGTATTATAAATTCCCCACTAACTACCATATAAAATGACATAAAACATTCATCCATTACTTACTGAATTTTTACTTTCATTGACTAATTTCTCTATGGACCCTTAGAGGAGTTCTAATATCTTCCTAATATAATCCTATAATAAAAAAAGCTCATATCAAATGTCTAAACAAAACTTATGTCGTTTTATTCCCTACCAATGAATTAATTTTTATACATTCTATTATATTTAATTTCAATAATATAAACAAATAAATAAACTTTTAAATAATAATTATATCTATATGAAATAGTTTTCATTTTTGAAAGATATTATTTTTGAATATTTCTTGATATTGGATGTTAATATCTCAAAAAATTTAATGCATCAAATTTATGTTTTTCTTACCTCTTACTAGGATGAATGCAATATTTTATTTATCACAATTATTGGGACATGAATGTGTACCATATATATATTAATTTTTTATATTGTTCATATATGATATTTATAAAAAAAATATTTCATTTCTCCCTCTTTTTATGTATCCTATTAATAATTTGTAAGAATCCATATTATGGAGATGGTAATTCACAAATTATCACTACACACATGGATGATTCTAATAGCCTATATATATTTTATAATAAAATAATTTATTTTAATATTAAACTCATGACGTTGATTTACACAATTAATAATATCATCGTGTAAAAATAGTAATCAAAAATGATATTCTTTTAATAAATAATTATATTATCAATTTTTACTCGAAATAAATAAATTTAAATAATAATTAATGTATTATAATTGATAAATAACAACAAAATTGGATGAAATAGTGTTCACCATAAAT
The DNA here is from genome assembly GCA_963277665.1 of Viscum album. Taxonomy (NCBI): domain Eukaryota; kingdom Viridiplantae; phylum Streptophyta; class Magnoliopsida; order Santalales; family Viscaceae; genus Viscum; species Viscum album. The sequence continues at coordinate 244,415,279 of OY728122.1, read as the reverse complement.
ATAATAAAAAATAATTTTTTTTATACAAGAGGTGTGAAATTTAACAAATAAAATGACACATATGTTAAGGAGTCTCTTACATCTTACGTTTTCTTTTTTGGGTGTATACATTCTATTAACCTCTACATAACCATTGTAACACTTATTTTATTCATATAATAACTTATAATTGTTAATAATTTTTTAATTAGTTTTATTCATCAATTAATATGCTTGTATTAATTTCATTATGACTAATTAAAAGTCATAAATAATTATATTTATAAATAAATTATAATTATAACATATTCCTTGTAGTTTTATTATGTTATTAATTTCATCCATCAATACGATGATATTAATATTTTCTATTTATACCATTTATCATCTAAATTTTTTTGTAACTTATTTCATTACCTATCTCTAAGTATATTAATTTATATATGATTTTAGTAATTAATATGAATCATATTCAACTTTGATGCATTTATTTCTAGTTGAGTGGTAATGTATAGAATTTTTTAAAAAGAATATATGAAATTGAATAAATTTTATTTCATAGTCCGAAATTAGTTATTCATCCATACAATGCATTAGATAATTTTTTATTCATAATGATTTCACTATTAATTAAAAAATATGTTTATAATTTTATATAATAATATTTACGGACATGATATTTAAATCATTGTCCATTATTATATGATGTTATTGAAATAATCCTAAAATTATGTTCCATAATTATATTATATGTTCTTCAATAATGGTGACCATAATATGAGATTAATATTATTATGTTAACTAATATATCATTGGTAATTGATGATTATTATTATTCTTAATCAAATACCCTTAATAAATCTATTATCATCTACCCTGCTAGTATTCCTCTCTATACATTCATCTTTAATTCCCAAATTCTTTATTTATATCCCTATGTGATCACAAATAATATAGATATCAAAAAAAAATATTACTTGTATATATTTAATTAATTATCTAATGATTAATTTCTATTGTTATTTAATGATGTTTGGACATAATTTTTAAGGATACTGATTTTATAAGGTTCAATATTTTTATTTATTATCTATAATAATCTTAATAATGAGGTAATAATAATTCATGTTCTATGGGGTAAACTTTTTCCATACATGTAATTTTTTTTACTCAATGGATTATTATAATTATATTGATGTATGAGCCTATAAATAAAGGAATTAGAGGGGGGATATATTTAATTTTCCCTTGCATGTATAGTATTTTTTTAGAAACAATTTTTTTTCAATGGGTAAGAATTAGTTATATCTGTAATGTCAAAACTCTATACCACGGGGGAGTACGCATACAGATGAATCCTCATCAACAGGAAATTATATATGAATTTTAATTACTCCATTGGGAAGAAATGGATAATATAGAAATAATATTATATCCTAAAAAAGTTTGTATTAATTCTTGGTGTTACATCTATGGTGGTTTCTAATTTCATAGTGACAGATTCACATGGGGTTTTACTCCAAAAATCCTTGAATAATTTGGGGAATTGTGATTCTCCTATATTATTAGGGTAGAAAAATATTAGTAAATTATTATACATAATAAAATTATTTATATAGAGGATATTACTACAACACACATTTACATATAATGATAAATATATTCAACTCATAGATGTATATTTTGTGAAGTAATTTTACAGGTGAGCTAAATTTCATTAGAGTTATAAAAAATCAATTTAAAGGATATAGAGTATGAATCAATGAATATAATGATGGGGGTGAGGGTAAGGAAACAATATTTTGTTGAAATACAAGTTCCATTTGTTTATATTGTTGTTTTCATGTTATATTTGAAAACAATATGTGTTAATCCCCTATGAAGAAAGATCAGAGGTCCTAAAAGCGCATAAATTCCTAGATGACCATAAACCATTTTATAGTGGGGATAATGAACCAAAATATATATGTTTTTATTATAAATATATATATATTAAAATTTTAATTATAATAATTGTAAATAATATCCATTAAAAATTATTTCATTATCACATAGGTGTGATTGGAGAAATTGTATTCATTGTAAATAGTTTTTGAGATAGATATGATTTTTTGAGTAGATGATATTACTATAGGATAATTTAAACATGAATAATACGATATATATATTTTCTATAAATTTAATATCTACATGTTTATATGATCAAACCATTGTCCCTTCCCTCAATTTCTTATATTAATTTTTGAAATTTAATATGGATTTATTTTTTTAATTATATCTTGCTTTTTGTTTTTGATGAATTAACTCTATATTAATCATAATTTTTTTTATGTTTTGGATGATTTTTTAGTGGTATTTACACAATTACATAGTCTCTTTTTATATATGTTATACACTCCTAAAAAATTTATTAACCCACCGTATATGTTGGAATCCTTTGAATAATAGGGAGTGGTGTTATGGATCTTGTGGTTCTCAATATAATCATTTTATGTATAATTGGTTTTATTTTAGTATAATGATTTATTAAACCCATTTAAATTTTTATCCCTTGTGATATATTATTTAAAAATCACAAATGGAATATGTTATGATAAATCTTAAGATTATAACTCCAGAGATTATTGTTAGGATATATCATTTATTATTCCCCAATTAAATTAGGGTAGAAAGAGATAATGTGTTTATTTTTCACAGAAAAAATATAGGCTTAACACAAGAACTGTAATATTTATTTATTATAAAGTTGTTAAAAATAATTTGTTCCCCATTTCAGGATATAAAAGTTTGTTCTATATGGTTTCATGTATGAGTTATTGGGGTTGTATAACTTTAAATATCATTTGGGTATTATTTCGAATTGTAATTATATGGTTAAAAATAATGTATATCATATGTGTACAATGTAAAATAGAATAACATTTATATTATTATATTGTTAAGGTGGTCTTTTTATAAGTAGAATATGTGACTAATTTTTTTATTTTCATGTAAGAAGTGTAATTTATTAAATTAATTTTACAATATATATGGACCTAATGGGATGTGTTGAATTATGATATTATCATCCTGATATTCATGATATTGACTATGACCCTATATTGAAATGATATTAGATAGTGGATAGAATAATTTAATATAAAAAATTAATATAAGAATAATATTATTGTTTTGATTGTCATTTTCTGGTTAGATTGAAGATGGAGTGTAACGAGAGTTATCTCCGCAATCTAATTTTCTCTAATGACTGGACAAAGAAAACAATGTAACGTGGATACATGTCTATATTTGGTATGAGTGGGGTTTTTATTAGTGAACTTTTTTTCAATCCTTAAATGAAATAATTTATTTCATGCAATATTATTTTCATAAAAATATTATGATAATATTTTAATAGCATTCAATTGGGTCCCTCCCGAAATACGGATTACCATGATTATTTTTCATTGTTGTAGAGGAATGAATAATATTTTGAGTTATATTATATGTGTACTATGTATGAATTTCGACCCCAAATATACTTTATTTGAAAACTGTACCATAGGAAAATTTGTATTAGATTCAAAATGATATGAACTGAGTATTTCGTGAGATTTCAAGAGAATATGTCAGTAAACATGGATTACCTTGAAGGTTTTTATGTGTGTATTAATTATTGCTTAAGTATTAATGTGGAATGAAAATATCTATATAATACCAAGGGATTTATAATCACTATTATAATATTATGTGATTATTCTCTGTTACAATTAATTTTAAAACGAATGGTAAATGATGAATATATATTTTTAAAGGATTTCTAATTGGAGGAAATTTTATGCTATGGAAAATAATAATATTAAAGCACCAAATGTCCTGATATTTGGTATGTGAGTGTGTTTCATATATGGTAGTTTAAATATTTATGTATTGAATTGAGAAAATATTATTTGTGTCTTTATTTTTTTTAAATATGTATTCATGAAGTATGATTTGTTTGTAAGGATAGACATCTGGGATTTTAAATAAATGGCTCACATAACCACTAATGATGTATAATATATCACGCATATATTATTAGGAATTTTTTTCTTTAAATAATGTTTTATTACTCAATATCTATATTGGTACGAAGTCATGATTTGAAAAGAACAGAGAGATTCCATTATTATAAAATTACCATTATAGACTCATAATTAATTTAGTAGGAATAATTATAACTTACTTATGAAAATGCATTGTGAATATATTGGATATAAATTATTAACAAAAAATAAAAATATATATTTTTATTCTAAGTTAATTACTTATTGTAATGAAATTAATGTGATATATATGTGTTATATATATAAAAAATTATTTCTTTTATTCATCAAATGGATATTTTAGTCATAGTGTATGAATAAAACCCTATTGGTTTTATAAAAACCTATTTTTTATAAGGATTATTTTACAACATGGAAAGAAGATCCCCCTTTTAAATTATGATTTTTACTCATTAAATTTTTTTATGAAACCATAAACATGTTAGTTTGATGGGGGATATAAAATTTTTCAATCAATGGATTTCTAATATTTTTCTAATAACTTATGTTTTGATGAAAAATAAAAATACTCTAAATATTAATTGAAGATAAATTTTTTCATTGAAAGAATTTATATGGTTAAATAATATTATTAAATGTTTTAAAAGTATAAATATAATAAATTTTTTCCATTTAATATAATTTAAGATATTATAATTAAATTTTCAATAAAATCCATATTCAGAAAATATTTCAATCTTTTGCAATATTTTAACATTTAAAGCTTGTTTTCAAATTCCAACATCAAGATTATTTTTATATTAATTATGGAAACATCTGTGTTTTGAATTTTGAAAAATTGATTCCTTATTGGGAATTATTAGGAAAAAATTCTTTTAATATCTGTGTTTAATTTTTAGGCAATATGAATAGTAACTTGGGTAAATTTTATTAACACAGTAATTTCTTAAATTCGGTAAATAAGGGTAAAAATATTACTATAACATTTCTCTGACCCATTTATGAATATAATTGGATGATTATAATTTACTATAAAAAATAAAAGGGTTTAAATGGTATACATTGGAACCCACATGGCTGAGAATATGACATTTAATTTATTTTATTTAAAGAAAAGGGAAATATGTCTCGTTCAAACATTAATAAATAAATTATTATTAATATAAGGTTATACAATTGATAAAATATATTATAAATATTATTTTTATAAAAAAATTATAATTAATTATCATGATGATTTATTAGAATTGTTTATGAATAAATTTTAACTTTAATGACAAATTTGAATGACGAAAAAATTCATTTATTGAAGAGAAATCAATAAAAAAATTATTAAAATATTAATAACCTATAAAAGGATCAAAATCATGAACAAACCTATAATTTTGAGTACTTCTCAACCATAATCATACAACTATCTACTTATTTCCCATTAAGAGTCTTATATAAGATCTTATGACACATATATTATTTTATTTAATGTGATGATAAATTTATCAGATTTATGTTTATAAAGAGTTTAGTAAATTTAACATGGATTTTTTGTATTGATCAATTAGTATATCAGTTTTGGTCTAAAATTTACTGGATTTATCTTTATAAAATAATTTTTCTGTTATTTTTTATTCAAAATATAATTATATTAAATGATTACAAAAAGTTGAGGTACTAATTATTTTATTAATGAAGAGATCAAACAAATATAGTTAAATATATTTTAATAAATATAATATAGGATAATTATTATTTAAAATGAATTTTCAAGTATACCTTTACCCCTTATTGTAAAATCTATAATATTTTGACCGAGGATCACTTCTTATTTTAATATTTTTAAAAATCAATAAAATAAATATTGTAAAAATATAAACTATTAATATTTAGTAAAAATATGGTTTTCATAAATCATTTTAAAATTATAATCATTTTTAAAAAAAAATTGTTATTATAATATTGTCCAAAATGTTCTAAAATATTCACTTATGGACTAATTTACTTCAAATAGGTAAATAAGTCACCCATTTAGTCTTTATATATTTTTTACCCAAGTTAAAAATTAAATTGAACAATTAACTGTTAAATAAAATGATAATGCTTAAATTTTCCTAAACAAATGTTTAAAATTTATTAGATGATGAGATTAAGATCCTATTTCATCTAATATTTGGAATTTTTGACATTTTGGATGTTTATATGTGGGTTTTGTTTTATTGTAAATTTAAATTTTTGAGGTTTCAAAAAGGTCTCCTCACCTCAATTATAAAAGGAACTTCCTCCCTCAACTATTACCAACATTTTTACACATCATGATCGACCATACCCTACAATGTTCCCTTCTAAATATACTGATACACATACTAGAATTCAAGGTTTTCTAAAAATTCCAACTCTATTTATCTACGTATAGATTTGGATGGGGCATGTCGAAGAAGAGATAATATAATTTTCTAATTCATTCAAACATGTTTTTTCTTTGACTTCAAACTCCATAGTTGTTTCATTATAAAATGATCTTTATTCTAACATATTGTAAACCCTCCACTGAAATACCATTAAAAGATTATGGGAACGATATTGTTGCTCGTGTATTTGTATGGATTGTTGTCTCCACAGGGCAATGTGATTCGTTCTACATAATCATCATTAGTAAATGATTATTTAAATTAATTGAATAAATAAATATGAAATATATGTCACGACCCATCCCCGGGGCACAATCTGTGACTACCCCAAGCCCAACTTCCGAAGGCTCGGGGTTAGCGAGTAGAAGCGAAGACATTAACAATAAGTGGAAGGAATTTTTCTTAATACTTGTATGCTCACACACACACCCAACCACATCCCAACACACAAAAAGGGGGAATTGTACCACTAAAACAAGGCTGAGATCATGTAAAACTTAATGTAAGTGGGCTAGAATTAAAACACAACAAGGAACTGAAAATATAATATATAAAAAGTAAACCTTGATTGAAATCCACTGAATCCCCACTTGATCGGTGGAGTAGTGAAGCTGCTAGAATCAGAAGTAGTATGTCTGGTCTACCCGATCCTATTAGGCCCCACCTGGTCCAAGTACTCCTTGTCCACCATTGTAGTGTTCGTCAATATATTGTCTATGAGAACCCCATTCAAAATGTTTGTCTTCAGCACTAGACACAACAAGTGGGAGAGATTCCCATGCATGGGTGAGTAACATAGTACACAGTAGGGACCCCAAAACCAAAACTACATACCACCTTGTAATTTCCCAAGGTAAAGCATGAAACACAAGAAAAACCACACAAGGTATATTCTATAGTAGTAATAGTAACATAACCAGTCAAAATGTCAAACACCTCAGCTGTTTGAGAACTCCTCCTCTAGCGAGTACAGTGGGAAAACCACGTCCTGAAAATGTTCTTCCCACTAACCATGAACTACTTAGATACTCCACCCCATCATGTACCATGAGAGATTAAAGTCACAGAGAGGTGATTCTCACCAGTCATTACCAACTGAGGTCCTCATCCACATCGCGTATTGTGGGTCTACAAATTCATAAATATGTGCTTCACATCATGGGCCTGCAAAGTCACAGAGAGGTGAATCCCATTAGGCCAAAAGTCAGTATTCTTTAGGTCACTGCAAGTCGGAGGGTTCTGTACATATAGTTCCTCGTAGAACCAGTCCTCATGCCCTTCTTCACATCTCAACTTCGATGAAAGTCACCATAGAGCGTTCCAAATGATCCTCCTCATCGATAATGTTCCAAATATCCAAAAAGATTGTTGATCGGACATGAAGCTTTCAAGATGAAAGACTTTTAGTTACTAGGGGGCGGGTTGCATTGGGGCCCAGTCAAAACTAGTTAGACTGACCTGACCAACTTGGTGTGGTGTCCCACAATCCCCAGTTCATTTCGATATACTCAACCTGAACTGGTGTTGGTTGAGATCGGTATGGTCTTGCTTGGTATGTGGGCCATCAGAAATAGACCTTACTAGACCCGGCCTAGTTGGCCAAGGGTCCAGCCTACCGGGCTGTCCAGTAACCCTATCTAGTCTGGCCCGGACGGATGCTATAAATGGTCCAGCCTACCATTGCTGGTCCATCCCATTGGGTGCGGCTCTATCCCACTAGGTGCGGGTCCAGTCCGGCTATGCCGGTCTGGCTCGTCGGGGTGGTTCCGACCCACGTACGTGGTCCGGCCCAAAGGGTTCGGTTCAGGCCCACTATGAGCTCAGCCCGACAGTTGGGGCCTCACCGTACAGTGTGGATGGTGGTGCCAACCAGCCAAGATTTGGTTCGGCTGCCATTTCTGGTTCCACCTTGGCCAGGTGGTAATGTATCCCTTCTACAAGCCACGATCAAAGGACTGCGGCTTCACTATCCTTCCAGACGGATTGGATATAGGCCATCCTCTCACAGGGAACCCCACCTTGGGCCATGTCCTCCAACGTGCATCTATGGATTCCTAGACAACATTTCCCACTGGTGCGGGCTGCATGCACTATGCGACCAGTTTTTTCACTGGTGTAATGGCTTGGAGTTTAGCGAACCACTGGACGTGTTTAAGTGGTCCATTCTCCGAGAACTCTGCGTTTGTAGCCTCTGGGGAGCACACTATTTATAGCCAAGATCCCAAACCTACCTTGGCATTATTTTAAAGGTATGACCACCAAGAACTCACATGTGGAGGCATTCCAACCTTGTTCGTATCAGCACACGATCCCAGCGTAAGATGTTTAAAGGCGAGGAAGGTTTGAGGTGTTTCTGTTCAATCATTCCATGCCAAGATTTTCACCCCATATAAATAAACCCCCATGAATAAATCACCCTCCCACATAACTCAGATATCTCAGATCAACCTGTTAGTGGGTTGATCTTTGTTCCTAATTTTTAGAAAAGTACGGGGAAGAAATCACATCCAAAACCCTACAAACTATGATATCTAATTCCACGAGGTTCTTCCTCAAAGGATTAAGTTTTCAACATTGCATCTCGTCATATATCATCGAAATGCTTCAAAAATTATAATGTTTCTACAGTGTTTTCCATTATATTCTAGGGTTGAAGTTCATCATAGGTTGTCCAGAGAATTCTGAAAATATAATATGCTTATTTCCCCAGTGCATTGAATTATAAATAGAAGCACATCACAACATTTCTATTATAATGAGACGTTGCATGGTTATGCTGTTTTATTTATGAAACAGTTTCACTATTACGCATCGTTAATGCATTGTTACATTGTGTGTTAACTAGCCCTTAATGAGACCCTTTAATGAGAATCGCCACTTCTTTATAGATGCCCCATAACATCTCCATTCACCACTAAACTGTGATAATTAAAATAAAATTATTCCTTTAAATTATTTTATTTTTTTTTCTCGAATGGTCTGAACAAAATAACATTTCGGATCGGACCCTGTCGACAGATGTAAAAAAAATCATGGTGATTCATGGCCTTATAAATTCAATTGTGCACTTGGATATTTAATTCAGGCACTGGTTAAAAACATTGAATATCATACAAAAATGTTTACTGAACGTAAATTAAAAAAAGTTCAAAATTCTGTTTCTTCTCTCTGAGCCATAGAATCACATGCACTCGAATTATGCGATGTCAAAATAATTCCATATGAAAAGAAATTACACCCAATTTACAAGATGTTTATTCTCCCATCATTAGGGATTTACCTCCTATAAATCCAAAAAAAATACTAAAAAAATGTGGGGGTACTGAGAACGAACATGAGCCTCCCTCGACCATGTTCTCTCCTAGAGATTCTCGTGCTGCCAATGTACATGCACTGGAGGAATCAACCACTCAGGTAGGAACCACTCTTTTCAATGATATATCTCAAATGGGAACTCTACAAACGTCTCCACATCCTCAATGTCCATCATTTCATAGTCAATGATGTGTGACTGCTCATGAAAGTACCTCCTCAGGTGTGATGCATGGAATCATATCTTGCACCTGCTGCATCTATGAAATATGAGCTAGGTGTAATTCCATCTTGATAAATCATTATAGTATCTTAAAAGGTCTGATGATACATGGATATAGTTTTCATCCCCATCCAAATCTCAGTAATCCTCATTATAGTGAGAGATGAAAAAACCCATGATCCCCCTCCTTGAACTCCATGGGTCTCCATATCCGGTTGTCATAAGACTTATGCCTGCTCTGTGCAGTCCCCATCCGCTATAAGATGATCTGCACCTTCTTTATGGTAGATCTAACCAACTCTGGGCCAATGAGTGATGACACCCAACGGTCTATCTTGAATATGGGTGATCTGCCAGGCTGGTCATAATATTCCTCAAAAAATTCCATTCCATTCATAGAGTGATAGATGTTTTGGTATTAATAATCAACAATTGGTACGTGGTCCCCCCCCCCCACTATGACTAATGCTTCAGACACACGCAAATAGAATGTACTATATGCACTATATGGTCCACTCCATTTTACTATCCATATGTGGATAGAAATCTGTGATCAAACACAGCTGTGTCCAGAATGCGTACTGTAATCCATTACACAACCGTGATGAAAAATGGTAGTCTCTATCTGAAACAATTATTTAATGAAATTCATAGAGACTCACTATCTCCTGGATGTAGAGGCATCCCAATACATATACTGATCCCTGCTCCCCGAAGTGTTGAAATTGATCCGACTTGGTGTGTCGATCAACGATCACCCAGATATAGTGATTACCTCCATAATATGTGGTAACCATATCATTAAATCAATTGATACCATCCCATTTCCTCTATGGAACAACAATTGGTTGACTCAAACAAGCTGGAACCTAGTGCTCGGCCTTTACTTGCTGACAAGTGAGGCATCGTGAAATGAACTCCTCCATAAATGTTTTCATCCCTGGACACCAGTACTAAAATCAAAGGACTTGGTACATCTTCTCCAATCCATGATGTACCACAAAGGGGGGTGTATGAAAAACCACCAAAACCACATTCAGAAATGCCACTGGTACTAAGGTGATGCCTCTAAAATGGATTACATGCTTCCAACCTACCGAAAATCATTCAGGATCCTATCCTGAGGATGTATGTGCATGTCGGCCCACACTGTCATCATCCAACAATTTTGCCTCCCTGAATAGCACTTTGATTGGGGGAGTAACAGTCATCTACTAATGGAAATAATATTTACCCTCATCCACGATCGATATGTTCAACACGACTAACTTCTATATCGCCTCACTGAGCTAGTGCAGCCCAGTACTTTTGCTGAGTGTGTCTACCAACAAATTCTCCATCCTAGCATTATAGACTACCACAATGTTATTATCCCGGAAGAACTCTATCCATCGACCCTAAATCATTTTTAGGTCCGTTCGGGAGAAGATATACCTAAGGCAGTTCTTTTCATAGTAAAGTGTGAACTGCTCAAACATCATGTAGTGTCGCCACATTTACAAGGTAAATACCACTACTGAAAATAGTAGGTCATGGGTGGCATAGTTCATCAGATGTTTCCACAACAGTCGTGAGACATAGTCAATAATTTTTTACTTCTTCATTAGAAAACAATTGTGCATGGTCCCTAATGTGTTATAGTAAACTCGATACTCAACACCCTCCTATAGTAGTCTAAATTTGGGGGCACTATTCAGTCTCTTACTTAGCTCCTGGAAAATCTTCTAGCATTTATCTGTTCATGAGATGGGAATTCCCTTTTACGTCGATGTCAATAAGGGTGATCATACCCCGGAATTGTTGGGCACAATCCTCCAATACTAACCATCGAACCTTATGAAGCTCCACATCTTAGTCACGATCCTGGGTGGTTTTCTGGAAAGAACCGCATCAATCATCCCTAGATCATTAGCAACTCCATCCTCTTATATTAAGTTTCCTAGGAAATGGACATATTGAATCCCTAATAGGAACTTTCAGGGCATACCATACATTTAGTGATCTCAGTGTGTATCCATTACTATTTTCAAGTGCAAATTATGATTCTCCTCCATCAATGAGTACACCAAGATGACATTGATGAAGAACATGAATAACCAGTTGAGGTAGGGATGTATGATCTTGTTCATGATGCCCATGAACACTGTTGGGGGGTTAGTCATTCCATATAGAATTACCAAGAACTCATAGTGGCCAATCATGCACCTGAAGGTTGCCTTCGATACATCCTCATCTCGTACCCAGAGCTGGTGATAGCTTTATAAGAGGTATATCTTCACGAACCACTTCACTCTCTCCATTTGGTCGAATAGGGTATCAATTCTTGGTAGTGGGTACACAGTGTTCACGGGTTCCTATTTAAGGCATTGGTCGTCTATTCACAACCTCAAACTCCCATCATCCTTCTTGGAAAAAAGAAAATGGGATGCCCATGGTGAAATAGTGGGTCTTATGAACCCATTCTCTTACAAGTCCACCATTTATACACTTATCTCATTAAACTCCTCGGGAGCCATTCCATATGCCTATGTGAATATCGATGTCATCTTAGGGCATTGGTTAATAAAGAAATATAGATACATGTGGGGAGTTACCTCTGTAACCTCATTAAGAAAAAAATATACGCGTACTCATTGACTACTACATGGATGCAAGGAACGAACTGCTCCATTGAACTAATGGTGAGGCTGGAAAACTGGTGAGTGATCTGCTAAAACCTCCTCTGAGAAAGTCCATCTAGCTCTATATGGGTTTCTTTCTCACTGGGGATGAAAAAAATGGTCCCATACCACTGGACACACTACCCTGTATTCCTAAAATGGTCAATCTGATCATGGATATTAGAAAACCTTCCAATACCCAAGATGACTTCATAAATAATAGACGCTGCTATTAGGAGGTCTTAGACGATTCTATCACCTCCTAGAGTAAGCTCACACTCTAGAAACTTATGTGTAATCATTGAATAGCCTCCTGTTGGAGTCTCTATTCATACAGATCGAGCCAATGGCTCCACCAAAATCTCTGAACGCTGAATGAGAGTTATGGCATGGATGGAGTTACTAGAACATGTGTCTATTAGTACTATATCTAGGGTTGAGGAGACACAGATCGTACCTTTGATCATCTCTAGAGCACCGTGGTCATAATCCTATACTACATATAACTGATCACACTTCTATCCTCCAACTCCATGAAGTCCGGGAGGACCACCTGTTGGTGGTGGTGGTTACACCTTGAACCATCTCCCACCAACTATCTCTCAACCACATCCACTGCCATGTCCAACGCACTGCGGAAAACCTATCTTGAACCGATGTCACTGCCTCGGAGGCCCCTCAACTATCTTTTGGTCATCTGTACGGCGGGTCTGGAAATCAAGTTTAATGTTACCTTTCCTACCACTTGATTGGAATATCCTGGCCCCTACCTGACTCCCTCTTGCCTATGGGTCTTGCACTGCCAATTCTATATCCTGGGGTTCTCATCTAAATGAAATGGCCCTCATGGGTCCACATGTTTGTTTTCTGCTGCCTACCAATGATTCTACCTCATAGGGTCTACTAGTAGCTCTAGCATCGGGAACCTTCTCGCCACGAAGCTCTTTATCATAAGGGCTCATTCCAGTACCCTGGCCTAGGTAGGGATGTTGAGAGACACCACTAAAGCCCTGATCTCTAGACCGAGTCATGATTCAAGGCTCTATCCCTTAAGAAAGGGTCTCAAACAATGTTTTTGTAGTAGAGGTAATGTTATGTGTACCTTGACGAGTACATGGCCCCCATCATGTTGTCCTACATTAGGTGATGTAGCTCCTAGATCTATACCGAGTGCATGGTAGTGGGGAAAAACTCCTCCTAGAAAAGACTCTCAAAATCAACCCAAGTTAGGGGGGCCACATCATGAGTTTTTATCAGAAAACTACGCCATCTCCCTATAGAGCCCAATAAATGGCTCGATGAAATGATCACCAGCTAGTCTGATGGTGTCCTCACTAGGATAAAGTCCTACGTCACAGCCTCCATCTAGTCCTCAATTACTTGAGGATCCATCTTCCCCTGAATTTATGAGGTCTTTGTCTTTGAAAATAATATTGGGAATTGATCATATAAAAGTACCCTAATGGAACCTCAGGCAGCAGAGGTTGACCATCAGGTGATGGTAGCTCTAGTGCACCACCAGGTGGGGCTATCTCAAAAAATGTTCCATGAACAGATTCTTCAATGATGGGTGGCCTATTCTCATTACCTCGTCTTGTTATCTTTAGTGGTTGTCCACTTGTTGGCATCCTAAGATATATCAAGAAGTACAATAGTTATAAAGATATACAAGGTGAGATGACTCTTACTCAAAAAAATGATACACTTATCCAACCATTTTTTTTACTTCATTGAGCCAAAAATAGAATTCATGGTCCCGATGTATGCATACATCGGCTGCCACACAATCACTGGACTACCTGAATCTGAATGTCAAACTCAAAATACAAATGACTATTGTAAGAAAAAAAAAGACTCCGGGTTATTTTGGGGGAACCATCCTCTCTCTGATACCACATTTTCACAACCCATCCCCTGGGTCATGTACCATGACTACCCCAAGCCCTATTGGAAGCACAACCGTTCTATAGAAGAAATGGAGTTTGGTTTGTGTGCAAAAATGGTTCCTATGCAAAATTAACTACATGCGTAATTAGTTGTTCTTCCAAACATGGTGGTTATTGAATGTGGGATTTGGGGACATATATAAATACAAGGTGACCCCGCTCATTTGTCACAACGGATGAGTTAGGGAAGATTCCTGTTCTGATGTGTGTAAAACTTACATGAAAAGGGAGTAGTGTAGAAAAAGATAATGTTTCTCAGAAAAGTATAAGCTGCATAGAAATGATAATGTTTCACACAAAAGTAAATGTTACATGTGAAGGGTGTATTTGCGTGAATGTTTTTGCACCTAGAATGAAAAATATTACATGAAAAAGTAAGATCTCGCATGCCAATGGTAGGTTTTGCTCGCATTTTTCAATGTCAGCTAGTTGCATGTTCTGAATATTGGGTTCAATGGTTCTGTGAATTCATGTGCATCAATCTAAGACATCGATGCAAGTAGTGTCTCATACATAATAGAGACAAAGAGTTCAATGAAAATATAATTAAACTATTTTATGTTGATAAACTCTGTTTGAATTCTCTCAAGGTAGTGAGTTAGGGGGTCATGGGTAGTGATCTAAGGGTCATAGTGTTCTATCCCTGAACCTTAGTAAAGGATGTGTTCCTAGAACGGAGAGACCATGACCGAATCATGTAATCCTAAAAATAGTAAACACTAGTGAATTTATGTATGATCGACACACTGTTAGAGTATGCTCCTTGGACATAGCTGATTGTGGTGAACCAAGTAAAAGTGTTGTGTCATATCCAAACATTAATTTTATTGATATATTTAAAAAATTCATACCAACCTGGGATCAAGATCCACAACATTAAAAGGAAATTTTTGTCACCTTGATTCACCCCTCCCCTCTCAGTGTGTCTCAGCGTCATTCAATCCCAACTCCCAAAGGCTAGGGACTGGTGAATAGTTTTGAAGGCATAAACCTGCAATTGGGAGGCATTTTCCTATGTAAATTTACACACACATTCCCAACCACATCCCAACACACTGAATGATGGAAAAAATTATTACTAAAACTTGTTTGAGTGAATGTAAAACTAAATGTAAATGGGACATAATAAAATCCAAACACTAACCTGAAAACAAAAATTAAAAAAAGGAATTGTTAATGGTTATCCCCATGAAAATCTCACAAGATTGGGATATTAGTGAATCTATTGGATACCTATGTAGTATTTCCTTCCCACCCTATCCAACTAGTCTCCGCCTAGTACTAGTCCACTAATTCCACCTTTGTAGAATCCATTAGTACCGTTTCCCAGAGCACCTATGTTGAATCTTTGGTTATCTGCACTAGACACAACACATGCAGGAGATGCACATGTAGGGGTGAGTAACAGAATAATCTGTAAGGGCCCCAAAAAAATGGAATGACAACACATCAATTTATTAATGTAATGAAAAAAAAGAAAACTCTTACAGGATATATTATAGGTTTGTAATAGTAGCACCATCAGTGAAAACATCGTACCTCTCAACTACTAGAGAAAACCTTACCTAGAGAGTACATTGGGCCAACCAAGTCACAATGAAGTGCTCCCACTATCATTGGACTACTTAGGAACTCCTCCCCATCGCATAACATGGGCCTGAAAAGTCGTAGAGATGTGCTTCCCACATGTCCCGGCATACTGAGGTACTCCTCCTCATCACGTACTATGGGATTGAAAAGTCATGTGGAGGTGCTTCCCATATGGGGACTACGATTTCACAAAGAGGTCACTCCCACTCGGCCAAAAGTCAGCAGTCCTAAGGCTTCATCCCATACCAGGGTTCTGTGTGTAGTCCACCTGGTAGAACCTCTCCTCAAGAAATTTTTCGCATTTAAACATCTATGAAAGTCACCATAGAGTGTTCCACAATATACTCCTCTTTGAGAGGGTCCAAAAACTGAAAACCACTCGTCGATCAGAAGCAAGATTTGCAAGATTTGGGCATTTTAGTAACTAGTAGACCAGTTGTGGTGGGGCCTAGTTTGACCTAGTCAGACCGGCCTGACCATCCCAGCTAGGGGGTCCCACATCCCATGGATTATTTAGAAGAATCAGACTCAACCTGGTGTGGATATAGGTGGGTCTAGTTCAGCTGGACCAGTGGACTAGGCCCAACAAGCATCACTAGACACGGCTCAATTGGATGAGGTTCCATCCCACTGGGATGCCCAGTGACCAGGTCTAGTCTAGAACAACAAGAAGGGGGTTCTGGTCCGGCCCACTGGCACGGGTTCGGCCCGCCAGTTGGGGACAATTTTCATGGTGCGGCCTATGGTGCTGACCAGTTGGGAGACATCCTGGCTACCGCCTCAAGCTCCCCCTTTCCCCGCAAGTTCGAGGACCTTCAAAAGGCCGTTGTTGATGGACCACAAATTTTCCATCCGTCCAAAGGACCTGGACAAGATCCGTCTCTGAACGCAGTGCCCTGCCTTGCGTCGCGTCCTCTAGTGCACCATTGTGGCCAATGAGCCATGAATTCCCTATCAATTTGGCTCGCCAATGTGGCCCACCACCACCGATGATAGGGAGATAATAGGACCATGATCTGCACTGCAGTTATCATATTAAAAATCTGAGGGCAACATTGAAATCAAAACCCTAGTATTCAAGTATAAATGACTTAAAATTGGTTGAAAAGGGCTGCGAAGGAACTCTTTTTAGACTATTATAGAAAAATAATAAAATAATTAAAATAATTATTTTATTTTCATCCGCTCAATTGAGGGGCTGACAGCGATGCTACATGGTAGTGATGGGGGTGAAGATGGACATTAATGAGACTCATTAATGGATCATTATCTTTAATTGAAATGTTGTTTTAATGATGTGTAACATCTACACTGTTTCATAAATAAAACAGTGTAATGACGTGACATCACATCATAATGGAATCATTGCAAAATGCTCATTGTTATATATTGATTCACTATGGAAATAAGGATTAAAAATGTTGAAGATTATTTGGATAACCTTTGATAAACATTCATCCCAATGAGTAATAATGAACACCAGAATATCATAATCATCTTCGATATCTTTCGATGATCAGAGCTATGAAGCGATGTTAACATCTTATTCTCTCATTGACGAATGTTGTTGTATTAGACTCCATAAGAGGTAGGTGTTTTTGATTTGACGTTCTTCCCCATCCTTTAAAAATATCAACGAACATGGATCCACCCATGAAAATGATTTTCCGTGATATGTTTGTCATGTTTGATAGTGATTTAATCAAAAGGTTTTATTTATTCATGGTCCAAATATGGTTCTAGAATGATTGAATTAAAAATCCCTAAATATTCCCTATCTATAAACCTCAATGGCAGAGGCCCTAGACCCATACGAAAAAATCATGAGCACCTCCACAAGTCTTTCCTTAGTAGACATACCTTGTAAATTATGGCAAGCCGTGTTTAGGATCCTCGTGTTGAAGAGACCACTCCCTGGAGGCCACAAATGAAGATGGAACGAAGAACAAACAACCTCTCTCAAACCATTATCGTTTCCTCGGAGGCCCCTTGACCGTCATCTGGTCTTCTATAATGTAGATCGGGAAATCACACCCTTGTTTCCTTTCCTACCACTTGAGTAGAAAATCATATCCCCTTTCTGAATCCCTCTACCATGGGTGCCTCGCAATGCCAACCCTATGTCTAGGGGTTATCTTCTAATATACATGGCCCTCTAGGGTCCATGCATTTGTTGTATCGTACCTACCTAAGATTCTACCACCTAGGGTTTGCTGAAAGCTCTTGATGCGGGCAGCTACTCGCCATGAAGCTCTCTATCATAAGGGCTCTCTCTAGCACCCTGACATGGGTAGGGATATTGAGAGACCCAATAAAGCCCTGATCTTCAGCCCGAGTCCATGATCAAAGGTTCAGGCCCTGTAGAATGGGTCTTAAACCATATTTTTGGAGTATACGGAAAGGTATGTGTACCATAATGTGTACTTTTTCCTTTTCATGTAGTCCATTTGTAGGTGAAGCAGCTCCTGGATCCACACAGATTTCCAGGTTGTGGGAAAAACTCCTCCTGGAAAATCCTCTAAAAATCAACCTAAGATAGGGTATCCTCATTGTGATTATTTGTGGAAAAACTACCCCATCTCCCTATAGAGCCTTGTAGAAGTCTCGATACGAAGATCACCAACTGGTTAGGTGGTGTCCTCACTACGTGAAATACTAATGTCATATCCTCCATCAATCCTCTATGACTTCAGGACCTATCTCCCCCAGAACATTGGAGGTCTCTATCACTAAAACTCATATAGGGAACATAGCTTTCAAACATCCCCTACAGGAACCTCCAGTAGTTGAGGCTGAAAATTGGGTGGTGGTTTCCCTACTTCATCACCATGTGTGTCCATCTCAAGTAATTGTCCATGAAGGAATTCCCCAATGATGTGAGACATGTCCTCACGATCTCATCTCGAAAACTAGATTGGTCATCCATGTGGCGGCATCTAGAGATATATCATGAAGTATAATAGTTAAAAGTTATACATGGTGTGATATCTCTTATTAAAAAAAATGAGACACTTATGCAACCATTATTTTCATTCACTGAGCCAAAAATAGAAAATTTTGTCCCATTGTATGGATACGTCGGCAGTTTTAGGAACATTGGACCACCCGAATCTAGAAGTCGAACTCACAACACAATAGATTGATGGCCCAAAAAAAGTATGATACTACTGGTCTTTGAGGGGGAACCATCCACCCTATGAGACCAATTTTTCACAACCCATCCCCTGGGGCCCATTCCATGACTACCCCAAGCCCTAATGGAACCACAACCATTCAACAAAAGAAATGGAGTTTTGTTTGTGCGCAAAAATGTTTCCTACTCAAAAATAATTGCATGCATAATGAGAGTTTTTTCGAAACAAGATTGTTTTTTTACGTGGTTGTTGATGACGTATATAAATACAAGCCCCCCCCCCCCCTCATTCAGAAAAAATGAAGGCTTAGAGATGATACGTGTTCCTATGTGCTTAAAACTTACACGAAAAGGGATTTGCGCAGAAAAAGATAATGTTTCACTGAAATGTTAATGTAGCACCAAAAAAATAATGTTGCTCTCAAAACTCAATGTTTATTGTGAAGGCTATAGTTTCTTGAAAGAATTTCCACCCGTAAAAAATCATGCATTCAAAAGTAATATATTTCGTGCAAAGGTTATGTGTTGCACGCTTTTGTTAGTGTAAGCTGGTTGCATGATCTGAATATCTGGTTCAATTGTTCAGCGCTTTCATGTGCATCAATCCATGACTTTGTTGAAAGTTGTTTCTCATGAATAATATAGAAAAAGTCTTCAATGAACATATATTGAAGTTATCTTCATGTTGATAAACTGATTACGACTTCACTAAATATATTGAGCTAGGAAGATCATGGGAAGCGATCAGTGGGTCGTAGAGATTTATCCCAGATCCTTTGTAAATGATGTGTGCCTAGAAGAGAGTGACTATGACCGAATATTATAATCCTTAAAATAGTAAATATTTGTGAATTTATGTATGATCGAACCCTATCATCATATTCCCCTTAGACATAGCCCTTTGCGGTGAACCGTATAAAAGTTTTCTGCCATATCATGAAATTCATTTTTTTGACATATATAACAAGTTATTACCAACATGGGAACAATATCTACAAATTGAAAAAAAATGTTGTCACCCAGATTAACCACTCCCCTCTTAGGGTGTTCTAGGGCCGTTCAATCCCACATCCCAATGGCCAGTGGCTAAAAACTAGCGCCGAAGGTGGAAACATACAAGTGGGAGGCATTTTCCAGAGTACATTTTCGCACACACGCCCAACCACATCCCAACACACTTAATGGGGAAAAAAGAACCACTAAAACATGTTTGAGTGAATGTACAACTAAATGTAAGTGGGACAGAATACAATCCCAACAATGAACTGAAATCAACAAGTACCAAAAGGAATCCCTGATATCCATTAGCTATAAAACCCCACCATAATTGGAGATTTGTGATTCTAGTGGAATGCAAAGAATTATATCCTTTACTTCATATCCAATTGTGCCCCACCAAGTCCTAGTCCACTAAGTCCACCTTCGTATTATCCATCAATCCCATCTCCCTGGGCACCACAATTGAAAATTTGGTCAACTGCACCAGATACATCACGTGCATGCAAGGAACTTGCAGGGGTGAGTAACAAAGTAATTTGTAGGGACCCCAAAACAAAAAATAATTATACAAAAAAATAATTTCTTAATGTAATGAAAAAAACACTAGACAGGTCACACCAGATAAATTCAAGGGTAGTAATTTTATCACCATCCGTGAAAATATCATACATCTCAGATAATAGATAAATCCTTCTCTAGATAGTACAGTTGGCCTACCAAGTCACGAATAAGATCTTCCCAATAACCTTGTAATGGTTTGGAACTCCTCCCCAGTGCATACAATGGGACTGAAAAGTCAAAAAGTTGTGCTTCGTACATGTCATGGACAACTGAGTTACTCAACCTTGTCACGTAAAATGGACCTGCAAAGTCAAGGAGTGGTGATTCCCACCGTGGGATTACAAAGTAACAAATAGGTGCTTCCCACAAGGTCAAAATTTAGCAGTCCTCAGGTCACATCTAGTCATAGGGTTTTTTGTGTAGTGCGCCTGGGAGAACCGCTCCTCAAGCAATTCTCCACATCTCAACATCTGTGAAAGTAACAATGGATTGTGCCAAAAGATCCTCCTCATTTATAGGGTACCAGAGACGCAAATTACACATCGATCAGACACATGGTTTGCGTGATTTGGGCATTCTCATTAACAGGGGACCAGTTGCGATGGGGCCTGGTCTGACCTGTTTAGACTGGCCTGACCAACCCGACTTGGAGTATAGACTATCTCGAGCCATAGTCATACAGTAAATAAATCCATCATTGATGCCTCAGGTATAGGTCCTTCTGATGGATGTTATATCTGAGACTCTTGTGATCAAAGTACACTGTAAAATGTTCGCCCATCATATAGTGATTCCACATCATCGAGGAGAAGACCACTGCTGCTAACTCCAGATCCTGGGTAGCATAGTTCTGTTGGTGCTATCTCAATTTCCGAGAACCATATGAGACCACTACTCACTCCTAAATCAGGACACACCTGAGTCTGGTCACTGATGCATCGTAGTAGAGTATGTACCCAATGCCTTCTTCTGGAAGCCTCAAGATGGGGGAAAAAGTTAACCTCTTCTTCATCTTTTGAAATCTCTACTGGAATCTCTCCGACCCCACGAGGGGTTTTCCTTTATTTGGGAATGCGGATAGTGGTGCTGCATATCAAGAGAAATCTGGAACGAATCTTTGGTAGTATCCTTCCAAGCATAGGAAACTATGTACATCCTTCACACTATTGGGTGGCTCCCACGCATGTACCGCCTCGATCACTACTAGATCTACTGAAAATCCAGCCTCTAAGAAGAAATGTCCCAAAAGTGAACCTCTCGAATTCAAAACTAGCACTTCGAGAGCTTACCATAAAGCTGGTGCTCTCGGAGTGAGTCCTGTACTACATGCAAATGGTAGGCGTGCTCCTCCTCAGTAGTTGAGTATATCAGTATCTCATCGATTAAGACTACGACAAAGCGATCGAGGTAAGGATGGAAGATCCTGCTCATGGGACACATGAACACTACTAGAGAATTTCTTACGCCGAAGGGAATAACCAAGAAATATTAGTGGCCGTAACGACACCTAATGGACGTATTTTGAACATCCTCATCTCGAACTCTGAGCTGGTGATAGCATGATCTGATGTCTATCTTCAAGAACCATCGAGATACCATGATCTGATCAAAGAGGTCTTCAATACTTGTATGTTGGTACTTGTTCTTCATGGTCACCAGGTTCAGGTGATGATAGTCGACACAGAGCCTCAAGCTCTCGTCCACCATCTTGGAGAACAAAATCGGGACTTCCCATTGAGAAACACTAGTCCGAATGGATCCCTTCCCCTACAAGTCCTCCAACTATACCTGCAGCTCATGATGCTAAGCGGGAGCCATTCGGTATGCTAGAGTAGATATTGGTGTCGTCTCGGGGTAAAGGTCAATGTATAAGTCCACCTATCTGTGAGGAGGTAGTTCGGGAAGATCATCCGGGAAAAGATACGCATACTGGTCCACCACTAGAGGATATGTCGGACTCTCCACATCAACTTCTCTAAGGGTAAGGCAAGCAAACTGGTGAGTGATCGGTTGCACCCTCCTCCGAGTAAGTTTGTCCTGCACTTCAAAGGTTCCCTTCTCGCCGGTGAAAGTGAACATGGTCCCATCCGTGCAGACACACCGCACATTTATCCTAATATAGTCGATCTGATCATGGACTGTAGATAACCATTCCATACCAAAGATGATGTCGTAAGTCCTCGATGATGCCACGAGGAGATCCAAGCATAATCTATCACCTCCTAGAGTAAGCTCACACTACTGTCACCAGTGCGTAATCGTCGAGTCTACTCCCATAGCAGTCTCTAGTCGTAAGGATCGAACCAACGACTCCTTAGGAATCTCCGATATCCGAACGACGGAAGTGGAAATGAAAGAGTGACTGGAACCCGTGACTATAAGAACTGTAGCTAAAGTGGAATAGACACAGATTATACCTCAAATCATCTCTGATCTACCGTGATCGTAGGCCTCAGTTTCCTGAAGCTGTGATCTTCCCTATCCACCTGCTCACTATGGTCGGTGTGGACCTCCTTGGGGTGGTGGTGGTGACACCTCGTAACGTCGTCCAACACCAACTGCAAGGCTAGCTCCTCTGCCATGTCTGCCTCCGCCCTATGGAATGCCCCGATTGAACCTCTTCCTTTTCCTGGGAGGTCCCTAAACTATCTGTTGATTGTCATATCGGTTGATTTCCATATCGGTAGGTCGTATAGTCCCGAGTCCTGTGACCAAGCCCGTAGAAGGAGTAATATTATCCGCTCCTTCTATGTCTGGCTCGGTCGCCACATTTGGTGCCTCGCAAAACCGATCCTAAGTTGTGCGGCCGACCACCTGTAGGTATGGTCCTCTTGGACCTCTGTGTCATCTGTCTACTTTCAGCTAGAGAGACTCTATTGTATGTCATATATGGTGGGTATCGCTGTTGGAGACTGCTTAGCAAGAAAAATCTTCACCAGGAGCTCTCTCTCTAACGCCCCCGACTCCGTAGGGATGCTATGGGAGACATCTGAATCTCTAATCTCTCACATGAGTCCCTGCTCAATGGTTCGGGCCTTAAAGAACGGGTCTCATTCCATATCAGTGGAGTAGTGTGAGAGGTCTATGAACCTCAATGAGTGATAAGCTACACCCATTCTTCCCTTATACAGATGAAGTATCTCCTTTATCTGCACTGCTCGAAGGATGGCTCGTACAAACTCTGCCTGGAACAGGCTCTCAAAGTCTTCCCATAGAAGTATCACCTTGTCATGCATCAGGAGCATCAGGCTCTACCATCTTCCTGCTGCTACCAAAAGGAGGCTAGAAGAATGGATCCCCATGAAGTCGGCTGGTGTCCCTACCGGTCTGAAAACACTCACCACGACCTCCATCCAATCTTCAGCCGTCTGCGGGTCCATCTCTCTTGGGAACCAGGGTGGCCTCTGGCGCTGGAACTCGTGTAGTGCACGCAAGCGGTGTGCACTCTCTGCTATGGGGGCGAGTGGCATCAGTGGCCCAATGGGGAGTAGTAATGCTGGTGCCTCAGCTGGTGCCTCAACTAGAAGAGGGACATGTACTGAGGCCTCGTAGCTTGGTGGGATATTAGTACATACAACTCTATGGGCTCTAGATAGTCATCCTCGGGGAGGAACTTGAAAGAAACAGATGTGACACGATAAAAAGACTATACCTGTTGAGCTGACCTGGTTTGAGATTACTAAAAGTAATCTTTTTAAAACACACACGCACTCCGTGTTTTCATGCACTGAGTCAAAAGTCAGCAGTCAGGGTCCCGGTGTATGGATACGTTGGCCGCCCTCACCCACAGTGGACTCCCTGAACTGAAAACCACACATATTACCCTTAACAATATTACTTCACAGAAATAAATATTGGAGTCCTAAGTTCTACAATAGAGATGAAGTCCTATGATACCAATTTGTCATGACCCGTCCCCCGGGGACTGTATCGTGACTACCCCAAGCCTGCCTTCTATAGGCCTGAGGCTGGAAACTAGCACCAAATGCGTAATTCCCTAAAACTGGGAAGGAATTGCCTTTATAAATCGTAAACACACACAACCAGAGTACAAGAAGAAGAAACCCCTATGTAAAAACTTTATGACAAGTATACTTAAAGTAAAGGGGATGGAAATAAAATCCCAACAGTAAAGTACAGGGAATGGACAAATATGTACAACTAAAAAGAAAAAGAGCTGGAAGGTGTCTAGAAGGTCCTGGATCTTCCACCATAGATCTACATGAAGGGTATGTATAGATAGCCTCCTTAGTGCTCCATGCCCATCTGTATCCTCTAGGTACGGACTCGTCATGAGCTCCACCTCCGGGTACCGTCCAGTCCTCGTACACTCCACCTCGTTCAGCACTGTTTGTCTTATACATCCAACACAACGAGGTGTGGGCATAAACCATGTAGGGGTGAATATAACGATACTCAGTAGGGACCCGGAGACACTCATGGTCCCACAAAATCCAAAAAGGATTAACCAAAATGTATGATTTCAACGGATAACCATTATATTGGTATATTCCCATACATCTACCTAAGTTGTCAAATAACCCATCTCAATCATGAAGAGAACACAAAGTTCATTGAATCAGCTCAAAATAGGATTTTTATTAATGAAACCATGGCTGATAGATAACTCCTCCTCTATCGGGTACAGTGGGCCTATCGTGACACTGAGGTGCTTCTCACTAACCTTGGATTCTTGAGGAATTCCTTCTATCGAGTACTGCGAGTCTGCTGCCAACTAACAGTTGCTCCGTCTGCTATGGGTCTGCAACCAAATCCCGGGCGTTGACCCTAATAGCCTACATAGTTACTCCTCCTGTCAAGTACCACGATCGTAATTTCATCTACCAGGTGCTCCGTCCACTATGGGTCTGCCACCAAATACCTGGCGCTCGCCACATGGCTAGATAGATCACTTCGAGTCAAAACGGTCAAGCAGTCATCAGGTCTGTCAGCTACTAGGTCTCCTCACTCTATTTGCTCGTTACCAGAAGGATCTTCTCCATAAGCTAATGTTCGATACTCCAAGTGTCATGAAGTCTCTCATAGAGGTATCTCAAAGGACAGTGATTTCATAGGGGTATCAACGCAATAGAAGACGTGTCAGTCAGACACTCGGTCGGTGAGTTATTAGCATTTTGGTCCCAGGGGCCATGTTGGATTTGTGTACGAACCAACCGGCCTGTGACTCAAATATACTTGGAACTCTAGTGGGGTATACTCAAAGGGACAAAAATTCTCTAATAATACTGGCATCTTTGACGGTTTATCAAATGGATGTCAGGTGCCAAAGATATGGACCAAGAAGGTAAGGGGTCAGTAATATGCCCGGGTCTGGTCCGACCCGGTCGGACTAACTCGGCCAAACCCAGTCTTGGCTGAGCCGGTCTGGGTCGACCTGGTCAAACTTGATGGGTCTGACCCGACCCATTGGGTGGTTCAACCCACTATGTTTTGACCCGGTCTGCTAGAACATACAGGGAAGAGAGCTTTTGAACACCCCCTACATGAACATCTAGTAGTAGAGGCTGACAATTTGTTGGTGGTTTCACTACATCACCACCAAGTGTTTCCATCTCATTCAATTTTCCATGAACGAATTCCACAATGATGTGAGATATGTCCTCACAGTCTCATCTCGAAAACTAGATTGGTCATCCATGTGGAGGCATACCAAGATATATCATGAAGTATAACAGTTAGAAGGTAATACATGGTGTGATATCTCTTATTCAAACAAATGAGAAAGTTATGCAACCATTTTTTTCATTCATTGAGCCGAACATAGAATTTGTTGTCCCAGTGTATGGATACGTCAGCTATTGTAGGAACACTGGACCACCCTAATCAAGAAGTCTAACTCACAACACAATAGACAGTTGGCCCAAAAAATGTATGATAATACCGGTCTTTGAGGGCGAACCATCCACCCTCTAAGACAACATTTTCACAACCCATCCCCTGGGGCCCATGCCATGACAACCCCAAGCCCTGTTGGAACCACAACCATACTATAAAAGAAATTTACTTTGGTTTTTGCGCAAAAATGGTTTTTATTCAAAAATAATTTCATGCATAATGATAGTTTTTTCTAAACAAGAATGTTTTTTCTCCTGGGTGTCGATGATGTATATAAATAAAAGCCCCCCCCCCACATTAAGAATGAATGAAGACTTAGAGATGATATGTGTTCTTATGTGTGTAAAACTTACATGAAAAGGGAGTTGCACAGAAAAAGATAATGTTTCACAGAAATGATAATGTAGCACCAAAAAAATAATGACGCGCTCAAAACTAAATGTTGCATGTGAAGGGTGTAGTTGCATGAAGTAATTTACACCTGAAAAAAATCATACATTCGAAAGTAATTTATTTTGTGCTGAGGGTATCTGTTGCACGCATTTTTCAGTGTATGCTGGTTGCATGATCTGACTATCTGGTTAAATTGTTCAGCGCTTTCATGTGCATCAATCTAGGACTTCGATGCAAGCTGTTTCTCATGCAGAATAAAGACAAAGTCTTCAATGAACATATATTGAAGTGATCTTCATGTTGATAAACTGAATTTGACTTCACTAAATATAGTGAGCAAGGGGGATCATGGGAAGGGATCTGTGGGTTGTAGTGATTTATCCCAGAACCTTTGTAATTGATGTGTGCAAGAAGGGAGTGACTATGACCGAATATTATAGTCCTTAAAATAGTAAATATTTGTGAATTTATGTATGATCGAACCCTATAAGCATATGATCTTTAGACATAGCCCTTTGAGGTGAACCATATAAAAGTGTTGTGTCATCTCCTAGAATTCATTTTTGGGCATATATAAGAAGTTATTACCAACATGGGAACAATATCTACAACATTAAAAATGAATGCTGTCACCCAGAATAAACCCACCCCTCTCAGGGTGTTCTAGGGTTGTTCAATCCCACCTCTCTAAGGACAGTGGCTGGAGACTAGTGCCGAAGGTGGAAACCTAAAAGTGGGAGGCATTTTCGAGAGTACATTTTCTCACACAGATGCCCAACCACATCCCAACACACTTAATGCGGAAAAAAGTACCACTAAAACAAGTTTTAGTGAATTACAACTAAATGTATGTGGGAAGGAATACAATCCTAACAATGAAATGAAATCAACAAGTACCAAAAGGAATCCCTGATAGCCATCGACAAGAAACACCACCATATTTGGAGATTTTTGATTCAAATGGAATCCTATGAAGTATATACTTTACTCAATATCCTATTGGGACCCGCCTAGTCCTAGTCAACTAAGTCCACCTTCATAGCGTCCATCAATCACATCACCCTGGGCACCACAATTGAGAATTTGGTCATCTGCAACAGATAAAACACGTGCATCCAAGGCATGTGCAGGGGTGAGTAACAGAGTAATAAGTAGGGACCCCAAAAAAAATTAATACAACAAAGAAATTTCATAATTTAATGAAAAAAACACAAGACAGCTCACACTAGATATAATCAAGGTTAGTAATAGTAGAACCATCCCTGAAAACATCATACATCTCAAATACTAGATAATTCCTTCTCTAGAAAGTATAGTTGGCCTACCAAGTCACATATAAGTTCTTCCCACTAAACTTGGACTGCTTTGGAACTCCTCCCTACTGCATACCGTGGGCCTGAATAGTCAAATTGATGTGCTTCGCACATGTCATGGCCAACTGAGTTACTCCACCTTGTCACGTTCAATGGACCTGCAATGTCAAGGAGAGGTGCTTCCCATCGGGGTATTACAAAGTCATAGAGAGGTGTTTCCCACTGGGTAAACATTTATCAGTCCTCAGGTATCATCTAGTCACAGGGTTGTGTGTGTAGTGCGCTTGGGAGAACCTCTCCTCAAGCCCTTCTATGCATCTCAACATCTGTGTATGTAACTGTAGAGTGTGCCAAAATATCCTCCTCATTGATAGGGCACCAACACCGAAAATGAAACATCGATCAGACACATGGTTTTCATGATTCGAGCATTCTCGTTAATAGGGGACCAGTTACGATGGGGCCTGGTCTTACCTGGTTAGACTGGCCTGACCAACCCAGCCCGAGGGTCCCACATTCCCTGGATCTTTTAGATGGACCTAACCCAACCTGGTGCGGGTGATAGTCGATCCGGTCCTGCCTAACCAGTGGGAATGACCCAACATGCCTCACTAGAAATGGCCCAGTTGGATGAGGGTCCATCCCACTGGGATGCCAGACGACCTGGTCTACTCTGGACCGACATGAAGGGGGCGCAGCTCCAGCCTGCTTGCGTGGGTTTGTTCTGCCTGCTAGGGACCGGCCACACGGTGGAGATGATGGTGTCATCCAATCGAGATGTTTCCTCGATGCTGCCTCCGAGTCCCCCTTTCCCAACAGGTTTGAGGAACTTCAGTAAGATGCAGTTGATGGACCATTGCTTTGCCAGCTATCTAGATAGCCCAAATGTGGTCCATCTCTCCACACGGTGCCTCGCATGGTGTTGCGTTCTCCAGTTCATTATTGCGGCTGAAGATCCTTGAATTCCCTATCAACATGGACCATCTGTGTAGGTCACCTCCATAGCTAGTAGGGAGTTATACGGACCACGGTATGCACTACAGTGGTCCATTCATTGATCCATCTATGTTTTTGGCCTCCAGTGAGTTCCCTCTTCAACACGAGGATCCCAAACATGCCTTGCCGTCATTTTTGGGGTACGTCCATTAAGGACAGACAAGAGGAGGTTCTCATGCCTTGTTTTCATTGGTCTGCGGCCTCCACGATAGAGGATTGATGATTGGAAAGGTTTTGGGAGTTTTCATTCAATCATTCAAGGATATGATTTGGACAATGAATAAATATAACCCCAAGAATTAATCACCCTCCAAAATAACACACAAATCACGCATCATCATCTTCATTAGTGGATCTATGTTCGTCAATTTTATAAAAGTATGGGGGATAACATCAAATCAAAAACACCTACCTCTTATAGATTATGATGCCACAATGTTCATCCTCGAGGGATTAAGATGTCGACATTGCTCCTAGATCTGGTCCTCAAATGGCATCGGTGATGATGATGTTCTACCTACGTTCATCATTATTCGTTGGGATGAATGTTCTTCATAGGTTCCTTCGAGAATTCTCCAAATTTTTAATTCATATTTCCTCAAAATGTCGAAATATAAATTTGATATTGTTGTAATGTTTCCATTATGATGTGACTTTGTGTCTTTACACTAGTGTTTTAGAAACAATTTCACTCTTACAGGTCATTAAAACGTCATTTCACTGAGAGTTAATGATACATCAATGATCATAATTAATGTGAATCATCACCACCTCATCATAGCCATGTAGAATCACCGTCCACCACTCAACTGAGAGGAAGAAAATAAAATAATTCTTATAAATCTTTTTATTATTTTTATCGTCAAGTCTGCAAAAAATAACTTTTCTGCTCGGCCCTTGCGGACCAATGGGAAGTCATTTATACATCAATCCTTGTGGTCATAATTTAATGGTTCCCTTGGTTAATTAATCTGAGAATGTGTTACAATGATAGA
Organism: Viscum album; assembly: GCA_963277665.1. Taxonomy (NCBI): domain Eukaryota; kingdom Viridiplantae; phylum Streptophyta; class Magnoliopsida; order Santalales; family Viscaceae; genus Viscum; species Viscum album. Next base: position 244,384,896 of record OY728122.1, on the reverse strand, counting down.
AAATATTTCTTGCAAGTTTACAGAATGTAACTTAAAACAGTTCAACATTCCTTTCTATGCTATTTGGGTCGCAGAATCACGAACCATCGAATTTCGTATTCTCGAAATAATTCTATATGGAAAAAATTACATGGAAATTCAGAGATGTTGAAATATATTATTATAATAAAATTATGTAAATTATATGAATATACCCTTAAAATAGGAAAATGAACATATCTGAAAAAATATGCATTACAATATAATGCAATTGGTACCCATTAAAGGAGTAGCAATGAAATTCTACAAAAAAAAAGATGAAAATATGGTCACAAATGTTATAATAAAATTATTTTTATTCTTAAATTAATCTGTAACACTCCCTAAATTATTATTTAATAGGTTCATATACATATGATGTCGATCAAACCTATGGTAAGTTATAAAGGTTCAAATCTAATTTTTTTCCTAACATATTTATTCGTAAGTATTTACTGGGGAATATCTATCATACATGTCTATGATTTCTAAATATTAATTAAATAAAATTCATTATATCATTCATTAATTTTTTAATGTCAATTTTTCCATTCTTAAATTTTTACAAAATGTTATCTATGGATTCCATTTTCATTTTCACTATGTGGAACGTTTTGAAATTTTCAGAAAAAGTACGAGATTATTGTTTTTAACTTATATGGCTGGAAAATATTTTTATTATTTCAAAATTTATAATATAATTGAATTTTACAATATGATCTTATAAGGTAATTTTAATATAAAATTATTCTTTCTATAATTTTGTGGCATTTCGTGGAAGGAAAATTATTTTGAAAAACAAAGGATATATTTTTTTGGAATTAAGCTCAAATATTTGATAAAAAAATTCCATATAAATGACATAGGATTATATTTCTATCCCTATTATTAATATTATTTTATTTTGATTTTGATGGAAATAATTTTTTTAAATCCATTTATCTTATATGGATTATATTATTATGAAATGATGTTTCAGAAACCCAATTTTCCTTGGGTTATATTATGGTGAATGGTTTGTGTTTTTTGGAACATGTAAGAATGGTTTAATTATGAGATTGGTGGGACCAATATATCCCTCCAATTCATTGATAAATGGGTTATATATCAAGAGATAGACATTACCGGGACAAAAACAAAATTTTGTTCAGAAATGTGAGGCTTGAACAAGGAAGGAACTAGGTTCAGTAATGGACTTAATCTATGATGATGGACTTGGAACTGAGACTTGACAAATATTAAATGATTTTGTATGCGTTTTTGTGTAAGAAATTAAATTTCAAGACTTATGTTATGACTATTGGGATTACATTTTGCTTTTATGGTTTATCCCATAACATGATATTATGTTCTTTTATATACAGGATAGGATTTTCAAATGTTATGCCCTTTTTATTATGACATGATTGATATTTCAGTTTATTTACCCTCATTGAGAATTTGATATCACCAGTTCATATGATTATTTTCCCTAGGTCATGATATATAGTATTGAGTAATATATATAATAAAGTAGTATAGATATGAAGAAATATGTGGGAGACAAGATAGATGTTTTATGAACAAGTGGTTTATGTTTCCAAGTATATAAACACACTAAAACTATAATGTTTTACATGGTTCTTTTATGTAATGTAATATATATTCATTAATGTTGATGTTAAATGTATAAGTAATTAATTTTCCATTATAGTTGTTGTCAAATATGTACTATAATTATCCTTTTGAAACTAGGATGAGAGAACCTTAGTAACAACCCTAACGATATGTCTATGTATAGGTTACAATCCTATTATAGTGTTTTAGAGATGTTCCTGAATAACATTGAATACAACCTACTATGTCCAAAATTGATATTTTAATCAGGAAATTTTTTGGATTTTTCCATTACGATTAGTGTTTCTCATACTATGGTTCATTGTTTTAGTCAATGGATAGAACCTAAAGAAACCACATTAATGTTGAATTCAATGGGCAATGTAATGATTTTCCCCTATGAAACCCAAAGTTATGTGAGCTAGATTGAAAAATATTTTAGCCATGATCACATAGCTTTATCAAGATACGAATCATTATAGACATCCAAACAATTAATGGAGGGAGTAACATTTTGTTTAATCCTTCAAGAGGAAGTGTCCACATTCATTCCGCAAGTCTTCTGATCCATTAGTAGCTAAATAATTGATTAGTACCACTGAAAATATATTTTTAGTTCTATAATGTTCTGAACATGATAATGTCATCATAGTAGTATATCGTTTAGAAGGTGTAGCTGATCAATGGGGGAATCTTATCCAGAATATGAGGAAAAGAGATGAAATTGAGTCTACAGAAATGGATGATTTCACGAACTTATTACTCAATATGTAAATTCTTCATATTCTTCGTACATAAATGGAGAAGGAGTTCCATGAACATTTGAAAAATGATGATGAATATGTTAGTACCTACAATGAAAATTTTACAAGACATGTAAGGTACACTTCTGGAATTATTATCCAAAATGACAGTAAGATTGATGGCTCTTTAGTTTTCTAAATCCAAGTGTCTAAATGGGATTTATCCATAAGGGACATTAATAGCTCCGGGGAATGTTATTGATGTGCTCTAATGTTTGACATGGTGATTAGAGTAACCCATCAGATTTATGGGATTAATATGTATTGATAAATCGTATTTAATGAAAAATGTAAAGACCACACTGAAAAGACTATGGGTTTTCTCTTATGCTTAAAGAGTTGAAAGAAACATTGAGGTAATTTTCTTAAATGGACTATTAAATGTTTTGTGTGTGTAAAAAATTGTCTCTAGGTTGTTGAATGTGGAAGTGTTGGAAAATAGATATACAATTGTTCAAACAAAAAGGGCTACATAAGATACTCCTCCAACACATCAATGCTATAAGTTCAAGGAAAAGAGGTAATTGTGTCAATCAATGTCATAATGCAAGTGGAATTGATGATTATCGACAACAAAAAACTCTTATGGGAAGGTAAAATGATATTTACATAAAATCATTGTCTGTGATGTGGAGTACGAAAATGAAGTCATGAAAGGTGAACGTACAATTCACTCTAATGTGGAAAATGTTTCATTTGGTTATCTATCCACCCACTATTTTATTTATAAAAACTATTCTAAGTACATCTCAATATAACATCAACAATTAGATTTTGAGTTAGTTGTGACAACTCTTAATGGAACAATGGTCACATAAAAAGCTTATAATTATTCGTCGGTTGATATTTGTGGGAAAGTGCATCCTCTAAATCATTCATTCCTTCCTATTTAGGAAATTCATAAGATTATTAGCATGGTTTGGCATTTTTTCTATATAGATATCATATCAATTTCCAATTAAGTGAAGTCACATTTCATATTCCAGATCAATCTATGAAAATCTATCTATACCAGAATGAATATAACCATCCATTTAAAATATCTTCTTTCTTATGGGAATTGATTTCTATAAATGAATCTTATTTATCTCAAATGGTTGGGGAGAAAATCACAATTAATAATACACCCATTTTATGAGATTTTGATGATGTCTTCTAGGAGGAATTTCTTTGTCTTCCACCAAATTGTGAAGTGGAGTTTTCAATAGAACTCAAACAATGTTCTAGGTGTATTTCAATAAAACCTTGTAGAATCGCCCAAATTGAGTTGCAGTAATTAATGAAGCATCTTCAATATAATATTGATATAGGATTCATACACCATAGTGTGTCACCATTAAGAGAACATGCTCTGTTTGTTAAGAATAATGATTGATCAATGAGACTCAATATTGATTATCGATAACATAACAAGATCACTATCATGAAAAAATATCAAATTCCCCACATTTATGACTTATTCAACCAACTACACAGAGCTTAATACTTTTACAAGATTGATCTCTATTCGGGATATCGTCAATTATGGTTCAAATATGAGGATATACCAAAGATATCGTTGCGTACAAGGTATAGACACTCTGAGAAAATATTGATTCAATTTGGCCTTTCTAATGCCCTCACAAACATCATTGATTTAATTAATAATGTCTTTAGGGAATGTCTTGATCAATTTGCGGTAGTATTTAACGATTATTTTTTGGTCTATTCGAAGAGAATAGATGTATAGGAATATCACATGAGAATTGAATAAAGACCTTGAGAATAGAGAATCTTTATGGAAAATTTACCACGGGAAATTTTTTTATTCATATTGATTCATTTTTTGTCACATAATCTCAAGAGAATGGATATTAGTGGATCCATAAAAAATAGAAGTTGTTCAATGTTTTTTGAGATAAAAACGGAAACTTAAAACCGAGGTTTTCTTGGTTAGGATGGATATTTACGACATTTTGTGAATGATTTTTCACGATTATAAAATACACTCACCAAGTCGAAAATGAAAGGAGTTATGTTCGTTTGCTTATAGGAATGTGGAAAAAATTTCAGATATCTAAAATGAAGGATAATTAGTGTACATATGATCACAATTCCTTGTTGAAGAGAATGGTTTGTTATATATAGTGATTCCTCCATGAAGGGGGTGGGATGTTTTCTTATGAAAAATGATATTCTAATTGGTTATGCCTTGCTATAGTTCAAAATCCATTAGCAACATTACCGAAATCATGATTTGTAGTTAGCTATAATAATCCTTTCATTAATGATAAGAATGCATTGTTTCTATGGTGAAAGATGTGATATTTATATGGATCATAAAATATTAATGTATATTTTCAAATAAAATGAGTTGAATATTCTCCAATAAAGATCGTTGGTGTTTAATAATGATTACTACTAATCAATACATTACCAACCTAGTAAAGTAAACTAGGTGGCAGATGCTTTGAGTCAAATTGACCTTTCTATCCTATCCATGATGAGGATTATGGAAGATCTAATATTTATGGACTTTCAAATTATGGATCTTGAAATGTTAATTTATGGGGATAAATATTATATTTATCAAAATAATGTTTAGTTATCTATATAAGATAAGATTAAGGAGTCGAACTAGGAAGACATAGAGTTATAAAAGAATATGAGAAATGTTCATGTATTCAACCTCTAATGTGAAGAATAATATGCTTTAGGAACTGAATTTTCATTCCTCACGTACAAGAATTTATGAAGGATCAATGGGGTGAGGATCATTTTTCATCATTGACTATTCATCATAGAATTACATAGATTTATAGGGACATTAAATAGTATTTTTGGAGGAATGGCATGACAAGAGATGTTGACGAATATGTATCTCAATGCATGGTTAGTTAGCAAGTTAAAGATGAGAGACATGATTCTATGGGGATGTTATAACCATAATGAATTTCAAAATTGAAATGGTAAAACACTGCTCTTGGATTTATTATTAGTCATCCCAAAACATCCAAATTCCATTTTTCTATATGGGTTATAGTTGATCGCCTTATGATGTTGGCACACGTCATTACTATTAGAGAACAATTAATTCTTGATAATATTTCCACGATATATATAATGGAAGATAAATGATTTTATGGAGTACCAGTTTCCATTATATATGATCAGCATTTTTGGATTACCTCGATGTTGTAGTGAATTTTTTAGTATTCTCTGGATACATAGTTATGTTTCAGCACTATTTATTATCCATAGATAGAAATTCATTCTGAGAGGACAATTCATGCTATAGAATAAATGTTGAGAGATTTATCTATGTATTTAAAAGATTATTGGGATTAAAACCTAACTTTTGTTGAATTATATTACAACAATATCTTTCACTCCAGTATTCAGATGAATTCTTATGATGCCATATATGGAAATAAGTGCATAACTCCAACTTAATAAAATTTGTTTGGGGAAAATAAAGATATTTCTACCTCATCTTGTAAATGATATGGGAAATAGGATCAAATATATTCAATAACACATTAGAGCATATCAATGTCATGCCCCTTCCCCCATGCATGTATCGTGACTACCCAACGCTCACCTCTTATAGGCTAGGGGTTGGCGACTAGCACCAAAGTCGTAATTCCCTAAAATTGGGAAGGTATTGCCTTTATAAATCATAACCACAAACAACTATAGTACAAGTAGAAGAAAATAATAAGTAAAAACTGTATGATAAGTATTCTGAAAGTAATGGGGCCGGAAATACAATCCCAATTGTAAAGTACAAGGAAATGAAAAACATGTACAACTAAAAAGAAAAAAAACTGGATGGTGTCTAGTAGCTCCTGGATCGTCCACCACAGATCCTACATGAAGGGTAGGTACAGTTAGCCTCCTCAGTGCTCCACATCTATCCATCTACTCTGGGTACCGACTCGTCATGATGTCCACCACCAGGTACCATCCAATCCCTGTACACTTCGCCTTGGCCATTGTTTTCCATCATCTACAACCAACAAAACGAGGTGCGGGCATAGCCCATGCGTGGGTGAGTATAACAATACACGGTAGGGACCCCGAGACCCTCAAGGTCTCACAAAATCAAACAAGGATAAACCAAAAATTAGGACTTCAACGGATAACCATTACCTAGGTATATGCCCATACATATACCTATGTTTTCGAGTAACCCATCTCAAAAACGAGGAAAACACAAAGGTCATTGACTCTGCTCAAACCAGGATTTTTATTAACGAGACCACAGATGCTGGATAACCACTCCTCTATCGAGTACAGTGGGCCTGTCCAAGCACCAAGGTGCTTCTCAATAACCACGGACTACTGAGGTATTACTCATGTCGAGTACCGTGGGTCTACTTCCAACTACCAGGCGCTCCGTCCGCTGTGGGTCTGCCACCAAATATTGGGCGCTCCTCCTAATAGCCAACAGAGGTACTACTCCTGTCAATTACCACGGGTCTTCTTCCAACTTCTAGGTGCTCCATCCGCCATGGCTCTTCTGGAAAATAATGGAAATCTGGCGCTCCCCCTCCCAGGAGTATAGACTATCTCGAAGCCATAGTCCGAGAGTAAATCAATCCATCATCGATGCCTCAGGTTTAGATCCCTCTGAGGGAAGTTATATCTGAGACATTTGTGATCAAATTACACGGTAAAATGTTCGCCCATCAGATAGTGCTGCCACATCATTGAGGCGAAGACCACTACTGCTAACTCCAGGTCATCAGTAGTGTTGTTCTGGTCAGGCTTTCTCAACTGTCGAGAACCATATACAATCACAACTCACTCCTACATCAAGACGTACCCGAGTCTGCTCCCTGATGTATCGTAATAGATTACGTACCCTATGCCTTCCTCTAGAATCCTTAAGATGGGGGGCACAAGTTAGCCTCTTGTTCATCTCATGAATGCTCTTCTAGAATCTCTCTGACCACATGAGGGGTTTCTATTTCTTCATCAAGGCAGATAGAGGTGCTACAACTATGGAGAAACCAGGAAAAAATATATGGTAGTATCTAGTCAAGCCCAAGAAATTATTTACATTCTTCACACTCATGGGTGGATCCCACGCATGTACCTCCTTGATCACTACTGAATCCACTGCAACTCTAGCCTCTGAGATGTAATGTCCCAGAAAGTGAACCTCTCAAATCCAAAACTGGCACATCGAGAGCATACCATAAAGTTGGTGCTCTCAGAGTGTGTCCAGTTCTACATGAATATGGTAGGCATTCTCCTCCTCAGTAGTTGAGTAAATCAGTATGTCATTGATTAAGACTGCGAAAAAGAGATTGAGGTAAGGCTAGAAGATCCCGTTCATGAGACACATGAACACCACTATAGCATTGGTTACGCCGAAGAGCATAACCTAGAAATATTAGTGGTTGTAATGACACCTGATGTCCGTATTCTACACGTCCTCGTCTCGAACACAGAGCTAGTGATAGCCTGATCTGAGGTCTATCTTCAAGAACCATCGAGCTACCTAGATCTGATCAAAGAGGTTGTCAATCCTCGGATGTGGGTACCTGTTCTTCACGGTCACCAAGATCAGGCGATGATAGTTGAAACAGAGCCTCAAGATCTCGTCCACCTTCTTGGTAAACAGAATCAGGGCTGCACATTGTGAAACACTGGGCCGAATGAATCTGTTCCCCTACAAGTCCTCCAATTGTACCTGCAACTCACGATTATCAGCGAGAGCCATTCGATAGGCTAGAGTAGATATTAGTGTCGTCCTGGGGTAAAGGTCAATGTATAAGTCCACCTCTCTGTGAGGTGGTAGTCCTGGAACATCATCAGGGAAAACATCCGCGTACTGGTCCACCACTAGTGGATAACTCCTACTATCCACATCAACTGCTCTGAGGGTAAGGCAAGAAAACTGGTGAGGGATCTGCTACACCCTCCTCCGAGTAAGTTCTTCATGCATTGTAATGGTTCCTTTCTCTTCGGTGAAGGTGAAACTAGTCCCATCCGTGAGGACACACAGCACATTGCTCCTAATACAGTCGATCTAAGCATGGACTGTAGATAAATAGTCCATACCCAAGATGACGTCGTAAGGCCTCGACGCCGCCACAAGGAGATCCGAGCAGAATCTATCACCTCCTAGAGTAAGCTAACACTACCAGCACCAGCACGTAATCGTCGAGTCTGCTCTCGTAGTAGAATCTAGTGGTAAGGATCGAACCAACGAATCCTTAGGAATCTCCAACGGAAGTGGAAATGAATGAGTGACTGGCAACCGTGACTATAAGAACTGTAGCTATGGTGGAATGAACACAGATCGTACCTCGAATCATCTCCAGTGTGCCGTGATCATAGGCCTCAGTTTCCTGAAGATGTGATCTTCCTTGTCCACCTGCTCATTGTGGTTGTTGTGGACCTCTTGGTGGTGGTGGCAGTAGCACCTCATAACATCTTCCAACACCAGCTGCATGGCTGGCTCCTCTGCCATGTCTTCCTCCGCCCTATGGAACGCCTCAATTGAACCTATTCCTTTGCCTGGGGGGTCCCTCAACATTCTGTTGATTGTTAGATCAGTGGGTCGGACAGTCACGAGCCATGTGACCAAGCCCGCAAAAGGAGATATACTATCTGATCCTGGTATGTCTGGCTTGGTCGTCACTTTGGGTGCCCCGCACAACTGATCTGGAGTTGTGCGGTCGACCACCTATAGGTCTGGTCCTCTTGGACCTCTGTGTCATATGTCTACTGACAGCTCCAGAGACTCTGTTTCATGTCATCTAGTAGTGGGTCTTGCTGCTGGTGACTGCTCAGTAAGAAAACTCTTCACTAGGAGGGCTCGCTCGAACTCCCCCGACTTCGTCGGGATTCTGTGGGAGACAACTAAATATCTAATCTCTCACATGAGTCCCTGCTCAAAGGATCAGGCCCTAAAGAACAGGTCTCATACCATATTAGTGAAGTAGTGTGAGAGGTCTGTGAACCTCAATGACTACTAAGATACACTCATTCTTCCATGTTGCAGATGAAGTAGCACAATTATCCACACCGCTCGAAGGATGGATGGTACAAACTCTGCCTGGAATAGACTCTCAACATCTGCCCATAGAAGTATCGCCTCGTCATGCATCAGGAGCATCAGGCTCCACCATATTCCTGCTACTGCCCGAAGGAGTCTAGAAGAAAGGATCACCATGAAGTCAGATGGTGTCCCTACCAGTCTGAAAACACTCACCATAGCCTCTAGCCAATCCTCAGTCGTTTGTGGGTTCTTCTCTTCCTGGAACCTGGGTGGCCTCTGGTGCTGAAACTCGTGCAGCGCGCTCAAGCGTTGTGCACTCTCTGTTGCTGGGGCTAGTGGAATCTGTGGACCAACGGGGAGTAGTACTGTTGGTGCCTCAGCTGTTGCCTCAACAAGAAGAGGGCTATGTTCTGAGGCCTCGTCGTTCGGTGGGATATCAGTACATACAACTCGCTGAGCTCTAGATAGTCGTCCGCGGGGAGGCATCTTGAAAGAAACAGACGTGACACGGTAAGAAGACAATACCTGGTGAGCTGACCTAGTTTGAGCTTACTAAAATAAATTTTTTGAAAACACACACGCAATCAGTGTTTTCATGCGCTGAGTCGGAATTCAGAAGTCAGTGTCCCGGTGTATAGATACGTTGGCCACCCGCACCCACAGTGGACTCCCTAAACATAAAATCACACTTAGTACCCTAAACACTATTGCCTCACAGAAAAGAAATATCATAGTCCTAAGTTATGCAGTAGAGTGGACGTCCTCTGATACCAATTTGTCATGACCTGTCCCCCGGGGACCGTATCGTGACTACCCCAAGCCCACCTTCCATAGGCCCAGGCTGGCCACTAGCACTAAAGGTGTAATTCCATAAAACTGGGTAGGAATTGCCTTTATAAATCGTAAACAGACAAAACCATAGTACAAGCAGAAGAAAAAACTATGTAAAAAACCTATGAAAAGTATACTGAAAGTAAAGGGGCCAGAAATACGAGACCAACAGTAAAGTAAAGGAATGGAAAAATAGGTACAACTAAAAAGAAAAAGATCTAGAAGGTGTCAAGCAGGTCCTGGATTGTCCACCACATATCCTACATGAAGGGTAGGTACAAATAGCCTCCCCGGTCCTCCACATTCATCTGTATCCTCTGGGTACCGACTCGTCGTGAGGTCCACCACAGGGTACCGTCCAGTCCTCGTACACTCTGCCTCGGTCAGCACTGTTCATCTCATGTATCCAACACAATGGAGTGTGGGCATAGCCAGTGTAGGGGAGATTATAACGATACTACCTAGGGACCCTGAGACACTCAAGGTCCCACAAAATCGAACAAGGATCAACCAAAACATATGATTTCAACGGATAACCATTACATTAGTATATTCCCATACATATACCTATGTTATCAAATAAACAATCACAATCATGAGGAAAACACAAAGGTAATTGACTCAGCTCAAACTAGGATTTTTATTAACGAAAGCACGACTGCAATAGAACTCCTCCTCTATCGAGTACAGTGGGTCTATCGCAACAGTGAGGTGCTTCTCACTAACCTTGGACTGTTGAGGTATTCCGATTATTGAGTACCGCTGGTCTACTGCCAACTAACAGGCGCTCTATCAGATATGGGTCTGCCACCAAATAACGGGCGCTGCCCCTAATAGCCTATAGAGTACTCCTCTTATCGAGTACTACAGGTCTGCTGCCAACTACCAGGCGCTCCGTCTGCCATGGGTCTGCCTCCAAATACTGAGTGCTCCTTACATGGCCAGTCGAATCACTCCGAGTCGAAACGGTCAAGCAGTCATCAGGTATGTTGGCTACTAGGTCTCCACACTCTGTCTGCTCGTTACCGAAATGATCCGCTCCAAAAGATAATGTTTGATACTCCATGTTTCAAGAAGTCTCTTGTAGAAGTATCACAAAGGTCCGTCATGTCATATAGGTCTCAACCCAATAGACAGCTTGTCAGCTAGACGATCGGTCTGTGAGTTCTTAGCATTTTGGTCCCGGGGGCCAAGTTAGATTTGTGTACGAACCAACCAGAACATGACTGAAATATATCCTTATCTATAGTGGGGGTATACTCAAAGGGACGAAAATGCTCTAATAATACTGGCTTCATTGACGGTTCATCAAATGGATGTTAGATGCCAAAGTCAATGCCAATGAAGGTAAGGGGTTAGTAATGTGCCCTAGTCCGGTCCGAACCGGTCAGACCGACTCGGCCAAACCGACTCGGCCAATCCCAGTCTAGGACGACCAAGTCTGGGTCAACCCGGTCAGACTATATAGGTCCAACCTGACCCATTGGGTGGGGCATCTCACTATGTTTTGACCCGGTCTGCTGGGCTCGGCCAAGAGGACCGCGAGGGCGGTTCGGCCTGATAGTCGCCATGTAGGTGGCTTGGTGACTCGGCCCGGGAGACCGGTCCGGTTCGGCCAACAACACCACGGGGGACGTCGCGGGTCGGCCCATGAGGCCGGTGGCCACGAGGCCAGCAAGCAAGCCGTGCGGGGCGTAGGCAGGCCAACCGGTCACTGGTAGGCCGCAGGTGCACCGGGCAGGGTGTCGGGGCGGCGAGCAGAGCACCGGGGCAGCGCGCTGGGGTGCGGGCAGCGCGCCGGGGTGCCGCGGGGGCGCCGGGCAGGGCACCGGTGTGCCGGGAAGTCCACCGGCAATGGCCAGACAGGCCACCGGCAGGGCGCGGGGGCACCTGGGAGGCCGCTAGCGGGGTGAGGGGGTGCCCAAAAGGCCGCCGGTGGGGCGCTGGGTATGCCTCTGGCAGGGCATGGGGGTGTCGGGTTGAGTGATGTTAGGCGCGAGGGCACCGGGCGGTAAACCGGCAGAGCGCAGGGGGGCCCGGCAGCACGTCGGTGGCTCGTAAGAGCGCTAGGCAGCGTGCCAGGAGGGGGGCGGGACCAGCGCTCCGCTAGGGCTTTGGGGTGTTGGTCAGTGCGCCACTGGGGTGCTGACAGAGCTGGGAAGTTAGTGGGGCAGGCGGGCAGCACGCTAGGTTGTGGTAAGCATTTCGGCGCACCATGGGGGCGGCGCGGTTCGTGGAGGCCATAGGTAGTGCTGCCCTTGTTCACCGTCTTCATCTCCGTTGCCTCTTTACCAAGCCATCGTCATCAAAAAATAACAAACACAGGGAGGGTTGGACCATGTTTATGCGGCCCTAGCCCTCCTCGGTACGGTGATAGAAATTGGCGATTCTCATACCATATCTTTGTTCGATGAAGAATGAGGTTTAAATTCAAATATAAAAATAACACAAATCTCTATACATTTTATTTTCCCGTAGTCATTCGTTGACGTCGTGGAATGATGGTCGTCAATCCATGGTATACGATCACGTCCCACGTCAAAGGGGTCTGAGGTAGAAGGTCGAAGAAGAAGAGTGTCGTCGGCGTTCTTCGCATTCATCACATTCTTCATTTGGAGGACGGTTCTTTGTTGGATGTTTCACCAACAATACCACCAGAAGAGAATTCCATCCCAAATAAAATAATAGTTTTCCTATTATTTTAAGTGTTGGCATGTAATTCAAAAATGAGAATTAAAAACCCGGCTCCCCATAATTAAATTCATTAGTGTTGTCCCATTGATTTGGAGGATGCCAAGACGCTCTCCTTATTAAAACAAAAGCCTTGGTGCTATTAATTGCATAGGGAGGTCAAAGGCTCCCACTCATTAATGAGGGAGAGTGGAGAGGTTTCATCCTCCACCATCAATTGGGGTCGTGTAGTCCCCACCCCTATCATTAATTGGGAGGTTTTGTGACTCTGGTGGTCCACACCTCAAATATCCTCCTGTGGGAGGTTATGCTTGCGTGGGCCCCACCACCATAACCTCTCATGGGAGGTTAGGGTGTGGCGGTCCTACAACCAACCTCCAAAGGGACGTTTTATCCATCATGCTCAACACATAGCAGCTTAAAAATAAAATAATGTTTTGTACATTATTTTATTATATTTTTATAAAAATACAAAAATTATCTTTTGTTCCCGACTCACTGTCGTCAAAGTGAAAGTCTTCATAAGTGAAAACCAGCACTGTGAGTTCAATAGTGACCTCAGATTTCCATTCCGAGAACCGGTTCAAAGGTTATAAAAATTCAGCTCATATGTTTACTGAACGTACCTGAACAAAACTTCATAAATTGTTTCTGGACACACTGGGTCTCGGAATCAAGCACCGTCAGAAACTGCAGACTAGTAAATTCCGATATATTTAAAAATTAAAATTTCACGAGAATTACGGGTCATTACAATCAATGAAAAAAAAAGTTATGCTGACAACCGAATAAAAGACCCAGAGTTTGAAGTAGGTGATAAAGTGTTTTTACGAATATCTCCCTGGAAGAGAGTAATGAGATTTTAAAAGAAGGGAAATCTGAGCCTGATGTATTTTTGTTGTTTTGAAATTATACATCGTATTGGAAATTCATCTTACTAATTGGGTCATCCACCGAATATCTCTTAAGTTAATGATTTGCTCCATGTATCTCTCCTAAGAATGTACGTACCTGAACCATCACATGTACTAATCACTGATGTCAAACCACTAGAGAAAGATCATTTTTTTGAAGAACAACTGGTAGATATTCTATATTGTAGTGAAAAAAATCATAAAAACCCAGACCAATCTCTTGGTTAATGATTAATGGAGGAACAACGAGTTTGAAGAAATTACATGGGTACATTATGATATGAATAATTATATGTATCCTAATTTGTTTGTTTTCAAGTGACATATTTTGTTGGTGAAATTTTATTTAATTGGTGGGGGAAGAGTCTAACCCCCAGATATTTTTATGGTAATTTTTTTTAAATAATTATTATTCTTCAATAGCTTTCTTTGCATGAAATCATGAGTTTAGAGGAACTGGGGGATATCCATGTTATTAAATTACAATTATAACATAGTAGTTGTGTTAGTGGGAATAATTATAAATAGCTTATAAAAATGCAATGTGAATTCATTTTCTATCAATTATTTATGAAACATATAATTTTCTATTTATATTTTTGAGTGAATTACTATTTTCAATGAAATTAATGACATTTATATGTGTTATATACCTAATAAAATTCCTTTTATTTTAATCAAAGTGATATTTTTTAATGTATGAATAAAACACTATTTAATGTATAAAAACTTATTTTTAAAAGGATAAATTAACACCTTTGAATGGATATCCCCTTATAATTAATTATTTTGACACACTAATAATATATATATGACAACATTAACATTATATTTTGATGAAAAATATATAAAATTACTTTGGATGAAGTTCAAATATTTTACTGATAACATTTATGTTTTGATGAATACTAAAAATACACTATGTTGTAAATGAAAATTACTATTTTTCATTGGAATAATTTGTATTGTTAAATTATATAATTGAATTATTTATATTTAAAAATATTATATATTATTACCATTTATTATTATGTAAGTCATTGGAATTAATTTTATTTTAAATTGATATTTATAACCATCTAAATCTTTTGTAATATTGTAATTTTTAAAACGTGTTTTCTCATTTCAACAATGAGATTAATTTTAAATTACTTACTTTTTCTCATTTCTATTGAATTTACCAAAACAAAATTCCATAGTTTGAATCAGTAGATCCAAATTATTTAAATATATTTCTTTCTAAGAAATATGAATACTAACATTGATAAAATAATAAAAATGGAAAAAAGGTAAATCACATAATTATGTGTAAAAATAATGTTATAAAATTATCCTAACTTCTTCATTAACTTATTTGGATGAAAATAATTTTCTTTATATCAAACATGAGTTGAAATCATATCCATTAAAACACACCTGGATGAGATTAGGACATTTAATTTATTTTACTTAACAAAAAGTTGAAGATCTCACAATCAATCATTAATAATTAATTGTTTTTAATATATCTATATACTGAAGATAAATTTGATTATAAATACTAATTTGAAAGCTAAAATGTTTTTATTTATCCAAACGTTTTTTTTTGTAATTACTAGGATGAAATAGTTTCATTATTGACTTATTCTTTTATAATGATAAAATTAAATAATTGAATAGAAATCAATAAAAATCAATCAATTAAAATATTAATAAACATAAAACGCACAAACACATGAAAAAAACTACAATGGTCAGGTATATAGCAACCCTACTGATCGAAGAGTGGACTTATTGACTATTAGGTGGATTATAAAAGATATTATGAAACTTATAATATTTTATGTAAAGTAAAGAAAAATTTGTCACATTCAAGGATTAAAAGAATATAACATTTTAAATATTGGGTTTTCAAAAGATAATTTTGACCACAAATATTTGTATAAAATACAATGCATTTATATTCATCATATACATGATGTGTACATTTTTTAGATCCTCTTGCAATCTTGTTGGGAGTATGCAGCTTGTCCCGGGGGTACACGACATTTTCAGCTATCCCAAGTCTTACCTATGTGGATGAACCCCACAAAAAATCTATTCTACATTTACATGACGTGTTTGTTTTGTACACAACATGTACAAACACATGGTTTACTACCCATGTAACCTAGTTATCCTCGTGTACCGATGTCGTTTCAATGTACCATTCCTTGTATTGAATGCTCTTTCTCTATACCATTATAGAACTTGTACATTCTCATGTAATAAAAACATTGTCCATGAATATCCATTTTTCACACTGAGTCATCCAAGGAGGCTCACATGCCATATGACATGGGACACATGCCATGTGCTCCTTAACATCAGCTGGAACATTTGTGTCGTAACCAGGGGACCCACACACTATGAATTATTAGATTACATTTCAGGTGATATAATAGTTTCTAGAATACCGAGTTATTACTCATGCTCACATATGTGTTTTCACATTCTTCAGATTCAGCATCAATCAAGAATAAATATTTGGATTTGATCTAGCTGATCCTCACTGTCAATGTGAAAGACTTTTCAGCTACCATAACTATTTTGAAATAAAAGGTTTTCATCCAATTAATCTACCACATGTTTCTATGTAGGGGTATGAAACACTATACTAATTCTATTTAATCCCTTACATTCCCATATCCACCATCGAATACTTGACCCATATCCATCTTCTATTTCTGTACCCATGGTTTGGATCTATCATAATAAGAAATGGTTGCAAATTATCCAGAATAATGAATCTATTGAACAATTTAAAAAATTATTTTTAATGATGATCGTGAGAATTTTTTTTGGATATGTCCATAAACCATGAAATTAAGTAATTAACCTCGACCATTTTCTATTTTCCAAAATTTTGTTTTCATATAAGGATAATTGAACATGTAAAATCAGCAAACAAATATTTAACGATTCCATCCAATAAAATCTAATGACAATGAATGGATCAATACATGTTCACATAATTGAATTGTGATTATAGAGGATTAATAAAGTGGTGAAATACTAGATGTAAAAAACACATAACTAGTGTTTTTATCTATCATTGATGACGTGACATTTGGTTTTTTCCATTGAATAGCTCCACCATATCTGCCCTCATGATGATCCACGATATGATCTAGATCAGTTGCTTCCCACTAAGAAAACATTCTTCTATAGGCATCTAGGTCCCTACAATTAAATAGGAATCACTATGATAAAATCTATAAACATATATTTATGGATGGTTAATTCACTCTGTTGAAGAAATATAAAAAAATTCTTTCAAATAAATTATTTTATTACTTTGGAATCCCCTGCAAATTTTTCACAAAATATCAATGTTGATCAAATTTTAGACATTCTAAGACTAAAACCACTATTCAGGATTTAATGGTTCCCTCTGTTATCTGATCTGGGCACTCTTTTAAAAGTTATTTCACTTATAATAGAAAACCATATGTGCTTGAAATTTTATATTTTAATATTTTTCAAATATTTAATCCTTGCACAATATGAATCAGAATCGCATGCCATCTCAATGAATTGTATCAAAATAATCCAATTCATAATTAAATATAATAAATGGAAAATCTGATATGCTTAATTATCCCCACCCTAGGGATTTACATCCTTGAGAATCAAACATATGTCTAATCAAACAGATGAGGGTATTAAGAATGAATATAAGCTTCCCACTCCCACATTCCCTTTTATATATTCACATGCATCCACTAGGAATACACTAAATTAATCGATCACCATTAATGATACTCTCATATTCATCCTCTTTCTCCACTATGTCCTCAAAAAATGTTAATCTACCCTTTATTTCTAGAACGCACCATTCAATGATGTTCGATGGTCCATGCACGTACCTCCACAACTATGACATGTGGAAGGATTCATGTACCTGGTATAACTATAGATTTTGAGATAAAAGGTAGACCACCTCTCATCCTCAACAAGAATATGTCATGGGATTATGGAAATCATTGAATGCTTACCACCGTGACAAAATCTACACATTCCACTTCGAAGTGAAATAATAAGTAACACATTGTCTCCTTCATCGAACACCTAAAGCCTCTTTCACCATTAAATATAAGAATTAAAAAATAATCTATGTAATCTTTATTAGCTGCTAGATTATATGCACCTTCTATGTGGTAGCTCGCACTAACTCAGGGACCATGACTCCATACTCTCCTTGGACATTATAGCAATGTGTTGAACTATATGGATGCCATTAAAAATCCATAAATGGTTGTATACCGATGATGGAATGGAAGATATATATGTACATAAACATCATTAATAGACAGTGATCCTCAAAAACTGCTGACCAAATATAAAATTCAATCATACAGAATATCCTCCATAACATAAATGGTCTTCAATATCTAGGAATTAGTTTTTTGGTGAATATATTTTCTCAAGTGTAACAAGGTCCCAAACACATCCTAAAATAACATCCACAATTGAGATGTAAAGAGAGAATCGTGATCCAAAAATACTCATTGATATAACTCCATGTAGTTGAACTATATCCTAAAAAATTTTGTATCTCATTCTCTCTACTTAACACTTCTCCAATATTTTAATGTACTGGACTAACTTGGTGATTCATTGAGTGATCACCCATATGGAACTATGTAGAATGGACGTACATAGTGAGGCTATATCTGATTCCATATATATGTCATTCCATATCCATTATTGATCCTCAAGGTGTTGAGTAAAACCTAGTGGAACCTAATTATCATCCATCACTTAATGATATGTAAGGCTTCATGAAATAACTTTTCAACTAATTTATTTATCCTTGGCCATAGAAACTATCATCAAAAGCCTGAGTACAACTTCTCCAAAAATGGATATACTAACAAGGGGAGATATGAAACACTCTTATATCATCCTCCTGCAATTCCACTAGTAATAATATTCAAATTTTGAAAATAATGATGTTATCCACACA
Source organism: Viscum album (assembly GCA_963277665.1). NCBI lineage: Eukaryota > Viridiplantae > Streptophyta > Magnoliopsida > Santalales > Viscaceae > Viscum > Viscum album. The sequence goes on along the minus strand of OY728122.1, from coordinate 244,366,062 downwards.
TTTTAAATATCTATTAGAAGCTTTCCTTACAGACATCTGACCATTTGGGGCCTCGTAGTTGGTATCACCAAGTCGTGCCTCCCTAAATCAGTATAACAGTGTAGGAATGACAACCATCAATAGGCGGTAAGATTTTCCATCTCCATCAACAAAGAATAACTACAATGAGGACAAATACTACAACTCCACATTCAATCACATCAAAATAGATATTCTATAGAGGGAATCTAGAACAACGTTGCCCTATTATGAGTATAGAAAAAACCGATGTTATTGTCATAGAATACCTATATCCCTCACCAATTTCTCATGTTCATATTATTTAAAGAGAATATATACTCGAGGATTATATTGTTAGTGTAGGGGAAATATCATTCAACAATCAGGTAGTGTCATCATATCTCCAAAGAGAAGACTACCAAAACTATCTCAAGATCATATGTCGAATAATTCAACTCATGCCGTCTAAAATAGAGCAGACCATATAGAATCACCAATTTCGTCTCCATCATGAAACAACCAATCCTAGTTTATAATGAATAAAATAATACCTTGTACTAGGAACCTTTATCATGTTTCCTTAATATGGGAAAACCTTTAAACCTCTTCCTCTTCTCCTAACAAAATACTAGATCATTTCTCTCTACAGAAATGGATTCCCCTTTATGATAATGTTTTTATGGTATCTATCACAATAGAGATGTTCGGTACAGACCTCTAAATGTAGCATTACAATCCAATGAATGTACGCACATTGGTAACACTCTTGGTTGGTTCCAAAGCATGCAATTCATCTACCGTCACTAAATCTATTGAAACACAAGCCTATAAGATTAAATTCCCAAGAATATTGGACTCTCAAATCCATAACAAACACTTTAATTGAATCACGAAAAGTTTTATCTCTCATTATGTGTCTAGATCTTTCAAAATTGTGTCTAATTATCCTAAATGGATGTCAAATACACTAGGATATCATAAATGAAGACTACAATGAACTGGGCTATGATTATTTGAATGATCCAATTCATGACTCTGAAGATCACTACTATGGTGTTTGTCATACCTAATAGCATCACCAAGTTTTATAGTGGATATAATGATATCATAACATTGTCTTAGGTATGTCCTCATCCCATAATTGTATTTGCATACAACATGATATATGGTAAATCATTGATAATCATCATGCCCCTTTCATCTAAACAATGAGGTCGTTAATCCTTTGTAGTGGATACTTGTTATTCACAATCATGTGGTTTAAGATATAGTAATCGATAGATAACCTCATGATCACATTATCCTTAATGTAATGACAAAACTAGGGCATCCTAGGATGAAACATTGGGGATTAAAAATACCTTTCTCTATAATTTATTTAATTATACCCTAAAAATTCGAATCCCAATAGGAGGTATTTGATATGGAGGTGTAGATATAGGAACTGTACTGGTGTGTATCTCAATGAGAAATCAATTCACCTTATGTTGTAGTAAACATGGAATATCATAAAAAAAGATGTTCTCAGACTCCACCACCAATGTAGGAAACTTCTGACTCATATCATCCACTACACTTATGGCCAAGACCAACAAAGGAAGAGTAATGAGATGATTCCTACATTGCATGAGTCTATCTAACATTGCAGGTATTTCAATTTAACCCTCAATGGTTAACTTGGACTCATCATTTTTTATAGACCACACTTACTTCTAAAATAGTCAATCTCTGCATGGAATGTGGATAAAAAATCAGGATTGAAAAATGACATCTCTATGGCCTATATTAGTTCCACTTGGTCGAATACCCTTAACCGGGGGGTGTAAATCAAGGTGTGAAATATTAGAATTTCCTACACATCAGATCTTGTTTCATTGTTTAATAAATATTTCGTCCATCTCTTTTCCATTGCAATGTATGAATAGAATTTAAATCATGCCTAATTCACATCAATGATTACATGGTTCTCCCTCACTGTGCAACGTCTATATATCATACAATGCTGGTGTGTCAATGTTCCAAATTCACTTAATATCACGACTAATGATGTGTATAATTTTCAGGCATGATCTTCTATACCCAATATCACTACCTTTACAAGGTTTAGGGTCTGCTAACTGAATTCCATGGGTCACTCCATTTGCCTCATTCTCTAGGAAATGGTAATTGTATTCCTCTTCCTTCCCTCAATAATCATGAAAAGGAATCCAATCATTGTTTATATACATTTTGGTGAAACATCTTATATGGACATGTAAGCCCCTTATATTTCATTAATTCATGCATCTTCTACTTTAGGTATATTCTCTATTGAAACCCCACTTTCACCCTTAGTTTAAATCCACCATTTCATGTAATATTAGGTAAAAAAATGACATTCGGCAACTAACATGGATATTTTTCAATCTTAAGGGAGTATTCTGAAGACCACCTACTCCTCCCGTATACTATGTACCATCTTGGTACATAGAAATACTCCTCCAAATACAACAGCCACATCCGTGAACCACCCATGGTCCATTAAATCCTCTTCCTTTACTTTCATGTAACGCCTCCGCATACTAACTATGTGAACCTCCTCTTCAAACCTCATATGTGAACTACCATATGTTCGTGAAATATTCCATATTCATTGTCTTCCCTCAGTTCTACGTAAAAGAGATTCCCCTTTGAGTACCACATTCTTTTTCCACAGACTATTCTTCAATTAGAAACTACCACATCCACCAAAAAAATTCAAAAAACGGTTCCTCAAACTTCTCTAGATATAGCAGAATTGCCTCCCGCAAACCAATTTTACACTTCACTAAGTTCCCAGAGAAAATAGATGTTCTCTAATGACATTATCTCTCTCTTATAATCCGTTGGATTTTCACTTCTTATATACTAATGATGATCATAAAAATATGTTAATCTATGATTTAACATTTCTATGATCTGGTACAGCCTCCACCGCATACTGATCCTCCTGGCGCGAACTGCACCCATTATGCAATATGTTATCCCACTATGGTTGGTGTGCTGGATTTTCACCTATGAAGCACCATTACCTTCTTCTGTCCCTCAGACCTTCATGCCTTCTACATACCATACTCTCTTTGGCACAAACTGTCACCATGATCCATTTTAAGTTTTCTAAACCGCTCTCATGGAATACTCCCATTGTTTGGATTGTGGCCGCAAATCCTTCCCAAACATTGTACATAGTCTTTGTCCTGGTATACTTGATTCTCTTCCTTTTCTGATCTCATTCGTCATTCTTCATGCCATTAAATCTGTTGAAGAAAACCTTACATTTCCAAAACAAATTCCTAAATTTGAGCCCAAATGTTTTAGAAAACACATGGAAACAGTGCAACCTTAAAAACCTATATTCATATTATACCATCCAAACACATTCATGGTTATCTATCCATTTAATAAAACACAATCACACACAAAACATACCGGGATGACACCTTGAGGGCTTTTTCACAACAGCCTCCCGCTTTGGTATTGTTGACGACTCTTCTCATAACAATTAATTGCATTTTGATACATTATTAGAACTCCATCCATATTCAATCACCATTAAAATCATGCGATTTAGATAAAGGTCAAGGATTTACTCAACACATACTGTATGCCCACCTATTCCATTCTATGTGTAAGAAACAATTGTATAATGAAATGTTCATCAATCAATCACTACATTCATAACCAAAACACTTGAAATAGTAACATCCATTAATAACAATTCTCAGTTATCATGATATTTAATCTTTGATCAATCACTCCAATAATCGTTGGATTTAATACTCCTATAATGTTGCAGCTCATTCAAATAACTCTTCTAAACAAATTATACACATCTTCAACTCCCCCTATCTCACTGTTCCATATACTGCTTCTCCCCACATATTTTCTCCCCTTGGAGTTGTCACACATTCTACCCCATTGTCAATGAACCCAGAAGAGACTTCATGGTTGTCTGATACATGGTATAGAACAAAAATCTATACATAAGGGAAAAAACACCATACATCCAGGAGAGGAGGGGTACAAAAACCATCAATTTTCATGTGCGAGGAGTCAATTGGACTCCTAGAGCTAGTCGATGACATTCAAAAGCTTATTTTGGTAAACTCTTCGTAATAATATTTGCAACATTTTTTCTTGGCACATACTCTTACATCATAATATCTTGATCCATTTTCCACTAAATAAAAGGATATTTTATATCAATGTTATTGGTCCTTGAGTAATAGACTAGATTTTTCTAATTTTTTATAGAACGATAATTATCATAATGGAATCTAAATGGAGTCATCACTTCACCTCCCATATCATCTTGTTGCAGCTATATCCATGTAGTTGTGTGTATGATTGAGTAACCGCAATATGCCTAACATCTATATTTATTATTTAAATTCCATCATGTTTTTTTCTCAACCAAGAAATATAAAGTCTACAATGATTGAATGTGCATCTAGACGTTAATTTATAATTTCTACTGATCTAACCCAATCATCATATTTATATCACAATATCTCTAGATAAAATTTTCCATTAAAAATTAAGGGTAAATAAATTATTCTATTGATAAAATGAAGTATCTTTTTCATTACAATCATGTGGCTCTCCTTGGGATTGAATTGATACCTCACTACTTGGAAAGTGAGTAATAAAATATCAGGCCATGTCATTGTTAGGTACAACATAATTCCTATGACTTTCTTGTATTTTATGATATGAATTTCCTTTCCTTCATCATCCCATGATAGTGTCAGCTGAGTAACAGTGAGAGTCTTCATCTATATTGAATTATAAAATCAAATCCTTCTCAAAAACTCAATGGAAATTTTATATTGATAAATAAATTATGCACTACATCATTTCATCACCTGTAATCCAAGGTAAAATGTTGGCTCACCAATCATCAACATTTAAAACTAGCTTTTGATAAATTTATAAAACTATCAACATTGTGCATTATCTGATCCATGAAATATTTTGTATTTAATGAAAACTAACACCATTAACTTTTTATTACTCCCATTTTTAAAAAATAGATTGTAATCAAATCCACCACACTATAAATTGAGATTATTGAAAAACTATTCATGCCTTGAATACCATGATCATGGTGCTTTCTTCCAACCATATATCTATTTTTAAGATGAGAAACACAATTATAATCTACATGAATTTGAAATCCATCTAGATACTCAATATAAAATTATTCATCCAGTGAAACATTTTTAAATAAAAACTTGATGTCCATCTGGAAGAACAAGAACATTATTTGAACTGATCTGGCCAAGAAAAATATGATTCACTAATGCTTTTTTATATGTGAAAATGTTTCATTGGTGTCTATAACCTCTATCTGGGAGTACCATTTTAACACAAGTCATACTTTTCATTGATTTACAACACCATCCCCATTCATTTTTCGGAAAATGACCTATTTCCTAACTATGACATTCTATTCATCTGGCCACAAAAAAATCTCCCACATCTAATTTTTCTCAATTTTCCCAAGCTCTTAAACCATTTCCTTTACCCAATTATGATCTCTAACTACTAACTAAAATCATTTAGGCTCCAATAATGATATGTATCCATATTTTTGTAGAGGTCCCATCATCCTTGTCTGCATTGGTGCTTTCTGATCACCAATTATGATTATTTAACAATTTTTTCACTTCTTGTTAGTCTCTATGGAGACACTAATTTATTTTCATCACACTTGTAAATGTCTTTATCAGAATAAATATCTAGAACTAGATAATCTCTTGATCTGGTAATCTCTTCATCAGTATCCTCCTGAGATTGATCATGTATTTCCTAATGATTCTGCTCATTCTCCACTGTTTTTAAATCCTGAATTTCAATAATCTTCCCTAGCAGCATATTAAATCTATTATATTCTTTTCATTTTTTGGAGTACCCTTGAAATATCCCTTCATGGACAAAAGAATAAAGCATCCTATGTTTCACCATACTGAGAATGAAACACTTATTTATAAAGTCTTGAAAGTATTTCAATGATATATTCATTCCATATTGTAGATCATATGTATTCTTCACTTATTTTTGGAGTATTAAGGAACTTTTTGAGGTTTAGACTATATTCATCACTACCTCATTCCAAAATTTTTATTCATGGTCATTCTAAATAGTAATTTTTCTTTCCATGATGTTCACAATCTGAGGTATTCTCCCAACTAATCTATTATACATATGACTTATTACTACTGAAACTGAATTCCTTATAACATGTTTCTAGAGATAATACATTAAAGGACTATTTGTGAACATTGTTCCATTATCTATTCGAATTGTTTGTATTTTTTAACCATTCAAATATTCACTTTACCATCGATATATTGTAATGGAACTGATAAATTTAGATTATTGGGTGATTATTGATACACATCTCATTCTGTTATAATCATCCATGAAGAGAAATCAATATATCTTCCCATCAGTATCCCTAGGTGAAATTGGCCCACACACATCAATATGCATCAACTCAACCAATCTTGTTTATTTTTATCCTTTGGATTATATGTCTTTCGAATGATCATCCCATGTTTGGAAGGAATCACAAGTAAATGTATGATCACATTATAATCTTGGTAGATTTGGAGCACCATCCTATTTTACTGGATCATCCAGTGTCATTTAAATTTTTTAACTAACATGATTATGCCATAACATGTTTTCATTTTCAATGTATACTATGAACATATCTTCTTCCCCCCCCCCAATGAGGTAGAGAATCTGTTGTGTATTCTTTTCATGAAACTCCAAACTACCATTATCTTCCATGATGATAAATAATTTCATGGAAAAACTTATGGCATGACCTAAGTCACACAATTGACTGACACTAATAAAGTTTTGTAAAATACCTCCAACAACTAAGAAATGATCTTGTTTCAATTATTTTCCTCCAAACATGTATTTTCATAATCCAATAATCTTTTGGACCACATCATTACCAAATAATATGACACCTTCTTAATCATACCAATTTTCAATCACTTTTTCCTTATCTCTCATCATATTAGAAATGCATCCACATTCAATGATCCAAATCCTAGTGTGATCTGATGCCTTGAACACAATTTCTCCAACCACTACTTACACAACATTTTTTTGACCCATATATGTGACTTTATACCTATCTTAGAATGATAATCATGACCTACCATGGTACATGATGAACCAACATCAACTTCCATATCTCCGAATCAATTTTGAATTTTTAACTCTCTTGATGAAACATTTGGATGCTTCTTATGAAAAAATTCAGTCTGCCTTAGAACATTTCTCTTCATTGTTGTTTTGCAGTATCATTCAATATGTCCGAGTCCTCTACACCTGAAACAGAAACTATCAAATGATGTCCTAGAATATTGAGATCTATATGAACACCTCATTTAATATCAATCCCCTTGGTACCTCAATACTATTGAACATAAAAATTGTGGGTGTCCCTTATTAGAACAACAATAGCATCTTATGGGAGGTGTATTCATATTTTGTAATGATTCACCATTTTTTGTACCCTAGGTTCACTGAATCTTATTATTTTTCCTCGTACCCAAATCAATATTCAGTCAGGGATTGGGTTCTTGTGGTCCGACAAGAACATTAACTACTTTAGGTTTTAGATCAATTCTCATACCATCATTATCATTTAGAGTTTATTGTTTCATTGGTTCTGATGGTCCACTCTATTCAAATTTCTTCTTCTTCAATGTATGTATGATATTTTTTCGTGATGTCGATCCAAGAGTTAATTGTTTTTCCAGATCATTAACTTTTTTGTATGTTGATGACATCCTCTTCTAGTTCTTCAATACGTTTGTTTTTATCTTTTCTAGTTTCAATCATACTATTTGTTTATATTTTCTTTTTCTTCAATTTTGAGGTTGTAATCAATCAACTTTTATGTGCTTTCTAGCATTGTATATTTCCTCTATTCAATTTTACCATTCATCTTAGAATTATCTTTGTTGTGTTTCTTTATATAGATTTTGGAATCGCGAACAACATTGTTAGATTATTTGTTTTGTCTATAAAATTATATATATATATATATATATATATATATATATTTAATGGAAGCTTATAATTCATCCTCACCATCAACTCTTTAATCAATTTATCATTCTTCTTTGACACTTTCTTATTTTTTCAATTAATTTCGTAAAACTACTACCAAATAATATACATTATGTTCCATTATGTCCTCCAACTCTTATTCCTATGATTTTTCTAAACATTCATCTTATTTTTAATGAATATTATTATTTCTTTATAACAACATCTTTATATTCCACCTTTCTTTCACATTTTTAGAATACAAATTTTTGGAATTAAATCATTTTCTTCATTATCATTGAAAAACATCTATGGACTATTTACTAAATAATTCCCAATCATTCTGCAAGGAAAGAATGGAAATTGATGTTTACCTTTGAAATTCTAATTTCCCCATTATAGAATTGATGAGTGAAATTAAATGACATCATCCACATTTTTCTCCTTAGGAATATCCAAAAAAAATAGATTTTTCATTGGCTTGAATTCCACATCACTGGAATTCCCCATTTCTACTATATCATTATAATTCTTTCTAATTTCATATGCTACAAGTGTATAATGTATGTTATCTATTGTCATCTCATTAATTTCTTTGTATTGTAAAATTAAAACATTCAGATTGATCTGTGGTTGATGTTTCATGATGATAGGTTCCACAATCATTATATCTTCAATGACTTCACAAATTCCCCACATTTCATCCACAATAACATGTTACCAATAAAATAATGAATCAGCAGTCTAATTGGGGTTTATTATGAGATCCTCATAATTGTTACAAATAACTGGAATATTTTCTTATCATATATTTGTGTCCCCTAATTAATGTTCAACAATTTTTCCCACGCTGTATGTGATGTTTTACAATAATTCAACTTCGTATAAATGCAATTTTATAGGGATACACCTAATGAAATGATCCTATAACATAATCATAAAATTCCATTCTTTAAGATTATGATAAATCACCACTAATGAAGTCAAAATATATTCAATTCATAACGGATTTGGAAACATAAATTCCCCATGAAAAAATGTAGTGATGCATCTGATTTTTCTATAGTTGAAAAGTATTTCTAAGGAAGATAATAATTCATTTGTTATTGGAAGCCCCCATTTCTTCTTTTGGGATAAAGAACCACCGAATTTCCACATTTTCCTTTGATAAAAATTATTAGGTCCACTAGGTCAAACAACTTGAGTGGGGGGTGTGTTAATAAATGTAAGCCATATTAAAATTTATTCCCTCTTAGATCATGTTTTGTCAATAAAAAATATTGTCTTCTATGTTATAACCATTTCAAATTATGAATAGAATTTAAATCCTGCACGATATACATAAATTTTTACATGGTTCACCATCACTGGGTTACGTCCAAGGAGAATACATTTGGGATGTTCTGATATACCGAATTCACTAAGTCACACTGCCAATAATGAGTACAATGATGAGGAAATATCTTAAATAACAAATATTTCTTCCATTATAAGTCTTAGGGTATACATAATACATTCACATGGTCCCTCCCTATGCCACTTTCGAAAGATCACTACTGGTGTAAAGGGTCATCGTCTTCCTCTTCCTTCACTCACTACACTTCGAATGGAATCCACTAACAGTTTATAGACATGGAGGTCAAAAAAAGTATATTGACAGGTAGATCCCTTAATTTTCATGAATTCATGCATCCTTAACATTAGGTAGATTCTATATTTAAATCCCTTTTCATCCACATATTAAATAATCCTTTTCGTGTACTGTTAGGAAATGAAAATGACATACCCAAACTAACTTGAAGATTTCTCAAGCTTCCTTGAGTGTTTGGGGAACCACCTTCCCCAAATGCGTACTAGGTATCAGGTATCCTACATGGAAGATCACCTCTACATAATGTTTCCACTTCTATGAACCACCCTTCATCCATGGAATACACTTCTGTTGATTTTTAAAACAACCTCAACATATCGACTACTCGAACCTCTTATGCAAACCTCCTCTGCAAACCACCCTTTTTTCGTGAACTAATCTCTAGTCATGGACTATCATTGATTCTACATATTAGTGCACCCCCACTTTGTATCTTGTTCTTATACAACAAAGTATTAGTCATTTGTGAACAAGAACATCCCACAGAAACACTTTCACAAAATATTCTGTGAAATTCCCCAGTCTTTACAGAGTAGCTTCCTACAATCCACAGTTAGACATCACCGAATTCCCAATGCATAGGGATGCTCTCCAATGATATTATCTCTCTATCTCTCATATATTTAATGGTATTAATAAATATTTTATAGGAAATGATATCTACCAAATCCTTTCATCTATGTTTTACCAAATCTAGGATTTGGTATATCCTCCATTGCACACTGATCGTCCTAGCACATACCCCACCAATTCTGTGAACCATTTTTCCCTGGGGATCTGTGTACTTCGTTTTATCTTATGTGGTGCCATTATCTTTTTTCCTTTCTATGATCCATAATGAATTCTTTACACCGTACTCCATAAATTTAAAACTATCTCCAGGAATCATATTTAGTTCCATGAACCACTGCCACATACCATTCCTACTGCCTGGTATACAGCTGCCAACCCTTTCCGGACATGGTATATAGCCCATGTCTTGGGATCCGGGTTTCTCTTTCATTGCTACGTTTTTCTCCATTCTTCACAATGTACGTTTCTATGTAGAAAACCTTAAATTTACAAAATCAATTTCCTGATTTTGAGAACCAATAATTTGGAAAACACTTGTAAATAGCACCACCTTAAAAACATGACTTTGGAAAACATCATCCATATGAATTACCAATTATCTTGTGTTGTCAATAATATAATCTCCCCATGAAAATAATATGAGGACACCTTGAGGGATTTTTTCCAAACACCCTCGAGGCTACTACCAATAGATCCCAACTAAATCTCACACCTCCAAGAGACAAGTCACACAATCGACATATGTTTCTGATCAATTAGTATCCTCCAATATGAGTCTCTATGTGTAAGGTTTGAGTCATCAACTCAACTAGAATATCCTTTTATTGACCAATATTCATGGAATATATATTTACTATATCCTATGTCTATAAAAACTGCATCTTGGGTCATAAATAACCATATTGTACCTCTTATAATCCCTTGAGGCGCGGGGTCATTGGCCTCTATAGCCAGTAGCATTCCTCCTCCCTATCAACCATGTCCCTAAGCCTTGGAAGAACAACTAAGGGTGGTGGCGGTAAAAGGTCGGACCATTTTACACCTTTTTCACCCCTTCCTTCTATTCTTCCACATCATTTGGTATATAGAACACCTTAATCTTGTCTTTGTCTCTACCAAGGAGGTCCCACAACCATATCCCATTATGTTGATTGATGATTTAAGAAAACTCTGTTATGATTTACATGACCATTATAAGAGAAACAGTACTTGTCCCATGGAAGATTTGAACCACCATGGGAGCCATGCACGCATGTCCATAAGTCTTGGGATGGCCTCCTAAAGCACCTGACCTGGTAGAATCCCAATTAATGACATAAAATACATCCTACTGAGGACTCAGCTGCTGTCACGGCCCCCTCCCACCAAAGATTCCCCTCATGAGCTGGAAATGGTGAATGGGAGATAGTGAACCTGGAGTCCTGCCTCTAGTAGGCCCCGGAGTGGCGACTAGAACCAAGGGTATGAGTTTTCACAAATATTGTAGGGATTACCCTTTTTATTATTTATGGTCGGTAAATAGGATGAGTCAAATACCCAAAAGAAAAAGGAACAAGTAAATGAAAATAAACCCAATCCAATCCCACATGCATGTTTAAAAAATTCTGAATCAATGTAAATGTTTAAGAAATCTCAAAAGTACATTACCAAAAGAAGACAAGAGTACATCAAACTGAAACAACTCCAAATGTTTCGACTAGTAGGGTCCTGGATGGCCCAGGTAGACCTCCTGGAAGCCTGAATGTAAATGTAGGGTGAGCATATAAGTATACTCAGTAGGGAAACCTAATGCTCTCGTGCACAGGTGGGGAGACATCCTAATGTCCCTTGAGTACAACAGAAGAAACCAAAAACAAGAAAGGAATTCTATACACCCATCCTCACCATCCATGCTCACCAAAAACACAAAACAATAGGAAGTAGTATATAAGAATAACAGTATTGGGTACCCACACCATTTCCAACTAGTTATCTGCTCTTCCTAACGGCGAATGTCCTTACGCTACCACAATCTTCCTGCCCGCACACACCTGGGACTCACAACCACATATCCCCCCTGCCACCCCCCTCGCACTCTTCTGGGCCTCACAACCACATATCCCACCAGCACACACCTGGGCCTCACAAACCACATATCCCACCCGCACACACCTGGGCCTCATCCCGAAGATTCTTGGGAACAGTAAACTTGCCTAAAGAGTCTTGGGATAAAACCACCGCAATCAAAACATACCCGAAGAGTCATGGGTGTAAGGTTGCCTCAACCCATCATAGCCTATAGAAGAAGGACCAGGATGGAGTTAGTAACTAAGGGGAGAAGACACACTCCCATGAAATGGGAGTGTTCGGCACAAAGTGCTCATCATGGGTGGGGTGCAACAAAACACAAAGATACAGATTTATATATAAATTTATACTAAACACACAGACCATCCTATGGCTTCTAAATAGAGAATCTGAGCACATGACTCGACACTGCTATTATGAAGCCTCTATACAACAAACAACACCAACCACATTTAGGTTTTCATGTTTCAACTGAAGTAGTTTATTAGTTCCTTAACTACTGGGAAATTAACCACAACCAACCATATCAAGCGTCTGTAAAACATATCCCTACCAACCACAAATCAAGTTAGATAAAACACAAGCAAAACAAAGCCAACCTTTTTATCATCAATAAATCCCCATTTATTATTCCCGCATTTAATTCATTATTGTTCCACACAGTTCATTTATCAACTTTTCACTCTCTTTTAACATCACAACCCATTACTGCATCCCTACTGCCATTATAACCACATATCCACAACCTTATCACAAAACAAGGCTCGTGCCACATAATTTACCATTTTATATCATTTCCCGCATCCCCGCTACCCATATTATTCGAAAAAACCCAAGATTCACCCCACCCCCCCTTCACACACCACGTAACCAAGCCAACACCTTCATGTTCATTATTACAATTGTTTCAACTGGGATGATCACACAAGGGTTCTGGATATTCTTTTAGTCAGCCAACATTACATGATTAACTAATTTCCATATTCCACAATGTTTCCATCCACAAAACGGTATAGAATGATAGGGAAATATTTAATTGTGCAGGAAAAGGCCCCCAAGGACCGTGATTTTCAGTAGGCATAAGCCTATTCAATTCAAAACATAACAATAGGATAAAAAAAGATAAACATAACAACATTCCCATCCCCATTATTTAACCAGTTATTATCCTTATTTATTGGTTCAACTTTATATTACAAAAACAAGAGGATACCCACCCCGCATGATGCAAAAAAGAGAGAGACAAAGGTAAGATCCCTACCTCAATAGGTATTGATCACAATACTCCCCCAGATCAACATTAGAAGGAATTTTTTGGTGTCCATCGCTTCTATCAAAACCCAGAAAAAACCTCTTTGGGAGGATTCTGGGAAAGAAAGGCCGAAGGAAAAACAATAGATCCAAGTTCAGAAGTTCTGCCTTTTCGTTACGATCTTGTGGCCACTGACGGATCATAAATCAGAGCTCGGGCGAAAATGTTATGGAATAAAGAATCATTGGATTCTCTTGGGAGAGCACTGCTCGAAGGAATGGGGAGTAGAGGAATGATTTGTAATGGAGGTGAGGCCCCCTCCTTTAATAGGAGAGAAAAACTAAAGTACATGGTGTGTAATTCCTTGTACACGGCATGTACTCGGCCATTCCACACGGTCACCACGCGCCGTCCAACACGACATTCAACGCAGCACAAAGTCATTGACTCGTCAACTCATGGTTTGAGGGTAACACGTATGTGGGGAGGAACTACACAACATGTAGTTTGGGATACATGGTGTGTACTCATTTATTTCACGTGGCATGGACACGAATTCAACACGGCACACAGTTGTTGACTGGTCAACACACAGTTTGAGGGTAACGCATACACGGGGAGTAACTACACTGCGTGTATTATGGGATACATGGTGTGTAATCATTTATTTCATGTGGAATGGAAATAGTGTCAATATGGGTTATACCCGGAGAGGTGGTACATAAAATGTACACACACTACACGATGTATAGTTACAAAATTCTGAAAAGTTTGGGAAAAGTCCATTCTACCCTCCAGAATACTTCATGACATTATTTTCGACAAAGGAATGGGCCGGAGAGGTCCGGGCCATTACATCAGATACATATTAAAACATTCTCATCCCTGAGAATTAAAAACCACCCCAGAGGAACCCGACAAGATACTTCTTAGGGCTCTCGTTATAATAGGATCCCATCCAACAACCCTAATCATATGTGTTAGGAATTACTTCTCCTATGTTGAGATATTATATGCTTTAGGAGGCACTGACTCACCTGCATGGGTTTAATCACTTCCACATTAATGTGCCTCGATTAGGAATTGGGTCTTCCCAGGTCCATACATTAGGATTTTTCAACTTATACTCCCCCCAAACACCATACAACCAATACACTATCCGAACACATGGCTTGGGGAAATTTCTTCTCCCATGTAGAGATATTATCCGCCTTAGGTAGTACTGACTCGCCCGGACGGGTTCAGTCGCATCGGAATTAATGCATCTCGATCAATGATCAGGTTTTTCCCTTTCCCCACACATCGGACATGTTACACACTTCCAGAGAACAAAGAAACAAAAAGTCTCACAACCAACAAGCCAAGGATTCCATATATCAAATGTACAGAGTATAACATCAAAACAATGCTCAGAATAACAAAGCAAAACACAAGTCAAAAAAACTCCGGGTACTGAGCATGCATCTGGGCCTCCCGCTCACAAGTGCTATCTTTGAGGCTGGAATGCCTCCACAACACACGAAACAAGGTGATGGTTTATCCACGGAGCACCTTCTATTTATGATCCTCGATTCGGACTGGTCGTTACTCAAAGGTTGCGTCATCTCCCATATCTTACTCTCCCCAGTCAATAACGTGAGAGTCGTCATGTAAGTACCGATGAAGCTGGGACACGTGGAAGACATCATGAACCTTCTCCAACTGAGGTGGCAGGGCCAGCTGATATGCCACCTCGCCGACTCGCCTCAGCATCTCCAAAGGTCCAATGATCCTAGGGGAGAGCTTACTCCCCTTCCCAGACAAATGCTTCCCCCATCGAGGGTAATCCATCAAAAACACAAGATCTGCCACCTTGAACTATAAGGGCCTCCTCCAACGATCAGCATAAGACATCTGTCGGTCCTATGCTGCTTTCATCCTCTCATGCACAAGATGAACATTCTATGTGGTGCTCTGTACTACCTCTAGCCCAAGAGCACCTGCCTTGCCATCCTCTGCCTTGAAAATGGGTGAACAACATGGTCTTCCATACAAATCCTCAAACAGTGCCCTGCCAATTTGTTGATTTGATCCAGTTGTTGTAGGAAAACTCTTCTAAAGGAAAGGATCTCACCCACAATCCTCTGAAATTCAGAACGCATGCTTGCAGCATGTCTTCCAATGTCTGGATAGTCCGCTCTGTCTACCCATCAATCTGGGGGTGGAAAGCAGTGCTAAGGCAGAGCTAGGTTCCAAAAGCATGTTGCAACCCCCTCCAGACTCGTGAGGTAAACCGAGTATCCCGATCGTAGACGATACTATTTGGAAATCCATGAAACCGAATCACCTTTTATACATACCTCTGTGCTAAGGTACTAACCGGGCCAGACTCCTTAACTGGTAATAAGGGAGCTGATTTCGTTAGTCGATCCACCACTAACTAGATAGAATCATAACCACGCCAATCTCTGGGTAGTCCTGTAACAATGTCAATTGATATGTCATCCAATTTCCACTAGGGGACATCAAAAGGATGAAACAATCCATTGGGAAAACAGTGTTCAACATTTACTTGCTGACACACTAGGCACTTAGCCACAAACTCCACCACTGCCCGTTTCACCCCAGGCCACAAAAACAGTTCCCCCAAGCCTCGGTACATTTTTGACACTCCCGGATGCACTGCCAAGGCTGAGCTATGGAATCCATGGAGAAGTCCCTCACGCATCGCCATCGGAACAAACCACCTTCCATGAAATATCATCCGATGTCGGCTATCCTCTAACTGTCCTTCTGGAGTGTTCCTCTAATTGACACGATCCCACATTACTTCTGCATCAGTGTCTCCCCACTAAGACTCTCCCACTTGCTGCAACAAGGAGTACTTCACCGTCATCTGAAACAAACAGCCTCTAACACCCTCTACCCTTTCATCCAAGTGTAAAGCATCCAACTCTCCCATCCCTTTCCAAGAACCAGCGGATTCCCAAACCACTTCCTTATGCGACTTCCTACTCAGGGTATCAGCCACACCGTTTCCATTACCTTTAGTGTAATAGATCTCAAAGTCATAGTCTTGAATAATCTCGAACCATATCTACTACCGTAAGTTCATGTCACATTGGGAGAAGATATATGGAAAGCTCTCTTGATCTGAGAAGACCAAAAAGTGCTCCACAAAGAGGTAATGTTTCCACTACATCAGTTCAAACACTGATACTACAAGTTCTAGGTCATGGGTGGCATAGTTACACTCATGAGGGCGCAACTGCCTAGACCCATAACAGATCACACCCTTCTTCTACATCAGTACGCACCCCAAACCAAGGACAAAAGCATCAAAAAACACCTCATACAACAGCCCTTCCTCTGGAAACCTGAGTATCAGAGCACTGAACAACTTCTCCTTTAGGTAGTCCAAAGCTTTCTGGTACTTCTTGCTCCATAGGAAAACATGGTTCTTCCTAGTCAAAGATGTCAATGGAGAAGAAACTCGATAGAAGTATGAGATGAACCTCCGATAATAACCTACCAACCCCAGGAAACTACTAACTTCTACCATTATCTGGGGTGATTCCCAAGAAACAACAGCCTCCACCTTCGACGGGTCCACTGACACTCCATGCTGAGACACCACGTGCCAAAGGAAGTGTACTTCTAGAATCAAGAACATACACTTCGACAATTTCCCATAATGTCGGTGGTGTCGAAGGACTTCCAAGACTGCCCTGAGATTCTCAACATACTCCTCCTATGATGTTGTGTAGATCAGGATGTCATCGATAAACACAATGATGAACTGGTCCAGAAACTCTCGGAAGACAATGTCCATAAGTCCCATGAACATAGCTGGTGCATTCGTAACTCCAAACGACATCTCTACAAACTCTAAGTTCCCATACCTGCAACTGAATGTCGTCTTCGAGATTTCACTATCCTTTACCCTCATATGATGATATCCAGATCATAGATCAATTTAGAAAACCAACCTGATCCCCTCAGCTGGTCGAAGAGATAATCCATCCTTGGAAGGGGGTAATAGTTATTGATTGTTACCCGATTTAGCCTTTGTAGTCTATGCATAGTCTGAGGCCACCATCTGCCTTCTTCACAAACAAAACTGGAGCACCCCATGGTGACACGCTGGGTCGAACAAAACCCTTCTCCATCAGATCGTCAAACTGAATCCGCAACTCCCATAACTCCGAAGGTTCCATCCGATAAGAGGTCATCTAAAACAGACGGGCACTAGGATTTTAGTATATCCCAAACTCAATGTCACGTCGAGGGGGGGGGGGGGGTGATAGTCATAACCTCCTCGAGAAAAACATCGATGAACTCCCCATTAACCTCTGGGATATACATCATCTTTGTATCAGCTGAAACTACTGATAACCCATGTAACATGGAAAGGATAGGCTTCACATGCCGGATTCCCACCTGATAGCTCATCTCGCCAATAAAAGCTACACTCGGCCCATCCTTGTCGGAGATAATGACTCTTCTTTGGAAGCATTCGATAACGGAACTAACAGAAAACATCCACTCGATGCCTTGGATGACATCGTATGACAACATCTGTTGCAAAATAAGATCCCCACTAGATCGATGCGGTCCCAACATCAGCCCACATCCCCGGAAAACACAAGATACACTAGTCTGACCTCCAAATGATGCGTTGAACCTATCAGATGACTGACTGGTATGGGAACCCAGTACTCCCTCAAAGCGCAGATCAATGTAAAAGAGATCCATAGCTCCTCAAGCCACCCCTCTATCTCAATATCTGAAATAATACCCTCGTACTTCATGAGGGTTTGTCGTCGGAAATAACAGAGAGTCTTCTCCCACTGGCCGTCTTCCTCATCTCGGACAATCCTCAACTGATCGAGTGCCTGAATCTGCTGGGCCTCGCCTGTCTAAGTCACCCGGGTATGACGTCCATGTGCCATAGCTGTACGGTAAACAACGATCACCTATGCCCATGTAGCCAGGAAATTTTTCAAGAATTCATTTTATCATTTTACTTCAATTTATTTCCCAGAACAACCAAATAAATAAAAAAAATCATGATGATGCATGTACCTTCCCAAGGGTCACTACCCTGCAATTAATTTAGTCTCACATGGTCATTCGGTAGGCTCAGAGTCCTTGCATTGAATCACGGGGGGCCCTAAAATCCAGTGTCATAGCCGGTCTTACCTGGCCTATGTCACACACCAAGATCAGCCAACATTGTCACCCTTCCATCCCATGCAATCCTCACTATGCCTAACTCCAGACTCCATCCTATCTCTCATCCATCACCTTTGATACTATTCTGTCACGACCCCCTCCCACTAAAGATGCCCCTCCTAAGCTGGAAATGGTGAAAAGGAGATAATGACCCCAGAGTCCCGCCTCTAGTAGGCCCCAGAGTGGCGACTAGCACCAAGGGTATGGTTTTTCACAAATATGGGAGGCATTACCCATTTTGTTATTTAAGGTCGGGAAATAAGATGAGTAAAATACCCATATGAAAAAGGAACATGTGAATAAAAATAAACCCAAACCAATCCCACATGCATGTTTAAACAATTATGAAAAAAAGTACAAGTACAAGAACACTCAAAAGTACAATACCAAAAGAAGAAAAGAGTACATAAAACTGCAAACACACCAACTGTACCGACTAGTAGGGTCCCGCACGGCCCTGGTAGTCCTCCTGGAAACCTGAAAGTAAACGTAGGGTGAGCATACAAGTATAATCTGTAGGGAAACTTAAATATCTCGTGCACAGGTCGAGAGGCATCCTAATGTCAAGTGAGAACAATAGAAGAAACCAGAACCTAGCATGGAATTATATCCCCCCAACCACACTAGCCACACTCACCAAAAACACAAAACAAGAGGTATTAGTATATATGATCAAGAATATTGGGTAGCCTGCACCATTTCCCACTACGTAGCCTATCTACCTAAAGGTGAAATTCTTAAAGCTACCACACTCTTCCCGCCCACACACACCTGGGCCTCAAAACCACATATCCCGCCCGCACACACCATGGCCTCAAAACCACATATCCTTCCTGCGCTCACCTGGTTCTCACAAACCACATATCCCCCCGGCACACACCTGGGCCTCATCTCGATGATTCTTGGGAATAGTAAAGCTTCCCGATGAGTCATGGGCTAAAACCACCCCAATAGAAACCTACCCGAAGATTCTTGGGTGTATGGTCGCCTCCGTCCATCACAACCTATGGAAGAAGGAGCAGAAAGGAGCTAGTAACTAAGGGGAAAACACCCTCTCCCATGAAATGGGAGTTCTCGTCACTAAGTGCTCAACATGGGTGGGGTACGACAAAACACAAAGACACAAATATATATATAAATACCAAACACACAGCCCAACCTATGGATTCTAAACAGAGAATCTGAGCACATACCTCGACACTACTATTATGAAGCATACATACAACAAACAACCCCAACCCAATTTAGGTGTTCATGTTTCAACAGAAATAGTTTTTTAGTTCCTTAACTCCTGGGCAATTAACCACAACCAACCATATCAAACATTCATAAAATATATCCCTGCCAACTAGAAATTAAGTTAGATAAAATACTAGAAACAACAAGCCATACTTTTTATCATTAATAAATCCCCATTGATTGTTCCCGCGTTTAATTAATTATCATTCCCCAAAGTTCATTTATCATCACTTCACTTTCTTTTAACATAACAACCCATTACTTCAGCCATGCTGCCATTATAATCACATCTACACAACCGTATAACAAAACAAGGCATGTGACACATCATTTCCCCTTTAATATCGTTTACTGCAGCCCCACTGCCCATCTTATTTGTAAGAACCCACGATCCGCCCCCCCTTTCACACACCACATAACCAAGCCAACACCCACATGTTAATTATTCCATTTGTTTCAACTGGGGTGTTCCCACAAGGGTTCCGGATATTCATTTAATCATCCAACTTTACGCGATTAACCAATTTCCATATTCCACAATGTTTCCATCCACAAAACGGTCTAGAATGATAGGGAAATATTTAATTGTACAAGAAAAATCCCCACAAGACCGTGATTTCCAGTAGGCATAAGCCTATCCAATTCACAACATAACAATAGGATAAACAAAGATAAACATAACAACTCTCCCATCTTCATTATTTAACTAGTTATTATGTTTATTTATTGGTTCAACCATATATTACGAAAACAAGAGGATACCCACCCCACATGATGCACAAAAGAGAGTGACAAAGGTAAGATCCCTACCTCAACAGGTTCTGATCACAACGCTCACCCAGATCAACATTAGAAGACGTCTGTCAGCGTCTATCGCTTCCTCAGGGGGGAACCATTCCATCATGTGCATATAACCAACTACCATACACATCATTCTATTCAAATAAATCCTCATTCTATGATCTCCCACTCCAAGAGTCAAGCTAGAATCGAATACCATTAGATAATGTTATGCTCATTTGTGCCTTACCCCAAAGATAATATACTATTATGAGAATATTATAATGCACTAAGAGGGGGTCATGCTCAGAACTGCAAGGGGAAACCATTAACCCAATATGGGTCAGGAAGCTATGCAACAGATCATATGATAATTAGTCTAAAACCATGACCAATTTGGCCCTCTTGATGGATAATTGATGTCATACATGGTGATGAAAATCCAATTCAATAATCTCTAATAGGGATGATTGAGGGTCACATTCAAGTCTCACAATGGGACATCAAAACTCTATATGAGACTCTTCCTCAAGAGGGTATTACAATACAATGATGTGTGGGTATTTTCACCCTGTACACTTGTGGAAAGGTGAAAGGGAATACACTCAACATATACTGGTCCAAATTATGAAACTGAAAAGCCTCAAGCACTCATGTTGGGAGTACACAACATGTCCTAAGGGGTATAATGCTAGTTCAACTACCCAAATCCTTTCCCACATGGAATAACCTCACATGACATGTTATCTCTATATATATGACACGTAGGATTTTTATAGACCATGTAGAGACACAAGGTTCCCTACCAATGTCACTTATCCATGCATATGTACCAATGTCATGTCCATAAAAAGGTAAATGTATACAATGTTGGGTCCATATGGGAGTACACAACATGTCCATTCCCATGTACTACAATCCATGTACTTGTACATCTGATGTACATGTCGAAATTTCGAGAGTGGTCACACAACGTGTGATAGTTGTGAGATGTCGTGTGGTCCATAATATCGATTGAAACACTGATACCATTGACATGTTTAACACACACAATGTAAACCTAAATTACAGGTCATGTGATATTGGATTTCCAAAAATATATGCTTCTCCCCCTAAATTCATCCACATAGTGAACACCATTAGTTTATACTTGAATAAAGGTGGAATATGTTGATCTCCTATTCTCCTCATGTTGAGATACACTATTGACGAGAAACATACTCCAATCATTGAATATAATAATAGCATGAAGTTATTCATCATGATCCTATATTGTTCACCACTTGGTAGGGGTATGGAAACCTAGATCCATTCTTTTTCATTCATGATCTACCCATCACTTCCATTGAATTCTCATCCCACATCTATCTTCACGTTTTCTACACACGATTTGTATCTATTGGAACAAAGAAGGGTGGAGCAATCATATGGAACTTGGTATCCATCGAACTATATGATAATGGATTTCCAATGGTCATCAAATGAAAAAATTTTGGTAAAAACCCCTATACCATAATATTGTGGAATAAACAATGGTATTTCTTTGTTTGCCCTATATTTTCTATCATTGAAGGTTAATTGATGATGGGAAATCAACGATCGAAATGTTAAAAATTCAATCCTTTTAAATTTATTGTTTTTTCAAAAATCAATTCATATTAATTAAATTGATCAACATTCTTTTGTGAATATGAAAAAGATGAAAAAAACCATAAATCGCGTTTGGTTGATTTTTTATGAGGAACAATTGAGTTGTTGAAAGTGATGTGTTCCTCCTAATTTCTGTTCCCCAACATCTTTTATAAAACATACTGATGTAGACTAGTTTTATGTTGGGCCTTGGCTAAAACCACTATTATGGATTCAATTGTTCCCTCAGATCTCTAATAAAATCACTATTTTATATGTTATTCCACTTTTTCAGTAACACCAGGAGGGAGAGCTAATTAATAATTTATTATTTTTATACATTTACTCCAAGGAACACCAATCCTCAGAATCAAACAATGTATTATCCCATGGTCACTAAAACTAATTCATATAATATTTACATATAATACACATCAAATCTAAAAAGTTATAATTTTCGAATAACTGAATCTACCACTTTGTTTCCTTTTCATAGTTTGTAATTGACTATGAAATAATAACATTTTATCCATTCAAGCCATCTTCTGTATAAAATATTCAATTCATTATAAGAAAATATATAGATTAAAATTTTATGATCAGTATATATATGTCTTTTTGATCCATATTATTTTTTTCTCCAAATATTAAATTCAAAAATAATAGTAATTAATTTCATATCTTTTGAATAATATTTTATCTCATGTGGATTTCTTATCTTGAATATTTTAAAATTTCATGGTAATCATGCATCAAAATGCAAACAATTCCCATCAATGAAGCATAAATATAGATTATAAAATCACCCCTTCTCAGGAGGAATTCCAAAACTATAGGATTCCACAATCATTATTCATTTTATAATAAAATAATCACACTTATTTTTTCCACAAAAAAAACTCATTTTTGAGAAATCACAGTTACTAGGCTAGAAAATAATGCAATGGTTTCAACATAGTACTTGTAATATGGTTATAATATAAGAAAAATTCAAATCCTAGTAACATTTTCAAGTCTCTGACAGTAATCATCAATGTTTTCTAGAGGGATCAACTAATACACAGTCGTAAATAACAATATACCAAAGTAAAAATATATATAAATGAAAAAAATAACAGTTTTAAAATTTTATCAATAAAAAATTTTCATTGCAGGTTTACAAAAATTCATTACATGTTTTTCATAGTCCTCTTTAATTTTTTTTAAAAAAATATAAAAAATAATATAAACAACATAATTAACTATATATTTATGATAAATTGATTTCATAATATCCATAAAAATAATAGGATAAATCTTCAGACATTATGGCCTAAAAATCAAATGATTCCACCATCTAGTATGAAATGATAATTTCATAATTTCATAACAATTCACCTTGTTATTATGGTACTTAGATATAAATTTATCCTTGAAAAAATAATGACTTACATGGAGCTAATGAAAAAAGTCATAAATATGTGGAAAAAATATAATTTTTCAAATTATTATTTCAACTCCATGATCGGTGATAATTGAAAATAATCATGGAAATATGATATTATTTTACCAAAATATTTGATCAACCCATGGTGATGTTTGAGGAAAAATTATAAATTTATCAAGAAAGTGTGGTGACTACATTTTTATTTAATTAATATATACTTCTTCATTTTGAAAGGGTGGTTTTTTGATTTGGATTTGAATTATGACCTATGTACCTAGTATATTTAGCTTCTTAATTATCTATTATAATGATAAAATCATAATTAAAAACATAATGGTGTTCATTTAACACTAGGATATCATATCTATGAATAGTTTTATTTTTTTCTAATAAATAGTGAAGATAACAATTATTTCCATCTTTTAATACTTTCTCTGCTTCCTGATATATTATCTATGGTATGTGTTGATTCAGGAATTCAAACTAAAAATCAATCTAAAAAATAACTTCTCCAGGTTTAAAATATATATTAACATGGTAAATAGAATACCAATACATACCAATAATAACATTAAACAATATTACAGAAAACAATAAGAAATCATGTTTTTTATTTCTATAGACTATAACTTGATGAGTCTTATAAATCCATTTTCTCATAATATTCCCACCTTATTTTTTAAATAATTTCTAGAGTCATTTCAAGCGGTGATATTTTCGATTTATCATAATTTTTCTTGAGAAATAATGTATTATATAGTTCTAGTATAAAATGTCCATTATTATAATCTGAGTGAAAAATAGTATATGTGACACATCTTCATTGGATGGAGAAAAATATTCAAATTTAGTTACAATTGATTTTACATAACCTTTCATATGATATAAAAAATGAATCAAATAATTCATATCCTTCATTGGGTTGGTATGTTCATAACACCAATCTCACCACATTTAAAACAAATTAATGTTTTCTTACCATAATTTGATGATCCATTAAAATGATTTTTTCCATTGTAATCATGTGACTTATTTTCCTACATGTCATTTTGAAATAACATCCTACATTTTTTAGGCAATCCAATGTTTCTTTTCACTGCACATTTCACAAACAAGAATTAGAATTTTCTTACCGTTATATTTAATTGATGTATTCTTATAAGTTTAATGACATCTAGTCCATTTATAATACTTATTTTTGAAGTAAAGATGATCATCCAAAAAATCCATTTCTTCCTTCTCATCATATCAAACAGGTTTGTCATTACATTTGAATTCAATGTAATCCAATTCCAATCAATATCACGGATTCAATCCAATGTAAAAACTATGAATTTTAAAATCATGATCCCATATATGATTTAGAGAATAACTTTTCTAATGAGTGAACAAATATTTTTACACATCCAGTTATTAATGGCCATTTTTATTAAGTTCAATGAAGTTCTTTTACATAAATAGTTGAATTTCATTAGGAAAAAAGTATGGGAATGTATTAATTTGTTAATCATATTCAAAGACATGAAACTCTTCTTTTCCATGATATTATTTTTTATTTCCCACCACTAGTAGTCTTCACCATAGAATGATAAAAATAATGTCTATAATTGTGAATATATAAACACCTCATTATCGAATTCCGTTTTGAGGGCATTAATTCAGAATTTTTCTATAAATACGTTTGAATATACAGTAATAAAAGGAGGGAGATACCTCATAAGATGTTCCACTATTGTATTGATCCATTATTGTATCTCCCAGTATTCTATTTAATGGATTCCAACACCATTTATATCTCCTGGTTATTTCTTCTTTATAAACTCAATCTTCTAGATTCTAATTACAACCATTCTAGGTTGTGGATTTTGAAATATAACAACATCTTAGTGCCTTCAATCATCATCTTCATTTTTTTTAAGAAACCCATTTGGAATAGACATTATTTATATTATTAATCATGATAATATTAAAATTACATATCATTAAATGTTAACTGTAATGTAAAAAGTAATATTTTGTCTTATATTAACATCATCCATACACTTAATGTATTCTAAACCATGATCTGACACCATCTATAAGGACCTGTCATTATATTTTATATATTATAGTGAATTTAGAACATAATTGACATCCATTTATTACTATTGAAAGGATTGGTTAATAATTTAATAAAATTACGATTTACTATTAAAGATAAAATCCATAAATTTAAATTTGATACATATATAATGTATCACTTTTAATATAATAAAATGGACTTTCAAATAAATCATTTTTTGTTTTCCTCAAAAATCATGGAAAAATTTAGCATGTATTGTTATTTTTCCTCACCGAATCTTAAATCCAAAAAAAAACATTACAAAAAAAAATTTGTGAACTAAAATGTCATTAATGGACATAAAAATACAGAATGTAACCATTATTCCCAGAATACCTATAAAACAAGATGTCAAATTGACAATTATATAATTTTCTCTCATTAATGTAACATATACATAATTCTCAAATACATGAGTCTTACAAATAAAATTAAATGAATAAAAACCATTTAATAAATCTGTTGAATCATTTAATTAGTATAAATTCTTATGATTACATATATCATGTATACAATATTATTTTTAACCCTTGTAGCTACCTGATGATGTAACCCTCATAGCTACCAAATGATGAAACTATTATAGTTACAGTTTTAATAACCATTAGGATAATATATTAATGTACCCAATTCATTAGAGGTTTTTCACAGACCAAACAATTTTATTATTATAACAGAACCTCCCATGGCCATAAAAACACTCCCAATAACTAATAAATAATCATAAAACATGAATGAATTCATTATAAAAACAAATCATGAGGAAAATTTCTTATTTTGAAATAATATATGGCATATAAATATGAAAACTTCTTCAATGAATAAAAAACTATATAATAATGAAACAAAGTATTAGAAACGTTTCTGGATTCTATATTTTAAAAATAATATCATAATTTATAAGATAATTAATCATCATATTGAATTTTAAAAAAAATAGGTATTCAGAAAGGTTTTAAAAGGAAAGTCCCTTATGACTTGTTTAACTAACATCCATTTTTTCAAACCTCCAATTTTTATTAATTTCATCAAAAATTATATTCATTTTTTATTGAAATATATGAGAATTTGAAAACATATTTCCACATATTTACAATATTTTTTTATTTTTGCAGTTTCTTGTTCATTAAATTCATTTTATCAAGGTATGTTCATTTGTATATTATTATGAATTCTCTAGTATAATGGGAATAATACAACACAGATGTTGTGAATTTATTTTAATGAACCTATGGTATTTTACATGATATCTAATAAACATTTTTCATACATTAATCTGATACTTTTGAAAAAACATTTATGATATTTACTTTTTTTATTTTGGTAGTTTATCCGATCATCATGAACTAGCTTAATTTTGTACAATTTTATGGCCATATATTAATTCAAAAAATTGTGAACATATATAATATATACATTTAATCCATCAAAAAAATAATTATTTAATTTCTACCTTCCATTAATTCAATAATGGATAATGAAATCTCATCTTCTTTGAAGGCAATGGATAGACATGCCATGGGATATGATTTCAGTTTTAAAAATAAATGGATAAAAGAGTATATTTTTTGATTGCAATATAATTTATTTAATAAGATTATAGTATATATATGATAATGTTTTTATCATTCATATTTGGATAGGGGTGAGGATAAGGTAGAAGGGAGATTGAATTTTAGATATAAGTAATAAGGATTTTTCTATTTGAATGTCATCTACCCGAGAACCTCCATGGAGCATAAGGAGTTGTCCATTTATGGGAAAAAATGAAATAATATGGCTAAGTATGAGTACAATAAAATTATATATATTATGGTAAAACTATAATGCTTATGGAGACGGAATAATGGGAATCAATGAATATCCTTTTATATTTGAGGTTAGGGGTAATTTTGGGATTTAATAAAATACTTGAATACAATAAGGATATAGTAGTGGAAATGACATCCAAATTTAATATAAAGAAAAATGTATTGGATTTTAAATGAAATTTTATGCAATTAGTATTGAATAATATTTTTAGTGTTTTTAAAATAATTAATAGTATATTATATTCTCAAAATATAAATATTGTAAAATTTAACTATATCCAATACTATGACATTAAAAACTAAAAAAAATATTATAATTTTAATGAAATATTATATCATATAAATTTAATATTTATGTCATAAATGAGGTTAATTATATACACATTCCATTTATTTTTAATTTTTTGATATCATGTATTTTATGTTTTCCATTAATTTGAAAATAATTACATCAAAAGAGGGCTAGAAATTAATATATTTATTTCATTCCTAGAATTAAAAAATAAATTATCCATATTAGTATATATAAATTCTTTTTCCAAATTCTATTTATGGTGGTACAACACTTCTAGAATACAATATATTAAAATGTTATAATAATTAAAAACAATACTGTGAACAACATGGAATTCTAGTAAATAAAATATTATAAGGTGATTAATTCAATGTATTTTCATAAAAACATAAAAAATTATAACCATGTTTGCTTATTGTCTACCCTTAATCATAAAAATATAATTAGTTAAATTACTGACTAATATAATCATTCTAATAATTTTAATTATACTCATTTTATTTATTTTTCTTCTACTTGCAATAACATTATGTCATTGTTGAATAATCATTAAAGGTAATAATTTCATATAGATCAATTTACATTAAATTAAATTAATAAAGAATAACATGGTTCAATATAATATTCTATATTCAGTCAATATTTACATATACACATATCATTGTGAGGACAAATTATTTAATTTGTTAATTACCATTTTCTTACCTTGCACAAGCATTGAATAGAAATATGGAAAAGAATAATGTTATATGACTATAAAAGTTATTAATATTTCTAAAAATAATAATCTAAAAAAAATAAATAATAAAATACTAATAAAATTAAATTTTATAACTAAATTATTACCTTTGAGGACAAACATTCGACAATCCAAAAATTTACAGACACTAAGTCTCAACGGAAAATAATATTCATATCTATAATGAAATAAATTATAATATACATTTATCAAAATATTTTTTATAATAATTATTTATCAATATCATAATTTAGATATTAATAATGTTTAATAATTATTTACATCATAATTATGTCTCAACAATATGACAAAAGATACAATATTTTATGAAAAATTTAATTGTTACTAGTCATTGAAATTTTTTCTTTTTTAGAGAATTATAAAAACATAACTAGAGAGTAATTTTTATATGGTGATTTCAAAAATAAAATATTTCTTTTGAAATTAAAATTATATTATTTGAAAATTTATAATTTAAAATTTACCATATAATAAGTTAATTTTATAAAACTATTTCGTTTTTCATTTGAAGAATTACATCACATATTCAT
This sequence comes from Viscum album, assembly GCA_963277665.1. NCBI lineage: Eukaryota > Viridiplantae > Streptophyta > Magnoliopsida > Santalales > Viscaceae > Viscum > Viscum album. The sequence goes on along the minus strand of OY728122.1, from coordinate 244,336,637 downwards.
AATTATTTTTACTATTTAATTCAATAAAACTAATAATAATGAAAAATGTTATTCTATTAGAACATATTTTGTTACATTCTACCCCTCCACATCTTGATGTAGTGTCGTCACAGTTTTATTCACTTATTAATAAAATGGGGAAACCATTTTTTCATAGCATTTACAGATTACCATCACTATTTTTTAACAAAATAGTTTCTCTAGAAAACTGAAACCTATTTAATAACCATATTCTAGAATAATTTATCTCCAAAATCAAGAATATGATTTTTCTTTTCAATATAAGAATGGTTCTCATCCTTCAGATATACTCTATGCCTCATAATATTTGTTGAATCACAAATAAAATTTCATAGCATGGAAATATGAAATAAAATGTTTACATGGGATAAAATCTAAGGAAAGGCTGCCTGGTCTGATTTTTTTTCAATTTTATCTAGTATTTCATAAAGTATAACTAACCATGTATATTAATTTACCTCCTTAACCCATGGAATGACACTTTTATATTGTTATGGTTTAATATAAACATGATCACCTATATCAAAAAAATGATTATCCTATATTTATCCTCCTAATATTTCTTTATTTTCTGATCTTCCATCATATTTTTTTTTAATAATTATCATTTTCTCAATAACATACATTACAAAATATAGACAAAATTACTTAATTTCACCAACATAATACCAAAATTGTATATTTTGAAACTAATTTCTATATTACTCCTCGAATGGTTCCATTAGTATATTGAAATGTAAAATATTATTATAATATATATATATTGTAATAAATATATATTTATCACTAATTCTACATTATTCTGTTGATATTGCTTTTAGAATGTACTCCATGTTCTAAATTATATTTTCGAACTATCCGTCATACTAATGATGAAATGCTATTCTGAAATTAAATTCATCTCCCAACAACTTCATATATCTTTTCAAAAAATATAAAAGTGAATTATAAATCCCGGTTAGATTCAATTAGATGAAGAACACCACAAAACCTAAATATCTAATTAATATAAAAATATGAATATAGATCTAGGTTTATAGTATCCCTTGTAAAAATTAAATATCAAAATTTGGTTAGTTGAAAAACAATAAAAAAAATCAAGTTGTTTCCTCGAGATGTATTCTCTAGTCCATCCTAGATATAAATGCATGTATTTTTCCAATTACACTCTTTAATTGAAAAATAATGAATCATCCCCATCTGTAATTGTCATTCTAATTTAACCTGTTGAAATTTCAATAATTTCATAGGGAATCCTACAATATCTCTTTTAATTCCATCCACCAATTATGATGTATCTATGATCTTTATACATCTCAGTACATCTAGGATGATCATAAAATAGAGAGCTATGAGCTTCAAATAAAATTTATTTTGACTAATGGGAATTATATGGAACGCATAATCCATTTTTAAAATCTCATGGAAAATCATAATCAAAATTATATTTTGGAAAACAACCATTATTAACCAATTCCACCTTTTTATGTAAATAAAATTCTTCCATGTAAGTATGATAAATTATTTCTAAAAAATATAATTGCACTGAAACCTGATATAAAACAGAATAATTTTCACCACTATCAACATCCAACCCAAAATTCACCCAATCATTAATCAAAGAATCATGTTATGAATGTGAAATATATAATGATTCTTGTTGTTATTTTGTCAAGGAAGCCACCTCTTTGTTGGATTTTCTAGGATGGAAATTGATTACGAAATCATAATCCATTTTTAGTTCCATCCCCATTTTGGTCCACATGTTCAATTCCTTAAAATGAAATATGTAATTTTTATATTTATGTTCAACATATTTTTCAAATACGGATCTATATATATTATTAATCAATATTTTTTAAGATAAAACCACATAATATATTTTGAAATCATGTGTAGGAAAATATAATTCTAGGGGATTCAATTTGGATGATATAATAGAGAATATGGTATCATTCAAAATTGGAATGAAACCAAGTCCATTCAATTAAGAATCAATATAGATAAAAAATTAAACATTTTAAGAAGATAAAGGAAAATAATTGATTATCCATCAAAAATTTTTATGTCATTATAAATCATAATAATTGTTTTCCAGAAAAATTAAATCATTTTTAATTAAAACTAATTATTGGGCTAGATAACTGTAATATGTTTTCAACAAAAGGATATTAATAACTAGCTAATCATAAAAAACCTCGAACCTCGATATCATTTATTAGTTCTGTCTATTCATCAACAATTTTTTTTGGCTAGATCAACTATTATAACAAATTTTTTGGGACAATGCTCCCAATTAAACTCTTTTTTTGATACAAAAAATAATATTTTTCAATAAATTTCATTAAATTTTTCTTTTCAGGGTTCGTAGGAAAATCCTTAAATGATTTTAATGAGAAAACAAAACATTTAAAAATACCAAAATATCATCAATAATATATCAAAAAATATATTCGAATATTTATAAGAATTTTATTCCAAAAATCCATAAATATAGTAGGGGTTTGAAAAACCAAAGGGAAATAATCATAATTCCCATTTATATTATAGAATAATGTATTCATAATGTCATCCTCTATCACCTTCATCTAACGGTACCCATGTCTCAAGTCAATCCTTGAACAATACTGAGCTCTGTGGAGATGATAAAAAATTTATATATATGAGGAATCCTATACTTATTCATACATGTAATGTAATTTAATTATCAAAAATCAACACATATTTTCATGGAACCATCATTCCTTAAAAAACAATAATTGAGGACTCAATAGTGATATTCTATAATAAATGAAACTATTATTAAGAAACTCTTAAAAATTATTCTTTAATTTAAAAATATAATTTAGAAATTATATTAGTTGGTTTTGAAATTTTCTCATCATTAAGAATTAATTCAATAGTAAATGAAATTTCTCCTGTAAGTATAAGTCTAAGAAACTCATATAAAACATCTATTTATTAATTCTCCATGAGAAAGTACATAATCATATTTGTTCACCTGTTCTAAAAAAATTTGAAAGATTAGCTTCATTTATGTATTTTAAAAGTTTCTCATCCCAATGTTATGTCATTAGTGGTGTGGGATTATTCGTCTATACACACTCATACTCTATTTGAAAAACACTTCTTTCTCTCTACAATATATCATATCATGGTAAACATAAATCTAATCTATTTCTAGAATGACATCAAATGCCACTAAGGGAAAACATAATCAAATAACCAAAATTTAATTACTCTAAATATAATAGAAATATTAGTATATTTCATTTGTACCTTAATATTCCCCCTAGTATTTTTCTAATTTTTTTTTCTTTTATTGATTTGTAATTCCCAATTTTCAATGAAATTTATTTGAAATTATGAATAGTGTTTGCCTTATATAAAATAAGACATTTTCATAATATGAATAAAAAATAATTTTCTCGTTGCCACTATATTGGAATTCCTAACATCTTCTTAAGTAGTTTCAAAGTATTTCACTACACCTTTCAACATTAATATTGGATGTTTCCCATAATTAAGATCCTTTTTTGGGAATGTATGTGTATAATGAATCATCTGATAAAATTTAAAACACATTAATGTTTTTTTATCTTTTTTTAACTTATTATATATTTCTAACATTATCCAAATGTACAAACCGTTTATATTTTTTCCTTTATATCTTTATATTCCCATAATTTAAATAATAGGATGTTAAAGGAGGTATTGAGGGAATCTTATGCTCATTTGAAGCACAGAGCACACAAAAAGAAGTAAAAAATAGGCTTGTGAGGATTTTCATCTATCTCGTGACCCACGGAACATAGCCATGTGCCAGGATATAGGATTTAAATATTGGTAAAAAATATGGTTTATGCATGGTTGGACAAATGGTTCACATTTCACGTGTGATGTGCTCAGTGAAGAATATATTTTTGCATGGTTTGGCCAAAACAAGTGGCCAAACATTGTTCAATAGAAAAAAATGGGATAAATGAAAAATATTACCTTTATAAATTTTCAAGAATTTCATACCTTTTCCTCCACCCTTCATCAGTTTAGTTCATCTTCCAAGCATGTTTGGTTCTCCCCTCCATATCCTTTAGGGTTTTGTGATTTCTCATTCATCTCTGCTCTGATTTCATAGTCATTTACTTAAAAAGAGTTGTTAGAGCAATAAAAATCTACCAAAACATATAAAACATAGTTTTTTAATCATCTATTTTAATATCTTCATGTGGTGGATCATTTTCTAATTTTAGGTGTTTATCTAAATCATCACAAATATTTCTTTTTTACGATGAAATAATGGTTGTTATTGGACATGTGTATTTTTATGACTATGAAGTAGGTAATCTAATATTTTCACCCATCCATTTCATAAATGTTTTATATCCCTCCATTTTTCTACTAACTAGAACCACCCAATGATTCATTGCCAATTCATATTTATTTGACTAGAATGGTTATCCTAGTCTACTGTGGAAATATAGTACATATAAAACCATTCCTCAAGTGTTCTCATTTCCATTTTTCACACCATGGGGTTTGACATCTTAAATGGTCTTGTATAACTATTTTTTATAATATGGAAATTAACGTGGGTCAAAGTGGCACCTTTTTTAAATGTATTAATATTGATAAGTTGAGTTTAATGTCACTATATCAATAATAATTTGATCATTTTATAATACATCATTCAAATTATTTCTTCTTAAACCCATTTGTAATGTTATATAAAATTATTCAAGTTTTTTGATATGTGTAGGGACCCTACTTCTTCTTATATTACCGTGACATCATTTTAGTGATAAACGACATCTATGAATTACATTAATAGAATCGAGAATATTTATTAGGGAAAATTATGACTATATATACCATTATCAAAATAAAATAAAAACATTCATTTTATTCATTAATCTATATCTCCTTATAAGCCCTTTAATTCTACATTGTACGAGTAGTCTCCTAAGGATTAAAAAAAGGGATGAAATAAAATACCAATAAGAGAATAGTTATGAACATAAAACAATACAAAATTGGTCAAGAATAATCATTATTAATATAACATAGGCATAATATTAGAATCATGATTGGAAACATTAATAAAATCCTTTAAATGTGTGAATGCCAAAAAATTAAACATCATTTCCTAGTGGTCATCTACAACATATTGTTTTGAACAATGCTAGAATCATGTTCACTCTTAATTCACTTTATCTAATGAGATTCATCACATTACCAAATACATTGGTGTGAAATATTATTTTGTTGGAATCTATCACATCATAACCATTACACTATCATGCATGCCACATAGAACGTATATGAATATTGGAAAAAAATAACCCATGGAAATTAATGGATTTAATTTTATAAAAAAACATTCCAAAAATTTTGGTTCCCGTCTAAATTGTAGAATAACATAAATGGTATAATGATAATAATCAACCAGGAGTAAACAAGAAACAATCATGAGAATTATAAGGTGTTATATAAAAGAATTGTTCTTTTAGAAAACATTAGGTTTATCATAACATCATGTAGAAAATAAGTATATAACAAAAAATGTATGTTAATTATTATAATTTTTTTATTGAATATACATACTTAAAATTGGGTAAAAGAGGGAAAACCCAATAGAGGAGATATGGGTTCGAGAATCCCCCTTAACTTATATCATAATTCATTCTTCACATTAACGTCATATATAATCAAATTAGATTCATTAATTAAAAATGAAAAACACATTTAAATAATAATCTGTATTGTTATGGTTTCATTATGTTCATTTAAGACCTTTAATATGAGTTATAGAGTTTAATTTCATTGTTCGGGAGAATTTGTTTTCATGATATTCTATATATGTTTTCTTGTATACAAGAATTGAAGTACAGGTAATTTGTGGATAAATATACAACATTTTTATTATATTTTATTAATGATATTAAACATGTTTAAATGATAATATAAAGAAATTGGTAATATTTTACGAGAATGAATCATTATATAAATGATAATGATGACCATTTAAGGATATTTTTTAGGTATTTCGACAAAAATAAAATCATTTTATTTCATCATGTAGTATTATGTAAATTTTTTAGTTCTAGAACAAAAATGTGGTTGTAAAATACATTTCAAAAAATGTTCATTATTTTATAATTTTTCTTTCAACATCATCTAATATGTTAAAGGAAAAAAGAATGCTCATCATCCAGGATGTCAGTTAATTGACATTTTGTGGGAAATTATTTAATTTTAAGAGATACAAAAATAAAATTAATTATGGATCATCTATAAACATGACATAATTCTATAATATCATACATAAATGATTTAACGTTTCATTTGGGAAATATAATGTGACGATAAGAGAATAAAAAAATGATATTGAAAATAAATTAAATGTAAACAGGAGAGGATTTTGTCTCTTTTATTTATCCTCCTTGAGATCCTCCTTAGCATAATGGATTTGGTATATTCATGAGAACATGAGATCTGGGATGTTGGTGGGGGGCTAGGGATGAGTATTGGGAAAACAATTTAAGGCTAAAACCTTTATAGGTATTAGTAAAAGATGTCATGAGGGGTGGTATTTATAGTGTGTAGAGGGATGTTTTGTTGTTATTATATTCCTTATTTTATTATTTTGGATCATGAAAATGAATAATTTTAAAATTTTATCAATATTCATGAAAATAATTATGTTTATTTGGCGATTATGGTGATTAAATCAGTGATGAGTCAAAGAATATTGTATTTAACATATAATGTATATATAATTTCATTTACCATATTTAACAATTCAATAAAGATTCATGTATTTTAGAAAATTCCAAAAAATTACTCATAAACATTTTTCAATGTGTATATTTAAAAAATGAACTCCATTTTATGAAAAATAATCATATATTTATATATTAGTAAGGTAAATTTTAAATAAAATTATAAATTATTTTTAATATATAGATTTTAATATATAACTGATATTATAACTGTCATGACCAATCTCCTAGGACCGATGTCATGAGAACCCCAAACCCACCTTCTATAGGCTATGGGATAGTTACTAACACCCTAATGAAATATCCCTATAATGGATGGCATTTCATTAAAACGTATACACAGATAGACTATGTACACAACAGAGGAAAACCACTAAGTAGAACTACTGATAGTAAAAGTGTGAACCAATAGTAAAAAGCTCTAGTATACAAACACAACAAAAAATAAAGTATAGAAAAAAAAGGAAAAAACATACTCCAGATTTCCTCCACCAAGGATACGACCTGAATGGTAGGTATATCTCTTAGTCTGTGATTACTGCCACTCAACAAGTTTTTCAATCACCTCTGAGCACCGTCTAGTTGTGGCTCTCCATGTCACAATCAAGGATTCCTCCGTTTTTACAAGACATAAAAAGGATATGGTGAAGCCTATGAAGGGTTGAGTATAACAATACATAGTAAGGACCATAGGACCCCCAAAAATCACTCATAATTCCACAAGGATAACCCAGAAAGAATTACCTCAATCACATGACAAAAAGTAAAATACTTAGCCTAATCCAAGTATAAAATAATGTTTTTATTTAAGGGTGATAAGTTGTAAATAGTGATCATCTTAATATATTGAGAGGTTGTAAAACTGATAAATGAAGGTTCATTGTACTGCTGATCCACAAAGGGTCACTCTACTTCTGATCCTTGATGGGTCTCTCTAGTGATGATCCAAAATGGGTTGATCAGATGTTGATCCACAGTGGGTCGCAGTACAGTTGATCCCTGTGTAGTCACACTTTTAATAATCCATGAATGATCTCTCTCAGGATGATCCCAGAAGGGTTGCTTTAATATAGAACCAGGAAGGGTTTCTTTTATTATGATCCAAAAAGGGACACTTTTATGCTGATCTATGAAGGTCTCTCGTGATTATTCATGTCTCGTCTAACAACTGGATTCCCTCACTTAGGACACTTGATTTCGAGAGGATATTCTCCTCAAGACATTGGTCTTATCTCAATAGAAACGAAGTTCCACATATAGGTTAGCCATGTGACCATATTGTCATAAGGGTTCCAATGCAACGAATGGTGTGTCGATCAGATACATGTTCTATAAGTTATTGGATTTTTATTAAAAAAAGTCCTGATTGGATTCGAGCCTGATCCAACCATGACAGACTCCCTCATCCACCAAAAGACATGTGGAGTATCTAAAATGAATTCTCTATCTTGAGGGTCTAAACACTACTAAGGCTGCGTTAATCAGATTCACGGTTTGAGAGATACATGAATTTTCTTATAAATGTGTCCACTCGGTCCTAGGATCCGACATATGTCCAACATGGGTCTGCTCTAGTCGGTCCATTGGGCCCACAGGTCTAGTTCGATTGGATATGTCCAACCCGGTAGAGGTTCTAGCCCATTGTGCATGTCCATCCTTCTTTGAGGGTCCACCCATCCAGGACATAGTAGACCACCGCATCCATCCTCTGAGCCACCCCACGGTCGACACGGGGTGGCCTCCTTGCTATGGTCAATCGGCTACGGCAGCTCCACATGGTCGTCCAGACTGGTCATCCATTTCATGCGAACCAAAGTGGAATGATAATGCCGCTCCCCCATGAGGCACTGATGGTCTCCGCACCACCTCGCAGCTGCAACAGGTTGTGCATGACCCTGCATACCTCCACAGCGTGCCAATGGGCACACCACTCCAGCTCGTCGTTGGCCATTTTTACACATCTGGCATGCGTATAGTGCCGCCACTGGAATGATTCCAGAACTTATGGTGGACCAATGGAAATGCTTTTGGGACTGTTCTTCGTGTCTCCTATGTCTATGGAATTTCTTGGTCGTTACCTTTACTGTGATGACCTCAAACTCACTTCACTGCTATTTCGAGAATCATCCACGTAGAATGCACAAAAAACTATCCTGGTGGAGGTTTGGAAATTGTTCTTGTTGTCCTATTCCCTATGAGATAGAATTTAATAATGTGGAAATTGTTAATAACAAGGAAAATTTTATACCCCAATAGAATCACCACACAATTATCCATATGAAAAAAGAAGTGATTCACATATCAACTCATTAGTTGTTTAGTCCGCGCGAATTGTTAATTTTTAGAATCTGTTAGATTCTTAAAATAACACAATCCCCAACATCATTTACATTTATTGTCTAAGAATTCATCCTTGAGGATTGAACCTATAGAAATCACTTCCAGTTTTGTTCATTGAGGTTCGTCAAATTCGGTGGGGTCTCACCAGCATTCTTTGTCATTCTTGATTGGAGAGGGAACTTTTCTAGAGTTTCATCAGAGAATCCTCAATGTATAATTCCCAAACCCCACACATTGAATTATTTAATGAAACCAAAAAGTGCAGTGATGTTTTTCCCTTTAATAATACATATTAAATTATCCTCTTTTAATAAGCCATAGTTAATTATCCATAAAGGAAATAACATTGTGGTTCCAAAAAATCTATTATTGAACCTCATTTAATTCCTCTTTTTTCCAACTCGTTGTTGCACCGCAACATCTTCATCTACCATCCCATGATGAGATTAAAAAAAATTCATATAAATTATTATTTTTTCTTGAAAAGTTAGGAAAATATTTTTTTCTCTCTACATTTTTCAGTCAATGTTAAGTAATTTCTAGGTGAATCGCATTATCTTGAATTCAATGGTGCCCTCATATTTTATATCCATGCACCAGTTCAGAAAATATTAAATTATTCTTGCATGTTTACTGACCATACCTTAAAAATGATCAGAAAAAATAAATTTTCACACCAGATCCACGCTAGTCGAGGTTAGGCTCTACCAAAGGAGGACAACCCTCATGAGCTCAACAATTCTCCCAGATATTCATTTCGAGTTACCAATTATGAGTTATTTGGATTTGAAAATATAATAATGGTTACTAAATTATTTTATTTATGAAAAAATCCAAAAATCCATGGTTGGCCCAAGCCGTCCAATGTTAGGATTCTCATAAGAAAAGAATTCCCTCATGATCCCAAATTTGGTTTTTGATATTTAATCTGAGTCACATTTCATGTGTGAGAAGAATTTGAAAAATAAAATTATTTTATTTATTTATTATATTTATAGTAATGAAAGTTTCTGATTTTCTCACTAGAAGCATGTTCCAACTAAAATTATGTCACAGCTAGGGTAAAACTGCCATCTTAAACATTATGTTTCCATCAGATTTTCTGACCCGGGAACCCATTAAAGAGTTATTCCACATTTATAGTAATATCGCACACACACACACACACACTATTTAATGATTAACTTTTTTTGACGAATCATTCTGGGCACTCCATCCCTTGGAATCACGTAATGTAGAATTTTTAGGTACTAAAATAATTCCACATAAAAATTATATGGAAATTTCAAGACATTACATTCTACAAGAATTAAGTCTTACATCCCCAAAATCCAAAACAATGGAAAATCAAACTACTGAGGGTACTGATCCAACATGTGACCCTCAATATCCCATGTTCGGTCGTGGAGGTTCTGGTGATGTCACTGAACTCATGCCCAATGAATCGACCACACCCATAGGACCAGATCATGTCAATCCCGTATCTCCACAAGGATCACCACGAATTTGACCCCATCGTCAATGAAAAACTCTCCCTAGTCGATGACGTGTGACATATCATGCTTGTATATCCTCAGATGTGACACATGGAAAACATTGTGTTTTCAATGCATCTGCGGGGGAAGATTCAGGCGGTACGCCACCGCTCCAACTCTACTGAGGATCCGGAATTGTCTGATGAACCTCCAGGACAGTTTACCTCCCCAGCAAAATCTCTTCAATCCTCATTGGGGTGAGAACCAAAGGAAAACATAGTCTCCCTCCTGAAATACCAAGGGTCTCTATTTCATATCAGCATAAGAATTTTTATTACTCTCTGATGTCCTCATCTATTCTTGGTTGATTTGTGCCTTCTCAGTGGTAGCACGTACCAACTATGTTCCCATGAGTGTTGACACCCTTGGGACTTAATATCATAGATTTTATATACATGGATTCTTGTAAAAGACCTACAATTATGCCATGTCCATAGTGAAGTGATAAATATTGTTGTACGCAGACTCCACCAATGGTAACTGGGCATACCAACATTGAACAAAATTCATGACATGAGTACAAAGCATGTCCCCAAGGTCTGTATGGTCTGTTCCGTCTGACCATCTATCTGGGGGAAAAATATATGCACAAACGTTCTATAACCTAATTCTCAGCTTTGAATTGCTGGCAAGTGAGATATAGTGGAACGAACACTTACACTGCTTTATTAATCTGTTGAATCTACTACCGACATTAGAGGTACTACTTCAACTTTTCCGCACCATGATATACCATCAATGGGGATGTATGGGATTCCCTCAACACCTCCTATCATAATGTCACTGGTTCTGCGGTGTGTCCTCTGAAAATAATTATGTTCTCCCCATCGATCGAAAATCCCACAGGAGCTTATCCGGAGGATGTCTAAGCACGTCAAGCCTTATAGTCAACATCCACAAGTTGTGTTCCATAACTCCTTGAAGGAGTGGGGGAGTGAATGTCATAGACTAGTTGTAATATGATCCATCATAATTCATGAATGATATTAGCATCACTCCAAGATGCTCTTTTTTCTCACACTTCAGCTGTAAACCAGAACACTTGCTGAGTGCATCATCCACCACGTCCTCCTTTCGAGGAATATATACTATCACAATGTCATTTTCCTAGAGGAACTCAAAAAATCACTATTGTCTCAATTGGTGAAAATCCATTGAGCCCCTTTCCATCCATGTAGATGGTTACCCCTTTTAACTGACTAATCTTCCCGTCAACCATTTTGGTAGTGGGTACTCACTATCAATGACCACTTGTATAAGGTGATGGTAATCCACTCATAACCCCAAAAACTGGGTCTTAATAAGCCCTTCCTCTAAATGTCCTCTAACAACACCCCCGATAAGAGAAGATCTATAAAATACCTCTAATATACTAACTCTGATATCGCTGACATCTAAGGGTGTTGAATGATACAGATGTCTCTCCCCCTATGAGGAGGTAATCCTATAAACATCATTTGAAAGGATGTTATTGCACTCATCCACTACTGTTGGGAACTGAAAACTCAAAACACCTTCTTCCATGGGGGTAAGTATGGCTGACTCAAGATTTATCGGTTGCAACCTCCTATGAATGAGTTTATTTCTTACTTCCTTGGATTCCATTTTCTCTCACCAAGGAAAACCTCATTCAATAATGTAGATATACCACATTCTTTTTTCCTAAATAATTCTATATCGTCATGGATTGTGGATGGCTTGTCCATACACAAACTAACGTCTCAATTCCTCAACATTTCCACTAAGAGGTTTCAACTGAAAATATCCCCTCAATGGTCATATCACACCATCGATAAAAGTGTGATTATCGAGTCTCCTCCCATAAGTATCTTCAACAAAAGGATCAAGTCAATGGTTTAACCGGAACTGCAGTTCTTGAAAAAGATTTGTGACAAAAATGAACGATTAGTAACTGTCTCTATTAATATGTAAGATAGTAGCAGTCACAGAACATAGATAGAATAATTACTTGAACCCTTGGGTCATACTTCTTGACTGCATGCAGCTACTCCCTTCCCCTATCCTCCAGCTCCCTGAGCCAAGTGGGGACCACATTGGGGTGCTGGTTTTAACATGTCGAAATGTATTCCTCATCCTGCTACACTCCAAGATCTTCTTCTACATATTCTTCCCTAAAGAATCATCTATACCGATTACTTTCTCCTCTCGAAACATTTTCCCACATCCATGTGTTTGAGAATGATGTCAGTTTCAGGCTTCCCACTACTGACATTCACTGGTTGTATTTTCTAATCCATTGAATTTTCAACAAAAAAAGTTTCACTCTTGAACCCTTTCATAAGTATGAATGCATAGAGAAATAGTGTTGGATCAGATGTCCCTAAAAAAATCTCACTCTCAGGTCTGAGCCCTGAAGCACTGGCCATATCATATTCATCATATACGTGGAATGTATTTTTACACCACGAAGAACACTCAGCTACAAACATGTCTTCCTCCAGAAGTTTTAGATGATCTTGGGAATTCATACCCCTTCTCTTTTTATTTCTAGATACCACTTCACTAAGAATGGGTTTCATGCTCTTTCTATGGAACAATCATCTCATTGTAAGATAGGGGAATCTAAACATTGTAAACACTTGACTATGCCATGATTAATGCTCTCTATTAGGACTCCCATGTTATCTAATAGTTCCCTGGATAGATGAAAACGTGATCACCACCCCATGCTAGTCCATAGAAACCTGTGAGGTGGGCTCACCTTGAAACCTGAGGGGTATTTTTTTCACTAAAACTGGTTTAAGGCGCTGAGCGTACATGTGTCCTCTACTGGTAGCGCTGGTAGTAACTGCTATCCATTGGGTAGTGGTGGTCTCAGATTTTAAATTTGATTCATTGTTATTCATATATATGAATCCAAAAAATAATAATTTTATTTAATAATTTTATTTATGGGTTTTCCATTTTTGGGTTTTCTCACTTGAGGTTTGCTCCGACTAAACATAAGTCACGACTATGGTAAACCCCCCTTCCTAAATGCAAAAACACCCCTTGATTTCTGATCCCGACACCCATTTAGGAGTAATTAAATTGTTTTATGAAAACATCACATTCCCAGTATTTAATTATTAACATTTTTCGATTGATCATTCCAGGCACTCCAAGCCTCGGAATCACATTCCATTGAAATTTTTGATCATGAAATAATTCCATATAAAAAATACACAAAAATTTCAAGACATTACAATAAAAACATGAATTTTTTTAAGTTATATAATATTATCTTCAAATCATATGACATAAAAATATGTATTAATGACTACATTTTTCAGAAATAATTAATCTTATAAATTATTAAATTAATCAGTATATTGTAATTAAATATATATGACTTACCAAAAACTCATCACATAATTAATTTTTTTTATAAAATTTATTTACATACACTCTGATATAATTAAACCATACATTCATTTGTTTGTATCATAAATCTGATTTATAATTTTAGTGTTGAGGATACTATACATTTCAATATTTTAATATTCATAAGTGTAATAATTATATTCCAAACATCAGGTTACTTTTTTCATCAGTATTAGTTCTATAACATATAGAATTAATTATTTTTCATTAATTATTTATTTATGGAGTTTTTTTATTTTATAAAAGTGATTATATGTGGTTAAATATATAATACATTATTATAAGAGGAGAAATTAATTGATTAAATTTTTGGGTTATCACATTCTTTCCCCCATCTTATATTTCTTCAATGAAATTTCAATTTACATAAAGTGGTGAGGGCAATTCTCATTCATTCACTCCTCCAGTTTCCACGATTCATATACATACATATGATTCCTCCATGACATATTGAAAATGTGAGTTTTTTTTCATATAACCATAAATATCATAAAAAATAATTAATGGATTCTACTCAAGAGTGAGATCATCTTTCAGTAGGAACACATCTGAGTAATATACATCTTATGGATCTGGTATGTACATCCACAGAAGTGATATGTGGAATACATCATAAATTGGAGGAATTTTCTTGTGTAATTTTAATCCAATAGTCCACAGATCATATGCGATCGAGGTTCTCAATAGGGCCAATTTAACATGGTCTTCGCATCCCTTTCATTCAACACCGAACAAATATCTAATATTGTGATATTTGATGGAATATTTTATATCTATCATCGAATTGTAAAGTCCCTTTTATGGATTTCATCATTTCATTTTATCAAACTATGGGAAGTATGGATAATTTTATGGTTGTCTTGAACCATATCTATAAACCCTTGCACAACATCATGTCCATGTCTAATTTTTTTTCGTCGACTTCATCACAAAAAGATGGGGTTCAATATCACATTCCATAATTTCAATCATATAGAGCAGTATAAATAGTTGATTGGATGATATAATTGAATGATAAATCAATGAATGGGATATTCTATCCCAATCTACCATTTAATTTTAAATATATTTATCTTAGAATATATTTGAGTCTATGAATAGTCCTTTCAGATTGGCCATCAGTTTTGTGTTGATAGGCCTTGCGAAAAAAGAAATTCTATACTCAAATCATGTTGAATACACCCCAAAAATTTAGATTTGAACTAGATATAAAAATAATAGAAATTTTATAGTTGATGTCCATATATACTGACCACTTCATTCACATATATCTTAGGACTTTGTTCACGTGAGGGTTCATCCTGAAATAGAACTAAGGATGGAATTCAGGGTGATTCGGTACACCATAACCCATATCATATTATTTTCATTGTAATACTTCTGGAATCCATTGAAAATGTACATAGTTACATTATCCCATTTCCACATGGGTATATGAAATGGTTGAATCATTCATTTGGACTTATGTCGCTCATATTTAACTTCATAAAATATCAAGCACCTAGAGTTATACTCATCAATCTCCTTCTTCATGATAACCCACTAGTTGATTTCCCTGAGATCAAAGTACATAAAGGAACTTCCAGTATGGATATAGAATAGTGAACTATGTGCATTGTCATATATATCCAGTTTTACCCTTGGATATCGAAGCACACATAGCTTTTTTCCCACTATATCAGTCCACCTTTATAGATATATGACCCATGAAGTTTCCCATCCCTTACTAAATTCAACTTCTTTTATAACTCTGAATCTTCCATTTGTGCCTCCTTAATATGATTGTGGATAGATGGTTGATAAAGCATTTGGTCATGGTAGGATTCATTCCCTATCATTATGTTTTTGAAATTAATCCTTTGTATTTCCATGATGATAGGGTCCTTCTCAATCCCCTACAATGATATTGTTGGATGTTCACTTATTCTATGAGAATTAGCATGTTGTTTACGTATGGGATGGTAGTGAATCAATAAATCATATTTACTAATTAGCTATAACCATCTCCTTTGATTCTTGTTTTTCTCCATTTGTGTTAAAATATTTTTTAGGATATTGTGTTAGGTATATATGTCACACTTCTCACCACATATGTAATGACTCATGATCTTCAAGGTAAAAATCAGAGCTGCTAAATCTAGAAAATGTGTCAGGTAGTTTTGCTCCTGGATCATTAATTATCACATGGATTTGGAAGTCAAATTATTATTTTTAATGTAAACACAACACCATCCATTCATGGAATAATCACTATACAAGACAATACATTATCCAATTTTATGTAATGTGAGAATAGGTGCATTGATTAATATTCTCATTTGAACCTTGAAACATTCCTTATATTCTTCTATATAGACATAATTTTCCCCATTCCATGTTAACATAGTCATAAAGATAGATAATAATGATTAAATTGTAAGAAATCATCAGTAGTTCCAAGATAATCCATGAAAAATATGGATTCCAATGATAGTTGATGGTATTGGCCATTCCGAAATTTACCTTTTTTTAATGGTCTACTAGAGATCCATAACATGTGACCACATTTCCCAGGAATCGTAATTACTGAATCAAAAAGTCAAAAATGATGACCATGAATTACAAATTTTTTATCATTAATATTTATGTGACAATGAATATATGTTATTCATGTTCCACATTCATCTTGTATTAGATTATAATATCATTAATAGAAACTGCATGAAATTTATTAATGTAATTTCTAAAGGCTCTATTAATGAAATACATTATGATTTCATGGGAATTAGTATGTATAAAGGAAATCTCCAGAAAAAAATATTTTTGAAAACATTTATAGAAATAAGAATTCAAAATATCTTCTAACTTATAAATTTTTTTTATTGATATCCATTCTAGAGATCCAACATTGATAAGTACTAATAATTTCATTTCCAATAAAAAGATTCATTAATCATTTGAAAGGCAAACTTTTATTAATGGGGATCTTGTTGAGTTGCAAATAAACGGGACACCCCCACATTGATCCATCCTTATTCAGGTGAAAAAAAAACATGCGCGCCCGAAGTTGAGAACAAGGGAATATAAACCATTTGTCCAAATTATATTGCAGTTACTTGTTTAAATTTTCCAGTTCATTAGGATTCATCCATTAGGGACACATTGAGATAGGAGAATCTCTGGGTATGAGTTCTATTGAGAACACAACATCTTGGTCATCAGAAAGTCTATTTAACTCTTTGGGAAATATATCACTGCATTTTCTCATAATGGGACTTTCATATAGGTTGATACCGTCCTTTGGCTCCACCATTTCAGTGGGGTGTGATTCTCTATAGTGAATCGACACCCACACCATTGAATGATTTTTCAAAGGAGATTCATGATCATCCTTGCAATTGTAGAGGATCATTGGATGTTTTAACATTTGAAAACATATTTCCATTAACTGAAAATTTATATATTATTTAAATAATTAGAGCTAATCCACTCCGATTATATCTTCAAATTCCACCAAGGGAAGTATCATAGTATTTACTGGAAGTATATTCCAAGATATACCAAAAAGAGAAGAGTTTAATTCATGGGTTGAAATTATTTCAAAAATAGGTGTTTTGGTAGATTTATATATATCATGGTTTCAAAACATTTATTAAATAATTATATCAATATTTCACGATATAATTGAATTCTTAGAAACATAATCACTTAATAATTTTTTCATTATTGAGTGAATATGAACTGTACATTGATCAAATTCATATTATTTCTCCATATCCACATTAATGAGGGAATAGACATTCCCTTTATCTTTTTGCATTGGTGGATGATGAATATGATTTCCCTAAAGGAATCAAGGATTAATGAACAGGTTTAAAGTGTACCCATTCTCCCTAGATTGGTTGCATTGGACCATTGGTGGAGGTCTTATTTCCTCAACCATAATTTCCAACATCATCATGTCTTTTTAACATTCAAGAGAATGGTGTTATTCACACCAACACTTGAAAAATTTCCCAATCCCCTTAAAGAAGTTCCCATTATTCTTCTTCGCACATATTTGACATGTGGGTTGTTTAGTTTTCCTTCCACCGTTTTTTATTAGATCCCTCTTATTTAACATCAATATTTCATTTCTTATCACCACAGCTGTGTGACACTTCTCCAAACTACAAGTCCTCATCGAGATAACATTGAACAACATTGTCATATCTCCCAATGTCTTGAATTTATAGATACATTCAAAGATTTGGTTCTAATAGAATAATGAATCTATCAATTATTTTATCATTTTAATTCAAAAACTAGGATCATTCTTTGCAAGAATTTCAATATTTTATTCATCATATGTGACATATTGACCACCTATTTAATTAAGCTCTATGAATTCTCTATCCATGTACATTGGAAGAGTTCAAGGGAAAATTTTGTTAAGAAACATTATTTTAATGTCTTCCCACCCAATCTCTTCAATTTATTCCTTCATCATAATGTTGTTAAGTAGATCCAACCATTGGTTGGATTGTCCATCTTGAAGATAAATTTCAAGATTCAACATATCAATTTCATAATAATGAAGCACATAAATGATCTTCTCTATTGACTGGTCCCATTTTTCTATGTATACTGGATTAGTAGATTCATTAAATATTGATGGTCAATAGTATATAAAAAACTCGATAACCAATTAATCCAACTTAATTGTAGTTGAAATTTACACATTATTCCTGTTATTCTTCGTAACCATAAATATGTTGATAAGAGTCTCCAAGAAATTTTGAAACCCACCTCTCATGGAATTGGGAATTCCATTCGGGAAATCATTGCATTGTCCCTCACATGGGTTATTGGACTAGATTCTCTTAGTTCCCGCAATTTTTTATAATATAAATTTTCTGAACATAACATAAGTCAACAAGGAATGAATAAATAATTTCTTATATCATTCCATTAGTTCTAAAGTAATATATTGTGGGATCCCAACATTTAGAATTATCATAAAAAATCATCTTGAGTTCTCACTTAAATGATGTCTCCCCATAACATTTTTCACATATGTAGGCTGTTTCTAATTCCCAAATTAACTAAACTATGATATGATACCTACTATAGTGTAATGTCATGGACAGTGACCAACTATGATGTTGTCCAAAAACATGGTTCCATAAAACGGTTCCACCAAAACGTTGGCACTGGTCATGGCATCACCGTGACGGTTTCACTGGTTGTGATCGCACACTGAAACGGTGGCACCACTTACAGTGTTCAACCGAACCGGTGGCATCGTAACGGTGGCACTGCATATGGTGTTCCACCGAACCAGTGACACCTAGATTGGGGCACTCTAGCAGTCACACTGTCATGGTCTCACACCAAAATGAGGGCACCCCTTAAAGTGGCACTATGACCATGACATCGTTACATTGTCTCAGCAAACGGTGTCCCACCCATGTTCTTTTTTTTCAGTTTCAAACCTTTTCCGCTCAATAAACATATATTTTTTGTAAATGTTTTTTAATACCACATTCATATCAATTTAATACCCATAAATGATATAAAAAATCCCCCATGATTTGGGTGACCACTAACTTATCAAAACATGTGGATTTTCCACTATATCATACCCTTTTTCCATACTATATGATTCCACCCCTGTTACGCATTTTCCACTTTTTAAAGGAAACTATTTAAATGAAAACCATTATAGCCACCTCTCCGATGGGAATTAATAAATGAAATGAAACTCCATCGTGTGTAACCACCCGAATTTGTGGAAAAACCACTATCTTCCTTTAAATCCATTCAATATATCATATCTTAATAATCTATGATCTCTCCTTTTATCACAAAATATTCATTCCTCTACTTGGATATTATCTATTCCTTTTCTTGGTGCATTTGGTTACCCCCTTCTAAAGGCTAGGGGTGCACCTATGTTGGAGCCCTTCCTTCCTGCTTTTTGAGTCCTCAGAGTTCCTCCCCTACAAGTCGAACATCCGCAATTCATAGAACATGGAGAAAAAACTTGATCATTGATCATCAATGTAGGGTTCATCCTTTGTCTCTCTATAATATGTATCATGTTCGATGGGTATGATAATGTTTTCTTCAGGGATGGATGAAACCAAACCCTAATAATGATAATAAGAAAACATTTAAAAAATGAAGGGATGTATTTGATTTTAGTGTTGTACTATTTTATCCTTGCTTATATGTAGTGAATTGTTTGTGAATATGTCCATTAAAAATCATGGTTGTTGGGGGTCCTTTCCTTTCACAATAATGAACCCTCTTCATCTATGATGATCGAAAGTATGTAACATGGAAATTGGTTAATCACGTAAACTTGGTTGCTTACATGAATGTCCATGGAACAAGAATCATTGTGTGATCACACCAGCTAACCAAACGAAAAGAAGGAACCTAATTAATGGTGTGTTTGAATCTGAAAAACTACCTTGATCTATCTTGGTAACATGTGTGGTTTTTTCATCTTGATGCTTGTGGGGTGTCGTGGATGGGGATGAGATCCCCTGTTGTGGTGTTGTTATTGGTTAGTGGATCTGAGGCTGCCTGGTGTTGTATGTTGGGGATTTGATTGGTTCCAGTACTACATTTAATCTCACAGATCAATTTTTTTGTGTCACATTACAACTGAACTGGGTGTGAATTCTTAATTTTATGATTGGCAGTTTTCCATCCTTGGCTTGTGGCTATGTCTGTTAGTTTTCCAATAGTGAATAATTATTTAAATGAAATCACATGAATAAAAAAAATAAAGGGTTCAATGGGGAATTTTTTTGGGAATGTGTTGTGCCTACATTGTGTGTGTTGTGCTTCTTATGAATGAATAATAATGACGGTGTTTGTGTATGGGCTATTTTTGGAACCCCTACGATGGGATGAGTTCATGTTTACCTACATGTATAATATTGTACCCATGTTTCATATTTGTGCACCACCCAGGATGATAACTTTGTGCCGAACACCTCTATTTCATGGGAGAGGGTAATTTTTCCAACACTCATAAGAGTGGCTGGTTATTAGCTCCTTTTCTGCTCCCATTACCGAGTACCCCAAGACTCTTTGGGTACTCTATGATGGCAGGCGGTCCATTAAATCCCAATATTCTTTGGGTAGGGTAGTTGAGGGAGTTTTAACAAGGGTGTGTGGGTAGGTTGTTTCCCAAGTGTCATAGGGATGAGGCCCAACGGTCTTCAGGCGTGGAAAATGATGTTCTGGCCCATGTGTCATTGGACATGGAGGTAGTTGTTCTTGACTGGGTGTCTATGGGAATGGTTACGTGTGGATGTTGTGTCCTAGGTGTTTGCGGGTGGGATGTTTGGTTATGGTAACGAAAGTGTGTGCGGGTGGGGTATGCCAGTGGGACTATAGTGAGAATGATGGGGGCCGTCTGATGTATCAGATGTCATTAATAACCAATGCGATAATGGTGAAGGGTACACAAACATCGATGTATTACTACTATTATTTTACAAGTATTACTTTATTTGGGGAGTGTACCTTGGGGAGGTTGGGTGGATTGTTTACTTTTTTGGTTATTTGGTGATATCCTTTTCTCATGGGGAATTGGAATTCCTCCCCACTTGTGGATGAGTGCTTTTCTCCCTACGGAGTATACATTTATTCTCACCACACCAATATAAAACTGCAATCTTCTTTCTATGAGGACTATTAGTACCGTGTCAAACCCTATTAGCTCAGATGATGGGACTGTTGATGTTTTAGTTTTTTCATTCCTTTTGTTATAACTCATTGGAATTTTCTTTTACATTTTATCACTTATTATTGGAACATTCAATTAGGAATTAATTGTTTTGGCTTTAATTTAACTTCCAGTTTTGGGGTTTTTTTGGATTCACCATCTCATCTCCCTATCCTATTAAAAATGGGTAACGGATTCAATATTACATATGATTCTATACTCATGTTGCTAGCTGCCACTCTGGTGCCTATTGAAGGCAGGTATCAAGGGTCATTATCTCTTATTCAACATGACGATAGAAGGGTTTGGCAATATGATGACCCTTACCTCATCTCCGTGAAGGCGGGTTGTGACAGAATTGTTTTAAATGAATGTTGAGAGATAGGATGGATTTTGGATCAAGGAAGAATGAATTTTGAATGTGATGGTATGGAAATATTGTTACGAAATCATAGATAATGAAATAGGCCTGAGAAGACTAGCTTGGACACAGGATTCTAGGGCCCCCTGTGATCCATTTCAAGCACAATGGACCTACCAAACAACTAGGTGAGGCTTTGATGACTACAGGGTAGAGACCCAAGGAAAGGTACATGCATCATAATGACATGTGTTCTTATGTTCCTTGGGTTCATTTGGGATTTAAAATAATTCAAAATTTTAAGAAAAAATTAAAATCAATCTTCAAATCTACTCTGGATTAGGCATTTCTTGTTTACCTTCCAGATTTTCCACCCAAATGAAGACCATGATTAGTGCGGGAAATCATGGCTCAGGAGGATGATTTAGCTGATCAGAAGAGGTCTGGTCAGGAGGATGAATTCGACCAGTGGTAGTAGATAGTTCATGCTTTTTAGTGACAGGCACATAGGAAGATTGACAACAGCATCTCAGACATGAAGATAGAGATATGGATCTAGGTGATGGTGATAGCTTTGAGCTTGATCCAGGATATGATGGAGTACTAGGTTCCTCTGGCTACAATCCAGATGTTGGGAGCGGCACGTTAGTGGTGGAATGGCTGAAGAAATTTTCTCACTTCCAGGAAATCAAGGGGTCGATTTTGGTGGATTCCATAGAACAGAGGTAAGTAAACGAGGTGTTGTTGTTGCATCGAGTTCCTATAACTATAGTCTCCGATCAGGATACACAGTTTATCTCATGGGTCTGGAAAGGATTGATACATTCTTTTGGCACCCAAGTATTCCTCAATAGTTCTTTCCACCCCCAGACAGATGGTAAGAAATGACGCTCCATCCAAACATTGAAGGATATGTGACGGTATTGTGTTTTGGACTATGAGAATTGTGGGTACGACAGTTTCCTATGATTGAGATTGCCCACAATTGTAGATATAATTCATCCAATGGAATGGATCCATTTGAAGCCTTGTAAGGGAGGTCGTGTAACTCACCCTTATATTGGAAAGTTGTTGGGGAAGTAGGTGTTCTTGGATCGGAGGTGGTGCAGAGCACGATGGAGAAGTATTATCTTATACGAGAGAGTATGAAGGAGGCTAAGGACTAGTAGAAGTCATATACTGATCATAAGAGGATACCCTTGGAGTATGAGGATGGGGACCATGTGTTATTAAAGGTCTCCCATCAGTTTGGGAAACAGAGGTTCAATAGGGGAGGCAAGCTTTATCCCAGGTTCATCGTACCCTTCAAGGTGTTGTAGCGGGCCAGCGAAGTGGCTTATCAGATTGTGCTACCACCACCACTATTGAGGGTTCACAATTTCTTTAATGTGTCCTAGATCTGTCAGTATTTACACGATGATTCACACATCCATGACTTGAGAAATTTGGATATCAAATACGACATGATATTTGGTGAGAGACTAGTGCGGATTTATGATCACAAGGAGAAGGTTCTTCCTTGATGAACCATTACATTAGTTCATGTGGTATGGAGGCATGGTTTCATAGAAGAGAGTACCGGAGGATGGAAGGCACGGATGCGCATCTAGTACCCATAGTGGTTTTGAGTTTTTTCTGTTATGTTTATTACATTTTTGTGATGAAGTGCATGACCTTGTTAACTATGATATAGTTCGTTTCCCTTGTCCCCTGAATGTGTGTGACGGGACCTAATTGCGGGGAGTGGAAGACATGATCCCTAATCAAGATGCATTAAAGAGTATGTGGTTGGACCCAATCAGGTGAGCCACTTCCACCAAAATAAAATAGTAAATTGACATGGAGGAAGGGACTCCCTAATCCGAATGAGTGGACAGTATGACCGTTACATGGTTGTATTTTTCCTTTGGGGAGAGAAGAGGGGGTGTATCCTTGTTTCGTCAGAATATAGATGAGGGAGATTTGTTCCTAGATGCCGAGGGGGTTCACTCATTAGAGGTATCTTTCATGGTGGTTGATCAGATACCTATATTTTCTTTGGGTCTAGTTTGGATTCTCGGGGGCAATAATTGCTTAAAAGGAATGTGATGTAATGGTCTGGACACTGATTCCATAAAGAGTTTTCCAAAAACAATGTTCCATCAAAAGGATCTATAAAATTTTCGCACCAATCATTGCGGCACCATGATGGTGGAACCAGTCACTATCACACACTGAAACAGCTGAACCGCTTATGGTGTTCCACCGTACCAGTGGCACTGTGATAGTGGCATAGCTATGGCTGCACAGTCATGTTCTCACACCGGAACGGTGGCACCACATACGATGTTACAGAAAAAAACTGGTGGCACTGTGATGGTGGCACCATAGTAGTCACACCGTCAATATCTCCCACCAAAATGGTGGCACCACTTACGGTGGCACCGTGACTGTGGAATTGTAACAATGTCTCACCAAACAAGTTCTCACAAGTTTTTTTCTTCCTGTTTCTGACTATTTTTGGTCTCGCAACATATATTTTAAAATAAAAGTGTTTTAATATCCCATTCAAATATATTTAAAGCCCATAATTGATATCTAAAATCCCTATGAGTTGGGTGACCGTTGAATTACAAAAACATGTGGCTTTTCTTCGGAGTGAAACCCATTTACCATACATTCATGTTCTACACCAGTTACACATTTTCCTTTATTTAATGGAAACCCTTTAACTCATAGCCCATATGGCCACAACTTTGAGGAGAATTATTAAATGAAAATTAATTATTGCATGTGTAACCGCCCATATGGGTGGAGAAACCATGATCTAGTTTTAATTATGTTCATGATTTCTTATCCTGTAACACCTGGATCTCACTTTTTACCGCATGATATTTTTTCTTCTTCTCGGCTAGTCTCTATTCCATTCCATGGAACGTTTGGAGCCCCTTATCCCGAGGCTGGTGGTGTACCTGTGTTGGAGCCTTTCTTGATCACTCTTGGAGTCCTCAGATATCCCCATGTAAGTCATGCATCCCCTGTTCATGTCATGTGGATAAACACTACTATCGATTATCATCTAGGTTGGGTTCTTCCTTTATCTCTCTTTAAAGTGTATCATGCAGGGTGGGAGTTGAAATTTTTCCTTCTAGTATAGATGAAACCAAAACTTGACAAAGATAACGAATAGAATAATAAATAATGATGGGGTGTTTTTGATAATGGTGATGTACTCTTTTATCCTTGCTTATATGTTGCGATTTTTATGGGCGTATGTCAAATGAATATTGGGATGTTGGTGGTCCTTTCATTGTTCACTAATGAACTCCTATCTTATTTGATGATTGAATAGTCATAACATGGAAATAGGTAAATAAAATAAAAATGGTCGATTAAATCGATTTCTAGTGAGCAATAATCCTTTTGTGATTACACTAGTTAACCAAATGTAAAGAAGGAACTTAATGAATAGTGTGTTTGAATCTAAATAACTTCATCTCTCTATCTAGGAAACATGTGAAGTTGTTCTTATTGATGATTGTGGGTGATGTGGATGGAGGTGAGATTACTTTTGTGGGGTTGTTGTTGGATTGTGGATCTGAGTCCATGTGGGGGTGTAAATTGGGGCTTGGTTTGGTTCGAGTACTTTTAGGGAACACACAGATCCCTTTTGTTGTTGTGAATTTACCAGAGAACTGGGTGTGAATGCTAATTTGATTCTTGGTGGTTTTTTCTTCCTTGTCTTGTGAATATTCTTGTTAGTAACCTAGTAGTTAAGAATTAATTAAATGGAATAACATGAATATAAAAACAAGAATGGGTTTATTGGGAAATTTTTGTCTAGGAATGAGTTGTCACTTTATTTTGGTAGTTGTGATTCTTATGAATGAAAATCCACAAGGGTGTTTGTGTATTGGATGGTTCTATAACTACTAGGTGGGTATGAATGATTTTTTACCTATATGAATAATTTAGTTTTGAAGTTTCTTATTATCACCCCACCAATGTTGAGAACATCGTGTCGAACACCTCGATTTCATGGGGGAGGGTGTTTTTTCAAACACTCCTATGAGTGGTTGGTTATTAACTATTTTTGACCCCTTTATATAGTAGCCCAAGAATATTTTGGTAGGATGTGATGGCATGAGGTCCATTAGGGCTCGTGATTCATCAGGCAGGGTAGTTGTGGTGGATTTCCTGGGGGTGTGAGGTTAGGTTGCTTCCCAAGGGTCTTTGGGATAAGCCCCATGTGTCATCGAGTGTGGAAGTCATTGTTCTAGACCAGGTGGCTTCTGGTGTGGTGGTAGTGGTTTTGGCCTATGTATTTTCAAGCATGGTTACATGTTATTGTTGTGGCCTAGATGTTTGCGGGTGAGATGTCCAGTTGTGGTAGCATAGATGTGTGTGGTCGGGGTATTGTAGTGGGACTGCTGTGATAATTGAAAGTGGTGGTATGAGGGGTAGGATGTCTTTAATAAATAGTGGGAATTTTGGGCGGGGTACCCAAACATTGATGTGATACTAGTATTGTTTTACCTGAAATTAATTATTTGGGAAGTGTAACATTGTGAGTCTTGGAGGATAGTTTCCTTTCTATGGGATTTGGTTGTCTCCTTTTCTCACAGGGCTTTAGAATGCCTTCCCACTTGTGCATGATATGTTTTGGTTTTCCCTACTGACTATACCTTTATGATAACCCTACATATATAAAAACACATTTTGGATTCATAGAGGACTTCTAGGACCATGACAGACCCTATTAGATCGGACGTCGCGACCATAGATGTTTCTTTTTTTTATTTTTTGGGTACTTCTCTTTGGAGTTTTCTTTTAGATTGTATCACTTATTAATGGAACATGCATCTGGGAATGAATTGTTTTGTCTTTACTTTTACATTCAGTTTTGGTGTTGTTTGGGACTCACAATCTTATCACCCAATCATACTAAATAAAAAGTATGATGCCTTCCATATTACGAGTGATTCAATACCATTGGTTCTTGTCACCATATTGGGTCCTATAGAAGGCGGGTCTCAGAGGTCATTATCTCTCCTTCAAAATGAGGAAGAAGGGTCTAGATATTATCTGTCCATTCCCTCATCTTGGTGAAGGCGGGTCGTGACTTATAGAGACCCTGATTATTCTCCTATTACTACTATATAATTTTAATGAAAAATATAATTTCATGACTAGGATCCAAATGTTTTTTATCTCGGAATAATTATTACCAAACATATCAATTGAAAAATAAAACCTAAATTATTATTTAATTCTTCCTTCTTAAGATAATTATTTTCCCTTTAATTATCCTCCGTACTAGTAGTCATCCAAATATACACATCATGGAAATGGTTGAGGAAAATCCCAATAAGAGGATTGGTAACAACATTATACTATATAACATGGGGTGAGACTAATCATTATCATTCAAACATAGGCATATAATCATAATTAGGAAAGGTCAAATTATGAAAAATATTGAAATGTGGAAATTCATAAAAATGAAACATCATGCATTAGAGGTAAACAATCCCACATAATTTTGAACCATTAAAGCATCATGTTCTTAAATATTATACGTTATCACATGAGTATATCCACATTACACAATGAAATGGAGTGAAGTATAATTTTGGTTAAACCCATCACTTCATAACATTTTCATTATCATGCATGCCACAGAGCATGCTTATCAATCATGGATATAACATAACTAATTTTAAGAAATGTTTTTCATTTAATAAATAATACATTCATAATAATTAGTTACCAATATTAAGGATTAAATTATATACATGGTATGCTAATCATAAACACTGAGTGAAAAAGAAACTATCTCGATAGGTAAAATGTGTTTGTTTGAACGGTAAGTTATTTTAAAAATCATGGTATTTATCACAAACTGAAATATAATCCATGTATATACCATAAAATATATATTATAATTATTAATAAATTATATTTATGGAATATCTATATTGAAAAAGGGGTGAATGATGGATAACACAAATAAATAGAGTTGTGTTTGAGAAGACCCCTTACCTTAGGTTTGAATGCATTATTAACTATCATATCATATAAAATCACATTATATTCATTAATTAAATATTAATGAAAATTTTATTTATGAAACGTATTCATTATGGTTTTATTATGTTTATTTATGTCCTCTGAGATGAGTTATAGAGTTTAGTTACATTGTTTGTGAGTGTTAGTTTTAAAGGATTTCATGATTTGATTGCTTGTACACAAGAATTAAACATCATGTAAAATGTGGATAAATATCCATAATTATTATATAAATTTAATATTTATATTCGTAAATTTTTTATAATCTTATAAATATTTTTTTTATTATAAATAATCATTAAATAACTGTTAATGATGATCATTTAAGGATAAATTTTTTGATTTTTAGATCAGAGAAAATTCAATTTGTTTTTTCATTTTTTATAATGAATATAATTTTGTTTCATAAAAAAATAATGATGTTAGTTTCATTTAAAAAAATCATCCATTATTATGGTTTTTTAACATCCTCAAAGGTGTTAAAGTTATATTAAAGGGTATCGTCTATGATGTTGGTTAACTAACACATCATGAGCGATGATTTCATTTTTAAAATAAAAGAAATAATGGGGGGCGGATAATTATGGATAATACATTGTAATTTTATAATTATATTATATAAATAATAATGGAGTTATAATTCCATTTAGATAAGTTAGGTTTAGGATATGGGATGAAATTAAATGAATTTGAAATGAAATTAGATGAAAAATGATGAGGATTTTACCTCTTGGATTTACCTTACATGAGAACATCCTCCGGGAAAGGGTTTTGGTATTTTTATTGGAACAAAAGATCATTGAATTTTGTAACGGGATTAAGAATATTATTGGGAATAATTTGGACTAAAATAAAATATTTAGAGGTAATAGGATATGAGGTGGTTTGGGGTGGTATTTATTGTGGGGGAGAGGGGTGTTTTCTCATTATTATATTCATTAGATTAATATTTTGGATAAAGACTATGAATAGTTTGATAATTATCTATAAAAATGATAAAGTAATTGTGGAAAATTCTGCAATATTGTTCCTACATTTGTGATGAATTAATGATTAATATATTTATCTTATAATGTATATATACAGTAAATGGCGTTGTTTTAATCTTCATTAAAAATTCATGTATTTTGGAAAAATACAAAAAAATGTTGCATCCATGTATTGATGTGTAGAATTATAAAGGTTACCCAATTTTATTAATATAATTTTCTAAATTTGAGAACGTTATATTTTCTTTAAAATCATCATTTACATAAAAAATACAGATTTTAATATAATAACCCATTTCATAACACATTAAAAAATAACTTAAAGTCTCATAAAATTATCATCAAATCATATGACATGAAAATAATAATATATGAATAAATTTATTGAGAATAAATTTTATAAAAATTTTAAATAAATTTTAAAATTGTAATTAAATATTTATGACATGAAAAATATACAGGACAATATTATTAATTTTTAAAACATTTACTTACAATAACTATAAAATAATTATACCATAATTTTATTTATATGAGGCTTAAATTTTATATATACTTTAATGATTGATGATAATATTAATTTTTATAGTTTACTACCCATAAGAATCAATTTACTAATCTTATTGTAAGGTTATTATTAAATCTATATTGGTTGTTTAGCTTCTAGAAATAATTCTTATTTTATTAATTATTCATTTATGAAGATTGAATTTTGGTATAAAAGTGTTTTAATGTTATTGAAATTATATGAAATAATAATAAAAAGTTAATTTAATTGATAAATTTTTTGGGTTGTTAAAATCGGGGTAACACCCCCTGATTTCATAGTACATTATCTCATTAAGGTAATTCAATAGCATGTGCTACACGCAACAGTGAGTTCGAGCGCACCCCAACTTACCAAACTAGCCTTTCAAAAAGTAGATATGAATAATATTAACTAAATTTTTCATTTTATATATATCCTATACAATTTTTAAATTATTTTTTTGTCTTTCTTAGGCATAATATAAGGACGCATATAGTTTTTCATAAAAAAGAAGTATTTTTTCAAAAATGAAATTTTACCTCCTTTTAATGGATAACCCTTTTCAATTCCAATATTTGACACTTTCATATTTTCAAGTTAATGAAAAATAATTCTTCTTTAAAATTAGGACATAATAACTTAGTCTGGATATATATTTTTCACTATTCTGGTAACGTTCATATTTTGATGAAACATTAAAAATACTAAATTTTAATTGAAAATCAAATTTTTTAATTGAAATAATATATAGTGTTAAATTAAAAATTTTAATGTTTTGGAAGTGTTATTATATTATATTTTTATAATTTAATACAATATGGGTAATTATAAGTAATTTCACATTTAAATTTTGAATAAACACATGTTAATCTTTTGATAGTTTTTACTATTTAAAAACCCGCTTTTTGGTTTTGACAATAGGATTTTATTTAAAATTAATAAATGAAACATATATGTTTTTAATTAAGTAAATTAAACTTCATTTTTCAATTCATAATATCTAAATTATCTTAGGGTGAATATTTGGTATTTTTCTG
The DNA here is from genome assembly GCA_963277665.1 of Viscum album. Lineage (NCBI taxonomy): Eukaryota > Viridiplantae > Streptophyta > Magnoliopsida > Santalales > Viscaceae > Viscum > Viscum album. Next base: position 244,305,909 of record OY728122.1, on the reverse strand, counting down.
AAAACTTTTAATTTTTTGATTAATTGTGAAAAACAATGCGTAATTATTTAAGACTGACTTGTTTTTTTAAATAATTATTTATTTTATTAAAATTTATTTTAATTTTAAATATATATATATATATAATAAATACATAATTTCATTTTAATTCATTGTAGTCATTTTATAAAACAATTAGAAAAAAAAATTGTATGGAAATTTTTAACCTCTTTCACCCACCTTCTGGGAACATTTGCAAATTTTCATAAAACTTAATTTTACTACTTCTATGAGTTGAATAAAAATTATCCACGAGAAACAGTTTACATCTATAAGTAAAATGTGGTTCAATAAGATTAAAATAATTTTTGGTGAAAAGTAACCTTTTCGTTATATTTACCACGGTTAAAAGTAAATATGTTATTTAAAGGTAAAAATGATATTATAATTATCCTAACACTTGTCCTAATTCTGTTTTATAAGTGTAATTTGACCAAAATGGACATCATGAATAAAATACGATCCTTTTGGTCCACTTGGATTTTATTAGGACATTAATTATTATTTTATTAAAAGAGGAGTTAATAGTGTTAAATTCAAAGTTTAATAACTAAACCATGTTTAATATAGGGTTATACATAAGTTAAATTAGACTAAAAAAATTCATTATAATGATAAAAAAAATATCCTACATCACGGTAGTTTATTTAAAATTTATAGACATTAAATAATAACATTCATTTTGGACACAATGATGATAGAGTAATTAACTTATTCATTAATGATTCATATAAATGATATAATAAATAATAATATAAATATAATTTGAACATTTTTATGACATCCACGAATTTTATAGGTGAATATGAAATGTTTTTATGCATTCAATGTATCTTGTTCGAAGTAATCTAGTTGTAATGACTTTCAGAAAACCAAATACTAAACAGTCTCAAAATTAACATAAATGAGTTTTTAAAATAAATATTATATTAATTAATTATATAATCTTCCAAAAAATCTAAGGTAGCCCAAAGGGCTTAAATAATAATATATATGTTATTAATGAACCACATGAGGTTTTCTTGGAAGTTTAGTGTATGTTTATTAACAAAATAGTGTAAGAATACAAGAAGACACAGTAAAAGTAAAACAATTTAACTAAGAGTTAAATATAAAAGATAAGGTAAATATAGTTGCCTAAACCTGAATAAAACCTATTGGTTGAGTATTTATTGACCAATACCACATTATCCTAGAAATAAATAATTTTTGAGTGATAAGAAACCCAAAATTATTTAATTATAAAATAATATTTTATGTTTTTCCTAAAGTGAGCATCACCTCCCTTATAAAACGTTTCTTCGCCTTCTCTTAAAATCACACCTCTAAAGACATTTTCCTCATGCCAACCCAGTGCAAATATCCTCCCAAATTCCCTCACATAAACCTAGAGTCCATAATTTGACAATAAATCCATTCTATGGATCCCTTTTGATCAAATCAAAAGGAAACACCTTAGGAAGAGGTAATAATATTAGCACCGTCTTTCAAGATCATTTCATCATCTACTTCTTATTTCATTGTTGTATCCATACCAAAATAATAACTCCAGTACCTCCTACATACAATGATGTTATTATAAATATGTTACAACCATATTCGTTATTTTATCCATCCTATAATTGTCAAATTCACCGTACGTGCGTACGTACGGCTTATGGTCTCCATGTCGTGGTGTAGTTTGTTACTCAAACAATTAATTATTTGAATGGGTATAATAATGTCTATAACTAATATAAATAATAAATATAACATGTTAATTATTATTTATATATAATATACCATCAAATTACATATGATTTATCAATCAATATAATGATATTGCCGCTCTTGTTGACGTACGGATTACGGTCTCAATGACTCGATGAGATTCATTTCCACATTCACCATTCAACGATGATTATAAAAATATATATTATTAATTAGTATGTAATATATGAAATAATAATTCTACATAATATATACCTATTTTTATGTACTTACTTATATCTTATTCACTTACATCCATTAAATATGATATGAAAACTGAAACAACGTTTATGCGTATGTACAACATACCGTATCCATAAATTGTGTTTTACATTTCATATATATATCTATTATATATATTTATATTATGATTATATATTATATATAATTCGTGTGTTATATTCATTATGTATTTAAATCATGATCTAAATGATTTGATCATGAGTAACTAGTTGAAACACATACGATAAAGAAAGCGATTATTACCCGAAATGTTAATTTGACATGGAAATAATTATTATATGGGTAGTATAAAGTCATTAATGAATCATGTATGATATAATAAATATGAATATGGAACTTGTATAATTTATTAACAAAATATGTTATTTATACAAGAGGATAAAGTAACCCTTGATAAATGGAAAGTGATAGTTAAGGGTCATTTCATCAATCTCATTATTGTCCGAGATTATTTATTTGAATGTTTTTAATGGGATATATTTATTATTAATTTTCATGATTCATAAAATAGTTTTCCATGTGATTATTTTTAAGGTGATATTTTATTAAAACGTCATTTTAAATGTTTCAGATATTTATTCTTTTAAATTATTCCCATTAGTGTCCATGTTCTTAAAATGGATTTTTAAGGATTTATTTATATGGACATGAATTTTTTTAAAATGTTAATTCTATTCAAATGTTTCGAAGTGGTATGGGACACATTGAATCAAAAATGTCTTTAATTTTCTTCCATTCAAAATTGTTTTCATTTTAAATGTTTTCATGAAAAAAATGATATTTCCCTCAAAGATTTTTACAAATCATTTTCATCTATGTCCACATCCTTTGATAGATTTTAATGTTCGTTGAAGTTGATTTATTATGATACAAATATTCAATATTTTATTGAATGTATTGTGTAATTTTTGACTGTGGATGTGTTATTTTTATACCATTCATGTTTTATGGTTAATGCATTGACATTTTGTAGTCTAGTTCTAATATGAATGTTTATGTTATGTTTCAAACTTTTCATATGAAGAATATATTGGACATAGTAAGTGACAGGTGGAGATCTTTATAGCTCCTCATTGCATCAGTAGGTCTAATGAGACAATTAGATGTGGAATTAGCTGGGGCCTTTCCGAATTTGATATATGGTTTTGGTCGAGGCCTTAATATTTTTTATATGTGTTGGATGAGGCCCTGAAAAAATGTTTCAGAATGTCTGGCATTATAAATTTTCTAAATATGATAATAATATCGACGGTTCATGTGGTTATTCAACTAGTAGAATACCCATGACTAAGTTTTATTATGGAATTATTTACTCAGTTCATATTTCTACCATAAAGTGTTCATTTTATTATTTGTAAAGAACATGTTTTCTATTATTCACCATGCCTATTGTTTATGTTATTTTACATTAAATTTCTTACCCTTTCTGAGCGTTTGAGATCACCCCTTTCTTATGTTTTATATTAGCTAGATTCTATGAAGTGTATTATGATTGATATTCAGTTCTACACTAGGGGATTAATGGAATTCTCAAAGGATCATGTTATTGTGTTTTATTTTATCTAATGTGTAATGTAATGTTCATGTAAGTAATATATTTTCTAAGACAGGTAAACTGATCGGTCCTTCGTGACGTGATTCCATTTAATCATGGAAATGTATTAAAATATTGCATCGACTCTTGGATTTCAGGTATGGGGCATTACAGTTTGTATCAGGTGATGTTTAACAATAACCTTGGAAATAGATTTAGATAAATTCTTATTAGAGAATATTACCCTAAGATAGACATTGAGGATTAGTATAGAAGGATTCATAGAATTTTTGTAATGTAAGGATTTTGTGAATTTTCCATGCAATACATCCTGTCTGGATATGTGTAGGTAGAGGCTGCTCTAGCACAGATGTACCAATGTGTGAAAAATTCTTCAAGGAGTTTTGGGATTGACCTAGGGTATCCTGGTACAAGACATTGTGCCTTGCAACACACTTGATACCACACTTGTCACGACCCGTCCAAGTGGGGCCCGCGCCGTGACTCCCCAAGCCTGCCTCTAATAGGCCAGGGGCTGGTGACTATCACCGTGTAGGCATATCACTAACATTGGAGTCAATTCCTAAGTACTTGTACACACGCATACATCTCCGAGCCCACAACTGCTAAAATTTAAAACACTAAGGAACAAAAGAATGCATGAATAAAACTAAACCCAACCAACAAAGTACGACGAAAGGTTGAGTACTGTAAAAGTAAACAGGGCCAGAATACAAGCCCACCGAAAACAAGAGTCTGAAAACTGCAAAGTACAACCTGTAAGCACAAAAAGTACTGGTACTGCCGCTCGTAGCTGTAGGAACACCTCGGACTATAGGGAACTCAGAAATCTCGGTCCTGTATCTGTCTACCCTAGACTCTGTCAAAAGGATTCTCATCTTCACAAGACCCCAGACGTGCGGGCAAATCCCGTGCAGGGGTGAGTATAACAATACTCAGTAGAGAACCATGAAAACCACAAAGCAACACACAATTTAAAGGTACAGTCAGCTATGCATAGTATATGTCTACAAAACATATAGAACAAACCAGATATACTCAAAACCCAGACCCATGATTTAGAGACAAGTCAAACAACCGCATACCTCCCTAAGGGATTCTGTTCGATGATTCTGTGATGCACTCATTCCGGGAGAACACACTCCACGAGTTATATAGCTCTGATGACGTTCGTCTAAGAAGCTTTGTTCGTCTGGAACCGTCACGAGGGATAGATACACTCATTATAGGAGACACTCTTCCAAGTGTAAAGGTTACAATAGGTAGAAGCACTCATTACAGGAGACACACTCCTGAGTGGGAAAGATCACCATACACAGATGAGGATCACTTCCAGGGCCATGGAAGATACCGCGACTCTTCCAGATTCACCAGTTAGGTGATACACCAACCAGGTAGAGGATCAACGCCCTGTAAGGTTGGTCATGTCGATGCCTGACTCTACCTAGGGCCATGAATGGTTAGAGGATCTCGATTCGGGCCTCTCGGATGGATGCTTGACTATATCACATAAAGTCATGCTGAAGGGATCATACTCTAGAGTGGGAAATGATGCCTAACCTTCAGGGGAACGAGAAAATGGGCACTAACCCAAACGAACGATGTTCAAGGTTCTGTGAAAGAAAAGACCATGCCGTTTTCAAAAAAGTACACAACGTGTAGAAAAGATACACACCGAGTTGTCTGACCCCAGGTACTGCCTGTGTACAACGGCCCGTGTAATAGGATGGTCAGGTAAAAAAACAAAGTACATGGAATTTATTATGGTGTACATGCCGGTTCTGGGTATCTAGGGTTGACTCCGTGTACTCTGGCCATGTGCCCGTACATGATCATCAACTCGTGTACTCCAACCCGTTATTCCGCACACGGGGTGACCCACGATGCTAGCCTCGCCTGGCCATGTGATGGAGTACATGGTCGTGTACTCCATCCCAGGCCCACGTATCCCTAGGATACACGCCAAGTCCCGTGTAGCCGCTTCTGCCAAGTGGTACACGCTGTGTCGCCTGAAGCCGTGTAGATCATCCTATGTCCGTGTACTCCCAAAAGTACATGTCGAGCATCAGGGAAGGTCCAACACGCTGTGTAACCAGGGTCACACGTTCTGTGATTCTTCTCTGACCCCGAAACCCTAGCCACCACTACCTGTACTACACAGCGTGTTCTTCGGAAGTACACACCGTGTATTCTAGAAATTTCAAGAATCGACGCTCTTCCCCAGCGCGCCTCCCGTGTTGGTCTGATCGTTGATCCAGCCGTCTGATCGCCACAAAACAATCAGGTTTTGGTCCCCCATATGCCACGAAGCCGCTTCCGATGTTTTCCGACCTCCGATCGTCTCCAAAAACATGTTTTGATCTCCCCGCATGAAGAACGCTTGAAGAACTCTCTTTCCGATCCGGTCTGATTCGTCGTCTTCCATCGTCGCCGCACCACCACAAGATTGTTGCGGTGTCGAACATTCGATTTGGGATCGTTGCTTCGCATAACGGATCCACAACGATCCTTTGTTCTTCACGCCACAAAGAACGTGAAGAATGTGCGAGGAAAGAAGGGGGAAGAAATCCAAACAAATGAATTGAGGAACGAACCTCCGCCGTCATTCGTCAAGACATTGATCCGCTCCCTTTAATAGGCTTAAATGGAGAATGAATCAACAACAACCTATAGCATGGATCAATTCCCCAAATCGGCCCAAATAAATCGATCTTGCAAGAACTCACGAATCCGCGGATCAACTTGTTCGTGGTTGATCCAAGTTCATGGTTTAAAATCAAAAACGGGGAAAGGGAATTGAAATTAGAAACCCCTACCTTTCAAATGGATCGATCGTTGACGAACGTGTCGCGCTGCCGTTTTCATCGAGTTCCTTCAACGTTGTTGGTGTAGCGATTCTCTACTTCAATCCATCATCGTTCATCGCCAAGAGTTTTCTCCAACGCATTGCGGATTCGGAAGACATTGTTCTCAAACATTTCCAATGATTAACAATTGTTCACCCCATTAAATAGGGAAACAACATTGGCACTTAATTACATGGTGATATTAATGACTCCTACTTTCCTACTCTTGAGTCATTATGACGCGCCATTAGTTAAGGAAACAGACGTCTCGTCGATGTGTTTTAAAGAGTCGAACATTCCATTTATTTGTCATTATGACCCAGCATTTAATTAAGGGATCAACTTCCCTTTTTCCGCGCTGCAGCGGTAGTTTCTATAAAATAAAATAAACATTTAGATTTTTATTTTATTTTATTTTTTTATTAAAACGTCTAAAAATTAACATTTTCCCTCAACCCACGCTAGTCGAGGTTAGCCTCATTCTTCGGTAAATTCATTGTCCTGAACGCAACAGTGTGCTCATATTTTTAATTCAGGCATCCATGTGGAAACTGCCACAATTGCGCACAAGTGTCGACTCACTTAACTTAAAACATTCAAACCATCATTCTGGGCTCACTGGACCTTGGAATGATTTCCCATCATCACGCCTGGTCTTGAAATAATTCCATAAAATATTTAAAAATAATAAACGGAAAATTAGAGACATTACATTCTACCCTCCTTGGGGATTTACGTCCCTGAAAAGCCAAAACAAAGGCTACTCAAAAAGATGTTGGAACTGGGCACGGATCTGATCCTCCCACTCCTACGTGCTCTCATGAAGATTCCCATGCAACCACTGGTTGTGCACCAAGGGAATTGATCACCCACGAAGGATCCTCTCCTGCCAATCCTCGATCTCCACCGGGTACTCAACAAAGGTCACTCCATCCTCGATGTCCAGCTCGCCCCAGTCGATGACGTGTGATGGGTCACGTATGTACCTCCTCTGTTGTGACACATGGAAGACATCATGTACCTGATGCAACTGTGGCAGTAGAGCTAGGAGGTATGACACCTCACCAACTATGCACAGAATCTGTAAAGATCTGATGATCCTTGTAGATAGCTTGCTGCCTCGGCCAAATATCTGCAACCCTCATCGAGGTGAGACCTGAAGAAAGATGTTTTCTCCCTCTATGAACATCCGAGGTCTTCATCGTCTGTCAGCATAAGACTAATGTCGGCTCTGTGCAGTCTTCATTAACTCTAGTATGACCTGCACCTTCTCTGTGGTAGCTCGCACTAACTCTGGACCCATGAGTGCTGACTCTCCGGGGTTGGTCCAGCAAAGCGATGATTGGCAAGGTCTCCCATACAAGGCCTCAAACGGTGCCTTACCGATGGTGGATTGGTAGCTGTTGTTGTACGAAAACTACACCAGTGGTAGGTGGTCCACCCAACTGCGACCAAAGTCCAAGATACAGGCTCGCAACATATCCACCAGAACCTAAATGGTCCTCTCCGTCTGACCATCCGTCTAGGGAGGAAACGCTGTGCTCAAGCATAGATGAGTCCCAGAAGCCTCATGCAATTCCTTCCAGAGCTGCGATGTGGAGCGGGTTTCTCGGTCTGAGACTATATTCATGGGAAATCCATGAAGCCGAACTATATCCTGCACGTAGAGGTGTACCAAGATCTCTACGGAACTCTTCTCCCTGATAGCTAAGAAGTGGGCCAACTTGGTTAGTCGGTCAATGATCACCCAGATGGAATCATGCCCCTTGGACATTCATGGTAAGCCTGTCATGAAGTCCATCGATATTCCATCCCACTTCCACTCTGGGACCTCCAGGGGTGAGCCAATCCCGCTGGAACCTGGTGCTCAACCTTCCCCTGCTGGCATTAGAGGCATCGAGAAACGAATTCTGCCACTGCCTTCTTCATGCCTGACCACCAAAACTGATGTTGGAGATCCTAGTACATCTTTTCCACTCCAGGATGTACCACCAATGGGGATGTATGAAACTTCTTCAAGACCTCCCCCTAGAACGCCACAGGTACAACAGTGCATCCTAAGATAAGAAGTACGTGCTCCCCACCTTGTGAATATCCATCAGGATCATGTCTATGGATAGCTAAGCACGTAATGCCACAAAATCAACATACCCAAGATGTGCCTCCCAAACATTCTATAAGAGTGGAGGGGTGACAACCATCGACTGTAGGTAAGATGTAACCTCTCCATCCACGAAGGATAACTGTAACGCTGCTAACTACTGTGTCGCCCCACTCAACTGTTGTGAGCTCGACCTTCTGCTAAGAGCATCTGCCACCCTGTTCCCCATTCCAGGAGTATAGATAATCTCGAAATCAAAGACCTGGAGGAACACTAGCCAATGGCTCTGCCTCAAATTTAGATCCTTCTGTGAGAAGATGTAATTAAGGATCTTGTGGTCATAGTATACAATAAACCGCTCGCCCATAAGGCAGTGTCGCCAAATCATCAATGCGAAGACTACCGCTGCCAACTCGAGATCATGGGTTGCATAGATCTACTCATGTGGCCTAAGATGACACGAACCATAAGCAATCACTGCATGCCGCTGCATCAGGACGCAGCGGAGCCCGGTCCCTGATGCATCTCCGATAACTACGTACTCGACACCCTCCTCAGGAAATCTCAAGACTGGGTTCTCATCAAACTCTGTCTCAACATCTCGAAATCATGCTGGCACTTCTCCGTCCATATGAAGGGTTGCCCCTTCCTGGCCAAGTCTATCATCAGTTCTGATATATGGGAGAAGTCTGGAATGAACCTCCAGTAATACCCTGCCATCCCAAGGAAGTTCCGCACCTCTGTCACGCTCTGAGGTGGCTCCCATGCTAATACAGCATCCACCTTGGCTGGGTCCACAACCACTCTCTCTACATAGATTCCATGTCCCATAAAGTGGACCTCCTGAATCTAGAACTGACACTTTGATAGCTTTCCATAAATTTGGTGCTCCCGGAGTACGTCCAGAACCATCTGCAGGTGTCTCGCGTGCTCCTCCTTGGACGCCGAGTACCCATGGATGTCGTCGATGAAGACCAGCACAAACCGGTCCATGTACGGCTTGAAGATCTGGTTCATCAGCCCCATGGACACTGCGGGGGTGTTCATCATGCCAAAAGGAATCACCAAGTACTCATAGTGACCGTAGAGGCATCTGGAAGCCATCTTTGGTATATCCTCATCCCGCACTCATAGCTAGTGATAGCCTGATCGAAGGTCAACCTTCGAGAACCATTGTGCCCTAGTTAGATGATCGAAGAGGTCATTGATTCTCGGAAGTGGATAATTGTTCTTCATAGTCACCTAGTTCAGGCACCAGTAATCCTCTCCCAGTCTCAAACTCCCATCGGCCTTCTTGGAAAACCAGACTGGGGCCGCCCTGGGAGAAACGCTGGGTCTCACGAAACCCTTTCTCTAAAAATCCTTCAAATGAACCCTCATCTCGCAATGCTCTGTGTGAGCCATTCGATATGCAGATGACGAAATAATTGTCATCTTGGGGTGTATGTCGACGCAGAAGTCAATTTCTCGGCAGGGAGGTAATCCTAGAATATCTTTGGGAAAGAAATCCTCATACTCCGCCACCACTGCTAGAAACTGAGAGCTCACAACATCTACTGCTCTGAGGGTAAGGCTAGCCAACTCATGACTGATTGATTGCACCCTCCTATGCATGATCCCATTCTGGGCTACCTGGGATTCCATTTGTCTGTCAAAGGAAAACCTCATTCCATCACTGCGAATACACCACAACCTTCGCCTAAAACAGTTAATCTGGTCATGGACCAAAGATAACCAATCCATACCGAGAATAACGTCGTAAGGCCTCGACGCTACCACAAAGAGGTTCCAACCGAAACTCTCGCATCCAAGGGTATGATCACACTATCATCAAAGGTGTGTTATCATCGAGTCTCCTCCCGTAGGTGTCTCCAAGCCTAAGGATCAAGTCAGTGGTTCTACCGGAATCTTGAGGTTTCGTACAAGTCATGTGGATACGAAGGAATGACTAGCACCTGTGCCTATGAGTACGACAACTAAGATAGAAAAGACATAGATCGTACCTCAAATCTTCCCTGGATCCCCTGGGTCAAATGCCTCGACTGCATGCAGTTGTCCTCACCCCTATCCCCCAACTCCCTGAGCCTGGTGTGGACCTCCTAGGGGTGGTGGTGGAAGTAATTCGATGCGTCTGCCACCACATGGAGCTCTCCCTGCTCCTCTTCCATGTCCGCTTCCTGGAGGGTCTGCCTACACTATTCTCTGTCGTTGCCTCTATGGTGCATCCACTGCTTCCTTGTCAGCAGCTCGACGGGTCGGGAAATATCTAGTGAGATGTTCCCTATCATCGAATGCATAGCTTCACTTCTACCTAGGCTGACTAGATCCATCATGGGAGACCTAGACTTTCGATCCCCTTTGCTAGGTCCTCCTATGATGTTTCCCACATCCAGATCCCTGTGCCAGATATTGGCTCCCTACTGCCGGGGTCTCTGCACCTGTATGCCTGGTGCTGACTGCCGGCGGCTGTCTCTGCTCCGCCAAGAAGCTCTCGATCACCAAGGCTCGCTCGAGCATTCCTGCATTAGTGGAAATTCATAGAGGAATGAAACTAGCTCGGATGTCACACCGTAGACCACGTTCAATGGTCCGAGCTCTGAAGTACTGATCCCTGACCATATCCATCGAGTACCTAGAGAGGTTGGTGACCCTCGATGAATTGTCAGCTACTGCCATACTACCCTGCTAGAGCTGAAGAAGCTCCTCGATGCGTACAATTGTCAGTGTGATAGGATAGAACTCCTCCTGGAAGAGTCAGTCAAACTCCGTCCACGAAAGAGTCTCCTCGTCATGAGTCTGTGTGGTAAGACTCCACCATCATCCAGTAAAACCCTAAAAAGGCTCACTCAAAGGATCACAATCAGGTCTGCTGGTGTCCTCACTAGTCGAAAATCCTGGTCACCACCTCAAACCAGTCCTCAGCCTCCTGATGGTCGGGCTCGCCTCGGAACCTGATGGGTCTCTGTCTCTGGAACTCATGGAGCATGCTAAGCATGCGCTCCTTGCTGGTCGGTACTGCTGGTACCACTGGATACTCCACTGGTGGTGGTATAACAGGTCCACCACCTGGTGGAAACACATGGGGAGATGGTCCCTATATCTAAGCCTCGTCACTGAGAGAGTCATCCTCATGATTTTTCTGCTGAACCCTAGCGGGTTTGCATCACGGAGGCATCCTGTAAAGACACAATATCTATCGTGGTCAATGAGTATATCTGGATAGCTGACACAAATGACATGGAAAACAAAACCCATTCCAATATGATGCATGTACCTTTTATTTCCCCACAACCAGTGTTTTCATGTACTGAGTCGAAAAGTAGGTTATCATTGTCCTGGTGTATGGATACGTCGGCTGCCACACCATCACTGGGGTCTCTGTCATGAATGCCGATACAGAAACAGTCAACACTGTTGCCCCAAACCAAACTCACAGACTCTTGGTCCTAAGGTAGAACTGACCACCTATGATACCACTCTGTCACGAACCATCCCAGTGGGGCCCGCACCATGTCTCCCCATTCCCGCCTCCAATTGTCCAGTGGCTGGTGACTAGAACTGAGTAGGCATATCCCTAACATGGGATGCATTTCCTAAGTACCTTTACACACGCACAAATCTCTAAGCCCACAAACGTTGAAATATAACACACTAAGGAACAAAAGAATGCATGCATACAACTAAACCCGACCAACCGAGTACGAAGAATGTTTGTGTACTATAAATGTAAACTGGGCCTGAATACAAGCCCACCAAAAACAAGAGTCCGAAAACTGCAAAGTCCATCTTATAAGAACAAAAGGTATTGGGACTGCCTCTCGTAGCCGTAGGAATGCATTGGCCTGTACGAAACTCAGAATGCTCGGTCATGTCCTGGTCCGCCCTGGACTCTGTCAAAAGGCTACTCGTCTGCACAAGACACCAGACGTGTGGGCAAATCCCGTGCAGGGGTGAGTATAACAATACTCATTAGAGGATCCCGAAAACCACAATGAAATGCACAACGTAAAGGTAAAGTCATCTATGCATAGTATATGTCTAGAGAACATATAGAACAAACCAAATATAAACAAAACCCTGACCCATGGTCTAGAGGCAAGTCACACAACCGCATACCCCCGTAAGGGATTTAGTTCGAATATTTTGTGATGCACTCATTATGGGAGAACACACTCTACGAATCTTATAGCTCTGATGACGTTCGTCCGAGAAGCGCTGTTCATTGGGAACCATCATTATATATTTCAACAATCATTATGGGAGACACAATCATGAGCAGAAAGGTTACGATAGATATAATCACTCATTACAGGAGACACACTCCTGAGTGGGAAAGATCACGATACAGAAATGAGGATCACTTCCAGGGCCATGGAGGATACCGCGACTCATCCGAATTCACCAGTTAGGTGATACAAAAGCTTGGTAGAGGATCAATGCCCAGTAAGGTTGGTCACGTTGATGCTTGACTCTACATAGTGTCAAGAATGGATAGTGGATCTCGATCCGGGCCTCTCGGATGGACGCCTATCTCTATCACAGAAAGTCCTGCTGAATGGATCATAGTCCTGAGTGGGAAATGATGACTGACCTTCAGGGGAACGAGAAGAAGGGGAACAAACCAAAATGAAAGATGTCCAAGGTACTGTGAACAATGGGACCACTCTATTTTCCAAAAAGTACAATGCGTGTTAAAAAGATACACGTCATGTAGTCTAACCCTAGGTACTTCCCGTGTACAATGGCCCATGCCATAGGCTGGTTGTGTAGGAAAAAAACTATGTACACATCATGTAGTACAGTGTACATGCCGTGTTTGGGTAACTGGGGTTGGCTCCCTGTACTCTGGCCATGTGCTCGTACATGGTCATCAACCTGTGTACTCCAACCCGTGTAATATGCACACGGGGTGACCCGTGCTGCTGGCCTCACCTGGCCTTGGGATGGAGTACATGGTCATGTACTCCATTCCGTGTCCGCATATCCCTGTGATACACGCCGAGTCCCATGTAACCGCTTCTGCCATGTTGTACATGCCTTGTTGCCTGATGCCATGTAGATCATCCCATATTCGTATACTACCCAAAGTACATGTCGAGCTTCAGGGAAGGTCCAACACATCATTTGACCAGGGTCACATGCCTTGTGATTCTTCTCTGACCATGAAACCCTAGCCGCCCCCGCCAGTACTACACGGCGTGTTCTTCAGAAGTACACGTCGTGTATTCTGTAAATTTCCAGAATTGGCGCTCTTCATTAGCGCACCTCCCGTGCTACTCCGATCATTGAACCAGACGTCCAATCTCAAAGAAACCTTCAGTTTTTGGTCGTACCGATGCCACGAAGACGCTTCCTGTGTTTTCAAACCTCCGATTGGCTAAGAAAACATGTTTTGGTCTTCCCGCACGATGAACGCTCAAAGAACTCTCTTTTCAATCTGGTCTGATTCGTCGTCTGCCTTCATCGCCACAACTCCACATGATCGTTGCGGTGTCGAACCTTCGATTTGGGATTGTTTCATCGCAGAACAGATGTGCAATGATCCGTTGTTCGTCGCCCCATGAAGAACATGAAGAATGCCCAAGGAAAGAAGGGTGAAGAAATCCAAACAAATGAATTGATTAACGAACCTACACCATCATTCGTCATAGCATTGATCTATAACCGTTAATAGGCTTAAACAGAGCAAGAATAAATAACAACATAATGCATGGATCAATTCACCAAATCATCCCAAAGAAAACCCTCCCGAAAGAACGCACGAATCCGCGGATGAACTTGTTCGTGGTTCATCTATGTTCACAGTTTAAACTCAAAAATGAGGAAAGGGAATTGAAATAACAAACACCTACCTTTCAAGAGGATAAATCATTGACGAAGGTGCCACACTTCCATTGTCGTCGAGATCCTTCAACATTGTTGGTGTAAAGATTATCGACTTCGATCCGTCGTCCTTCGTCACTGAGAGTTTGCTCCAATGCACTGTGGATTCGGTAGAGGTTCCTCTCAAATGTTTCCAATGATCAACAACAGTTCACCCCTTTAAAAAGGGAAACAATATTGGCACTTAATTGCGCGACGATATTAATGACTCCTACTTTCCTAATCTTCAGTCATTATGACATACCATTATTTAAGGAAACAAACATCCCTTTGCTGCATATTAAAGAGTCAAAATTTCCATTTATTTTTCATTATGACACAAAATTTAATTAAGGAAACAACTTCCCTTTTTCCGCGCTACAGCGGTTGTTTCCATAAAATAAAATAAACATTTATATTTATATTTATATTTTAATTTTTTATTAAAGTGTCTGATAATTAACTTTTTCCCTCAACCCGCGCCGGTCGAGGTTAGCCTCATTATTAGGTAAATTCATAGTCTCAGATGCGACGGTGTGCTCAGATTTTTAATCCGGGCATCTATTTGGAAACTGCCACAACCGCGCACAAGTGCCGACTCACGTAACATAAAAAGTTCAAACCACCATTCCGGGCTCACTGGACCTCGGAATGATGTGTTGTCTTCATTCCCGGTCTAGAAATAATTCCATATAATATTTAAAAATAATAAATGAAAAATTAGAGACATTAAAACACTCCCCAGGGATATTCTTAGGATAATTCACATTTTATTTAAAATCCATTATGTATGATTTACTAGTAAATAATTCCTTAAAGAAAATTTCTTACGATTATAGATTATATGAAAAATGAATTCAATTTACGTTAGGTATTTTAAATGTTTGGAATTGTGCATTGTGATTCATAAACTAAGCTGGTGTATGCCATTGTTTAGAAATGGCACCTAGTAGAATGAACGATAATTCCATCAATATGAATAATAAAAAGATTATGAAGGATCATATATTTCATTATATTAATCCAACATTTAAAAGTGAAATAGTCTCCTATGTATTCTCATCATATGATGAAATAATATCATGTGTTAATATGATAATTAAAGAATCTCTGAGTCCTAGGGATTTTAAGGGATGCAAGAGAAGAAAAGGATGGTAGAAAAGAAGATGGATAAATGGAAGAGGGGAATGAAGTATTTTCCCATATTTGATAACTATGGAAAGAATCACCTGGGAAAATTTTTGAAGGGAATTGGTGTTTATTATAAGTGTGGAGACAATAGACACAATGTACGTGATTGCAATGGTATGAAAAAGGCTTGAAATGTGAAATGCTTCATCTACCTGAAGTTGGGACACTACGGTAATCAATGTACAAGTCATTTGAGTATACTGCAAATGCTGCTATAGGATTATAATCATGTTATGATACTAACAAAGATGAAGAGGAATGATTAGAGTTCTTATGTCATTATTAAATTATTTTTTCATTTGATCATTCTATTAATCATGTACATGTTATAAGAATTATAGAGTATATGAGGATTTTACTGTAGTGCAATTTCATTGAGAACATGAGATTGTGTGGAACCAAGAAAAGTGACTCAATAGTAAGTTAAGGTTTTCTGAAAATATATGGTGGAGAGAATTATAATCCATAATATGGTTCTGATAACATGGTAGTGAAGTTGGAATAATATATGATTGATTTGGATAAATTATATTGGATAATCTTAACTACCTTGAAACTGATTAATGATTTGTATATTCAATCATTATGGGAGTTTACATCACTTTTGGATGGAATGAGTATATCCAGTATTCTGTATCGAATAAGAGATAATGAATGAAATTAATAAGGTATTTTTTCAGGGTGTTACAATGTGTTAGATAAATATATGATGAAGGTATTCACATGTTATTACGTGGCCAAAAGGATCTTCATTGTGTTTAACTTCCTTATAATTTTTTTATAGTGAGTATGGTTTGAAGTATTTTTGATAAGTCTGAAGGTTTGAATCAATTATGATTGAAATTGGATGCTATTGTTATGGTAAAGTCATTTCTTGAGATTATTATTTGATTGTCATTTAAAGGAAAACCCAGTGGTCATGCGAAAACTGTCGCATCTGGCAAGGCTGCAATACTTGAACCCACAACATAAGGGAGATAAGGGTGGATCACCTACTACTGGCCTACGTGATGTCCTGATTCATATAATGTAGTTTTTTCAAATAGTATGACAAATGATTTATAAATTAATTATTTTTGGAAGCCTATACGATTTGGATAAATAGAATATTTTTTAATTCTATTACCTTTTTGAGTGAAAGATGAGTTTGGGGTTTGAATTAGTTGTAGTAAGAAACTCAACATGTCAAGTATATATATTTTCCCAATTATTAAATGAATAAATTCATTCTTAAACATTACGTAAGGGGTCATAAAACAAAAAATGTTTTATCCTAATACCTTATGTTTTGTTGAAACAACAATATTTTAAATCATCAAAGATCGATGGCTTTGAGGCCATCAATTTTAACTTTTTTGTGATTGATGAACTCAATCAATCCTAATAAATGTCACGATCCTTCCTTGGGGCACGTGTCTTGACTACCCTAAGACCGCCTTCCATAGGCCAGGGGCTGGCGACTACCACCAAAGGCGTAAATATCGGTATATGGGAAGAAATTGCCTTTATAAAACATAAAAAAATCCAACCAGATTACAAGTGGAAGTAATACACTAAGTACAAAAGAAAGTGATGAAAAGTAAATAGGCCAGAATACAAACCCAACTGAGAAGTACAGCTACAACTGAATGAAATACAACAGAAAAGACAAACAGCTGGAAGATAGAAGAAGCTCCTGGGGAATCCACCTTGGATCCTACATGAAGGGTAGGTACATATATCCTCCTCAACGCTCTTTCCCGACAACCTCCTCCGAGTACCATCTTGTCGTGATGTCCACCTCCGGGTACTGACTTGTCGTGAGTGCACCTCCAGGTACCGTCCAGTCCTCGAACACTCGATCTCAGTCAGCACTGTCCGTCGTCTGCATCTAACACAATGAGGTGCGGGCATAGCCCATGTAGGGGTGAGTATACGATACTCAGTAGGGACCCCGAGACCCTCAAGGTCTCACTAAATCCAACAAAGATAAATACAAAGAAAGTTCTCAACTGATAACCCGTACTTTGGTATAAGCCCTTACATATACCTAAGTTATCAAGTAAGCCATCTCATCCATGAGGTATCACACAGGTATGAAGTCGAAGTATAACCACTACTTTGGTATATGATCATACATATATGTAAGTTATCATGTAACACATCTAAATCATGAGGAAAACACAAAGGTCATTGACTCAGCTCAAACCAGGATTTTCATTAATGATATCGAAACCGCAACTAGTGAAGAGCTCCCTCTCTATCGAGTACACTGATCATGTCATGTCTCCGAGGCACTGCTCACTAACCATAGACTACTGAGGTACTCCTCCTATCGAGTACCGCCGTTCAGCCACCCAAACACAGTAGTACTCCCCGCCGGGGTCTGCCACCCAAAAACTGTAGTGCACCCCCCTAATAGCCTACAGAGGTACTCCTTCTGTTGAGTACCGCGGGTCTTCCATCCAAACACAGTAGTGCTTCCCACCATGGGAATGCAACCCAAACACAGTAGTGCACCCCACAGGGCTATACAGGTCACTCCGACTCAAATCGGACAAGCAGTCATCAGGTCTCAGCCAGCTATACGGTCTCCGTAATCCATATGCTCGTCACCGAGAGGTCACCCTCCACAAGCTACTGATCGAAACTCCAAGTATCAAAAAGTCCCACTAAGAAGTATCTAAAAGGACCGCCTCGTCATAGGGGACTCAACGCAATAGACGACACGTCAATCAGACACCCGATCTATGAGTTATTAGACTTTTTGTCTCGGGGGCCCGGTTGGTTTTGTGTATGAACCAAACCAACCATATCTCAACTGTACCCCGAACCCTCATAGGGAAAACTCAAAGGGATCGTTTCTCAACATGATCACCAACGTCATTGATGTTTTATCAAAGAGACGTTCAGTCTGAAAGTTATCAGTTTTTCCGTTCAAGGGTCCCGGTTGGATTTTGGGTACAATCCAACCCATCCATATTCCAAATGTGTCTAAACCACAGATGAAGTATACCAATATAACCGTCTCATCAAGAGTAATCCAACATAGTTGAAGACACGACAATCGGACATCCGGAACTCATGTCATAACCGTTTCCGTTCCGAGGGCCCGGTTGGTTTCAGTTTCGAACTAACCCGGATATACACATAATTCTCCGAAACCTTGAGTGTAATATGTCGAAAAGACCATCTTGATCCAAGGAACCCTACGCAACTGACGGTGCGTCGATCAATGGTCTTTTTCTCAAGATATGAACGTTTAAAGAAGAAAGTCTAAAAATATGGGGTTTGGGCCTGGTTTGACCCGACCCAATACCCCAGGGGTCGGCCCAAACCGGTTTGACCCAACCCGGGTTCGGTTCTGGCCTATTTGTACGCAGCTCGGCCCGGCTGCCACATCCTGGCCCAGCTGGCGCGGCACAGCCTAGTGCTGGCGTCCCGGCCCGACGCTGGTAGCCCGACCCGACCGGTTGAGGCTCAGCCAGCGTGGTCGAGCGGACGCTGAGCAGGGGGGGCTATTCCCCTTGGTTTATAGTGAATCGACGTGGCTATAAATCCATTCCCCCCCAAAATCAGGAACGACTTTTCCGTTCCGGTCAGCTGCGGCGGTCTTCTTTGGCGGCGCTCCTCCGCATTCGCCGCCGCTTTCCACGGACCACCGGACGCTCACCGGTGGTCCGTTTCGCCCGCCGTTTGCACCTAAGGTTACTATGGGACCCTAACATCACTACAGAGACATCAAAACGCCATTGCAGCCCATTTCGTCATCACCCGTCAATCCGCATATCAACAATCAATCTGCGAAGGGTTGTTGGGCCGTGTTTTCTTGGCCCGCGCCCTCCGTGTTAAGTGTTATGAATTGGAAGTAATCAACAAATGATTTCAACAACTTAACAAGGAACAATTTTAATCAATTAAAATTGAACCTAGTTCCCAATAATACACATGTAATTAAATATTCCCACCCCGTAAATAAAATAACATTTGCGGATCAACCTGATAATGAGTTGATCCGCGTTATTTGTTTAGAAGGGAACAATTATGAGAATATTAACATTCTAGAAACGAACCCCAACCTTTTGTCGTTCGTCGTTCTTTGACGATATCACGAAAGGGAAAGGAAGTCGGTTCGTTGTTGTCATCGCAAGGTAAGAGGTGATGGTGACGATGGTCGTTGGCGTTCATCGATTCCTCAAAGACCTTCGATCCGACTCGAGCGTTGTTCGTTGGAGATCCGAAGGTTGGAGAACCGTTCTACATCGAGGGAGGGATTCATTCTTTGATAAAGAATTGTCGTTCTTTGATGATGAGGAATTCTCTTCTCTTTATTATTCTTCTTGTTCTTCTTCTCACAAAGGCTCTCCCACTCTCCCCAAAGTCTCCACACTACAATGCCAACCCAAATAAAATAAGACTTACTATTATTTTATTATAAAATTCCATGAATTAAAAACATAAAATTCAAACTCTTAGTTATATTAATTGAATATGTTTAATCAATTAATTTAATGTGAGTTGGCCGAAACTAAATAGGGAGAGTGGGTGAGTTACACAATTAAAGAGGAAGTGAGGAGCTATAAATTAATTACAAGGGGTTTAAGGGGGTTTGGGAAAGTGAAGGGTTGGGGCTCGTGTGGGACACACGTCACCTTAATCCTCACTTGGTTAGTTAGCAACTAGTGCTTCCACCCCAACTTCCCCACTTAGGATATAACAACCTATGTTGGGAATAAAATTTGTACCACAAGTTTTATTCAATTACTTAATAATTCCCAAATTCTAACAACTCCTCCCGGGAAAACTCACCTTTGATAAAGGTCCTCTTAAGAAAATATCGGCACTGCGAGTTCATCGGTGCCCTTGGATTTCAATTCTGAGCACCGGTTCAAAAGATAGAAAAACCCGCTCGTTCATTCAGTGAACGTACCCGAGCAAAACATCAGAAATTGATTCCGGGCACACCATTCCTCATAATCAGGTGCCGTCAAAAACTACAGACTCGTAAAATTCCAAATAAATTAGGAAAAACATTTCCATGAAATTTCTGGGTTTTTATAATAAATATTTGTGTTTTTACTCCAATTATGTGTAAATAATTTCCACATAGTTTCTCCAACTTGAGATCATAATTTGGTGGTGACTTTTTCATTTACCTTTCCATCTTATAAAGACTTAATTTTATTCAACAAAATTTTGATGTGGGTTTTACACAAAGATATTTTTTAATTTTTAATATTTTATTTTAGAAGAACAATTTCAAAATACGAGTATGTAATTTATTAAGGGTGTGAAAAATGTGAAACCCCTGGATTTCATAGTACATTATCTCATTATATTAATTCAATAGCTTGTGCTATATGCAACAGTGAGTTCAAGCGCACCACAACATACAAATCTAGTCATTAAAAAAGCGGTTATGAATAGTATTAACTGAATTTTGAATTATATATATATCTTATATAATTTTAACATTCATATTTTTTGTTCCATAGACATTATATAAGGTCAAATTCAATTTTTATGATAAAAGAAGTAATTTTTTAAAAAAAAATACAATTTTACTGCCTTTTAATGGAGAACCCTTTTTAAACCCAATATTTGAAACATTAATGTATTCATTTTAGAGAAATTAAATTCTTTTTTAGAAATAGGACATAAAATTTTAGTCTAGATAAATATTTGGTACTTTTCTGATATCTTTCATATTTTGATGAATAGTTAAAAATAATATATTTTAATTGAAAACAACATTTTTAATCGAATATATTTAAAGTGTTTAATTATAAATATGAATGGTTTTAATGTATAATAAGATTATATTTTTATCTTTTAATAAAATGTGGGTCATTATTAGTAATTTAACATTTTAATTTTACATAAACACGCGTTAATCATTTGATAGTTTTTACTTTTTAACATCCCAATTTTTGGTTTTGAAAACAGGAATTAATAATCAATTAATAAATGAAAAATATATGTATTGAATTTTCTAAAATAGACTTTATTTTTGAATTCATAATATCAAAATTAGCTTGTGGTTAATTTTTTGTATTTTTCTGAAAACATTCAATTTTGATGAATAGTGAAAAACACTACATATTTATTTAAAACCGAATATTTATTTATATAATTATTTATTTTATATAATTTTTTAAGTCAAATTAAATACTTAAAACATATATATTATCAATTTAATTCATTGGAGTCATTTTATATTAAAATGAGATGTATGAAATTTTATTAAACTTTTTAACCTCTTTTACACACTTTTAAGGAGAATTTTCAAATTTTCCTAAAACCTAATCATACCGCTTCTCTAAGATGAGTTTCAAATATCAAAGAGACATAGTAGACATTAGTATGTAAAATTTGGTTCAATAAAATGAAAATAATTTTTGCTGAATTGTAACATTTGACTTTTATTTACCACTGTTAAAAGTAAATAGGGTAATTAATTGTAATAATAATATTACAATTACCATAACACATGTCCTAATTGTATTTTATAATTGTAAGTTGACTAAAAACTACCATTGGAATAACGTAGGATCCATTTTGTCAACATGGATCCAATTAGGAATTTTATTATTGTTTTATTTAAAGAAGAGTTAAAAGTATTAAATTCAATGTTTAATAACTAAACTATTGTCAATATAGGGTTATAAAAGAAGATAAATTCATATATAAATATTTATTAGAAATTTAATATTATTTCCTACATCATGGTAGTTTATTTATAATTTTTAGACATTAAATAATAAAATTTATTTATTACACAATGATGATGTAGTAATTAATATATTAATGATAGAATAAAATAAATTGTATTATAAATATTAAAATAAATATAATTTCAATATTTTTTTGATATCCATGAATTTTATAGGTGAATATTACAAGTTTTTATTGATTCAATTAATCTTTTTCATTGTAATCAAGTGGTGATGACTTTCAAAAAACCCAATACTAAATAATTTCAAAATTGACATAAATGTTATTTTAAAATAAATATTATATTATTAAATTATATAACAATTATAAATATTTAAGTCTAAGCCAATGGGATGAAATAATATAAAATATATCATTAATGAACCACATGAGGTTATCTTGGATGTTTAGAGTAAGTTTATTAACTCTATAGTGTAAGAATACAAGAAGACATGGTAAAAGTAAAAATATTTAACTAAGAGTTAAATCTAGGAGATAAGGTTAATATGGTGACCTAAACCTGTCTAAAATATATTGGTTGAGTTGTTTTCGACCCATCCCCACATTATCATAGAAATAAAACATTTTTATTCCATTAAAATCATAAAATTATTTTGTTATAAAATAATATTTCATGATTGTCATAAAGTGACCCTCACATCTCTAATAAAAGGTTACTTCCCATTATCTCAAAGTAGAACCTCCAAATCCATTTGGATTGGCCAACCCATGACCGAATATCCTCCAAACTTCCCTCAAATCAACCTAGAGTCCGTAATTTGACAATAAATCCATCCTAAGGAGGCCTTTTGATCAACTCAAAAGGAAACACCCGAAGAAGAGGTAATAATTTCACCACCCTCATTCACGTTCTTTTCTTCTTCCACTTCCAATATATTTGTTATTTCCTTACCATAATAATATCTCCAGTACGTCCGACATACTATGATTTTATTATAAATATGGTACAACCACATTCGTTATTCTATCAATCTTATAAAGGACAAAGTCGCCATATGTGCATACGTACGGCTTACTGTCTCCACGTTGTGGTGTAATTTGTTACTCAAACACCTCATTATTTGGATGAGTATAATAAGGAGTATAAATAATTTAGATAATTAATATAACATGTTAATTAATTTTTATATATGATATACCATCCAATTAAATACAATTTTTCCATCAATATAATGATATTGTCGTTCGTGTATATGTGTCGATTACCATCTCCACGATGCGATGAGATTAGTTTACACATTCACCATTCGATGATGATTATAAATATATATATTATTAATATGTATGTAATATATTACTTAATAATGCCACTTAATATATATATATATATGTAGTATCATATATCCTATTCCCTTCAATTAAATTTTATTTGAAAACTGAAATATCATTTATGTGTATGTACGACCAACCATCTCCATTAATAGTGCATTACATTTCTTATATCTATCTATTATACATATTTATTGTAGAGACCCAAGATTGACGTACATGGAAATTAAATTACTTTTTTGGAATACTTAATACATAACAAAAAAAGACACCCAAGCACCGTAATAGATTACTGTATTTGGAAACTCAGAACACAATCTTCTAATCACTGTAAAAGTTCTTCAACATCTCCCAAAAATATCTTCCACTTTTTTTTCATACCGAAAACTTTTATCAATATCCTTGGGAAAATAAAACATAAAAAGGGTATGATTAAATTCTCTATAAGGGTTATCATTGTGAAAAAAAACAAACCATATAAAATTGAATTTAAAAACATTAACATAATGTTTAAACATCAGTATTTTAAGCAATGAAATTTAACATGGTAGTACGTAAGGCATGGATCATAATGGAGCATCAATCATGATAAAATAGCATGGGGAATAAAACATGTAATTGTGGAACACCATTAATCACATGATATGATTTCCATTGTATCCAAGGCATTGCTACCAAAGCCATCGTAGTGGACAATGTCCCTTACTGAATCGAGTTCACTCCTTGTTCCAGTCCCGTAACACTGAACCAGATTAACTTGATGTTCTAGCCATGTCTATATCATGAGATTTAAATCACTACCCAATGAATTGGAGGGAGATATAGGTCCCACCCATCTCATAATTAAAACATTCTTATGTGTTCCACAAAACCATAAATCATACATCATAGCATAACCCATGTAATAAAAATGGGATTCTTAAACATCATGCCATCATCACATAATCCATAAAAGATAAAAGAACTTCATAAAAATAATTAAATCATAACATAATAAAATAAATTTATTAATCGGGATAGAAACAGAATCCTATATTATCTTAGATGAAAAATAATTTTGAAAAAATGCTTGAACTCCATTCTTGAGGAAAATATCCTTTCACTTCATAAAACATTTCTCCTTTCTCAACATGATAGAAAATTTAAATCTCAAAGATTTTAATTGAAAATATACTTGAAAAATGTAAGGGAATCTTCATGAAAATAATTTTATATGAAATCATAAAAATATGTTCATGCTGTATAATTTAAAAAAACATTCTTCTCGTACTTTGGCCGAAAAAGTCAAAAAGTATCTCATACTGAAAATGACAAAATATTCCTTTTAGATATTTTACTAAAAACTCACCAATAGGTAAAATTGGATTTAGAATTTTTTAGGGGAATAAAAATAATATTAAATATTAAGGAAACATGTATGTGGATGATAAATATGCCCTAGTAAATACCATAGTACAAACAATCTCGGATAAAAATTGAGATTTGTGAGATTTTCCCTTACCTTAGGTCCAATTTCTTCAGTACATGTACGAAACTCTTGTATAGTGGGTTTAGACATATTATTAACTTTTGAAATAACCATAATAATATTTATTATATCTTATATGATTCACATATAAATTTATACTACTCGTTCTTTTGTAAATTCCATGTTAATGTAGTGTTTTGGGTAAAATCTTTTCATTTATCATACATGTTTTGACTTCTTGTTCTTGATATTATTACATATATCCAGATTTAATTAATTCCTGGATGTAAAATATGATTTATTTATAATATATATTCAGCATATAAATTTATATGATAGATCGATAAATGGAATGAAATACACCATTCACCGAGACGGTAGGTCGTATGTACACATGAATGCTGTTTTCGTTTGCTTATTGAATTGAATGGAATTAAGTAAATGAAACATATATGTACATAAATCCAGTAACATTTTTATGTAATATATTTCATTATTATTTATTATATATACTTTATTATCATACTTGAATGGTTAATCATGGAAAATGAATCTCATCGCGTTCGTGGAGACGGTAGTCCGTACGTACGCACGAGAAACAATATCCTTCTTTTGATATTAAAATATTCTATAATTGGATGGTATATAATATATTAATAAAAATAATAATTTTATATTTATTATTTATATAATTTATAATCATTATTATACCCATCCAAATGATGAAATGCTTGAATAACACACTAAACCATGATGTGGAGACGATAAGTCGTACGTACGCATGTGTGGGGAATTTTTCATTACTTGGAAGGATAAAATAACTAATATGGTGGTAAAATTTTTATAATAACATCAAATTATATATTATATACTAGATTTATTATTTTAGAATGGAAACAAAAAATAAGGAGGAAGTGGAATAAGAATGGATCTTCAAATAGGTGGTGAGATATTTACCTCTTCTTCACATTCTTCCTTTTGATTTGATCAAAAGTGATCCATATGTTGGCTTTATGACTATATTTTGGCATCTTTGATGAAGAGAGGATATTTTAAAGGGTATTTTGGCAGGTTTTGGCTGAGCCAAATGGCTATGGTGGTGTGAATTAGAGAGAAGGGTGAGTGCCCTTTTATAAGAGGGGTGACAGGCACATTAGAAAAAACATAAAATATTATTTTATAATAAATTCATATTCTATTTATAATGGCTTCCAAGTGAATTATTTAGATGATAGGGTTGGTATGGGTTGAAATCCCCTCAACCAATAGGTTTTAGACAAGGTTAGGTTACCATTTTAACCTTATCATTCTCATTTAACTCTAAGTTAAATAATTTAACTTTTACCGTGTCTTCTTGTATTCTTACACTATCTGGTTAATAAATATAATATAAACTACCAATATAACCCCAATTGGTTAATTAATGTAATATATATTATTATATATGTCTTTTGGACGATCCTTAGATTTTTAGGACCGTTATAGCAATTAATAATATAATATTTTTTTAAAAAACACTTTTATGTCAATTTTGACAGTATTTTTTATTTTGTTTTTTTTAATTCATAACAGAATTATTACATGGAAAAAAATCATCTATCAAACCATAATATGTTATATTAACCAGGAAAATTATTTTAATTCATAAAAAGTCTCAAATTACAACAAATTGGGTATTTATAATATCAAGTGTGTTAATATTTCATTAATATGGTAATTACTGCATCAACATTTTGTCATAAATAAATTAAATTATTTAATGTCTAAAAAATATAAAAAAATTAACATTATGTAGGAAATATTTTTATCTTTATAATTAATATTTATAGTCGAATTTATCTTATGTATAAACCAATATTAAAAATTTATTAGTTATTAAACATTGATTTTAACTATTTTAACTCTTCATTAAATAAAATAATCATAAATGTCTTAATCTAATCCATGTGGACCTAAAGGGTAATATTATATTCCTATAGTTGTTTTTGGTCGAATTAAACTTATCCAATAGATTTAGGACATGTGTTTGGGTAATAATAATGTCATTTTAACCCATAATTTCCCTATTTACTTTTAACTGTGGTAAATAAAAGTTAAAAGTTACTATTAACCAAAAATTATTTTCATCTCAATGAACCAAATTTTATGTACTGATATCACCCATTTCTCTCATATTTTTTAAATTCAACTCACAAAAGTAGTAAAATTATGTTTTATGTAAATTTGCAATTGCTCTTAAGAGGTGGGTAAAAGACGGTAAAAAGTTCAATAAACTTTTTATATATCGAAAATTATTATAAAATGACTTCAATGAATTACATTGAACTTATATAGGTATTATGTATCTATTTTTCCCTAAAATAAATTTAAATAAAATAAATTATTATTTAAACAAAAATTCGGTTTTAACCAATAACTCAGTGTTTTCACTATTCATCAAAAATTGAAAGCTTTCAGAAAAATACCAAAAAATCACCCGAGGCTAATTTTGATATTCCGAATCAAAAAATGAAGTCCATTTTGAAATTTAAAATTTATAAAATTTCAAAAAGTGGGTATTAATATTCATACCGTCTATTTTAAATAATATATTAATAACATATTGTTGTTTAGTGAAACCAGGTATTGTGTACTACACACGCTATCGAGGAAGGTCGTGATTGGGTGTAATGAAAGACAAGTCAGGTCTGTGTGTAGTGGAATCTCCCTTTCCCGTCGTCTATAAAATAATAAAATCTTATTTCATTTATAAATAAAAAAATATATACTTAATGTTTCATATAATAGTTTCTACAAAATGAACTTGAAACTGTGTGCAACACGAGACAAGAATATTGTTGCGTATACTGCAAGATATTACAGTGTTGCGTATAGTACAATCTAATCTTGGTGTAACGTACAATAGAAGACATCAAAGAAATTAAAATGAATATATCTCATAAAATCTCAGGGTGTTACATTTATATTATAAATATATAGTATATATAAATCATCTGTTATTTTCTGGAATTATATAATTCATGATCTAAATGATACGATCAAGAATAATAAGTTAAAACACATTAGATAATGAAAGAGATTATTGCCCAAAATTATAATGTTACATGGAAATCATTATTAAATGGGTAGTGTAAAGTCATAAATGAATCATTTATGATATAATAAATATTAATATGGTTTTGGTATAATTTAATAACATTCTATGGTAATTATAAATGAGGTTAAACGTACCATCGACCAAAGGAAAGTGCAAGGTAAGGGTTATATCTTCAATCTCATTATTATTCGAGATTTTTAATTTGTTTGTTTTTACTGGGAAATATTTTTTATTCATGTCCATGTTTCATAAAACAGTTTTCAGTGGGATTGTTTTTGAAGGAATCTTTTATTAAAACATTATTTTAAATGATTCAAATATTTATTCTTTAAATCATTCACATTAATGTCCATGTCAGAAAATGGATTTTTAAGTATTTATTTATATGGACAAGATTTTCTTTAAAATGTTAATTACATTAAAAATATTCAAAGTGGAATGGGAAACTTTGATTCAAAAATTTCGATAAATGTCTTACCTTATAAATTGTGTGACTTTTAAATGATTTCATGAAAAAGGAATATTTCACTCAAAGAGTTTTACAAATCATTCTCATCAATACCATCATCCTTTGATGGATTTTAAACATTTATGTAGTATATTTATTATGATAAAAATTTTCTATATTGTATTGATGGTTTTGTGATATGTTTCACTGTGGATGTGTTATTTTTTTCCATTCATGGTTTATAGTTAAAATATTGACACTTGGTATCCTAGTTCAAATATGAATGTTTATGTTCTATTTCAACCTTTTAATATAAGGAATGTATTGGACATAGAATGTGATTGGTGGATCCCTCTATAGCACCTCGATGCATCGGTATGTCTAATGAGACAATTAGACATGGAATTGGCTAAGGCATACCCAATTTGTTACATGGTTTGGGCCAAAGCATTAATAATTTTTAGATTCCATGGCCGAGGCCTTGAAAAAATGTCTCAGAATGTCTGGAATTATACATTCCCTCATTATTAAAATAATATTTATCGATAATGTGGTTATTCGACTAATAGAGTACCCATGACTATGTTTTATTGTGGAATTTTTTACTCAGCTCATATTTCTACCATAAAGTGTTTATGTTTATTATTTGTAAGGCCACATGTTTTCAATTATTCACCCTTCCTATTGTATATATAATATTCCACTAAATTTCTTACCCTTACTGAGCATTTGATCTCCCCCATTCTTATGTTTTATTTTCCTAGGATTCCAAGAAGTGTATTTTTATTGATAAATTGGTTTAGGCTAGGCGATTAATGGAAATCTCAAAGGATCATTTAGGTTGTGTTTTGTTTGTATAATGTGTAATGTAACATTCATGTAAGTAATCTACAATCTAAGACTGCCAAACTGATCAGTCCTTCAGGACCTGATTCCTTGTAATCATGCCAATGCTTTAAAATAATGCATCGACTCTAGGCTTCCAGGTTTAGGGCATTACAATAGGTGGTTTCATTTATAAAATTATCATGCTTAATTAAATATTAAAATTAAATGTGATTATTACAATGAAACTAATTTCCTAATTCATTATGATTTCAACTTTATATTATGATATGTTCTATGTTACTTCCATTACTAAATTTTTTTATTGATGCCAATGTGTTAGTTTGGATTGAATGTGATGTTTGGTCATAATTAATAGCATGATGGGATATGATTTCATTGTTGATATATGGTATGAGGAATTAAAATTCCATGTGACTATGTTTATATTATATTTTTTACAATCTATACCTTGTTGTTTATTTCTCATTCCATTCATAATACTGTTTAACTCTTATGGAATTTCCATATGAATTATCCATTATTGTTTTCATTAATTTCATAACTTGAACGAATGGTAAGCATTTGATATTTAAATGATTTATTGTTGTAATTTTAACACACACACACAAACACACATCTATATATATTTCATGAGATGTTCCTGGGATACATGGTTCACATGATATTGGATGAGGTATAATTTGGGTTCTTTATTAAGGAATCATAAAAGGACTAACCATGCTCATTTGGTTTACGACTGTAAATGATGGGACAATGGATTGTCTTACTAGGGTAAGGTCACCTGGGTGATTTCTTATATCCTGAGTGATACCAGTTCCCTAGGGTATAATCCATGGATAAAAACACTAAAAATATGGATACACCTTGCACTGACTGATAACCATACCCCAATTTGAGATAACTGGAACAAAATCAGAGATACCATGTATTGAGTGATATGTGTGATTTCGTATGGATTACCATGTATGGACTCGGTGGTATTGGATTATAAATAATTTTCCTATAGTGTTACATGGGATACTTTTTAGATCTCTCTGAAATGGAATGGGACTCCACCACTAGATTTGATGGTTTCGATTGGATTAATTTTTCTGATTTCTCAAATGAGATGCTTATAATAGTACTTTTATGATCATGATTATGCATATGTTATTAGTATATCATGTTTATTATCACTCTTGTATGATTAAATTTGGATTATCCCCAATCCAAATCACAGTCTTATGGGTTTTGAATTTTTTTCCCTCTTGAAATTCCTTGGTTATTTTGGATATTTTATAGATATTTCTCTTCTCATAGGTGCCTCTATTTAGACTCATATCTTAGGACAATGCAGTTGGTATGGGATGTGTGTCTATTTTAGAATCCAAACCATGGTTTAGATGATTTTTTATTTATTTCACCACATTTATTATATTTTGAACACTTACGTCAAATTATATCATGAAATTGGATAGTATAGACATTGGGGGTGGCAACCTACTGAGATTTATATCCCACACCCAGCACAGACTTTATTTCTTACATATGTAGACATTATGATCACATGAATATATAAATCAATACAGGTAACTTCTAATGCATGACTTATTTTCTATTTAGGATGAATATTTTGGGTAAGATGACTGATCCTATTCATGAGATTCCATGTTCATGTTCTTACCTTTTTTTAGTTCCCGATAGAATACAATGTGTTATTATACCCCAATAACAGTACTCTCTCAATTTTAATAGAATCATGAAATACCATGATTACCACTTCATCCATGATTGATATTCATCATTTGAAAGCTATTTTCTTTTACAATTAAATATATTTCATTACATCCAATACTGTCTTCATCTAGTTGTGTTTCTGGTATACAATATTTAATGATTACTACTATGAATACACAGATAATAAGATCCTATATCTCATGGATATATTCCTATATTAAAATTATAGTTTCAATATATTATGATTAATGGAATTTTTTCCAAGAGTATGAGGGGACACAAGGGTGTTAAGCCTTTTCAGGATTGGAAAGGAAGTAAAATTTTGGAAATATTCACATGATGCATGGTTGGCACACAATTATGTAATTTGTACTATCTCCCCGAGATAGTCAAGAATCCATAGATAGAGGAGTTCCAAATAGTAGGTTAATGGTTTTTTAAAGAGTGAAAAATCTCAAGGTAACCATGTTATTTGTACCGACCTTATGAATAGATTGGACAATGGTTAGTACACTGTTTGTAAAACTATGCCACCATACTTTGTGATTTATTAAAGGTGTGTCATGCAATTTTCCCCCAATGGGATTTTACGCATCGCACTTGATTTTCACCCATATTTTCATATCATCATCCATAGTGATGAAACCTATTAACCAAAACATTCTAATGGTGGTTAAAATTCATTTCATAGTCATTTTCTATGTTGATGGTACCATATCGATGATCTGATTAATCATAATACATCAATTTATTCCATTCCCAGATTCATTCTTATAGCTTAGTATATCCTCTTCTGAAGATGCAAAAGCGTCCTTATCTAATGGAGTCTAGGATGAAGCTCCTAAGGAAGTTTGAATTAGGATATAAGGATGTGGTTCATTGTATTTTCATAATCATATTCAAGGTTGGTGTCTCGAAGATATATTACATATTCTTGTTGTTTATTTCTACATGTTTGGATGTGTTTTTCCGTACCTCGTATTTTTTTATTCCATTAGGGAATTCTGGTTTGTTGTTTGGATAATTGATGAGTTCAACACCTTCTAATCCCTATGGGATGAATTGCAGTTTATTTAATAGGTATACGGACACACATATGGTGCACTAATATTAAAAAACATGGAAAGAGTTAATGTTAATCATATATATTAAATTTATTGAATAAGAACCATCTTAAATATTATGAAATGTTAGATTAATGATAAATAGGCCAAAAATGCCATTCTCTCTAGTTGTTAGAAAATAATAGGTTTTGGTTGGAAAGTGATTGAAAAGTTATCTATGTCATGAATTTTAAAGTGTTTTTGATTGATTCTATATAGCATGATAACAATGAGTGGGATAATTGGTTTAAGGTATGTGAAATGGTGAGCATGTTAAATTAAAAAATGGTTGTTAATTAGTAACTGCGTTATGTTGGTTATCACACCTAAAGGATTATAAATTATTAGTGAAATTCACATGTGGGTAAATGCATGTGAAATGGTGAAGGGGATAAATATATTAACATATGGGAATGAAGAAATATATAAATGTACCAAAGGGTGATAATCATATATTATATTAAAATACATAATAATGTGAATTGATGAATACATTAATTGGGGAAATGTATGGGATATATTGAATCTTCTCAATGAGTTCAGCTTGAGAAAAGTGAACTAGTTCATATGGGTTGTGTAATGAAAATTGTAAATGTGTTAATGGGATACAAAATAATATTAATTCCCATATTATTGCTTATGGATTTTTAATTCTATGTGTATTTTTTTTATATGGAATGGAAAATTGTGTGTGTGTGGTGAATGGATAAATTAGCATAAGCCCATTGATTAGTAGTATAGGTGGATTGATGTGATGTTTTACATCCACAGGTCAAGTAATACTAAGGCTCTAAACTCTTCCCCCAAATGAACAAATTTGTGAGGTGTGTAGGTGATAAACTCCATTAACAATTTTATTCTTTGGGAACACCAAGAATGTGGCTTCGAGTTGAGTTTGACGTATTTTTTTTATGTTCATTCCCATTGTGATGTAGAACATGACATAATCACTTATAAAAAATTCATGAATGAATGAGAACCGTATATAAATAATGTAAAATCATAACCTAGGAAGACATGATGATAATAGATTATGTATCAAAGATGTAATAAGTGATGAATATAATAACAATGATAGAAATGGTTAAATTAAATATTGGTAAATAATGCGTCCTTTTTTTTATTGTTTACTTTGAATTTATTTTATAATTTCAGTCGTTATCTTGTTAAAATGGTTATTTTGTTTACAACATTTATGGGGCCTAATTGGTCTTACTCACATCCTACTCAGTACTCCATTGTGTACTCCAGATGACATCATTCCGAATGGTCATGAAAAGGGAAAACTCTATTTTTTATATAGTTGATTGGGGCTTGGGATGTGTATGGATAAGGATCTAGACATGGATCTAGAACCAGTTTTAGGAGATTTATATGTTTTTACTCATACTGGGTTTTATTAAATTTGTGAAATTTTTTTTGTAATGGAATATTAAAATTTTCATGTGTTTATACCCTATTTTTTAAATGGGTTGTAATCCTTATTTCTAGTTAATTATTCATTTTATCCTTTGTTACATATTTTATCTTCTATGTATTACTCTATTAATGATGGTATAATATACACATGTGATTTATTATACCCTCGATTCTAGTTTTGAAACCAATGGAATATGGGGTGTTATGCATGATGTCAGATAGGGACTCAGCTTAGATCATTAGTAAGTGCATCTCAGGTCAGGGATGTTCCAAGGTGGCATCCAATGTGTTATTTTTCTATGTTACTATATTGAAATGGATTTTTGGAGATTAAGACGTACCTAACATTGGTAATGATATCATTAATATGAGTATTTAACCCATTCACTATTGAATAACCTAGTATTTAGGGTTTTAATTGTGGTTA
Source organism: Viscum album (assembly GCA_963277665.1). Classification (NCBI taxonomy): domain Eukaryota; kingdom Viridiplantae; phylum Streptophyta; class Magnoliopsida; order Santalales; family Viscaceae; genus Viscum; species Viscum album. Next base: position 244,271,813 of record OY728122.1, on the reverse strand, counting down.
TTGATATGTGTTGTTACTGTTAAATGATATTTCACCATTGGGTGATACACTAGTTGTGTGTTGTGACTATTTTACAATAATATTATCCTAACTAGAATGAAATGAGGTTGTGAATTCATGAATCATTATAGACACAGAGGCATATGTGAGGCAAGCCTCGTGATAGTAACACAGAGGATGGTTGAGTGGAACATGAACTGTAGGATTCATTTTAATTCCTTTAATTTTTTTAAAAAAAATACGATGAAAATGGGTAAGTAGAAATTATTTTAATTAATGTAAAAAGAATACCATTCTAATGGATCATTTATAAAAGGGTTATATATATTTTTTGTGATATATTTTATTGATGTTACGGTGACTAACACTGGAAATGATTTACATTTTTATTGTAATATTGTTAAATAATTGATCTTACAAAGGGTGTGAATGAGTTAAAATATTCGTTGTAACATGTTGTCAAATAAGATATGTGTATAAAAGAGAACATTATTCATTGGGAATGTAGAAATAGATTAAAAATATAGTTTCTAACAAACAATTTGTATACACGAATGATTTATTATATAATGGTGACCATGACCCACTACATGACTATATTTGCATAGTATTAGAGATTTGACCACATCTGTGGGGATAATGTATTTAGTGTGTGTTGAGTAAAAATGTAGTGTATTTTATACTATGGTCTACATTGATTGGAATTTATTTATATTTTTATTTAATAAAGTATTTTGAAATATGAATAGGTATATGTATGGATTATTGAATAGTTGGGTTAAGAGTTAATTATAATTTTTGAACCCCAGTGTTTTCAAAATGTTGATGTCAATTATATGATAATGTGTTATTATTGAACGTTTAGTGATGAAAAATATTTATTATTGTTATTTTTTGATTATATAGTCAATTATGAAGGTGGTTTATACATTAAGAGTACAATAGGACCTAGAAATGATTGTATGTTGGGGAATATTTATGTGTGTCGATGTGTGGATAATGGGGTGTTCAATGTTATGCTCTATGTATGGCTGTGGAATTGAGTTTTTTAGATTTTTCTGGATAATTTGAAAGTGGTAACCCTTTTTGTTATTTATTTCAATGACTGAATGTTAGATATAATAATGACAAACTTGGTAATAGAATTTTTATTGATGAATGTATTGTCGGTGGTGTGGTGACCAATATAGTTTTATTCCTTGGGAGGGTTATTTTGGAAAACCGAGTGGGGGGTTATCTATCATGGTGTCGACGTGTGAGTGTGAGTATGATTATAGAAACCAGTAGATAATACTATCTATGTTAATTAAGATAAGTGTTCTAGAACAAGGATAAGAGAGGCACATGTGAGGGATTAATTATTTGGAGTTTGATGTATGTGACATATAGTGTGGGACCATTGACTTGTTACCCATAACCCTAGTTGAAAAGATGTCATCATTCAAACCTAGAGAGTGGCCCATGTGAGAGAGGTCATCCATTTGATGATTCCTCTTAGGCGTGTGGGGAATAAGTGGATGTTTTGATTTTGTAAATTTGTGGGTTTTTCATTGAGTTCTGACTAATATAGTCCTCGGTTTTGGGATTGTGTGACTCGAGTTATGTATTAGAGAAGAAAGTCGTGGGAAAATCACGGGTGACCTAGAGGGGGGGGGGTAGCCCTATATTATAGGTTTTTTCGAAGGCATATGAGTTTCTTCAAAGGTGGAATCGATTTAAAATTAGTTTGATAATATTATTGTATATGCTATGGTTGTTCCCTTGTCCATTCAGTTGGGGCAGAATTGATTGTAGTTGGTTGTATGGTTAGATTTGAAGGGTTGTATCACATGGTATTCTGACACATCTATTTATAGGATAATTAAAAAAATTCACAACATTTATGGATGAATGATGATACGAGATTGACCTAAATGAGGATATATGATTTCCTTGTGAAGGTGACGCTCAAGGTGAGGCAGGTGATGAGGTTGGTGTTGTTCCCATGAATAGTTTAGTTTTATAGTAAAATTTTAACTACTCCATGAGGTCTGTGGAGCCGATGGAGTGAGAGGAATTTTTAGTTGAGTATGTGGGAATTGGTCTAGGATTTGTTAATGGTGGATTACATGAACTTGTGTGGTTTAAGAAAGTGGTAATTGGAACGTGTGAGACCATAAGGGCTCTGACAAGGTCTGAATGTGTCAATATCCAAGTGGGTCATGATTCTGATTGAGATGGGTGATCAAGTGACTCAAGATAGGCACCGATAATTCCCTATGAAATCAGAGATGAATTTATGTTAATGTGGAAACCATTTGTTTTGATTATATTGGGGGACCATTGTGTTATGATAGCTAACATTCCAGTTCATACTGAAGGAACATAGTCATTGTAATGTAAATTGTTCCAAATGAATCATGTGTTCAGGGATTCTTGTTAGAAAGTTCTGGAATGCTAATGTCCTTGGTTGGAAATCATGCTCTAGCGGTAGTGGTATGCTGTTGATGTGTTTTCTGTGGGAATAGAATCCTGATACTTTCAAAAAGAGATGATGTTCCAAGTTGATTATTGATATTAATGATTGATAATTCATTTTTTATCATTAAATGATTTCTTATAATTTTATTACCTAGTAACAAACATGACCAACACCTCCAAATCATCCCTAGTATGTTAAGAATGCTCTGACAATACTCTAAGTGACTTTGATTTGTTTTGGTTGGATGTGGGGCATCAGGTAGTTCATGATCATGGGGAATTACATTTGGGACTGGATGGTGGGATGTTCACCATTGATTGTTTATGGTTACGCTTATAGGATGGACTGGGTATCGACCAACATCAAATGTAACATTCATAGAAACTGTGAATTGGTATCAGGTGGTGTTTGTTTGGTTGGTCTTAGAAATTTAATCTAACAATGATAAGGATTTGGGATTCTAATAATGATTTCTGAATGAATAAGGGTGTATGGGATTCCTTGAGGAAAGTGACTGTAATGAATCTCATATGGTGGGGAGTGATATGTTATTCATGGATGTGTAGTGTTGAGTATAGAGATTATTTAGTGGATTCAAAATTCCAATGGAAATCCTTTTAGGTGAACATTGGGTTCCTCAGACGAGGTCCATGTGGGACTTGGGTGTGGTGGTTGGTTGAGAAAACTATTGGATTTTTGATCTGAGCATTTTTATTTGGAATCATAGGTTCTTGTGTTAGAAATAATGATGTCATGATAATGTGGGTTTAGTATCAAAACCTCAAAGGAGATTGATAATAGACATTGGTATGTGTGATTTTGTTTTTGTGGATTATACATAGGTGTGATGAAATCATGGTCATGTTACCTAATGATGTCCCAAAATTGAATCTTTGAATTTCCAAATTGATTCAACTAGGGATATCCCAACTTGGATTGGGTTAAACGACGTATGATATGTTAGGTAAACCAAATTATGTTGATGTAGAATGTGTAATGTATGTTTCAGAGTTTTTAAATTTTATTTAGTAAGAAATTAGTTACCCATATTCATTGATGGGTATTAGGAGTTCATGTTTCAAGAATATATATAGGATCAATAGAAACTGAAGATTTTTTGTAGGTAAATGGATGTTGTCATGGTGGAGATCAAATTAAATTCTAGAAATGACCTGGGTAGATTTTTTGGATTTTATTATTGTGAATTAGGACAATATTTTCATTTGGGATGTGAGAACGGGGTAGTGTGCCGATAGAAGATGATAAATGTTCATGAAAATCCATTCTGTGGTAGTTTGACATGATATAGTAAAAGAATTGGTTTTGTATCTCGTGACCTCCTCCAAATCAATGTCATTAGTGGATTTTTTTTGAAAAATTGACATACATGAGGGAGGTCAATTTCTTTATAGTCTTCAAGGTTTTGAGTTCATATGTACATCGATTTGGTTTTAATGGAAATGATTAATTCCACTAATAGGTGGAGTTATTATGGATGATCGGGAGAGGGGAGTTGGGAAATATATCAGGTATGTATAAAATAATATGTTGAGATTCTGATGGTGTTTTTGAAAATAGAGGTTCCAACCAAAGAAGGATAGTGTGGTTGAGATACAATTTATGGATGTGATCATCACAATGAGAAGGATGTCACTTGATGATGTTATTGAAGCTTTGTGTTGAAGGTACTCGAGAAAGTAACATTTTAATAATTTGACATTAATAACTAGAATTGAAAATGATTTGACCAGTTTAATACATTTGTTGTTTTTATTGTGTTTAGATGATCTTGTTTGGAAGGGGACTATTGGGGCTTGATTTTACGATCAACTTAGGACTCAAAATGCGTTTTAGAAATATAATGTGTTTCATTGGGTGGAGTTGTGTGTGGGATAGTGATTGATTTTTGAAAACATGGTATAATTGTACCATGTAATTTTAGGACCATTCTATGAAGTTGATTAGGCTCGTGGGGTGACGACAAACTCTTCCATGATGGTAGGAAGGTGATAATGTATTTTACTTACACCTGATTTAGGTAGTTTCTCCTACACCCCCTTATGGAGTAATGGGGTTTGATTTATGTTGTGAGGTTTAAGGATCTTCAAAAGGGAATTTGGTTTGTTTTTTGGAATGTATTATAATGTATTGTGTGGAATGGATGTTCTATAGGTCTATTTTTATGGTGGTATGGAAATGTTCAAGTGGAGTACAAGGAATGGGAGATAGATATGTGAGAATAGTGTCCCATCCTCTTTACCTTGTAATTTCAAGGATTCTGGGGAGTATGGATTGCTGATGAGATGTTATAAGGTGGGTTCATTGTATGATCCATGATCTTTTAAAGTAGTGAAATTTTTAAAATTACTGTTTTAATATCTTGTTTTCGGTGAATGAAATAATTTCTAAGAGTATGATAGGAGTTGGAGGTGTTCTTCGTGTTCATGGAATGAATGGATAGAAAATTAGGGCGAGCATGGAAAGGCACACGGTTGGTGAAAAATTATGTAAATTGTATGGTATCCGGAGATAAATGATAATTCAAGGATAAATTCATTCCCCACTATTGTAACATGGTTTGTTAAACAAATTTTAATCCATAGTTAACAATTCAATTTGAACTAATCATTGATAGAGGTTGGCACATGGTTGGTGTAAGGTCTCAAAAACGATGCAACCAAATTATAATGTTAATTAATATCACAATTTTCCAATTTTCTCTTTGTTATTTTAGGTATACCACGTGATTTTCCTCTCCCTTATCCTTCTACACCACATAGTGATGAACCGTAGACACCAATATTTCCCCTAGGTGGTTCTCCATTGATTCATAGACATTTGGAGTGCTGTTTGTTTTTGGATTGATGATACTAGTTTTTCTAGCCATTAACATTATTATATTTTCTAAATTTGGTTATGTAAATCCGTTATCATATTTTGAATCCTTAAAATTCATGTTTTATTGTATAATATTGCTTGAGTCTTAAACTATTGTTTGAATATGGATATAAGGATACCGTTAAGTGTTTTCATAATCAGATTTGAGGTATGTGGTTTACAAGTTATTTTTTATAGTCTCATTATCCATTTTTTACATGTGTGGATTTCTTGAAATCTAGACATATGATTGAGTCCTATATATCCTAATTATTATAGGAATTAGAATTTTTATAGATCAATGTTGACCTTGGGATAAACCCTATGACAGATTCCCCTTTGTTGAGGGGACTATTCATCCAACTTATTATGGAATTGCATACATATGATTCATTGGTTGGTGGGGAATCCCAATATGAATGATATTATTTTTGAAACTCCACTTATTTAGAAGTTCTATGATTGTTATGATAAAAAAATAAAAAAAATGATCAATATTAATTCCTGGATAGTGAGGAAAAAATGTATTAGGATATCCCTTTCAAGATCTATACATGAATAGGTGGCCTACATATCCTAAATGTGGAATGAGTTGAATTTGTAATAGTTAATTTTTTGGGGATTACACTCATATGATTCACTCCATATATTGAGATACAATTTTTTCTCACCTGTTAGGGCATACATTATGTGGTTTCCCTTGTGACACTATTTATTTCCTAACATTTTTGATTATCCACTTATCCTAATATGAATGAAAATATATTACTCGTCTATATGATGAAAAATAAATGACCTTTTGGTGTTGTAAAGGTCATAACATAACATGGGTGCTATATCCTATAGTTTTCACATGTTCAATGCTAACTAAACGAGATGACATCGCATGATCATAGTGGTCTATAATGGAATCCATCACATTACTATGGTTATATTTTAGTAGGGTGTCACATGATCTATATTCATTGTCCTCGAATCATTCACACGATATATCTCAACACATATAGTTGGTTTCATGATAGTTAATACCAAATGTGTCGAAGGGGTACATAGGTCTTGGATAACATACCAAGAGGACATTTCTAGACCGAACTAATATGTATGAAGGACATCACAAGTCTTAGTTAACATACATAGAGGTTGTTGTGAGGGATTGGATGAAATATGTTGATGTGTTCTAAAAAAATAGATGACATGAGTTAGTTCCCATATATGAGTTAGGTGATGCAACAAAACAATATCAAATGTTTTCGGAGATAGGGCGAGATGGCTTCGCAAGGCTAAATTTGTGTTCCTAAGGGGAACCGTACAACATTCAATTGCACAACCTGATGATTTATCATGACCTAAATATAAAATTGAAGGAGTCTTGTGAGACTAATGTGACATTTCCATGTAATTTAGTGATTCTTGGTCTACTCATGCGAAGTGTATGAGGGATAGAAAATAGGTTCTTTTAATTATTTATCCAATATGATTTGTTCTATATATGTACATGAATAATGCCTTAGATTTATTCAGTATTATGTTAATTCCAGTCTTGTGAGATCTGGATTATATGTGGTATGTTTATATTACATCATTCAGGAAGTCCCCTATTTGATCTATGAATGATCATGTTATGTTCATTATGTATGGAACATGATCATTCCAACTATTTGATGGTATATTATGTAATGTAAAACATGATGTTCTCAATATTAGAATTTGTAGGAAATCTATTATAGTGCATGTTAGAAATTCATATAATTTTTCCCCTTGGTCGTGATAGGTAATCATTGAATATTAATGGAATGGTAGGGAATTAATAGTCCCATCCACCCTAGTTTCTCATTTTTTGTTGAATATCAGGCTTAGATCTAGGTTTGAATCAGAAAAGAGTTCTGGCACCAAATGTATTCAAGGTAATTTGTCATTGATTTCTCTAATTTCATACCTTGATTTTCAAACATTGTGAATCCTTTCCATCAAATACCCCATTGTTGAATTATTTCCAATTAATGGGGACATTATTGTCTTGTGGATATGCTAATGGACTTCCATATTTTCATATTGACTGATCTATGGGTCTTTGTAAGATTAATTTGTCTACTAAAAGGAATTTCCTAGATGCTTGATGCCAATCATGGAAAATGTTGTTAGGCCTTTGTTGCCTGGATGTGGGACTCCACGCGATCCAGGATGCTTGATTAAGAGTATTGTAGGACTATGATGTGGAATTATGTAGTGTGTCACAAGAATTTTAGAAAATCAATATGCTTTTACAACCCCCACAATTATTCAAATTATTTTTACAATATTTGGGGTGCCATGTGAGATTACATTGGTAAATTCAAAGGCAATTAATCTATTTTTTATGATGAGTCATGTGTCTAACAGCCGTCCTATGGATGTGTCTGAGAACTATATGTACTTATTCATATTTTTTCCACCTAGATCAAAAATAAAAGATCATGACTGCTTGGACAAACCCGAGTCATTATTTTAGATGATGAAAAATGAGAAACATATTTTGGTAGATGAGTCGGTCATGTCACTATGGACTAATGAAGTTTTTTAAACCACTTAGGGTGCGTAGAATGATATATACAAGTGAATGTATGTCCAAATTGCTCCCCTTTTATTTTAATTTTCTGTTTTCTACAATTATTAACATTCATGTGATATTTCTAAGAGGTTGTGAAGGATATTTAACAATACTATTGGTGATTTTTCACATGATCGTTATGACTAGCATAGGCTTCTGCCTCATGGGAATTCACAAATTATATTAAAAGGAGTATTGTTGGATTGTTAGGTGGTTAATGCTAAAATATTTTGTCTCCTGGAATATTGTACTAAACTACCACCACACATCCTTTTTTTGCTTGATGTTCACTTGTGAGAGATTATATAATTGTAAAATGGGGTTGTATGGGTCATGTTGTAGACTATACGTTATGTGTAGAGTATTCATGTGGCCTTATGAAGGTTATAAAATCATGAATACCCTAAGGAATCATGAGATATATATGTCTCAGTCTTATTATTCTTCCTTTTCATTTTCTGGGAATATAATTCCCCTATTCATGCATTTCTTAATTTTGGATTTGATAACTCCCTTTTTGTGGGCATCACAAAAATGAGGAAATTTTTATGAGTCCATTTCATCTTCCATTCATTATTATATGTTTAATTGTTTATTAAACCAATTAATTTTTATTTGTTATAATATAAATAATGTTGTATTATATATTTTTTTAAAGAATAATGGATTATGTGATGGTTGGGACCAATATATCCCAATGATGCATTGGTAAATGTTTTGTATCTCATGAGTTAATTATGTTATATTTGAACCTCTATTCATTTTCAAATTTCTTTGGTATATCTAAAATCATTTTCTTATTATTTTTAATGTGATAATTTTTCATATATATAAGGTTATTAGAAGATATGATATCATATCTATAAGTATATTTGAGGGATTGATTTCAGGATTTAAGCTAAATGAGGTATAATGTATCTATTACTTCATTTATAAAATGTTATAAACATACCTGTATGAAAAAAATGTCTTATTCCAATGATATTATTTCATATATTAAGAACATTGATTCATTCATGATTCATGTCATATAAAAAAAATGATTTATGAAGTGATCCTTTTTTATGATCATTGATATGTTTGGTATGGGTTCCCAATGTAAATTTGTTTCTCACAAAACTATATTCTCATCAAATTCTTACGCGATCATTGATATAACCATTTTTACCATTAATGAGAATATATGACCACCCATTATTATTTTTCCTTCCCCAAGATATGAATAATGGATTTATGAATTATAATTCCATGAAGTGTTCCATTTTTGATCCACATAGTGGTAGGATATGCAGTTCACTTATGAACATTCAATTTATAAATTGATGATTCCAATGAGAAAACAACCTAATTATTCTTGAATATATCATTTTTTATTTGATGAGTGTTTGTCTATTATTATGTAATATGAATGTATGAGATGTAATGGTATCTATAGTATATATCATTGAATTATTTTTATAACCTTTCAGAACTAGGATGAGATGACATCCGTGATTTTCCCATAGGTTTTGTTTATGTAATGGGTAAAATCCTAATGTTTTGGTAATAAATTTATTATTATGTTTTACATGAGATTAATCACCCTATGGATAATATATGTTAATGTGGTTTTGAAAATATTAATATGGGGCATCAAACCTCAAAAACATTTGTTGAGTATATCTCAAAAATCACTTGGGGAATGGTGTTTGTTCCCTTATTGCACACCTAGTCTGACACTCCTAGCAATTATTGTTTTGTTTTTTTAAAATTTTAATTTTAATCCATCATGAAATATTTTAAAATATTATAATCATTAATAATATTGTTTATAACTAGGATGTATTAGAACAAAATCAAGATGTCACGATTTATACCTCTTTTATATTATTTTCATGTTTATGTGGTTTCACACTATGAATATTTTTGAATATTTTTGATAACACTATTTTTTTGTATTTAATAAATTTATAGAACTAGATAGAATAAGATTAATGCTGAATGTGATAGAAAATGTGATAATTAGTAATTATAATAGATGATTAATACTGTGAAGGTTTTCATTAATATTTACAATAAGTCATCATGATATATAATTATAATATTGCAACTTATCAAACACTCAAACTAACTGATGAAGAGAAAAATAGAGTTCATTGAGATAATGGGTTATGGGTACCAAAGAGGAATGAAGATTACAATTCAATTACAACCAAAAAAATTTAGTGAAGTACTCAATATAATTCTTCACAGTACGTAGAAGGTAATTTATATGTAGAGAAAAACAATACATTTCAAATAAAGTTTGAGGGAAACTGAAAATATCAATTAGTGAAATGGATTTTGATATTTATCATTAGATGGTTTTATAGATAGGTGAATTTTTGAAATACGGAATATATGGGAATTATGCATACTAATGATCTAGGAAAAATTCACATGAAGAGGCTAAAAAGGTGGTATAATAAAGTAGTTTTTTATTATGAAGAGACAATAAATGTTATATTAAACAAAATTTACGTTGATGAATAAGAGTGTAAAGACTATTTTATGGTTTATGAATAATAATGAATAATTTAACTATTTATTTACATTAATTCATGAATTAATTAATATATAAATGTTAGATATATATATATATATATTGTGTATATGGATATTTAACAATATTCTTAATAGAATTAAAGACATAAAAAGCGATTTAATGTAAATGTGACATTTTAAGAATAAAGGAAATATCACCATTATTATGTTTCTTATGTTGAGATAATTGTTTTTAGTTTCTTTGAAGAGATTATTGATATGAATATAGAAAATTGGAAATTATTGAAGTCCTTTGTGATGATAAATTAATTAATGGCAGGTGGGTTATGTTATACTTTACAGATTTTATAAAATTTTTGCAGTTATGGAATATATTTACTAATATGAGATTTCAATTAGAGAATGAGTAATCATAAATAATTTATGGATATTTTATTTTAATTATTGTTATTACCATGAATCATGAGAATTATTTTATAATTTATTTTCATATATTTTATTTTCCCTAACCATAGTTTCTCAGTATTAGTGTCCACTTTATAAAAATGGAATAATGGAAAAGAAATTTAATCCCTAATGACAGGATAGTATAATAATATTTTTAATCATTTACATATATTATTCTAATATTACATATGAATATAAATGTAATACCATTGTTTTTTCCATGAAATATTTATCCCCTCTAGATTATTCTTGAATATCATTCATAATAAATTACCTAGATTCCCATGAAACAAATAAAATAAGGGTGACATGAAATGATCTATAAGTGTTCTGTACAATAGAATCTATGATGAATTATCATGCATAATCTACAAGATAAGTTAAATAACTGAACACACAATACATTAAAAGTTTCTTCTATCTTGATTAGATAAAATATAATAAATATTGAATGATAAGTATCTATGTACGTGTTCCATTCAGTCAATAAGGTCAATATCATGATATGGGAAGTAATAATCAATATAGAAAGATAAATAACTAAAAATAGATGAATTTTTTAACAAAAAACTGAATATGATATGCATCTAGAGATAATATATTTTAAATTTTTCATGGAAAATAATAAATGAATTCATAATGTGGAAATTAATTTTTATCTTATGTAATAATATTATTCGTTATGACACAAATAGTGAACCTATATTTTATTAAAATAACAACACATAAATTTCATTGAATTTTTATAAAATTATACAAACATATTCTTAAACTCTATACAATTATAGTTCTATTAAAAACATGGAAATATAAACACGAGTACATAAATGAGGTAAAATATCCCCCACTAGTTACTTGATGACTATCTCTATTATTGTACACATCAAAAAATATATGTCATTAGAAACTAGCGGAGGGAATCATAGAAATGGGATAGTTAAAGTACTCATTAATGGTAATAATGGGATATATATAATCCAGATCATGGGAAAATGGGTATGAGAACATGATCATGAATAGATAAGATCTCACCACACATATGAAAGATCATGAACTAGAATCATGGAATTTAGTAAAACAATAATAATAAGGAAATAAAAATCATAATCCATGAAATTATAATATATGAATAAAACATGGTCTTATGGAAAAGAAATCATTATATTGTATGAATCCATAGAAGCCAGTGAATCGATTATGATACCATTTAGTGGTATGGGTTCAGTAACCAAACCATCATTGCTCCCATGGTTCACTCCCATGTACATATTATAAGCATTAGTCAACTCCTCGTACCATCTTGGTGTTCATGGTTCATTCTAATGGCTGTCATATTAGCTAGAGTTCACTATTAATACCATTATTATAGTCATGGTTCACCCCCATGTCTATCATTGCCATCAATTATTACATCCAATAGCATCTTAGTCTATCTCATGAGATATATATTTATACTTAATGCACTGGAAGGATATATAGGTCCCACCTATATCATAATGGAATCATTCATTCACGTGCCACAAAATCTTAAACTGTCATATTATACACCAGGAAATGAAATGGGTATCATAATCATGTAACCATATCATCAACTATGGGATAAGACACTTTTTAAATATTCATTTAATAAAATTTTTTACCTATGAAATAAAGAGGGATTTTATAAACATATAACCTATGAAAACGAAAAGGATTTCAAAGACATATAACCAATGAAATAGAAACTTGTTTAATATATTCCATGACATTATCTATAACCATTATGTGAAAGAATATAATTGTATATGTTTGATAATCTCCTAAAAAGTCATGACTAACATAAACATATGTCCTTTAAGAAGGAAAATAATTGAGAAAATTATTTCAAAAACCACTTCATGAGGAAAATATCCTATTTTCATTGAAAAATATTTTTTATGCATAGATTGTTTGAAAATCAGTTTTTTATAAGAGAAAATGTGAAAAAATAAATAATTCATTAAAATATTCTGAAAATATTTTTCTTTGAAAACATTTAAATTAATCATGAAAAAATTTTGAAATTATTTTTCTTTGAAAATTCAAATAAAAAAATAAATAAATTCATTAGAATGATCATAAAACCATATCATTTAATAATCATTGAAAATTTATAAATAAATCATGAAATTATTTTGGAAAACATTGTACATGAAAGATTATGGACGAATCTTGAAACATTTTTGGAAAACATTTTGGTTTAAAACATATTAAATAAGTCTAAAGACATTTCGAATAATATTTTCATTTTTTTAATGGTTGGGGTTGAAGCCTAATTTTATTATTAAAGCAAAAATCACCTCTTTTAACTGGATAAAGGGAGTCCCATTACATAGCCCGAATGCCCAGTGGGTATGTATCCCATTAAATAGCCCGTAGGCCCAATGTTTTGGCCTAAGGCCTATTTTGTGAATAGTAACCCAGCAGCTACAGAACCCGCTAATGCTACAGTGCCCTGCCGATGGTACGACACTCACTGATCAACAGTACCACTGTTGTAATGGTACCGCTACAGTACTGTTATAGAAACATACACCCCATGGGTTTTGAACCCCCATTTTTCATTTAGGATTACAGGGTGCTTACCATTAAGCTAAACCACAACTACACGAAGAATATTTTCATTGAAATAATGTAAAATAATAATAAAAAATATGAATAATATTTTATTTGAAAAAAAAATATAATTTTTTAAATACTAGTTAAAAATTATTTGAAATCCTTTTTAGAAAACATGGTTTTTATTGAACATAAATTTCCGACCATTGAGAAGGTAACGTTGGGATTCCTTAAAACAAATTCCAAACAATATTATGTAAAATGATTTTAAAAATTGTACAAATACATGAATATATTTGGACTAGAAAAAGTAAAAGAAAATTCATGACTGTCCTTGATATATTGTTCATAAAATTCCATCGAAGGAAGCATAATCGTAAACACTCTTGAAAAGCAATAATAATGTATCAATCAGCTCATATAACATGCTAACAGGGAATCATACACTCCATATAAGAAAATAAAAATTCATGATGATTAAAATATCAGTAAATTATTTAGATTAACTGTATAAAATGTAAAATTGAATTGTAAAAACCATGAAAATAATTTATTTTTATAACAAAGTATGTGTCTGAAAGAATGAAAATTGATATAAAACTATTTTACCAATTTTGTAACTTTGGAAGCATAAACAAAATGAAAAATGATCATATACTAGATATGAAAATAACCATAAATTTAATTATATAAATCATTTCATACATTCATGAATAGTATACAGACACCCCAAATAGAATGGGATGTGAATAAAGAATGTATCACGATGAAATAATAAAGTGAGATGTAATCATGTTACACTTTGTATTAACTATCATCAAAATCATTGAAAAATCCTCCCTAATTAATATTTTATTATTATAAATCTATCCCAAAACCCTGTTATAATATTTAATACAATATATTGTTTGGTTATGACAATATATTACCCTCTTATCAACCATCCTATTTGATGATTTTACTGCACAAAAAATTCGTTGTGTTCTTTACGTGTGTCTTAATTTATAATATATTTTGTCCTCATAATTATATTACTATTTAAAGAATATAAATAATTATATAAATGTTACATATATTTCTTATATTTTATTTATAATAATATATATAATATATATGTATGAAATGGAAAACACTATTTATGAATACATTATGTCGTATGTGCACATGAATGTTGTTTCTGTTTTTATTGTCATATAGAAAGAAAAATGGAAAATGAAATATGTTTGTATGTATATTTTTATATATATTTATCACCATTATATTAGTATTATTATATCATATATATAACAAAATTTCACTTAACGCTTCCTTAAAATAGTCTTGGTTTTCTATGAACGAATCAGATAGCTTTGAGTGGGTTGAAGTCCACAATTCCTCAAACAAAATTATCAGTAAAATAATAAATTAAATATATAAGTGTTGTAAAAGGAGTAAAAAAAATTAGATATTGGATAAATATATTATATTACATATATAAATATATTTTCCATTATAACCATGGGAGGTAGTAAGAAAAAATAAACAATCATCATTTTGTATGGTGGTAGTTCACCATACACATTAACAATATCATCATTACCTATTAGACGCTGGTGTCCATATGAATATTAAGAACCCATGGAATAAAAAATTACTATTATATTTAATTTATAGTTTTTCTATAAAATAATATAATAATGTGGGTGGAGGGGATGGATAAAGAAAATTATAGAAACAAGATTGAGGGAAGTCATTGCCACATAAGCGGGTAACTCCTTTTGGTTTCTGTAAAAACGATCACATGGATTTCATTGGACCCAAGGAAAGTATTCTAGGAGTATGTTAGGTATATTTTTCAATTTATTGAGAAGATCTTGTCTGAACATATATGGTTTTAGTTGTGTGAAGAAGAGGGAGAGGTGGGGGCCTCTTATATCGAAGGGAAAAGACACAGTTGGAATTTTAGAATATATTTTGTGTTTACCCATGATTTTATATAAAAAACTAACATGAAACATCAAAAATCAATAATGTAAGGCTAATGGACAATTATATTCAGGAAAATTGTTGTTGAAAACGTTTTTAGGTACTTTTTGGTCTTAAATTTAGGGTTATGTACTTCATTGACAAAAGTTTTCTCTTAATCATGGTCATTCATTTTAATCACTTATTCTGATAATTTTGTTAAAAATATTTAATCTTATTACTGACTTTAAATTATTATTATTCCTAGTCTGGAATCTGATTTTCCAAATTCTAATTGTTTAATTCTTAAACATTATTTTATAAATAATCACGCAGACTATATGTATCTATAGGGTTCTATAAATTCAAAACATCCAATTTTTTTCTATGTTTTTATACACAATTAAAAAGATACATTTATTCCAATGACATAAAATGGATTAATTTATAAAATTATTATCAAATTTTACTTTACAACCAATATAAAATTTATATTAACCTTATAAATGAATTAGCTTAAAAGTAGATTACAATAATTTATTTTAATTTTTGACTAATTATTATAAAATGTAAAATTATAGAAAATTAAAAAATTATATTAACATAATTATAGTGATTTAATTTTAAATATGAATATTATTTTTAAACATAAAATCTTTAAATGCATAAATTTTTTTGATTTAATATTGTTTTTCCATTAATATGCTCTAAAACTAACAGTATAAATATATAGGTATTTAATTATAAAACTACTTTTTTCATATTTATATATATCAAATATATAGGATTATTACTAAAAAATAAATATAATATATAAAATAATATTTAGTTAATATCATTCACTATTAATAATTTATGTATCATATTAAATTAAATTATTTTTAACCTAAAAATTGACTTTTATAAAAAATGCCTCTTAATATTCATTTGGATTCTATATTGTTTTATAAAAATTAGGTAACTAGTGAATTCCACTATATATAATCTTAGGTTAGACAATAATATAATATAAAATTCAATATTCATGTAATAACCAATATAATATTAATATTTTAAATATGTATAACTGGATGGTAACACTCGTTCTAGCATGTTACATAAACCATTGAGGAAAATCAGACTTACATGAATTGTATTACAACCTCAGTTATCCATTTAGAGAATGATAAAATTAATGTTGCTTGTACTCTAGTATTAACTTGATGTTTCACATAACACAATATATAAATGGTGATTTAATATATAATAAATTGTTTTTCCATGTTATGTAAAAAAAATTACATAATGAATAAATTAATTTGTAAAAATTAATTAATTAATTATCATGGTGTGACATTATACCTTATGTAAAATGAATTTCTCATACAAAATTAATTTTTGTAATTAAAGGATTAATATTTTTATTGTTCCTTTCATAGAAAACCACATCAAAAAAACTGAATCGTAAATCTATATTTAAAAAGAGAATGTTCAAAACATAACGGTTATAGAAAGTAACATATAGCTAGAGTTCTGTATAAGATAATGTAAGAGTAAAGTGGAAACATTGACATGGAGGGTTAGAGAAAAAATTCCATGGGAGTTATTTTTTTATCAATCACAAAAAGATGATTGATCAATGAATTGTTTATGTCCTCAGTGTCAAAAATCTATGATGATTAAAAAGGTTGTCAGTTCCACAAAAATTATGGTATTAGGACAAATTTTTTTCGTTATCCTATCTTTGTGTAATTATTTTCAATACCAATTATGTAAGGAAATAATCATACATGATAGACATATATATTCAAATTTACATTATTGTTACTACTTTTATAATTTTTTAATTCATCCACTATATCATGAAATGGAGGTCCATAAATTATCATCGATGCCTGAAGCACCAAAATACAATTTTAGAATATCATAATGATCATAAAAAATGAAAAAAAATAACAATTTGTCTTGAAAAAAATTAATGATCCTTACAGTTAGTACATTAATTGGTGATAATAAAATGTTTCACTAATGATTAATCATAAATAATTATTAATCAAAACAAATTATACATTATTAAGGACAATGTGAAGGGATGTGGTAGGTGTGAATCTTTTATCTTTATTCGATCCAGGTTTTAGGACCCACAACCTTTCTAGATATTAGTTTTTGTCACATGACATACATAATGTCTGTTTATAAAAAAACTAATATAATTTCTAATATATACATGACTGAAATCCATCAAATAAAGTCAATCACTAAATATCATTTTAACCATGTTTTCAATACAATCTCATTACATAAATACAACCCCATGGTTTAGCATAAAAAATTCATGAATGGTGAACCTTTTAACCCTTCTAAGATATCATAATAGAAAATTTTATATATAAATTATTGAAATCAAATTATGATTGATCCCCCATAATTCAAAACTTTTATCTTGGTTGTCACATTACAAACATGTGAATACCCTTATCATATACTTTGATGAAACATGGTAATAGATTGTATTACTATAAATATATATGTAAAACATGTGATACTCCATATTATATAGACTTTTCTATATATTACATTTATCGAAGATTTTGTAAACATTATCCATGATAGAACAAAATAGTTAATAACAATTCTTTAATTAGTTTGATGGTAATCGATACAGCCCAATTTATATAGATCCAACATATCTACATCCAAATAAACAATATCTTATCCTAGGGAACATTTTTTGGGTCACCCTTAATTAAATAAAGTGTTTTATGTGTACATCACCTTAATATTAAATAACATTTCCATTCCATCAGGTCTATTCTACATATTCTTTTAAATCATAAGGGAAAACATAAATAGGGAAATCATTGTTTATTTCATCTTTAATTTAACCTAATTCTAGAATCCCAAACAAATTAAAATAGCTACTGTTCTTATTCATCTGCTTTCTATATTAATACAACCTCAACCTATTACATAAAACATATTTTCATTAACATTTCATATCTAGTATCATCAACCTCAGATTTATAACCCTGACACATGAAACCATGCTAATTTTCTTTAGAATAACTCATCATGGGACATTGTGTTTAATAACGACCTTTTATTCCACACATAAAACAATTAACCTTCTATTATGTATTATGTATGGAAATATTCCCATCCATTTTGTTAACTCTGCTATTCATATTCAAATAGAGTTACCATATTTATGTCATTCATTTCAGGAGTGAATACATATTATTATTCCTATAAGTACACACGTAGGTGATTCCTTCCACCTTCCTACCTCAAAATAATCTAAATATTTTTCCCACTAATTTCCTCACTAACCGATCTCCTAGTGAACTCCATATTTTTATTTTTGAGTTTTTAGTTAGTTAATTAAGACCATGTTAATAATATTATATAAAAACTAATTAGGAATGAAAATAACATCATTCACACCATTTATTATCTCACATGAATACTCAATAGTATATCATGGATCACATTCTATGTTAATCTAGATACTATTAGTTATCTCCATTGTTTAAATCCAGAATCATAGAGTGAAAATTAATTTTTATCCAAGAAAACCACATTGTAAATAAATTAATTACATATATGATATCTATAACATGACATTCTCATTAGGGTAAAACAATCTTAGATAATCCTAGGATATCCATAGAAAATTTGTATTTTAATCCTTAGTGATGGTTTTGAAGAGGTTGTGAATTCTGTAACGATATACCACGGGAGGGTCAAACAATGTGTGCAACATCGCCCATTTTCATGTAGCAGATTACCCTGAGTCCGGAACATATAATATTTTTGGAGTTTTATCCCTAAATACATTGTCTCCAATGAATTATCCAATTATATTATTAATAAAGAGGTGTATTTGTAGGAAACCACTCCCTCAACCCTTTACCAAAATTATTGGATATTTTCATATGCTTCTCCTAATCCATTGACTTATCCCACAACATGTCCTTAGGGTCCTTAATAATTATTTCTAATCCTAGATTATAATGTTTACCTAAAAAATTTCTTTTGTACCAACTATATAGACCCTCACTTTATATATATTAACATTACATAATATTATAATAATTCTTAAAACATTATACAGACATATTCCCAAAGACCGTACTAGTCAAGTGCCTTTAGAAAAATAGAAACCTAAAAAATAGTTCATAAATCAGATATATTATATCCCATAAGATTATTTTTGATAAAAAAATAATAGACACATAAAAAATAATACATATTTTCATATCAAAGGTGATAGAAACAAGAAAACATATTTTTTCAGATTCTCGGTTTGGGTACACTAGGGAGATACGTAAGAATAATCATTTGAGTAAGGATATGAGAATAGGTTCTAGACAATAAAATATTTTCCCATGTATATGGAAGATCATGAACATGAATATTTTTATAAATCAAGGAAGTTCATAAGACATGATTCATTGGGAAGTAAAAAAATTATTCCATGAAAGCATAAAATATGAATAAAACATTTAAATGTAGGAAACAACTAATCACATAATATGATTTTAATAGTATCCAAGGAATAACTTTCAATACCATATTAGTAGAATGTGATCACTCCCCATACCATCTTAGTAGACATCGTTCACTTCAATGACTATCTTAGTAGCATGAGGACACTCCTAATACTATATTGGTTATAATGTATCACCCCTATGGCCATCTTAGTATCATGATCTCTCTTATTATATAATATTGGTACTCTAGGTTCACTTATATTTCAATCATAGTAGTCAAGGTTTACATCCAAGACCATCGTAGTCTATCTCATTAGATATAAATCATTACCTAAACAATTGGAGGGTGATATTTAATTAGTCACTAAATGTGGCTAATATTAATTGTTAATATATTTATATTAATTTTTCCAAAGTCTATACACATTGTTTTAAGTGAATTACATAAATATAACTTCATTTCTCATCTTAAATGCAATTCATGTTTAAAATGAATATTTGGGCCCAATCATTCATCTGTTTGTGGAGAAATTTATATTTATTTTCTGAATTTGATATTTTGGGATATTATTGATCACTTTGTTTGTAACATTTTATCATTTAGGTCTGATGGATGAATCCCAGGAGAAAATGAAGATGTTTGTGCCTGAAAGCAGAAATCTGATGGAAATAGCACAATGGGCCTAAGGCCGATCAAACAAATGTGGGGCCCACAAACAAAGCCTAATGAAGCTCAAACATTTTCAACAGAAAGATAAACGTATTAGGACCACTTTATTCAACTATGGATGGAGCTAATTTTTATGTTTTAATGATGATAAAGGGATTTGAAGTTGAGATTTAAATGGTAGGCCTGATATTAATGCACATAAAGTCATCCCACCATTTCGACCATAACATCCAAATTGATGAGCCACATTTCCTGAACTTTTTACAGCTCATATAGGACAGATGGACAAGAATATTTAGCTTCTAAGACCCCTAAGGATTAATCCTCATTTAATTTCAAATTCACACATCAAAATGGTGGACAAATCATGACGAAATTTCCGGGTCAACTTCGAAACGTCAAAGTCCTTTAATTTTCTCACCCTCCATTTGACTCTCTAAATTAGTGGGTATGGAATTCATTTTAGTGGGGTGTCTCTAATGCTCCTAATTTTTCTATATAAGGAGATAGTGGTGAATGGAATTATCATCTAATGTTTTTCATTCAATCTGATTTTTTATTTCATCCATTGTATTTCTTTCAATTGAAATTTCATGCTTTCAATTTGTAATTGCATCGTCATGTTTTCCTATGTAAGTTTTTCTTTAATGTTTAGAATATTAAATAAATTTATTCTTCTTATTCACTTATTATTTTCCTATTCTTCATAGATTCATACAGTTGAATCATGGTGTGAATTTAATGACACCATCACTTGTGAATTCAATCACACAATGGTGGAGTGTTTGTTCTTTTTATAATTTTCTTCTTCTTCAATTTTGCCCCCATAAGTCTACATCCAGCTTCCATTGGTAGAATAGCATAAATGGAGGGCTAAAAACATACGGTTTTATCCATGGGAGTAACAAGGTTAGGGATTGGATGTTATTTCATGTACTTAATATTAAAATATTTCATTATTTTAGGATTTCCATTTGATGAGTTACATTCTTTTTCATCATCACCAACCATAACGATGACACATTTTGACTGCTAGTACGATCTATTTCCTTTGAGTGATCAGTAATGTGATCCTCAAATTGAATTGGTGATTTTCTATGGAATTGTGTTGGTATTAAATTGGTGAATGATTTGGGTAATTATCTCGTTTTTTGGGTACGTCTTCAATTAAAGACATGAAATTTTTAAGAAATAAAATTTATCCAATCCTCCCCAAGGGAAACCATAAGATCAACCCATCATCATTAATTGTTTTGTTCACATCAATTTTATTCATTGTTATTAAAATTATATAATTAGTTCTAAAATTAAAATCTACCACAAAGTTTTCACTCCATAGACAATCCATCAACAAATTTGAGTGTCTCAAGGTTTCTTCTTCGGTCCCTATGGATTCGATCCATACTTTTTCTTCAACGAATGCAAACCAGTAAGTTAAATTTGGGCGCAACCAAATTTTGGATCTGTTTCCAGGGACCCATGTAAGTTACCTTAGAGACTCATATTTTTTATCACCCCAAATTCTCTGTTCACACCCTAATTTCAATTCTCTAGTCCCCTTTCTGTTTCTGTGTGTCCAATGAATCCCAAAACCAATTTTCAATAAACTCAAATGGATTATCTTCTGCAATACCCATTTATAGACCAAGGCTATAATCAACTAGAAAATCAATATTTGTAATCACCTTACATAGAGAATTTCATTGAAAAAACCTTTATTGAATACCCCACACAAGATGAGATGTACAATCAATGGGACGCTGATTGTTTAAAGGATCAACTTCCATACCTCTCGAGGATGATTGAAAATATAAAACATAATGAATTTCATGATATCCAAAAAACTATAAATAATAATTCTGAAAAAATTATTAAACATTTGTGTGAAAAAATGGTTAAAATGAATTGAGAAGTTTCATCCTTAAGAGTATAACTACAAATCATTGAAATGGTTATGGAACCAATTCCCACTCAGGTTGTCTCTTCCTCATCAGTATTACAAGAATCTTGTCTCCCACTAACCTCACATGAATTTATTGAAGAACCAAGAATTGTATTTTGGATAGATGAATATAATCATGGAATTTTTGATGGGTGCTTAAATCAAGAGGAAACTAATTTTTTGTATTAACCCGAGGGAAATTTGAAATTGTGGATGGAGAGTCCTGAATATTTCTCTATTACTGATTTTTCAAAAACACCAATCCCATAAAAATTTGGAGAAATACCAAAAATTCAGCCAATAGACACTCCTAAAATTCAACTAGACAATTTTGGGGATGAATCATGTTTTCAATTGGAACAAATTCTTTCTAAATTTTATGGAGAAGAAACTGACTTTCATTCGAATTTCCAATCTTCATTAGGAAATTGCAATCAACCAGAACTCAAAATCATTAGCATTCCTTCCCGACACAAGAACTTCGTAATAAGTGATACCCAAGACCATACATTAGACATTAATTCTTCTCATGAAATAAATAATGTTATATTGAACCTTGACGTGTTTTGAAAGACAAAAAATGCAACTAGATCAACCATTTCTGACATTCCTTGTATCTTTAGATTTATTTTAGAACATAGATTTATACAAGGAAAATATTATAAAAAAAATCAATCTCAATCATGTTTATGTTGAGAAAGATGGGTTCATTAAAATTTTAAAATTTGGAATTGGATATGTTTGGGGGTTCAAGTCGAGCTAATGACATTAAACAAAAGCGCTGCATGGGAGGAAACCCATGGTTTTCATTTTTTAAAATCATTTTGATTCATTTTATATTTCTTATAATAAATTACCATAGATTGGTGACTTGTTATTATTTTATGAGTAAGGATGGGTATGAAAGGGGAGCACTGTATTCATCTATATCACGCGGTGTGATCCCTGAGTAATACCTTACCCAGAAAATATAATGAAGACAATGTATCATCATTTAGTTTTTTAAAATTAAAAAAAATAAAAATAAAAAACAGGGGAAACCATTAAAATGATGATACATGGAATTAAATAAATCATTGTGTTTTTGTATTTGTATTCTTGTTTCTTGTTTGTATAGTTCAAGAACTATTTTGGGTGATACATGTTCAATCAATGAGGTGCCAACATCCACCATGAGATCAAAGGAGTAATCTGGAGCATCATGAACTTCAACGTCAAAAACCAGGTCAATTTGTTCCATGTTTATCAATTTCAAATTCCTTTTAGAACACCTCTCATCTTCCTCTACCCCCTTCTAAGTTTTATTTAATCACTAGGGATAGTGTTATTCTATGTTGGGGGGAGATGAAATAAAAAATGTTTTTTAATAAGAACATGCATGGAAAGAAAAATTCCATTATCCTTGAACATGATAACACACATTGCCAACTCTGAAATTGGATATCAATAATTTTTCATGCCTTGATTTTGATTTTAATGAATGTTTATGTTTATGACCATAGTTTTTGGAAAGTGTGGTTGTCCGATGAGATTTTTCAAAGTTTACATTTTCATCCTCTTAATGAAAAATCCAAAATAAACATCTACTGGATCGTGGGTGTTAATTGGAGTTCTTGGGTCCCTTTAATTATAGAATAGGGTTTTGGGGTCACTTTTAGTTTAATTTCAGTATCCAAAAAAATAAAAAAAAATCAAAAAAATCAAAAAAACCACATAGAGCAATGTTTTTTCCAAATGTGTGGTGTCCGGCACTTGGGTATCATGACTCCATTGTTTTCTTGTCAATAGTTATGCTTTATATCTCTATTATAGAGCATGGAATTGAAAATATGTGTGGCATCCGGAACATGGGGATTGTGACTCCATAGTTGTCTTTCCCAGAGTTATCCTTTTCATATCTATTGTTCTTAAAAAAAGAAACAAAAAATAATCAAAAAAATTGGATACTGATATTAAGGTTTATTATTATTCCCACATAGAGCTTCCATTTTTTCCCCTTGAACAATAAAATGGTCCCCATATCTTTTGTGATGCACAAAACTTTATCATACTTGATTGAAGTTGGATGAAATGTGGCGATAAATTTGATCAAAGAAATGGGCATGGGCTTTGGATATGGTTATTGAACTAGCTTTTTTAAAACTATTTTTATGGGTTTAATAATTTTTTTTTGTATGAGGACTTTTGGTGAGCAATGTGTATTAAATTTTTTTTGGAAAATGGGATTTGAATTTCATATTTGTAATACATATTTTTCTCGGGACTAGAAAAACTCAAGTTGGGGGTGTTATTAGTCAGTAAAAGTGGATAATATTAATTTTTAATATATTTATATTGATTTTTCCATTGTCTATAATCATTTCTTTAGTGCAATACATAAATAGAACTTCATTTCTCATCTTATATGTAATTCTTGTTTAAAATGAAAATTTGGGTCCAATCATTCATCTGTTTGTGGAGAACAATAATATAATTTTCTGAAAATGATATTTTGGGATATTATTGAACACTTTATTTGGAAAATTTTATCTTTTAGGTCCGATGGATGAATCCCAAGGGAATATGGTGTTTTTTGCGTCTGAATGCGGAAATTTGCTGGAAAAAAACATAATGGGCCTAAGGCCCATCAAACAAATTTGGGCCCCACAAACCAAGCCCAATGAAGCTCAAATTTTAAAATTAGAAATATAAAAATATGAGGATAATTTTATTCAACTGTGCTTGGAGCTAATTCAGATGTTTTCATGATGATAAAGGGATCTGCAATTGAGATTTAAATGGTGGGCCCGACATTAATGCACATAAAGTCGTCCCACCATTTCGACTATAACGTCCAAAAAGATAAGCCAAATTTTTTGATATTTTTAAAGATCATAGGGGAAATATGCAAAATAATATTTACCTTCTACAACCCCTCAGGATTAGGCCTCCTCAAATTACAAATTCACACATCAAAATGGTGGACGAATGAGGATGAAATTTCTGGGTCAACTTCGAAACGTCAAAATCCCTTAAAATTCTCACCCTCTTTTTGACTCTCTAAATTAATGGGAATGGAATTTATTTTCTTGGGGTGTCTCTATGGCTCCTAATATTCTTATATAAGGATATGGTTTTGAATGGAATTATCATCTAATATTTTTCTTTTAATCTGAGTTTTTCTTTCATCCATTGTATTTCTTTCAATTTTAATTTCTTGCATTCAATTTGTAATCGCATCATCACATTTTCCTATGTATGTTTTTCTTTAAAGTTTAGTATTTTAATAAAAATTATTATTCTTCTTGAATTATTATTTTCCTTTTCTTCACACATTGATACTGTTGAATCACGGTGTGAATTTATTCACACCCACACTTGTGAATTCAATCACACAACGATGGAGTGTCCATTCTTTTAATAATTTTATTCTTCTTCCATTCCACCCCCATAACTCTAAATCACTATTCTATTGGTAGAATAGAATAAATGGAGGGATAACCACATAAGGATTGATCTAAGGGAGTGGTAAGGTCAGGTATTGGATGTTATTTCATGTACATTATATTTAAATCTTTTCATTATTTTAGGATTTCAATTTGATGAGTTACATTATTTTTCATCTTCGCCAACCCTAACGATGACAAATTTTGAGTGGTTGTACGATATATTTCCTTTGAGTGCTCAGTAAAGTGATCCTTAATGTGAATTGGTGTTTGGACTTGGAATTTTGTTGGGATTAAATTGGTGAATTATATGGGTGAATTATCTCGTTGTTTGGATATGTCTTTAATTAATGACATGAAATTTTTAAGAAAAGATATTTATCCAATCCACCCCAAGAGAAACTCTAAGATCATCCCATCATCAATAATTGTTTTTTTCAAATCATTTTTCTTCCTGTTATTTAATTTATATCATTAGCTCTAAAATTAAAATCTACCTCAATGTTGGCCACTCCATAGCCAATCCATAAACAAATTTGAGTGTCTCAAGGTTTCTTCTTCGGTCCATGTGGATTCGATCCCTACTGGTACTTCAACGACCGCATACATGTAGGGTAAATTTTGGTGCAACCAATATTGTTTCCTCCAATATATTAACAAAATCATTCAAACATGATTAACAAATGCATTAATATTTTCATCGTAACCCGTAAAATGAAATGGGTATCATTGTAACACCACAAGGATTTACAGAAAAAATTTAATATTGAATGAATGTTACACCGTGTCTATACAAAACATCACTTTGTTATAACCGAGCTAATAAACATATTTTTTCCATTTCTGTGATTTCAATTTCAATAATATGATATATATAGTTGAGTTCACGGTGATTTTTGCAGTCATAGAACAAACATATTTTTAGTGAATAGTAACCTACCCTTATGAATAGTAATAAGATCATTATGAATAGTAACCACACTCATGAATGTATAAATAATATTTTTGCACCTTACAAATAAATTAAAATTTCCTTTAAACTATTATTTAAGTATTTGTATTTTTTATTAACAAATATTAAATTAATATTTTAAAATAATTAATAAATTAATTTTCCTAAAATGGGTTCCAAAATAAATATTTTGTGTTGATAGGTTTTTGGGAAAATTTTACGAGATCAATGATAATTTTTCAAAGAATTATAAATGTGTGTTTAAATATAAAATATGTATTTTCTTCATTTTAATATATTTTTTATTAAAAAAATAAATTTCACATATTTAGAAAATTATTTTGATAAAATGGAGTTCATTTTTTGGATTCTACACATAAAAAATGGTTATTGTGATCTTTTTGGGATTTTTTTAATATAATTCCATTTTAGGTGTATACTAAAATAAAATAATTTATGATAAATAGTAAATATATGATTTATTGATTTGTAAGTGATGTAGGGATGATGTAGGACCACTTTTTTTGACTAACATGAGCATATTACTAGTATTGGTCAAAAGAATCCAGAATATTGCTGGTCTTTAGAAAAATTATAAAATAATGATTAAGATATTAAAAAATCTCACCCCTCCTCCACTACAACCCCCTTTCTACCTCTCCTATTAACTCCAATCAAGCCTTCTGCCTTGTCCAAATTCTTCCCGAATATCCTTCTATGCTCTTCCACCATGTCCTGAATCCCTTTTCCTCATAACATAACCAAATCCTCTCCCCTAATTAGGCTCTCAATGATGATTAATTCAAAAGATAACGTCCTATTTTCCATATATTTACTTTCTTTTTAGGTTCTTATGTTTCCTTTTCTATCCTCAACTCACCACTTCCAAATGTTATGAAAACTATATCACCATAAATGTACTATAATTTTGTTATGATGATGGAATAATTTTTTATAATCACTCCAATACCCATATTCTAGGAAATCTATAAAAAACACCATCCCGGATGTGCAAATTTACCACATTCAAGGATGATGGGTTTTTAATTTATATTACCTTCTTCAATTCTAGTTGTGAAACCATTATTATGGTTGAGATAGTCAATAATATATGTATTACACCTCATCCGAGGTTGTGAAATATTTTGTGACACATTTTTAAACTTATAAATCAAAATGAGTTCGTTGTGTTTAAAAACTACTAATTAACCCAAATGGATTTCATTAAATAATTTATATAATGATTCATATTCACTCCAAAGTACCAAATTTAATTTACAACCATGCAAAATTTTAAATGTTAACTAATAACATATAACATAACATTTGTAGAACCTTTCCCATTTTACATGATTGTACATTCAAGTATATAAGTATACCGATCATGAAACAAACGGACCCGAACAACTATATTGGACCTCTTATCCCATAAAAAAGGCCATGAATGATGATAATAAGGTTATAATAAATCAATAAATATAATAAGAGGTTCCATTATTGTTAATTAAATGACCTAAAATTGATTATTCAAGTCATTATTTTTATGTGGAGAACACCCTCAATATTAAGGTAAGGGTTTCTTAGTAGCACTTCCATTTTTGTGAGATATTATATATTCACTATTATTACATGTGTATGGTGTATCTATACTACACATCGATGTGTCATGTCATGATTATATTATTTTTTATTATCTTCAACGTATCATTTAATGATTATTAATTTTGGGGAATATGATTCATTTGAATAAAATGTTTTATGTATTTTCTATCTTGACCTCCATATTCAATAAAGATGTTCTTATTATCTACTGACCTCAATTATATTGTTATTTATTCTTATTTACTCCTAAAAAATTTAGTGAAATTTCCATATATGTGTAGTAATCCGAATCCCACATTCATTTTTGGGGAGTTATATGTTTTAAAGGAATCTTTCAAAAAATTGTTCTTGAAATTCAAGATCGATTCAATGAACTTCTGATATTCTAACCTATTTTGAAGTTAACTCTAAAATATATTTTATGTCATATTTATCATTATCAAGTCACACATTTTACAATTAAAAATACATATTTTATTATTTATAGTTTTATGAAATCAACAATCCCTTGGCACTATAAAATCTTATTAAATAATTCCATTAACTACACTAACATGTTTTAATTCTAAAGATTATTTAAAAACAATTTTTACATGAATTCAATTCAGTGGGAAATAATTTGTGCCACAAATGTAATTTAAATGTTCATATCATTTATTTCATGCGATATACATATTTGTTCCTGGATTTATGAAGCATACAAATGATTTTTCAATTTTACTTTTCTTTCAAAAATAAAATGTATTTATCTCACCTCACATTTACTATTATGAGCTATATTTGTTGATCAACACTTATTCATTGAATGAGGGGTATTTAATTTAACATGTTATATAATATCAATAGTCCCATTATTCTAATGCTATTCTAATGGATTGTGATTTGAATATTTGAAGGTGGTATTAGACACTTTGTGATGTTTGAAGATTATTTCCTCAAGAATTTATCAATAAAATCCTTTAAAAGATAAAATATTTATTTCAACATCCATTGATTAATATTTTATTTCATAGAGGTTTATCTCCTATTATATCATCTACAAAATATTTTTTTGAAGGGTTTCTCATTAGTTTGATTGTGCATGTTCTATACAGATACCAATCAACATATATTTCTGAATGGTTATTGATTATGATTATTGATAGGGAATGTTATTAACATTACATATGATTGATTCAATATAAATGTATATGCTTTTTATGTCTATCCACATTCATAAATGGAATTCATTGGACTTATTATGTTATGGGCGGTTCCCACTATATACCCTTGATGCAACGGTAAGTCTCAGGAGACAATCTTCAGTCTTTGCACGAGGGTTTGAAAAAATGGTAATTCATAGTCTTCTCAAAAGGCATTGACTATATGGTTATGAGTTTTGTAATATATATTTCTATCTACATGAATCTAGTAATTTAAATTCATATTGGTTATTCCACGAGTTGAATACGCATGATTATTTTTAATTTTGGTATTATTTATTCGATTCTTATTCCGGTTATGGTATGTACTTGTTTATTTTTAGTGGAATGGGTTTTTAGTTATTCACCAAGTCTAAGGATCAGGTTTATGATATATTATCCTATATTCCTTACCCTTACTTAGTATTTGAGGTCACCTATTTTTTATGTTTAATGTTATGGGGACATGAATAAGTTTATTATGAATAACTAGTTGGGTTAAAATTAGGATTTTGGATGTTACCAATAAAAATATATTTGGTATTTCATTTCAAGTTGTAATGATAATACTATGTATGTATAATGTTTAGAATACTACAAAACTATATGGTCCTTAAGGTTTTGATTCCTTTTTTCACTCCATTGTATAAAAATAATATGCTTTATCCGAGATTTTTGTGTTTCGGTGTAATAGTTGGTATTAGAGTAATACTAGTAGAAAACATGGGAGATAGATATAGAAAATGTAGATTACGAAACCAAAAAATATGATTGACATGAAAACAAACACACTAGAGCATCCTATATTTTTGGTATGGAATTGATTATTTTGATATTATTAGAAAATAAATCATTTTCTTGATACTACTATTGGACATGGTTTTGGAACAAATTTACCTAAGAGTGACATCATTGACAAGGTGATTTGAGATTTACCTAGGGAAACCTAGTATACGACAATAGTCCTTACTTTAAACCTAGTTGGACACCCATGTGGGATATGTTTTGGAAACATCACATTTTTGTTACAAGCCATTATGATGGATTTATAGTTAGTCAAATGTATATGGTACTTGGAGTTATGATACATAAATTTATGTTATTTACTATATCAATAATATAGTTATATAGAGTTTATAACATTATAAGATAATATATTATATGGAATTGATTAGAATTTTTTCCTAGTAGAATAAGTCATAACTTCACCAATTCATGTGATAAAAATAGTAAGAAGGATCATATCTCTCATGGTCTTACGCCATTGTTTAAATAAATGATAATCTCTTAGGTATCCTCAATATATGAGAAAATAATATCATTTGTTAATATGGTATGTAATTACTTCTCAGAGTCCTATGGATTTTAAGGGATGAAAAAGTAGAAGAAGATGGTAATGAAAAATATGGAAAAATGTAAGTAGGGAAAGAATGATTTTACCACATGTGATAACTATGAAATGAATCATCGTGGTATGTGGATGAAGGAAATGGAATTTTGTAAAATTTTTGGATAAAGAGGAAACCAATTCCATAATATAAAGGGTAGGAAAATGGTTTCTAATATACAAGACTTCAACTGAATGGATATGGGACACTCTGTGGGTCAACGTCCCAAGCTTCAAATGAATATACCCCAAATGAAGTTACTAGAAAATGATCATGTCCTGATACTTACTTAGATGAAGTGGAATGATTAATATGACTTAAAAGAATCATGTCAATTGAATATTCTATCCACAATGTACTAGTTATAAGAATTATGGAATATATGCGGATGGTAATGAAATAGTATTTCATTAAGTATTTGAGGTAGTGTGGTGAATTGTACAAAGGATAAGTTACTAAGTTGAAAGTCAATATCTTGGTAAATAATATGTTTCAGGTAAATACAACCCAAAATATACATATAATTATAAATACAATTATGAATAAATGATTCATTTGGATACGTAATGAATACCCAAAAACTAATTTTTTGACTTCTTAAAAAGTGGTATATACTATCATTTATGGATTTTTGCACATTTCTTGATATATGAAATATACCCAATAGCATGTGTATGGATGAAGTCATGTTTCCAATAGGGTTTTATGGTAATTTGAGTTATTAACATATTTCAAGAGGACACATGATCTATATATTCACATGTTTGGAATTTGAAATGTTAGGGCTGCATCATGTTGATGAACAGAAAATCATGTCACAGATGCATTGAGCAGGAAGGATCATGCAGTTATAAATTAAATAAGAGATTTCAAAGACCACATGTATTTGAATCTAGGTAGAAGGTATATGATAATGATTCATATGTATTAGATCATTATCTTTGGGATTGTCAAACAAATTGTGAAATTTTTTAAGTTGATCATTATATGTGTATTTAGAGTTTAATGACACTACATGATACACCATGTGCTATGAGATAAAGTATATATATTTTAATGCACAAAAAAATATAAGATTGTGATTTAGAGATATAAAATTATTTTTATACTCTGATAAAGTGAAATAATTCCAAAACTCTAGTCAAATAGTCTTAAACAAATGTTTTTTCTTATTATCATTTTTTTAACTGATATTGATGGTTTTTGGGTAATGTTATTTCATGTGATCATTTTATATATCACATTACATCATAACATAGTGGTTTTATTATTCTTTCCTGACTGTGTTATCCAATTAGAATGTGATGTTTTATAGTAACCAGTGAATAAGGTCAATATCATGATATGGGAAGTAATAATCAATATAGAAAGATAAATAACTAAAAATAGATGAATTTTTTAACAAAAAACTGAATATGATATGCATCTAGAGATAATATATTTTAAATTTTTCATGGAAAATAATAAATGAATTCATAATGTGGAAATTAATTTTTATCTTATGTAATAATATTATTCGTTATGACACAAATAGTGAACCTATATTTTATTAAAATAACAACACATAAATTTCATTGAATTTTTATAAAATTATACAAACATATTCTTAAACTCTATACAATTATAGTTCTATTAAAAACATGGAAATATAAACACGAGTACATAAATGAGGTAAAATATCCCCCACTAGTTACTTGATGACTATCTCTATTATTGTACACATCAAAAAATATATGTCATTAGAAACTAGGGGAGGGAATCATAGAAATGGGATAGTTAAATTACTCATTAATGGTAATCATGGGATATATATAATCCAGATCATGGGAAAATGGGTATCAGAACATGATCATGAATAGATAAGATCTCACCACACATATGAAAGATCATGAACTAGAATCATGGAATTTAGTAAAACAATAATAATAAGGAAATAAAAATCATAATCCATGAAATTATAATATATGAATAAAACATGGTCTTATGGAAAAGAAATCATTATATTGTATGAATCCATAGAAGCCAGTGAATCGATTATGATACCATTTAGTGGTATGGGTTCAGTAACCAAACCATCATTGCTCCCATGGTTCACTCCCATGTACATATTATAAGCATTAGTCAACTCCTCGTACCATCTTGGTGTTCATGGTTCATTCTAATGGCTGTCATATTAGCTAGAGCTCACTATTAATACCATTATTATAGTCATGGTTCACCCCCATGTCTATCATTGCCATCAATTATTACATCCAATAGCATCTTAGTCTATCTCATGAGATATATATTTATACTTAATGCACTGGAAGGATATATAGGTCCCACCTATATCATAATGGAATCATTCATTCACGTGCCACAAAATCTTAAACTGTCATATTATACACCAGGAAATGAAATGGGTATCATAATCATGTAACCATATCATCAACTATGGGATAAGACACTTTTTGAATATTCATTTAATAAAATTTTTTACCTATGAAATAAAGAGGGATTTTATAAACATATAACCTATGAAAACGAAAAGGATTTCAAAGACATATAACCAATGAAATAGAAACTTGTTTAATATATTCCATGACATTATCTATAACCATTATGTGAAAGAATATAATTGTATATGTTTGATAATCTCCTAAAAAGTCATGACTAACATAAACATATGTCCTTTAAGAAGGAAAATAATTGAGAAAATTATTTCAAAAACCACTTCATGAGGAAAATATCCTATTTTCATTGAAAAATATTTTTTATGCATAGATTGTTTGAAAATCAGTTTTTTATAAGAGAAAATGTGAAAAAATAAATAATTCATTAAAATATTCTGAAAATATTTTTCTTTGAAAACATTTAAATTAATCATGAAAAAATTTTGAAATTATTTTTCTTTGAAAATTCAAATAAAAAAATAAATAAATTCATTAGAATGATCATAAAACCATATCATTTAATAATCATTGAAAATTTATAAATAAATCATGAAATTATTTTGGAAAACATTGTACATGAAAGATTATGGACGAATCTTGAAACATTTTTGGAAAACATTTTGGTTTAAAACATATTAAATAAGTTTAAAGACATTTCGAATAATATTTTCCTTTTTTTAATGGTTGGGGTTGAAGCCTAATTTTATTATTAAAGCAAAAATCACCTCTTTTAACTGGCTAAAGGGAGTCCCATTACATAGCCCGAATGCCCAGTGGGTATGTATCCCATTAAATATCCCGTAGGCCCAATGTTTTGGCCTAAGGCCTATTTTGTGAATAGTAACCCAGCAGCTACAGAACCCGCTAATGCTACAGTGCCCGACCGATGGTACGACACTCACTGATCAACAGTACAACTGTTGTAATGGTACCGCTACAGTACTGTTATAGAAACATACACCCCATGGGTTTTGAACCCCCATTTTTCATTTAGGATTACAGGGTGCTTACCATTAAGCTAAACCACAACTACACGAAGAATATTTTCATTGAAATAATGTAAAATAATAATAAAAAATATGAATAATATTTTATTTGAAAAAAAATATAATTTTTTAAATACTAGTTAAAAATTATTTGAAAACCTTTTTAGAAAACATGGTTTTTATTGAACATAAATTTCCGACCATTGAGAAGGTAACGTTGGGATTCCTTAAAACAAATTCCAAACAATATTATGTAAAATGATTTTAAAAATTGTACAAATACATGAATATATTTGGACTAGAAAAAGTAAAAGAAAATTCATGACTGTCCTTGATATATTGTTCATAAAATTCCATCGAAGGAAGCATAATCGTAAACACTCTTGAAAAGCAATAATAATGTATCAATCAGCTCATATAACATGCTAACAGGGAATCATACACTCCATATAAGAAAATAAAAATTCATGATGATTAAAATATCAGTAAATTATTTAGATTAACTGTATAAAATGTAAAATTGAATTGTAAAAACCATGAAAATAATTTATTTTTATAACAAAGTATGTGTCTGAAAGAATGAAAATTGATATAAAACTATTTTACCAATTTTGTAACTTTGGAAGCATAAACAAAATGAAAAATGATCATATACTAGATATGAAAATAACCATAAATTTAATTATATAAATCATTTCATACATTCATGAATAGTATACAGACACCCCAAATAGAATGGGATGTGAATAAAGAATGTATCACGATGAAATAATAAAGTGAGATGTAATCATGTTACACTTTGTATTAACTATCATCAAAATCATTGAAAAATCCTCCCTAATTAATATTTTATTATTATAAATCTATCCCAAAACCCTGTTATAATATTTAATACAATATATTGTTTGGTTATGACAATATATTACCCTCTTATCAACCATCCTATTTGATGATTTTACTGCACAGAAAATTCGTTGTGTTCTTTACGTGTGTCTTAATTTATAATATATTTTGCCCTCATAATTATATTACTATTTAAAGAATATAAATAATTATATAAATGTTACATATATTTCTTATATTTTATTTATAATAATATATATAATATATATGTATGAAATGGAAAACACTATTTATGAATACATTATGTCGTATGTGCACATGAATGTTGTTTCTGTTTTTATTGTCATATAGAAAGAAAAATGGAAAATGAAATATGTTTGTATGTATATTTTTATATATATTTATCACCATTATATTAGTATTATTATATCATATATATAACAAAATTTCACTTAACGCTTCCTTAAAATAGTCTTGGTTTTCTATGAACGAATCAGATAGCTTTGAGTGGGTTGAAGTCCACAATTCCTCAAACAAAATTATCAGTAAAATAATAAATTAAATATATAAGTGTTGTAAAAGGAGTAAAAAAAATTAGATATTGGATAAATATATTATATTACATATATAAATATATTTTCCATTATAACCATGGGAGGTAGTAAGAAAAAATAAACAATCATCATTTTGTAAGGTGGTAGTTCACCATACACATTAACAATATCATCATTACCTATTAGACGCTGGTGTCCATATGAATATTAAGAACCCATAGAATAAAAAATTACTATTATATTTAATTTATAGTTTTTCTATAAAATAATATAATAATGTGGGTGGAGGGGATGGATAAAGAAAATTATAGAAACAAGATTGAGGGAAGTCATTGCCACATAAGCGGGTAACTCCTTTTGGTTTCTGTAAAAACGATCACATGGATTTCATTGGACCCAAGGAAAGTATTCTAGGAGTATGTTAGGTATATTTTTCAATTTATTGAGAAGATCTTGTCTGAACATATATGGTTTTAGTTGTGTGAAGAAGAGGGAGAGGTGGGGGCCTCTTATATCGAAGGGAAAAGACACAGTTGGAATTTTAGAATATATTTTGTGTTTACCCATGATTTTATATAAAAAACTAACATGAAACATCAAAACTCAATAATGTAAGGCTAATGGACAATTATATTCAGGAAAATTGTTGTTGAAAACGTTTATAGGTACTTTTTGGTCTTAAATTTAGGGTTATGTACTTCATTGACAAAAGTTTTCTCTTAATCATGGTCATTCATTTTAATCACTTATTCTGATAATTTTGTTAAAAATATTTAATCTTATTACTAACTTTAAATTATTATTATTCCTAGTCTGGAATCTGATTTTCCAAATTCTAATTGTTTAATTCTTAAACATTATTTTATAAATAATCACGCAGACTATATGTATCTATAGGGTTCTATAAATTCAAAACATCCAATTTTTTTCTATGTTTTTATACACAATTAAAAAGATACATTTATTCCAATGACATAAAATGGATTAATTTATAAAATTATTATCAAATTTTACTTTACAACCAATATAAAATTTATATTAACCTTATAAATGAATTAGCTTAAAAGTAGATTACAATAATTTATTTTAATTTTTGACTAATTATTATAAAATGTAAAATTATAGAAAATTAAAAAATTATATTAACATAATTATAGTGATTTAATTTTAAATATGAATATTATTTTTAAACATAAAATATTTAAATGCATAAAATTTTTTGATTTAATATTGTTTTTCCATTAATATGCTCTAAAACTAACAGTATAAATATATAGGTATTTAATTATAAAACTACTTTTTTCATATTTATATATATCAAATATATAGGATTATTACTAAAAAATAAATATAATATATAAAATAATATTTAGTTAATATCATTCACTATTAATAATTTATGTATCATATTAAATTAAATTATTTTTAACCTAAAAATTGACTTTTATAAAAAATGCCTCTTAATATTCATTTGGATTCTATATTGTTTTATAAAAATTAGGTAACTAGTGAATTCCACTATATATAATCTTAGGTTAGACAATAATATAATATAAAATTCAATATTCATGTAATAACCAATATAATATTAATATTTTAAATATGTATAACTGGATGGTAACACTCGTTCTAGCATGTTACATAAACCATTGAGGAAAATCAGAGTTACATGAATTGTATTACAACCTCAGTTATCCATTTAGAGAATGATAAAATTAATGTTGCTTGTACTCTAGTATTAACTTGATGTTTCACATAACACAATATATAAATGGTGATTTAATATATAATAAATTGTTTTTCCATGTTATGTAAAAAAAATTACATAATGAATAAATTAATTTGTAAAAATTAATTAATTAATTATCATGGTGTGACATTATACCTTATGTAAAATGAATTTCTCATACAAAATTAATTTGTGTAATTAAAGGATTAATATTTTTATTGTTCCTTTCATAGAAAACCACATCAAAAAAACTGAATCGTAAATCTATATTTAAAAAGAGAATGTTCAAAACATAACGGTTATAGAAAGTAACATATAGCTAGAGTTCTGTATAAGATAATGTAAGAGTAAAGTGGAAACATTGGCATGGAGGGTTAGAGAATAAATTCCATGGGAGTTATTTTTTTATCAATCACAAAAAGATGATTGATCAATGAATTGTTTATGTCCTCAGTGTCAAAAATCTATGATGATTAAAAAGGTTGTCAGTTCCACAAAAATTATGGTATTAGGACAAATTTTTTTCGTTATCCTATCTTTGTGTAATTATTTTCAATACCAATTATGTAAGGAAATAATCATACATGATAGACATATATATTCAAATTTACATTATTGTTTCTACTTTTATAATTTTTTAATTCATCCACTATATCATGAAATGGAGGTCCATAAATTATCATCGATGCCTGAAGCACCAAAATACAATTTTAGAATATCATAATGATCATAAAAAATGAAAAAAAATAACAATTTGTCTTGAAAAAAATTAATGATCCTTACAGTTAGTACATTAATTGGTGATAATAAAATGTTTCACTAATGATTAATCATAAATAATTATTAATCAAAACAAATTATACATTATTAAGGACAATGTGAAGGGATGTGGTAGGTGTGAATCTTTTATCGTTATTCGATCCAGGTTTTAGGACCCACAACCTTTCTAGATATTAGTTTTTGTCACATGACATACATAATGTCTGTTTATAAAAAAACTAATATAATTTCTAATATATACATGACTGAAATCCATCAAATGAAGTCAATCACTAAATATCATTTTAACCATGTTTTCAATACAATCTCATTACATAAATACAACCCCATGGTTTAGCATAAAAAATTCATGAATGGTGAACCTTTTAACCCTTCTAAGATATCATAATAGAAAATTTTATATATAAATTATTGAAATCAAATTATGATTGATCCCCCATAATTCAAAACTTTTATCTTGGTTGTCACATTACAAACATGTGAATACCCTTATCATATACTTTGATGAAACATGGTAATAGATTGTATTACTATAAATATGTATGTAAAACATGTGATACTCCATATTATATAGACATTTCTATATATTACATTTATCGAAGATTTTGTAAACATTATCCATGATAGAACAAAATAGTTAATAACAATTCCTTAATTAGTTTGATGGTAATCGATACAGCCCAATTTACATAGATCCAACAAATCTACATCCAAATAAACAATATCCTATCCTAGGGAACATTTTTTGGGTCACCCTTAATTAAATAAAGTGTTTTATGTGTACATCACCTTAATATTAAATAACATTTCCATTCCATCAGGTCTATTCTACATATTCTTTTAAATCATAAGGGAAAACATAAATAGGGAAATCATTGTTTATTTCATCTTTAATTTAACCTAATTCTAGAATCCCAAACAAATTAAAATAGCTACTGTTCTTATTCATCTGCTTTCTATATTAATACAACCTCATCCTATTACATAAAACATATTTTCATTAACATTTCATATCTAGTATCATCAACCTTAGATTTATAACCCTGACACATGAAACCATGCTAATTTTCTTTAGAATAAATCATCATGGGACATTGTGTTTAATAACGACCTTTTATTCCACACATAAAACAATTAACCTTCTATTATGTATTATGTATGGAAATATTCCCATCCATTTTGTTAACTCTTCTATTCATATTCAAATAGAGTTACCTTATTTATGTCATTCATTTCAGGAGTGAATACATATTATTATTCCTATAAGTACACACGTAGGTGATTCCTTCCACCTTCCTACCTCAAAATAATCTAAATATTTTTCCCACTAATTTCCTCACTAACCGATCTCCTAGTGAACTCCATATTTTTATTTTTGAGTTTTTAGTTAGTTAATTAAGACTATGTTAATAATATTATATAAAAACTAATTAGGAATGAAAATAACATCATTCACACCATTTATTATCTCACATGAATACTCAATAGTATATCATGGATCACATTCTACGTTAATCTAGATACTATTAGTTATCTCCATTGTTTAAATCCAGAATCATAGAGTGAAAATTAATTTTTATCCAAGAAAACCACATTGTAAATAAATTAATTACATATATGATATCTATAACATCACATTCTCATTAGGGTAAAACAATCTTAGATAATCCTAGGATATCCATAGAAAATTTGTATTTTAATCCTTAGTAATGGTTTTGAAGAGGTTGTGAATTCTGTAACGATATACCACGGGAGGGTCAAACAATGTGTGCAACATCGCCCATTTTCATGTAGCAGATTACCCTGAGTCCGGAACATATAATATTTTTGGAGTTTTATCCCTAAATACATTGTCTCCAATGAATTATCCAATTATATTATTAATAAAGAGGTGTATTTATAGGAAACCACTCCCTCAACCCTTTACCAAAATTATTGGATATTTTCATATGCTTCTCCTAATCCATTGACTTATCCCACAACATGTCCTTAGGGTCCTTAATAATTATTTCTAATCCTAGATTATAATGTTTACCTAAAAAATTTCTTTTGTACCAACTATATAGACCCTCACTTTATATATATTAACATTACATAATATTATAATAATTCTTAAAACATTATACAAACATATTCCCAAAGACCGTACTAGTCAAGTGCCTTTAGAAAAATAGAAACCTAAAAAATAGTTCATAAATGAGATATATTATATCCCATAAGATTATTTTTGATAAAAAAATAATAGACACATAAAAAATAATACATATTTTCATATCAAAGGTGATAGAAACAAGAAAACACATTTTTTCAGATTCTCGGTTTGGGTACACTAGGGAGATACGTAAGAATAATCATTTGAGTAAGGATATGAGAATAGGTTCTAGACAATAAAATATTTTCCCATGTATATGGAAGATCATGAACATGAATATTTTTATAAATCAAGGAAGTTCATAAGACATGATTCATTGGGAAGTAAAAAAATTATTCCATGAAAGCATAAAATATGAATAAAACATTTAAATGTAGGAAACAACTAATCACATAATATGATTTTAATAGTATCCAAGGAATAACTTTCAATACCATATTAGTAGAATGTGATCACTCCCCATACCATCTTAGTAGACATCGTTCACTTCAATGACTATCTTAGTAGCATGAGGACACTCCTAATACTATATTGGTTATAATGTCTCACCCCTATGGCCATCTTAGTATCATGATCTCTCTTATTATATAATATTGGTACTCTAGGTTCACTTAGATTTCAATCATAGTAGTCAAGGTTTACATCCAAGACCATCGTAGTCTATCTCATTAGATATAAATCATTACC
The DNA here is from genome assembly GCA_963277665.1 of Viscum album. NCBI lineage: Eukaryota > Viridiplantae > Streptophyta > Magnoliopsida > Santalales > Viscaceae > Viscum > Viscum album. Next base: position 244,230,602 of record OY728122.1, on the reverse strand, counting down.
TAAACAATTGGAGGGTGATATTTAATTAGTCACTAAATGTGGCTAATATTAATTGTTAATATATTTATATTAATTTTTCCAAAGTCTATACACATTGTTTTAAGTGAATTACATAAATATAACTTCATTTCTCATCTTAAATGCAATTCATGTTTAAAATGAATATTTGGGCCAAATCATTCATCTGTTTGTGGAGAAATTTATATTTATTTTCTGAATTTGATATTTTGGGATATTATTGATCACTTTGTTTGTAACATTTTATCATTTAGGTCTGATGGATGAATCCCAGGGGAAAATGAAGATGTTTGTGCCTGAAAGCAGAAATCTGATGGAAATAGCACAATGGGCCTAAGGCCGATCAAACAAATGTGGGGCCCACAAACAAAGCCTAATGAAGCTCAAACATTTTCAACAGAAAGATAAACGTATTAGGACCACTTTATTCAACTATGGATGGAGCTAATTTTTAAGTTTTAATGATGATAAAGGGATTTGAAGTTGAGATTTAAATGGTAGGCCTGATATTAATGCACATAAAGTCATCCCACCATTTCGACCATAACATCCAAATTGATGAGCCACATTTCCTGAACTTTTTACAGCTCATATAGGACAGATGGACAAGAATATTTAGCTTCTAAGACCCCTAAGGATTAATCCTCATTCAATTTCAAATTCACACATCAAAATGGTGGACAAATCATGACGAAATTTCCGGGTCAACTTCGAAACGTCAAAGTCCTTTAATTTTCTCACCCTCCATTTGACTCTCTAAATTAGTGGGTATGGAATTCATTTTAGTGGGGTGTCTCTAATGCTCCTAATTTTTCTATATAAGGAGATAGTGGTGAATGGAATTATCATCTAATATTTTTCATTCAATCTGATTTTTTATTTCATCCATTGTATTTCTTTCAATTGAAATTTCATGCTTTCAATTTGTAATCGCATCGTCATGTTTTCCTATGTAAGTTTTTCTTTCATGTTTAGAATTTTAAATAAATTTATTCTTCTTATTCACTTATTATTTTCCTATTCTTCATAGATTCATACAGTTGAATCATGGTGTGAATTTAATCACACCATCACTTGTGAATTCAATCACACAATGGTGGAGTGTTTGTTCTTTTTATAATTTTCTTCTTCTTCAATTTTGCCCCCATAAGTCTACATCCAGCTTCCATTGGTAGAATAGCATAAATGGAGGGCTAAAAACATACGGTTTTATCCATGGGAGTAACAAGGTTAGGGATTGGATGTTATTTCATGTACTTAATATTAAAATATTTCATTATTTTAGGATTTCCATTTGATGAGTTACATTCTTTTTCATCATCACCAACCATAACGATGACACATTTTGAGTGCTAGTACGATCTATTTCCTTTGAGTGATCAGTAATGTGATCCTCAAATTGAATTGGTGATTTTCTATGGAATTGTGTTGGTATTAAATTGGTGAATGATTTGGGTAATTATCTCGTTTTTTGGGTACGTCTTCAATTAAAGACATGAAATTTTTAAGAAATAAAATTTATCCAATCCTCCCCAAGGGAAACCATAAGATCAACCCATCATCATTAATTGTTTTGTTCACATCAATTTTATTCATTGTTATTACAATTATATAATTAGTTCTAAAATTAAAATCTACCACAAAGTTTTCACTCCATAGACAATCCATCAACAAATTTGAGTGTCTCAAGGTTTCTTCTTCGGTCCCTATGGATTCGATCCATACTTTTTCTTCAACGAATGCAAACCAGTAAGTTAAATTTGGGCGCAACCAAATTTTGGATCTGTTTCCAGGGACCCATGTAAGTTACCTTAGAGACTCATATTTTTTATCACCCCAAATTCTCTGTTCACACCCTAATTTCCCTTCTCTAGTCCCCTTTCTGTTTCTGTGTGTCCAATGAATCCCAAAACCAATTTTCAATAAACTCAAATGGATTATCTTCTGCAATACCCATTTATAGACCAAGGCTATAATCAACTAGAAAATCAATATTTGTAATCACCTTACATAGAGAATTTCATTGAAAAAACCTTTATTGAATACCCCACACAAGATGAGATGTACAATCAATGGGACGCTGATTGTTTAAAGGATCAACTTCCATACCTCTCGAGGATGATTGAAAATATAAAACATAATGAATTTCATGATATCCAAAAAACTATAAATAATAATTCTGAAAAAATTATTAAACATTTGTGTGAAAAAATAGTTAAAATGAATTGAGAAGTTTCATCCTTAAGAGTAGAACTACAAATCATTGAAATGGTTATGGAACCAATTCCCACTCAGGTTGTCTCTTCCTCATCAGTAATACAAGAATCTTGTCTCCCACTAACCTCACATGAATTTATTGAAGAACCAAGAATTGTATTTTGGATAGATGAATATAATCATGGAATTTTTGATGGGTGCTTAAATCAAGAGGAAACTAATTTTTTGTATTAACCCGAGGGAAATTTGAAATTGTGGATGGAGAGTCCTGAATATTTCTCTATTACTGATTTTTCAAAAACACCAATCCCTGAAAAATTTGGAGAAATACCAAAAATTCAGCCAATAGACACTCCTAAAATTAAACTAGACAATTTTGGGGATGAATCATGTTTTCAATTGGAACAAATTCTTTCTAAATTTTTTGGAGAAGAAACTGACTTTCATTCGAATTTCCAATCTTCATTAGGAAATTGCAATCAACCAGAACTCAAAATCATTAGCATTCCTTCCCGACACAAGAACTTTGTAATAAGTGATACCCAAGACCATACATTAGACATTCATTCTTCTCATGAAATAAATAATGTTATATTGAACCTTGACGTGTTTTGAAAGACAAAAAATGCAACTAGATCAACCATTTCTGACATTCCTTGTATCTTTAGATTTATTTTAGAATATAGATTTATACAAGGAAAATATTATAAAAAAAATCAATCTCAATCATGTTTATGTTGAGAAAGATGGGTTCATTAAAATTTTGAAATTTGGAATTGGATATGTTTGGGGGTTCAAGTCGAGCTAATGACATTAAACAAAAGCGCTGCATGGGAGGAAACCCATGGTTTTCATTTTTTAAAATCATTTTGAATCATTTTATATTTCTTATAATAAATTACCATAGATTGGTGACTTGTTATTATTTTATGAGTAAGGATGGGTATGAAAGGGGAGCACTGTATTCATCTATATCACGCGGTGTGATCCCTGAGTAATACCTTACCCAGAAAATATAATGAAGACAATGTATCATCATTTAGTTTTTTAAAATTAAAAAAAATAAAAATAAAAAACAGGGGAAACCATTAAAATGATGATACATGGAATTAAATAAATCATTGTGTTTTTGTATTTGTATTCTTGTTTCTTGTTTGTATAGTTCAAGAACTATTTTGGGTGATACATGTTCAATCAATGAGGTGCCAACATCCACCATGAGATCAAAGGGGTAATCTGGAGCATCATGAACTTCAACGTCAAAAACCAGGTCAATTTGTTCCATGTTTATCAATTTCAAATTCCTTTTAGAACACCTCTCATCTTCCTCTACCCCTTCTAAGTTTTATTTAATCACTAGGGATAGTGTTATTCTATGTTGGGGGGAGATGAAATAAAAAATGTTTTTTAATAAGAACATGCATGGAAAGAAAAATTCCATTATCCTTGAACATGATAACACACATTGCCAACTCTGAAATTGGATATCAATAATTTTTCATGCCTTGATTTTGATTTTAATGAATGTTTATGTTTATGACCATAGTTTTTGGAAAGTGTGGTTGTCCGATGAGATTTTTCAAAGTTTACATTTTCATCCTCTTATTGAAAAATCCAAAATAAACATCTACTGGATCGTGGGTGTTAATTGGAGTTCTTGGGTACCTTTAATTATAGAATAGGGTTTTGCGGTCACTTTTAGTTTAATTTCAGTATCCAAAAAAATCAAAAAAAATCAAAAAAATCAAAAAAACCACATAGAGCAATGTTTTTTCCAAATGTGTGGTGTCCGGCACTTGGGTATCATGACTCCATTGTTTTCTTGTCAATAGTTATGCTTTATATCTCTATTATAGAGCATGGAATTGAATATATGTGTGGCATCCGGAACATGGGGATTGTGACTCCATAGTTGACTTTCCCAGAGTTATCCTTTTCATATCTATTGTTCTTAAAAAATGAAACAAAAAATAATCAAAAAAATTGGATACTGATATTAGGGTTTATTATTATTCCCACATAGAGCTTCCATTTTTTCCCCTTGAACAATAAAATGGTCCCCATATCTTTTGTGATGCACAAAACTTTATCATACTTAATTGAAGTTGGATGAAATGTGGCGATAAATTTGATCAAAGAAATGGGCATGGGCTTTGGATATGGTTATTGAACTAGCTTTTTTAAAACTATTTTTATGGGTTTAATAATTTTTTTTTTGTATGAGGACTTTTGGTGAGCAATGTGTATTAAAGTTTTTTTGGAAAATGGGATTTGAATTTCATATTTGTAATACATATTTTTCTCGGGACTGACAAAACTCAAGTTGGGGGTGTTATTAGTCAGTAAAAGTGGATAATATTAATTTTTAATATATTTATATTGATTTTTCCATTGTCTATAATCATTTCTTTAGTGCAATACATAAATAGAACTTCATTTCTCATCTTATATGTAATTCTTGTTTAAAATGAAAATTTGGGTCCAATCATTCATCTGTTTGTGGAGAACAATAATATAATTTTCTGAAAATGATATTTAGGGATATTATTGATCACTTTATTTGGAAAATTTTATCTTTTAGGTCCGATGGATGAATCCCAAGGGAATATGGTGTTTTTTGCGTCTGAATGCGGAAATTTGCTGGAAAAAAACATAATGGGCCTAAGGCCCATCAAACAAATTTGGGCCCCACAAACCAAGCCCAATGAAGCTCAAATTTTAAAATTAGAAATATAAAAATATGAGGATAATTTTATTCAACTGTGCTTGGAGCTAATTCAGATGTTTTCATGATGATAAAGGGATCTGCAATTGAGATTTAAATGGTGGGCCCGACATTAATGCACATAAAGTCGTCCCACCATTTCGACTATAACGTCCAAACAGCTAAGCCAAATTTTTTGATATTTTTAAAGATCATAGGGGAAATATGCAAAATAATATTTACCTTCTACAACCCCTCAGGATTAGGCCTCCTCAAATTACAAATTCACACATCAAAATGGTGGACGAATGAGGATGAAATTTCTGGGTCAACTTCGAAACGTCAAAATCCCTTAAAATTCTCACCCTCTTTTTGACTCTCTAAATTAATGGGAATGGAATTTATTTTCTTGGGGTGTCTCTATGGCTCCTAATATTCTTATATAAGGATATGGTTTTGAATGGAATTATCATCTAATATTTTTCTTTCAATCTGAGTTTTTCTTTCATCCATTGTATTTCTTTCAATTTTAATTTCTTGCATTCAATTTGTAATCGCATCATCACATTTTCCTATGTATGTTTTTCTTTAAAGTTTAGTATTTTAATAAAAATTATTATTCTTCTTGAATTATTATTTTCCTTTTCTTCACACATTGATACTGTTGAATCACGGTGTGAATTTATTCACACCCACACTTGTGAATTCAATCACACAACGATGGAGTGTCCATTCTTTTAATAATTTTATTCTTCTTCAATTCCACCCCCATAACTCTACATCACTATTCTATTGGTAGAATAGAATAAATGGAGGGATAACCACATAAGGATTGATCTAAGGGAGTGGCAAGGTCAGGTATTGGATGTTATTTCATGTACATTATATTTAAATCTTTTCATTATTTTAGGATTTCAATTTGATGAGTTACATTATTTTTCATCTTCGCCAACCCTAACGATGACAAATTTTGAGTGGTTGTACGATATATTTCCTTTGAGTGCTCAGTAAAGTGATCCTTAATGTGAATTGGTGTTTGGACTTGGAATTTTGTTGGGATTAAATTGGTGAATTATATGGGTGAATTATCTCGTTGTTTGGATATGTCTTTAATTAATGACATGAAATTTTTAAGAAAAGATATTTATCCAATCCACCCCAAGAGAAACTCTAAGATCATCCCATCATCAATAATTGTTTTTTTCAAATCATTTTTCTTCCAGTTATTTAATTTATATCATTAGCTCTAAAATTAAAATCTACCTCAATGTTGGCCACTCCATAGCCAATCCATAAACAAATTTGAGTGTCTCAAGGTTTCTTCTTCGGTCCATGTGGATTCGATCCCTACTGGTACTTCAACGACCGCATACATGTAGGGTAAATTTTGGTGCAACCAATATTGTTTCCTCCAATATATTAACAAAATCATTCAAACATGATTAACAAATGCATTAATATTTTCATCGTAACCCGTAAAATGAAATGGGTATCATTGTAACACCACAAGGATTTACAGAAAAAATTTAATATTGAATGAATGTTACACCGTGTCTATACAAAACATCACTTTGTTATAACCGAGCTAATAAACATATTTTTTCCATTTCTGTGATTTCAATTTCAATAATATGATATATATAGTTGAGTTCACGGTGATTTTTGCAGTCATAGAACAAACATATTTTTAGTGAATAGTAACCTACCCTTATGAATAGTAATAAGATCATTATGAATAGTAACCACACTCATGAATGTATAAATAATATTTTTGCACCTTACAAATAAATTAAAATTTCCTTTAAACTATTAATTAAGTATTTGTATTTTTTATTAACAAATATTAAATTAATATTTTAAAATAATTAATAAATTAATTTTCCTAAAATGGGTTCCAAAATAAATATTTTGTGTTGATAGGTTTTTGGGAAAATTTTACGAGATCAATGATAATTTTTCAAAGAATTATAAATGTGTGTTTAAATATAAAATATGTATTTTCTTCATTTTAATATATTTTTTATTAAAAAAATAAATTTCACATATTTAGAAAATTATTTTGATAAAATGGAGTTCATTTTTTGGATTCTACACATAAAAAATGGTTATTGTGATCTTTTTGGGATTTTTTTAATATAATTCCATTTTAGGTGTATACTAAAATAAAATAATTTATGATAAATAGTAAATATATGATTTATTGATTTGTAAGTGATGTAAGGATGATGTAGGACCACTTTTTTTGACTAACCTGAGCATATTACTAGTATTGGTCAAAAGAATCCAGAATATTGCTGGTCTTTAGAAAAATTATAAAATAATGATTAAGATATTAAAAAATCTCACCCCTCCTCCACTACAACCCCCTTTCTACCTCTCCTATTAACTCCAATCAAGCCTTCTGCCTTGTCCAAAATCTTCCCGAATATGCTTCTAAGCTCTTCCACCATGTCCTGAATCCCTTTTCCTCATAAGATAACCAAATCCTCTCCCCTAATTAGGCTCTCAATGATGATTAATTCAAAAGATAACGTCCTATTTTCCATATATTTACTTTCTTTTTAGGTTCTTATGTTTCCTTTTCTATCCTCAACTCACCACTTCCAAATGTTATGAAAACTATATCACCATAAATGTACTATAATTTTGTTATGATGATGGAATAATTTTTTATAATCACTCCAATACCCATATTCTAGGAAATCTATAAAAAACACCATCCCGGATGTGCAAATTTACCACATTCAAGGATGATGGGTTTTTAATTTATATTACCTTCTTCAATTCTAGTTGTGAAACCATTATTATGGTTGAGATAGTCAATAATATATGTATTACACCTCATCCGAGGTTGTGAAATATTTTGTGACACATTTTTAAACTTATAAATCAAAATGAGTTCGTTGTGTTTAAAAACTACTAATTAACCCAAATGGATTTCATTAAATAATTTATATAATGATTCATATTCACTCCAAAGTACCAAATTTAATTTACAACCATGAAAAATTTTAAATGTTAACTAATAACATATAACATAACATTTGTAGAACCTTTCCCATTTTACATGATTGTACATTCAAGTATATAAGTATACCGATCATGAAACAAACGGACCCGAACAACTATATTGGACCTCTTATCCCATAAAAAAGGCCATGAATGATGATAATAAGGTTATAATAAATCAATAAATATAATAAGAGGTTCCATTATTGTTAATTAAATGACCTAAAATTGATTATTCAAGTCATTATTTTTATGTGGAGAACACCCTCAATATTAAGGTAAGGGTTTCTTAGTAGCACTTCCATTTTTGTGAGATATTATATATTCACTATTATTACATGTGTATGGTGTATCTATACTACACATCGATGTGTCATGTCATGATTATATTATTTTTTATTATCTTCAACGTATCATTTAATGATTATTAATTTTGGGGAATATGATTCATTTGAATAAAATGTTTTATGTATTTTCTATCTTGACCTCCATATTCAATAAAGATGTTCTTATTATCTACTGACCTCAATTATATTGTTATTTATTCTTATTTACTCCTAAAAAATTTAGTGAAATTTCCATATATGTGTAGTAATCCGAATCCCACATTCATTTTTGGGGAGTTATATGTTTTAAAGGAATCTTTCAAAAAATTGTTCTTGAAATTCAAGATCGATTCAATGAACTTCTGATATTCTAACCTATTTTTAAGTTAACTCTAAATATATATTTTATGTCATATTTATCATTATCAAGTCACACATTTTACAATTAAAAATACATATTTTATTATTTATAGTTTTATGAAATCAACAATCCCTTGGCACTATAAAATCTTATTAAATAATTCCATTAACTACACTAACATGTTTTAATTCTAAAGATTATTTAAAAACAATTTTTACATGAATTCAATTCAGTGGGAAATAATTTGTGCCACAAATGTAATTTAAATGTTCATATCATTTATTTCATGCGATATACATATTTGTTCCTGGATTTATGAAGCATACAAATGATTTTTCAATTTTACTTTTCTTTCAAAAATAAAATGTATTTATCTCACCTCACATTTACTATTATGAGCTATATTTGTTGATCAACACTTATTCATTGAATGAGGGGTATTTAATTTAACATGTTATATAATATCAATAGTCCCATTATTCTAATGCTATTCTAATGGATTGTGATTTGAATATTTGAAGGTGGTATTAGACACTTTGTGATGTTTGAAGATTATTTCCTCAAGAATTTATCAATAAAATCCTTTAAAAGATAAAATATTTATTTCAACATCCATTGATTAATATTTTATTTCATAGAGGTTTATCTCCTATTATATCATCTACAAAATATTTTTTTGAAGGGTTTCTCATTAGTTTGATTGTGGATGTTCTATACGGATACCAATCAACATATATTTCTGAATGGTTATTGATTATGATTATTGATAGGGAATGTTATTAACATTACATATGATTGATTCAATATAAATGTATATGATTTTTATGTCTATCCACATTCATAAATGGAATTCATTGGACTTATTATGTTATGGGCGGTTCCCACTATAGACCCTTGATGCAACGGTAAGTCTCAGGAGACAATCTTCAGTCTTTGCACGAGGGTTTGAAAAAATGGTAATTCATAGTCTTCTCAAAAGGCATTGACTATATGGTTATGAGTTTTGTAATATATATTTCTATCTACATGAATCTAGTAATTTAAATTCATATTGGTTATTCCACGAGTTGAATACGCATGATTATTTTTAATTTTGGTATTATTTATTCGATTCTTATTCCGGTTATGGTATGTACTTGTTTATTTTTAGTGGAATGGGTTTTTAGTTATTCACCAAGTCTAAGGATCAGGTTTATGATATATTATCCTATATTCCTTACCCTTACTCAGTATTTGAGGTCACCTATTTTTTATGTTTAATGTTATGGGGACATGAATAAGTTTATTATGAATAACTAGTTGGGTTAAAATTAGGATTTTGGATGTTACCAATAAAAATATATTTGGTATTTCATTTCAAGTTGTAATGATAATACTATGTATGTATAATGTTTAGAATACTACAAAACTATATGGTCCTTAAGGTTTTGATTCCTTTTTTCACTCCATTGTATAAAAATAATATGCTTTATCCGAGATTTTTGTGTTTCGGTGTAATAGTTGGTATTAGAGTAATACTAGTAGAAAACATGGGAGATAGATATAGAAAATGTAGATTACGAAACCAAAAAATATGATTGACATGAAAACAAACACACTAGAGCATCCTATATTTTTGGTATGGAATTGATTATTTTGATATTATTAGAAAATAAATCATTTTCTTGATACTACTATTGGACATGGTTTTGGAACAAATTTACCTAAGAGTGAAATCATTGACAAGGTGATTTTAGATTTACCTAGGGAAACCTAGTATACGACAATAGTCCTTACTTTACACCTAGTTGGACACCCATGTGGGATATGTTTTGGAAACATCACATTTTTGTTACAAGCCATTATGATGGATTTATAGTTAGTCAAATGTATATGGTACTTGGAGTTATGATACATAAATTTATGTTATTTACTATATCAATAATATAGTTATATAGAGTTTATAACATTATAAGATAATATATTATATGGAATTGATTAGAATTTTATCCTAGTAGAATAAGTCATAACTTCACCAATTCATGTGATAAAAATAGTAAGAAGGATCATATCTCTCATGGTCTTACGCCATTGTTTAAATAAATGATAATCTCTTAGGTATCCTCAATATATGAGAAAATAATATCATTTGTTAATATGGTATGTAATTACTTCTCAGAGTCCTATGGATTTTAAGGGATGAAAAAGTAGAAGAAGATGGTAATGAAAAATATGGAAAAATGTAAGTAGGGAAAGAATGATTTTACCAATTGTGATAACTATGAAATGAATCATCGTGGTATGTGGATGAAGGAAATGGAATTTTGTAAAATTTTTGGATAAAGAGGAAACCAATTCCATAATATAAAGGGTAGGAAAATGGTTTCTAATATACAAGACTTCAACTGAATGGATATGGGACACTCTGTGGGTCAACGTCCCAAGCTTCAAATGAATATACCCCAAATGAAGTGACTAGAAAATGATCATGTCCTGATACTTACTTAGATGAAGTGGAATGATTAATATGACTTAAAAGAATCATGTCAATTGAATATTCTATCCACAATGTACTAGTTATAAGAATTATGGAATATATGTGGATGGTAATGAAATAGTATTTCATTAAGTATTTGAGGTAGTGTGGTGAATTGTACAAAGGATAAGTTACTAAGTTGAAAGTCAATATCTTGGTAAATAATATGTTTCAGGTAAATACAACCCAAAATATACATATAATTATAAATACAATTATGAATAAATGATTCATTTGGATACGTAATGAATACCCAAAAACTAATTTTTTGACTTCTTAAAAAGTGGTATATACTATCATTTATGGATTTTTGCACATTTCTTGATATATGAAATATACCCAATAGCATGTGTATGGATGAAGTCATGTTTCCAATAGGGTTTTATGGTAATTTGAGTTATTAACATATTTCAAGAGGACACATGATCTATATATTCACATGTTTGGAATTTGAAATGTTAGGGCTGCATCATGTTGATGAACAGAAAATCATGTCACAGATGCATTGAGCAGGAAGGATCATGCAGTTATAAATTAAATAAGAGATTTCAAAGACCACATGTATTTGAATCTAGGTAGAAGGTATATGATAATGATTCATATGTATTAGATCATTATCTTTGGGATTGTCAAACAAATTGTGAAATTTTTTAAGTTTATCATTATATGTGTATTTAGAGTTTAATGACACTACATGATACACCATGTTCTATGAGATAAAGTATATATATTTTAATGCACAAAAAAATATAAGATTTTGATTTAGAGATATAAAATTATTTTTATACTCTGATAAAGTGAAAGAATTCCAAAACTCTAGTCAAATAGTCTTAAACAAATGTTTTTTCTTATTATCATTTTTTTAACTGATATTGATGGTTTTTGGGTAATGTTATTTCATGTGATCATGTTATATATCACATTACATCATAACATAGTGGTTTTATTATTCTTTCCTGACTGTGTTATCCAATTAGAATGTGATGTTTTATAGTAACCAGTGAATTTCTATTTCACACTTATTAAGAGGATACTTTTACAATATTTTTGATATGGGTTTCCCACAAGTGTATTTTCAAGTATCAACAATTATCATTTGAAGTTAAATTACAAAATTTCATGGATGAAATATTTTTATGGAGGGATAATGAAACCCTCCATGGATCTAAAAATTCATTTAACATTAAATTCATTAAACACTGAGCCTCTAAATAACACATTTTTATAACCAATCCAATAAACAAATTTTTTACACTTATGTGACTATAATTTCAAAATTTTGACATACATGGTTGCATTAACGATGATTTCTAGAGTCTGATAGAAAAACATAATTTTTTGTGAATATAATCCTAAACTTATTGATAGTAAACTACCCATATGAATAGTAACATAACCTTATGAATAGATATATGACCATTACTAATAGTAACATCACCTATGAATGTATAAATAATATTTAAGAACCATATAAATGAATGGGAATATTTTATAAATAATTTACTAAGTATTCGTATTTTTGTTATTGATAAATATATTATTAAGATCATTAATTAATAAATTAAATTATTTTCATAAAATGGGTTCCCAAATAACTATTTTCTTTTCTTATGATTTTAGGAAAATATTATGAGACTAGGTAATTTTTGAAAGAATTTTAGTATGAGTTTTAAATATAAAATCATAATTTTTTTATGTAAATAAATATTTTATTTAAAAAATAAATTTCACATATTTTGAATTTTTTTGATAAAATAGATTTCAGATTTGGATTCTACATGACAAAAAATTATTACGGTGAGTTTTTTGGATAATTTTAATATGCATTAAATTTTGGTAAATAGTAAAATACGATAACTCGTCATAAATACAAAATATATGATTTATTGAGTAATAAATGATATACAGATGATGTAAGAACACTTGTTTAGAACTCAAATCCTCATATTACTAGTATTTTTGAGAAGAATCAATAATATTTTTGGTCTGGAAAAAATATTAATATAATGATTAAGATATTAAAAAATCGCTCATCTTCTCCACTATAATTTCCTCCACTCTACCTCTTGTATTCAGTCATCTACAGTCATTTCCTTGTAAATAAATTACTGAAATATTATCCCAAGAACATCTACCACTTTCAGCAGCTCTTGGCCTCATATGAAAACCAAATCCTCTCCCCTAAAGAGGCTGTCATAAAGATTAATTCAAGAGGTTACTTCCTCTTTTCAGTTATTTTACATTCTTTTAAAGTTCATTTTGTTTTCTTTTCTATCCTCACCAAACCTCATAAAAATGTTATGATATATCTAGTAAATTAAATATATTTTAATTTTTATATTATGATCATGTGATTTATTATCATCTCTCATTTACCGTTATTTTATGCTTGTAGTAAAGAACGACATCTATGATGTAAAAATTTACCACAATCAAGGATGAAGGGTTTTCAATTTCTATTACAGTATTCAATTATGGAAATGAAACAATTATTATATTTTAAATGAACAATAATATATTTAATATGTCACATATATTGTTTTGGGGACTTTTTGTGCACATTTTTTTGATTTATAAAGAAAAATTAGTCTGTTGTGTTCAAAAATAGCTAGTTAACCCCAGTAGTTATCATTAAATATTTTATTTAGTGATTCATATTCACTCCAAGTAACCAAAGGTAATTTAAAAACTTCTAGAATTATTGATGTTCAGAAATAACGTATAACTTCAATTCTAGACAACCATCCTAATTTTACATGATTCTCCGTTAATGTTTATAAGTATACCGATCCAGAAACAAACAGACCTAAAGAATGAAATTGTACCACATAACCCCTAAAAAAGGCCATGAAGGAAAATATTAAGGTTATAATAAGTCAATTACATGTAGTGGAGGTTCTTTAATTCTTAATTTATTAACCAATATTTTATCATTCGGGTCATTATGTTCTACTGGAGAACTCCTTCCGTCTTAATATAAGGGTTTCAACATCCCACTTCCATTCTTGTTAGATATTATGTATTCAATACTATTACATCTGTATGGTGTATTTATTAAATCAATTTATGATTCATATAATTATTCCCTTTATTTTAATGATATTCAATTTATCATTTAATAATTATTAATTTTGTTGCATACAATTTAATTGATTACAATGTTGTAAGTATTTTCTACCTGAACCTCCATTTTAATTCAAGTAGCTCTTATTCTATACTAACCTCAATGATAATTTAATTCATTCTTATGGACATATCATAAATTCTATGTGAATGTTATATAATTGTGTACCCATCAGAATCCAACTTGAATTTATGGTGAGAATTATATTTAAAAGGATCGTTCAAAAAATTATTCCTTAAAAACTAACTCGATTCAAAGAAGTTATCGAATTATTAACTATTATGATGTTAACAATAAAAAAATTTTATGTCATATTTTTCATTATAAAGTATAAAAAATTTAAATTAAAAAAATATTTATATATTTATTCTTTTATGAAACGAACCATGAATTTTCAATTTAATATCTATTTAATGAATTTCTTAAACCACACTAAATTGTTCTTATTCTCAATATTCATAAAAAAGACTTTTTACATGTTTTCAAATTAGTGGGACAACATTCATGCCTCAAATTTAATTTCAATGTACTTCCATTTTCATTCATTGGATATACATGTTTTGAAAAAGATTTATGAAAAATACAAATGATTTTCTAAAAGAACACTTCATTCCAATGTAAAATGGATTTCCCTCACCACACGTTATCTTTTGTGAGATATATTCCTTGTTCCCAAATTATTACAGAAATTTTGTGTATTTTCATCTCCTTGGTATATCATATAATGTCTCTTCTTGTACTAATGATATTAAAAGGGATATTTATTTCAAGGTTTCATGGTGGTATGGGTATCATTGGATTGTTGAAGGATTATTTTCTTATGAATTTTTCAATAGTCTCATTTAAAAGTATCATTATTTATGTCAAAATACTTTGATGAATCTTTAATTTCATAGTTGTTTATATCCTATGATATCAGTTACAAAATTTGTTTTTAAGGGTTTCTGGTTTGTTTTAATGTGAATGTCCTATCGCTATTACATTCACCATATTCCTCAGAAATATTAATAATTATGATTAATTACTGAGTAATGTTATTTAAATTTCCTATGTTAGTTTCAATATGAATGTATATATTGTTTATGCATATCCCCTTTCATAATAAGAATGCATTAGACTTAGTATATTATGGGTGGGACCCACTATAGCACTTCAATGCATCGTCAGGTCTAATGAGACAAACTATGGTCTTTGCACAAGGAATTTGAAAAAATGGTAATTTATGGTCCAATTATGAGGCCTTGGTGGTATGGTTATGATGTCTGGAACATGCATTTCCATCTTTATGAAGCATGTAATTAATGGTTAATGTGGTTATTCTACTAGTTGAATACCCATGATGTTGTTTTATTATGCAATTTTTTATTCAACTCTTATTCCTGCAATAGTATGTACATTTTTATTTAAAATGTCATGTGTTTTTATTTATTCACCATTACTAATATTTATATTTATGATATCTTATATTGTATTTCATACCCTCACTATGGATTGGATCTCACCCCATGCTTAAGTTTCATTTTTTCAAGGCGTGATGAATTTTATTATGAATGACTTTTATGGATAAATATAGAATTGTGGGAGTTCCCAATAAAACTTATATGCTATATTTCATTTCAATTTGTTATGTTATACCTATACACATATTTTTTTTTTCTGAGATGAATAATCTACTTGGTCCTTTGGGATTTGATTCCTTGTAATCATTCCAATGTATAAAAATAATTCACCAGCTCCAATTATCTAGTTTTTGGGGATACAATCATTCCAATGTAAAATTATCATTAAACATGATAAAAAGATACAGGATTCACAACAATAACATCAAAATCACAACCTGTCAAAGAGAAAAGGATTTTGTAAACATAAATCTGAAGAAATAAAATTAAAATCGTAAAAATATTACCCATGAATAAAAAATATGTTTAAAAAAAAGATAATTTTAAGAATACCCCTATAAATAAGAAATTTCAATGGAACTATTAACAAATTTCCTAGAATGGCATGAGTAACATCAACATATGTCATCATAGATAGAAAATAATTTTAAAATGTCATTAAAAATAATTTATAGTATAAAATATACATTATTCATTGAAAAATTATTTTTACTACATAAAACCAATTTTAAATCATTTTCATAAAAAATACCTACAAAACATATCAATAATACTAGAAATTACTTTGAAATTTTTTAACGTATAATATAAGCTTCAAAACGTTATAAAATAATTTTCATTGAAAAGAAATTGAAAACTATAAATGAAATCTTGAAAATGTTTTGAAAATCATAACATTTATTATGAATTGAAAATTATAAATGAATTGTGAAAATGTTTTCCAAACCTTTTTACCTCACAACATATGAATGATTCTTATAAAAAAAATTTAAACCCATTTTAGTTAAAAATAATTAAATAAGACTGAAAAAAATTTGAAACAATTTTCCATAAAATCATTTAAAATATCATTAAAAAATCAGAAAAAAAATTTATTGAAAAATTATTGAAATTTTTTAAATTATTATTTAACTTTCATAAATTCATTTTATCAAAATGTTGTTTTAAATGTATTTAGATTGCTGACTGAAGAGAGAGTGAATTCAATCTTCAAAAAAATAACATTCTTAACTATCATATGTAGCAAATAGGGATAAAATTGTACCAATACATGATTATATTTTGAATAAACATATGATAAGAAAATCATGAGTTTTCAAGAGTGATTTATCTTTACATTTCATTATTTGAAGCAAAATCATAGACAACCATGAAATCTGTTGTGATTGTTTCAATAACTGTATAACATGGTATCCCGAGAACATAATCTCTGTGTAAGAAAAGGAAATTCCATTAATCATAAAATACCCTGAAAAAAATTATATTCATGAGATAACATGTAATATTGAAGTATATGCACCACTAAAAAAAATTTGGTTCATAAAAAACATGGTTTTCAAACAAGGTAAGTTGAGACAAAACAATTTTACAGATTTGGTATGTCATTAAAATAAACACAATTAAATAATTATAATATAATTGATATTTAAATTAAGATAAATTTAATTATATGATTCATTTTATAACATAATGTTCATTATAAACACTAAACAAAAGGAATTAGTGGTAAATAAATCATGTATCTCACAAATAAAAGCAAGAAGAAATCTACCATCCTTATGTCTTTAGATAGCTTATACCCATTCTAATATCATGATTAATAAATATATTTTTATAAAAAAATATATCAGAATAAATTATTTTTCTATCCAATACATAACAAGGTTTTATTATTACCTCATTTTACCCACATGATTACAATCCTATGTTATGGTTTGACTTCAGATAATATTCACCTTGTTCTCTGTGTGTGTATTAATTTGTTATATCATTGGTTGTTATACATATATATATTTTATAGAATGTACATGATGAAATAAATATAATATATTTTAATTATAAAATTTTTATAATAAACTATACAATATTTAAGTAATAAATGTAATCTTCCATTCATGGAGAATGTAAGACGTACGTACACAATAACACAGTTTTCCTTTTTTTGGTCCAATATAATAAATGATTCCAAATGACATGTGATTACATATATATATATATATAATTATTTAATTATAATTATAATATCATATATATCATATATGTTAACTAATCTAATCATTAATACGTTTCATTTAGTGTGTGAATGAATCACATCGTTTTGAGGGGCAGTAGTCCACACTTCCTCAAATGAAATTATCATATTTATACCAAATGGAATGTATAATGATATGTTATTTAAATGGATTAAATAATAATTTTTACATAATAAATATAAAATATAACATATAAAAATAATTTTTTTATCAAAATGACCACCTTGAGTGGCTGTAGTGAAAATGAACAATCATTGTTTTGTGAAGTGGTAGTTTATTGTACACATAGAAAATATGTTCGTTAACAATTAGGTGTAGGTTCATGTATGTTTTGGTTGAACAATTAGAATAAAAAAATTCTAGTTTATTTAATATATGAGAATTTTTAAACAATAATTTAATAAATTAGAGGAGTGGGGGGATAAAATAACTAGAATAAAGGAGCTCGAAAGAACTCATTACCTCTTAATCAGGTAACTCATTTTGGTTTGTTCCAAAATGATTCTTTTTATTTCTTTATACCCAAGGGGAGAAGTATACTAATATGGTGGAATTTTTTGATGTGTATTGTGAATGTATTTCTCAAACACATTTGGTTTGAGAGGTGTGAGTAATAGTTAGAGGTGATGGATTTTTATAAGGTCGTAAAATGACAAACTATGAATTTTCCGAAAACAAGTTTTGTGTATCAACACTTATACCTATAATGTCCTAAAAATGAAAAAAAATCTCAATAATATAATATTCTAGGATTATTCATGTCCATAAAATGGGTTTTGTAATATTTTCATTGCTATTTCGATTCTTAAATATATGTTCTATTACATTGTTAACCAAATATTTCTCTTAATAATTGTAATTAAATTTAATCAATTTCACTAGTATTTATGGTCAAATAAATTGAAAATATTATACATTTTATATTATTATGATTCCAACTATGGAATCAAAATTTTCAATTTATAATCACAGAAGTGAAATAAATTAATTTAAAATTATTCCCGCAGACGGGATAATAAGGTTGGTTTTTTTAATTTAAATTGATAAAAATTTCTCTTTTTTATAAGAAATTTCAAATTTAAATTGACTAAAATAAACAAAATTTGAATATTTTTTATAATTATTATATAATTAAAATATACATACAATTTTTAAGATAATTTAATAATATAAATGAATTAAATGAAAAAACAATTCTGAAATGAAATTCAGTATTTTTATCAATTCATTAAAAAATGAAACCTTGTTGAAAAATAGGTACAAATTATCCTAACTAATTTTTTGTGTTTCAATATCAAATTTTAAGTTAATTGCGACATATTAAATCGATTAAAGTGCCAAAAATTATATTTAAAATTCATTCTCCATTAAATATATTTAAAATAACCATTATAAAAAAAATTTATGCATAAAATTTGGTTTTTTGTTATCATAAATATATCAAATCTATTGCATGAATTTCAAAAAATATATTATCAATATATAAAAGTTAAATTTTATTAATATCAATCATTTTGAGTAGTAAATTTTATTTATTAATATAAACTGTATTTTCATATAAAAATGCAGGTTTATTAAATCATTCACATTTAATTCACTTGGTTTTAATATTTATTTAAAATAATTATGTAAACAATGAATTAAACTATACATATTCATAAGTGAGTTAATCCTATAATATTAAATTTAATTTACATTCCATATAATAGTAAAAAAATCATATTTTAATAATGAATCATTGTTTGGTAACTCCCGGGCTGGCATGTTACAAAAGTCATCATTGAAAGTCAGTCTTGACTGCAATGCGAGCTACCATAGACATTAAATGTAGAGAAAGATAACATTTCTGTTGTTTATAATACACAATTTACTTCAAATTTCATATAACACAAGGAATAAATACTGATTTAGTATAAAAAATAATCTCACTTTTGCGTAAAATGAAAAATACAAAAAATGAATAAATTAATTCGAAATAAAATAATTCAAAACCTATTGTGTTGTTACAAAAATTATATTTCCATGACCATTAATAAAATTTTATAATAATGATGGGTCCATATACACCATAATCAAATTAAAAAAGTCTATCAAATAGATTCACCTCAAAAAACTGTGGATGCCTAATGGGTCTATCTATAGCATAGACCCACCCATTATTTCATGTCCAAATCACTCATCATATAGAGAATTATTGTTTTAGTTAATGAATAGTGAACTTTATGATCAAGTGTCCACATAGAGTATAGAATGAATATTTGTCAATATTTCACTATATAATCAATCAAAAATAAATTTAACACCATATATTAACATTGAATAGT
Source organism: Viscum album (assembly GCA_963277665.1). Taxonomy (NCBI): domain Eukaryota; kingdom Viridiplantae; phylum Streptophyta; class Magnoliopsida; order Santalales; family Viscaceae; genus Viscum; species Viscum album. The sequence continues at coordinate 244,210,352 of OY728122.1, read as the reverse complement.
GTTAAATTAATGAATGTATCAGATATATAAATAAGATTGATATTTAATCAATACATAATTTCCAATGAAAATTTGAAACAATAAATTTATTATCACAAGATAAATTTAACAATAAAAAAATTAAACATTAAATATGAAGGTACCATATTTTAATTAAGAATACATGTTAAAAAAAATATATTAATATATATATATTCATGTAAAATAGATAAAATGGTTAGTATATATACATCCTAAAGATAAAAAGGTGAACATTAACAAATATGTCTCAATAAAATTAAAATTCGGATTAAATCACTAGCATCAAACATACATATTGTTGATTGTGATATAAAATCTTATACATTTATTTTTGACATGATTTTAAATTAGAAAAGAAATATATTTATATTTATTATATCATATATGATCCAATTATAACATTTTAACATCCGTTTGTAAATAATATTTCAATACCGTCATTGTTTCAGGAGTTCATTTCAATATTTTCTACTATATATATTGTCATTAAAGTTTTTTTCTTATGCATAATATATACTTACATCATCTCCATAATTATATTAATTTTATATAAATCACTATTCTATTAGATATAATTTTGAATCAACATTGAAATTTGAACCTAGATAATGGATTACATAACTTCATGGAGATAGTAGGGCATACGTACGTAAAACATATGTTAGAATTTATTTAATGGGTGAAAGGGAATGGAAGTTGGTGGTATATTAATTTTAGCTAATAAATATAATTTCATATATAAAAATTATATTAACTAAATTTATTATTATTTTCTTTCAAGTAAATAATAAATGAAAAATGTGGGACATAGCATTTTTAATGTTTTAGTCCGTTGTACACAAATAGAAAAGATATCATATTTTAAAAAGGACTAAAATGTATAATGTATAAGTGATATTTGAAATTAATATAGTGTAATAATATCATATATTTAATATTAATGTTTCAAATCCACCATTATATATTTCCTTGAATAATTGTGATGGAAATGAATTACATCATATCATGAGGAGGAAGTTCTCTACATATGAGATTGATAATTTTTTTTTGGTTTGATGGAAGAGGAGATGGAAATTGTATTTCCAGCATCATTTTAAAATACTAGTATATTTAAGATACATTGTTTATTGTATAATATAATTTTAATTTGATTTATTGAATGATTAATAATAATAAAAAAAATTATATTTATTAATGTTCCCTCTTCTTCAACATGTTATATAGAGATTGCAACAAAATCCTTCATTGATTGGATTTATGATCTAATAAAGGGATATATAATTGTGTTATTTTAGTAAAAAAAATATTTGGGTATGGATTGTTAAATAAAATTTGAATTTTTAAATTGTAATATTGTAGAAGAGTGGTGTCCGTTTTCTGGTTGGGGAGATAAAAAATGGAACTTTTCAAGATAATCAATCAGTCCCTAAGTATAATAAAACAATTCCTCCATAATGCATAATTCTAGAAACATGGATCTTATAGGGTCAAAATATGACCATACAATTATATATGGAGAGTATTTAGGAAATTTTGACCATTATCTTCATTGTTTATCCCCTATCAAACCCATTTTACATTAACTATAGAAATAAATTTTTAATGATTTAACTATTTATAATGGTAAAAATTATTTAAAAATTATTAGATCATATAAAATATGATGATTCCAAATATGGAATCTATTTTTAAAATTCAATTAAATTATGTTTAATGATACAATTTAAAAATATACATTTATTGGGAATAGAAAACCAGGCTTATAATAAAAAAACCCGCATTAGTATAGAATTTCATCATATCTATATTTAGTATAAAATTGAATCTGATGAATTTAGTTTTAAATATTTAAATATAATTTCAAAATTACTACATTTAACTAAATTTTAATTATTGTTTGACAATGTAAATTTTTTGAATGAATATTTTTTTAATGTAGAATAAAAAATCTTCACTATTCATCACAAAATAAAGCATATAAAAAAAATAAAAAAATATCTATATGATAGTTTTTATATTCTAATTTCAAAAGTGAAGTAATTTTAATAATATATTTTATATATATAGTGAAATTAATTTTAAATTATGTTCACCAAGAGGGACTAACAATCCTTTAAAATAATATTGTTTTTCCTAAAACATTCTTATTTCTATTAAATGACTATAATTTAATTTTTAATCATTATATAACCATTTTTTTATAATTTATGAATTATAATTCATACTATTCAATATACTCACTATTTTAAAATTTTATACTATAATGTGGTACATATTTTTAGGTCCACTAGGATAGATACCCTGAGAAAGAGGGGTGAATCTAGGTATGAAAAATTAAGACAACTGCTCCTTTTGATCTTGTTTTGTTGTTATACAAAACCCTCTTCTCTCTCTCCTTGCCACTGCAGATTATGAATCAATCTTAGTGCATTCACATGACCCAACAATTTTACTTGGTTCATGTTCACTGGGCTATGTCCATGGAGCATACAACTACGATGTTTTGATGCTCCAAATCCCATATAAGAACACTACTCTTTAATAGTTTGAAGTGGACTAACAGTCCATCCTGGTTTACGACCACTCACAATTTAAGAACTCACTGCTCTCTCGGCTGAAGTGATATCACTAATTCCTCAGAAGATGCACTCATATTTTAAAGACATGTAGTTCCTTTAATTATCTTTAATGAATTCATCCTTCACTGTTTGTAGATGCTCTTCTGAAATCCAATTTTCATATACTGATAAATACCCCTTTATCACGGGTGTACTGGGAAACATTCAACTTTTATGCAACCCTAGAGTGACTTGTGGGAACCATTAACAAGTGTTTAGCCTCTTCCATTGTTGCGAAAAATCCCACTTTCACCCCAATTTTATACTTGTGATCCATTGCTAGTGGCCACAGCTGGCGTACCACTTCTTGTGCATCACTTCTTGTGTGCCACTACTTACACACCACCACATGGAATACAATGCTTACGCACACTGCATATGCGCCACTACTTTTGCGCCACTACTTGCGCACCAACCTACTTGTGCTCCACAATAGGTGTGTGCCACCCTACTTGCATGCCACAATACTTTCATGCCATAATAATTTCATGCCACAATACTTCCATTCCACAATACCTTCACAACATTTCAACTTGTACGATCAGAGCTTAGATTTTTTGTAACAGCTAAGATTCATTACAAATGGGGATGGGTTGACCTCTATTTATAGCCATTTTGGGGACCCTATTCATGAGGTGCACCACTCACCTTGTAGGCCACTTTGTGACTTTCGCAACGCTCTGTATCTTTTGTTCCCATCATGACTTGCATGCCCATTGCTGACTTGCACACATATTATTAAATTGCACATGAATTAATGACTTGCGTACATCTTTTTCACATGTGCGCCACTTTTTTAAATTTGCCCCATTTTCTTTCGTTAGTCATATTTTATTTGGATGATCATGAAATATGACTCGTGCGCCCCTTAATGACTTGTGCAACCCATTATGAATTGTGCCCTACTTCATGATTTATTCACCACGTAATGACTTGTTCTCTAATTCTTCACTAGCGTACCATTTTCATTGCTTTTTTATAATTTGATGTTGGATTTTGAAGTATGACTTGCACACCACCATATGACTTGCACTCCACATGAGGACTTGAACACATCATAATGACTTCAGTGCCAATTCTTCACTTGTTCTCCTCTTTCCATCCTTTTCCATATTTTGATGTTTGATTTTGAAGCCTTCCTAGTGTGAAATATTAAAATCATCTTCTTTGACAAAAAACAAAATTACCTCTTTAAAAATTATTCAATGATACGATGATGGATTTTTTCCCAAAATTATTCCCCTTTGGGTTTGTTGACATCACTTTCTTAATTAAATACCTCATTTATGGTTTCATCAATCAGTAACCACCATTTACTTCTTGCGGTTCTGATAGTGATCAACGATTTACTCAACACATACTCTAAGCCCACATGAGAAATGCTTGGTGTGAGAAATAGAGTATAATTTAAAGTTAAAAAATGAATCACTTCATTACTGACAGAAATGTTTTAATCCAATCAACTTCTTTCATCACAAACCTCATTTTTCGTGATATATTTTCTTTGACCTATCACTGATAGAATCATTATATATGAAACTCTCCCCCTATCTAATTTATCTCCCCATAAATCATTGCTTTGCCCCTATCTAACTGCTCCACCTTTCAGCTTCTCCCCGTGTCTATGACTTATACATGTTCTCCCTTCCATAGCCATAGTTTCTCCCTCTCGAGGAGTCAATATTTCTCCAACTTTTTCAATGAACCAATATGTCGCTTCTAGTTTGTCTGAGACATTTGAAGTAACACATATTAGTACCATAGATAAAAAAACACCATACCTCTAATAGTGGGGTAAGGATCCCACATACTCACATTTTCATGTGTGGAGAGCCAGCTGAACTCCCAGAGCTAGTCGATGCATCTCAAAAGAATCTATGGATAAGGCCTTTGTTAGAATGTCTGCGACATGTAGTTCTGCAGGAACATACTCCAACTTCACAATTCGATGCTCAAATATTTCATTGATAAAATTATTATTTTTTTAAATGAGCATTTTTCATTCAGTGATGGATGTGATTTTTTTCTGATATTTATAGCACTTGATTTGTCACAATGGATTCTGATTGGAGGCTTCACTTCAATGCCTGAATCATCAAGCTACTACTTCATCCACAATAACTGTGTGCATTCTTGAGCGATGGAAATATATTCAACTTCTGCGGTTGTCAATGAAAGGAAATATTGCTTCCTTCTGATCCAAGAAATACATTATCCACCAAGATAAAAAGCACCTCCTGACGTAGATTTCCTATCATCAGTTGAACTGGCCCAATCTACCTTAGTATATCCCAATAACACTGAAAGAGATTTGTCATTATATATCTAGGTGAAATCCATCTTTCTCGGGATATACCGAAATATTATTTTTACTAAAATTATTTGTATTTCCTTATGATTTCATTTATATTTCACTACTTAGCATGTGTATAATACAATGCAAGGTCTTATCATGGTCAAGTACAATATACATCAAAGGATTTCCCTATATTCTATGATATTAACTGCCTCGCCATCCTCATATTCAACCTGTTTCATCCGGGTAGCAAATGGATCCTTCATCTCCTAGGAATTTCCTATTCCAAATCTCCTCATAACATAATTAGAATATTTGGTTAGAGAAAGTAAAGTTACATTTTTTCTTGTGACACCTGTAAACCAAGGATAAATGTCAGCACCCTAATCATTGACATTTCAGACTCACTTTTCTTGAATTGGGAAAACTGTCTACACTACGCTTCATCTGATCCATATAATATTATGCCATCTACATAAACTATCACCATATTCATTTGATTATTTTTGTGGTTGAAATAGAGATTGTAATCAACCTCACCAATTTGAAAACCATGATTCTTAAAATACTAATCATGCCTTGAGTACCATGCTCTTGGTGGTTGATTCAGTCCATATAATGCCTTCTTCAGCCAACAATCATTGATCTTATCCTTATTAATGATAAAACTATCTGTATACTCAATATAATCTTCTTCCTCTAGAATCACTTTCATGAATGGAGATTTGACATCCATCTGGAACACTTTGAACTTTCGTTGCACTAAAATGGCTAGAAATAACCTAATTGTCTCCATCCATGCTACCATTGAAAATGATGAATCAACATTAATTCTCTCTATCTAGGAGTATCATATGCACAGTTTTCATGAATTCTTTAAAATAATTTTTCTATAATCATTCATCTTATAGCGAAAGACCCATTTAGTCTCGATGAAATTTTTAACAGTTGGCCTCAAAACAATCTCCCACATCCGATTATTCTCAAACTGATCCATCACCTCATTAATAGCCCGAATTTAGTTTTCACCGTCAATTGCCTCATAAAAGCATTTAGGATATACCTGAGATAAGAAAGATGTCTACTACGGTGATTTCATTCTTCCTGTCTAAACCAGAGCTTATTTATCACCAATGATATTTTGACTATCAATTTCAGCTCGACTCCATTGCTTCTATGTAGATACATATTTTTCTTCTTCATGCTCCATATCAGTATCTTCATCTGAATTATCATTAGAAACTGATGCTCCTCCTGCGTTAATTTCCTCCTCATCACTTTCATCATGAAATTGTTCAATGTGCTATTGAATTTTCTCATCATTTTCCAAAAAAGTGAAGTCATTGCTATAAACTACATTTCATAACCTTTTATTGAAGAATTTAGATTCTTTAAATTTTCCGGAGTAGCCATGGAATATTCCTTCATCTCTTCATGACTCAAATTTTTGGTTGCTTTCTCTATAGAGAATAAATCCATTATTACCAAAGATTAAAAAGTACATCACCATTGGATTCTACAGGTACCACATATCATACAAAATTTTTCCTACCATTGGACCCAACAATGCCCTGTTTGATATATAGACTGATGTCAATACTTCTTCCTTGAAACTTGATTCCTTATCCTTTGTTTCTCGAGATAGTCATCCACATGAATGTTTGTGAATTCTGTACCACTGATAGTACACAAATTCATAATTTTTTGTCCATGCATCCTTTCACTCTCCCTAGTGTACTATTTTACGAAGCTGAACACATCATACATATGGGAAACAGCTAATACTCATGCCATTATGATCAAGTTATCATTGAAAATAATATAGTCTCTCTTTCTGTCAATTTCTCTTGGTTTGATAGGCCCACAATCATTAGGATGCAACAATTCGAGCACTCTATTGACTTCCTATTTTTATGCCTTATATGTCTATCTAATGAGATTCCTTTGTTGGAATGAATCACAACAGTGAGTAAAATCACATGATATCTTTGGGATGTCTCATTATTCATCACACTTTACCATATTATCTAGGGATTGTTGGTATAAATGACTATGTCATTTATTTCAAAACTTTTATTCTTACTCTCTAGACCGAAATCACAAATCTTCTTCTCCACTTAACAGGTAGATATTTCCCTTTGTTCATTTTCCCTGTAGAACCACAATCTTGTATCATACTCTAATAATTCAAATCATCCTATTAATCCATATTAAATGTCCGGAGTCACATAGTTGACTAACACTGAGAAAATTGTGTCCAAGGACATCTACTACTAAGACATCAACATTTATGATATCTTATCCCCTAAACTTGGACTTTACGGAGCCAATAATTTTCAAGTCTTCATCGTCTCCAAACTTGAAAACACCTTATATCTCATATTTTATGCATGTAAGAAGATACTTAGTACCAGTCATGTGAAATGTGAAACCACTATCAAGGATCCACACAAAAAAATTGTCTAATTCATTAAGGGAAATTTCTGCTAACACTACATTCTCATCCTTTTTTGTATTGGATCATATTTTTTTTATTCTCCCTCGGAATAGATTGATACTTCTAATATTTCTAATATTATGATGGATTGACTTCATCTTGTAATGATGAAAATCTATTTATCCTTTTCAACTCACCTGTTGGTTAATTGATATGCTGCATGGGAACATTTTGATTCTACATTCAAAATTTCATTATTGAAAATTTGGTAAAACATGGATATTTATAATAATTTACTATATGTAAAGACACATAATTTCCATGTAATTTTGTTTTGAATATATGGGAATTTTACAACTCCGTGAAATATTACGGCGTGCGATTCTGAGGCCCGGAATGATCCTTCAAACTTTTGTTAAGTTTAAGTTAACGTGCCTAAGAATTTTTTCTGAAAAATTTTATAACACATAAAAGGTTACTCAAATCAGAAATCTGAGGTCACAGTTGCACTCAGGATGGTGGGTTTACCCAAGGTGCGACTTAAGATTAGTCAGCACAGGCCTCCTGTGAGAAAACCCAAAAAATGTCATAATAGAAAATAAAATAATTAATTTACAATTATTTTATTGCAGTTTTCATAACATCGAAACATTAAATCGGATTGAAAATTTGAGTGTACTGTTTGATTCGTTGGGGGAATGTTTTACCTAGGAATATCCTAACCTCGACCGGCGTGTGTCGAGGGTGACTGATAATGATTTTCCAGTCTTTTTATTCATGTATTTTTAGTAAATGTTTGAGAAGCGTTTTATAACATTTTAACCGGTGCTCAGAATTGAAATCTGAGGGCTCCCTTGAACTCGCCGAGCCAGTATTTTCATAAGGAGACATTCATCGCAACGACAGATAGACAAGGGAAAAAGTTTGTTTTTTCGGTTTTTGTGGAAATAATAAATTAAAATAAACTTCATATTATTATATTTTGAGAATCCATGTGGATATTTCAGGTGGGGTCCACCACAACGAAACCTCTATGTGGAAGTTGGATGTGGGGACCACCAGACCTTAACCTCCCATTAGAGGTTAAGGTAGTTTGGACAACCCAAACCATAACCTCCATTGAGGGGTTATGGAAGTGTGTACCACTCGGGATGAAACCCAACTTTTAATTGGGAGAAACCCTCAACTCCCACAATTAATGAGGGAGAGCCTATTGACCTCCTCCTCCATAATTGGGCCAATGCACATACCAATACTATTTCAAATGCACCACATCATTTTCGCCAATGTAAATTAATTGGATTTCCCCTTTTTAAATTAAGTAACAGCTTCGTTGGAATTTAGGAAGGTTCCTAATAAATGAACTGTCATAAAATACAACAATCTTTACCTACCTCCCCCCTCTCATATATATGTGGAGCTTGGGTGGAGGATTGGGGACGGCTTCACCAAGTGACGAAGCGCTGGTAATGTGACACGACACCCAACAACTAGTGGATTACGCTCTCCAATGAAGAAGATTTTCTTCCACAAAGAACGCTCCACCGACGAAGAACGCCGATGAGGAACGACTTCGACTACAAAGAACGTCTTCGACTTCGACTTTCTTCCTTGGAACTTCCTCCCGCGTAGGACATGTTCATCTATAATGAATCGACATCCCCCTTCTCACACCAACATCAACCAACAATGATCAAGGTAGGTGTTCGTTCATTATTTGATTAACACATCCCATGATCTACCCTATGTTATCTTTGTGGGATTGGGAATAGAAATTATCAAGGGATTATGAGAATTGAAAATATCTTCTATACAAGTTCTTTTTTATGTTCTTGGTAATCCTCATGTTATTGATCTAATGCGGTGTGTTCAGGAAAAAAACATGGAATGTCCTCTCCATGACCATTGTGTTGATTTGCGGTGTTCATTGAAATAGGCGAAGGAGACAACGTCGTTGAAGGCAACGAAGGGGACAAAGGCAATGATCGCGCTAACAACAGCCTTTGCAACCCGCGCCGCCCCCGTGAAACTGCGGCGCTCCGTCTGAACCAGCATTCGCCCGAATTGGCCTTCGTCGCCCTGGGCCGAACCGCACCACCCACAGACTTCCAACATGCACCGGTTGCACTGCCGGCCGGCCGCGCCTCCCGCTGGCTAAACTGGCCCGAGCCGCGCCGCACCCCGGTCGTGCCACACCCCAGTCGATCCGGCCTCCCACCCCCTCGTGGAACCCCGTCCGAGATGGCCTCCCATGCCCCTAGCAGTGCCCCGGCCATGCTGGCCTTTTGTGCCCCTCGTGGCGCCCCTCCCAAACCGTCCTCTCACGCCCCTCGCGATGCCCCGGCCGAGCCAACCTCCCATACCCCTCGCGACACCCCGTCCGCACCGGCCTCCTATTCCCCTTGAGGCGCCCCATCCCACCTAGCCCACACCCTTGCGGTGACCTTCGGTCCAGGCCACCCACGTGGCGCCCTCCTGGCCGAACGACCCTCACGCCGACCTGCAGCCTGTTCGCACCCTCTTGGCTCTCTGCGGCCCCTCTCGGCCTGCTGGGCTAGGCCCAATGGATCATGCCGAACCCAATGGGATGGCCCGCCCAATGGGTTGGGCCAAACCCAATTGGTCTGCCTAGACTGGAATGGGATGGGTTGGCCCAACAGGGTCAGACTGGACCCGGGCCTACTACGACCCTTTATTTTTATATATTTTGTCCATATCATTGGAACCAGACGTTTGTTTGACAAACCGTCAGAGCCGCCGGTAATCTTGGAATGTGGAAGTCCCTTTGAGTAAACCCCACTGGAGTTTGAGGTATAATTTAGATACGGTCAGGATGGATCGTGCAAGAATCCAACTGGCCCCCGGAACTCTTTGGCTGATAACTCACAGACCAGGCGTCCGATTAACATGCTGTCAGTTGCGCTGAGACAACTATGACGTGGTGGGCCATTGAGATTCTTCATCGGGGACTTAATGATAGTTGGAGTATCAACCAACAACACATGGAGCAGATTCCTCACGTGAAGATTTGTTAGAGTGCAGAGACCTAGTAGCTGGCTAAGACATGACGAATGTTGACTGATTGACTCGGAGTGACACGACTAGCCCCGTGGGTAGCGCTTGGTTGTGGTGGCAGACCCATGGCTGATGAGCTCCTGGTTGTGGTGGAAAACCCACGGTACTCAACAGGAGGATTACCACTATAGGCTATGAGGGGGAGCGTCTGGTTGTGGCAGCAGACCCACGGTGGGGAGCACATCTGTGTGATGCAGTAGAACCTTGATACTCGACATGAGAAGTACCTCAGCAATCCATGGTTAGTGGGAAGATCACTTGTTGTCGTGGTAGGCCCAATGTATTTGACAGAGGAGGAGTTTTCCAGCAGTCGTGGTTTCGATAATGTGAATAAAATCCTGGTTGTGCTGAGTCGTTACTTTTGTTTTTTCATCATGACTATGATGGATCACTTGATAACATAGGTATATGTATGAGCATACAACTAAGTAATGTTATCAGTTGATTTCATGATTTTTGGTTTACCCTTGTTGGATTTTTTGAGACCATGAGGGTCTCGTGGTCCCTACTGAGTAACATTATACTCACCCCTGGATGGGTTATGCCCTCACCTTATTGTGTTGGTTGCAGACGATGGACAGCGCTGTCTGAGGTTAAGAGTACTAGGATAGGACAGTACCTGGAGGTGGACCTTACGACGAGTTGATGCACGGTGGAGGCTGATGGGTGTAGAGTGCTGAGGATTCTATTTGCACCTACCATTCAGGTAGGAATCCTCGAGGATGACCGAACAACTATTTTTCCTTCAGTAATACGTGTACTTCTAGTACCTTGTACATTATAGTAGGTCTTGTATTTCCGGACCCTTTTACTTTTCAACACTATTTTTTACTATTTACTTATTTTTTTGTAGTCCGCTGTGTGCTCTGTTGTGTGCGTTTTTAGGTTTTAAAGGCAATACATTACCAGTTTTAGGGAATTACGACTCTGGTTCTAGACACCAGCCCCTAACTTATGTAAGGCGGGTTTGGGGTAGTCACAACACGATCCCGAGGGGACGGTTCATGGGAAATTGATATTAGAGGAATCAATTCTGCTGCCGAACATAGGACTCTGATATTTTCTGTGAATAAATAGTGTTAAGTGTGGTGAGTGTGGTTTTAAGTTCAGGGTGTCTAGTGTTGGTGTGGCGGCCAGCATATCCATACACCAAGACCTTGACTTTTGATTTCTGACTCGGTGAATGAAAACACTCACTACATGTTTGTTTTCATTGTGATTTCTTATGTCATATCACCAGGTAATCTCACCATGTATACTCTTTTGATCATGTCACATATGTTTCTATCCGAATGGGTCCACACAGACAACCAGTTAGAGTTCTGAGAGTTGTATGCACTAACATCCCACCGAGTGACGAGGCTGATTAAGCTAGAATTTTCACATATTATATAATTTATTTTAATGTTCTAAATCCCACCAAAGTGTTATTTTGTGGGAAATTGTCACATTTTTATGTTTTAGTGGTATTTTGAGCTCAAATGCAAAAATGGCATAATTTTGGTGTTTAACTGATTTATTTTTCTTCTGTATTTTGTCCATAACATTTTCTAAACTAACCCAAATTGTGAAATTACATTTTTTAGGTCTAAATACATCATTGGAAGAATATAAACCTTTTGGAGGCCTAGATTAGTCAATAATTTGGAGGCCCAAAATCAGCTCATAATCCGGACCTCGAAAACTGTGTTCAGATTTAGAATGTTTTAAAGATGAGATTTTATCTGAAAGCTGACAGATCCAATGGATCTAATATTAAACATGGAGCAGGAAGAATGATTTATGAACATCTTTCTTTAAGTAGTCCACGTATGAATCAGATGATTACAAGGTCTTTAATGCATGGGAAGTTGGAATTTTGGAAGACAAAGAGTCACCTGGACAGATTTATGTTTCCACACCAAAACTGTAATAAATCCATCATACATGGACCAATATGTCTGAACATTTGAGGAGGGACGCGGAAGTCTATTTGGAACAACTTTCAAGAAGGGACCATTAAACAATTCTGTCATTTAGGGGGCCTAAAAGTTGATGCAATCCGTAGGGCCGAATTTGAGCGAGATTTCTTCACTTATTTTCTCTATAAATTTGTACCTCATATCCCTTTTACAAGGATAGCCATTTCATGGGAGAAAGGTTGATTTTTTCTTCTGTAATTGTTCTTTATAGTTATAATATATATTAGTGTATCTTTATTCTTCTTCTGTTCATTCCTTATTTTCTTTGATTTCATTTATTTTATGTGTTTCTCCCCCCATTCTTCATTCTAACTCCATGTTTGTGGAGAGCTAACCCTCACTGTTGTTCGAGGGGGAAGTGATGGAATTTTAGTTCTATGTTCTTTAATGATTTATCATGTTTTATTCTAAGTAATAAGTAGTGGTTAAATGATTGTGGTGAGTGGTTTCCCCACTTTATCTACCATTGACTTCTTCATCCTCGTTTAATATGTTTTCTTCCCATTAATATCCAATTTAATCAATCAGTGGATTTTGGATTTGGAATTGATGTGGAACAGATTAATCCTAAATGTAGAGGTCTCGGTGTAGGGTAATATATTTGAAACGAGAGGGTTTTTAGTGAAATGTCTTGATCTCCACATTGAAAAAATCGTTGATAAATATTTCGAATAACAGTGATAATTCCACCGCGAAACCCTAAGAACAGTGGTTTTCTTTGACTAACTTATTTTTGTCATTTCTTCATTATAATTGTGTTTTATATATTTATATATTTATATTATATTTATATTTTCTTCATTTCAATTCCCCCCATTTATATTAGTATCATATTTTATATTAGTAAGTTTATAATAGTGAGAATAGGAAAATAGTGCGTGTTAGCGGCTTCCTTGTGATCGACCCTAGTGTGTGCCACTATGGTACATTATTAGGTAAATAATAATTTAATTTCATTGTGGTTCATGAAAAAACCATTCCCATCAGAGGCTCTGGTGCATGGCCCACAAACTATGTTGGCACCTTCGGGTGGTGTACCAGCAGCAGCACCACCCATTGGGCATCAGATACCACCAGCCATAGTGGAAGATAGAGCATACCAACATAGTGTGTTGAAGGTGTTATAGAACTAGATGACTCTGATGTTTCTAGGTGTGACATATTCCCACAAAGTTGAGGGCTGGATGGAGGTGATTGCTAGAGTTTCCCGCCTAGTTGAGACACCGGTAGAGAAGACGATGATCTTAATTGGTAGTCCTATTCAGTGAGTGACCATGAGGATGGCCCATTTAGTGATGAGGCTTCGGTACATGGAACGTTGCCTGAGATAGTACCTTCAGGTAGTGTGATAGATATATCACTACCTATTGGTCAGTAGTTACATGAAGCGGTACCGGTCGAGGACACATGTAGGCTTAGTGCCTTACACATGTTTCAGCATCAGATACCCCTTATGTTCTAAGGAAAGAACAAATCACAGGTGGCTGATAACTAGCTATTGGATGTAGGTAAGAGTTCTCTATATCTTCTACTCCTTCAACAGGATGACATGTCGGTAGTTGAGTATTCATCGAGGCGTACCGATCTTTCCCGGTACTCGATGAATATGATACAATCAATACTTCAGTGCTCGAACAACTGAGCGAGGTATGTTTAAAAGAAATCAGAGCCAAAACTATTCCTCTATTCATTCCTACATATGTTATGGTGCAAGAGATAACCTTTTTGGTTGAATGTTATTAGTGGGAATGCTGGAAACTGGCTCCGGTCTCAGAGACTTGGGCCTGTAAAATGTTTCGAGAAGAAGTAGTGTTAGGGACAGATGAGTTTGTAGGGTATTAGACGTAGAAGCAGAGCTAGGAGAGAGGCATGAGGTGATGTAATTTTCCACATGTTACAACCACCACCTTTATTGTGGACCTCACTGGGCTCAGGGAATTGGAGGACATTGTAAGAGAGTAGTTGATTGCATTCAAGTAATGGGACCCAGGGGATCTAGGAATGATTCGAGGTATGGTCTATGTCTACTACTAGATGATGTATCAATAGAAAGAGGTACCAATAATTCCTTCTTTCCAAGAATGTTGTCTAGGACCTAGAGTTTATGGTTAAACTGTTGACAAGACCCTTACGTCTGGAGACACCGTTGGGAGGAGACTCGATAATCACACAAACGACGAAAGTGTTATTTGACCATTGAGGCGAGAGTTTTGGTTGGAATCGCATGGTAGCTGCATTGTGGCCATAAGAAGGTATTTTGGGTCTGGAATTGAAATCCATAGTTAACATTCAGATTGACTGTATTAGGAAAAGATTTTGTGGGTTATCTACAACATTTGGATGGGGTGTTCCTTGGTTAGTGAGAAAAAGAAAACAAAGGAAGCACAGAATAAACTCATGAATAGGAGGGTGCATCCAATCACTCGTGAGTCATCCAAACTCACCCTCATTGAAGCAGATGTTGACGTTGAGATTTTCTACACTCCTAGGAAGGGGAACAAGGTACCAGACACACTCAACATTAGGTTTAGACTACATCTGCTATGTGAGGTGACAGTGCAGCTTGCCGCTTTATAGATATATTTTGTTGATCGAGAAGGAGCAGCTTTTTTCAGTCTCTTACAGTCAATCCCCCACTCCTTCAGCATGTAAGGGAGTCACATCCCAGAGATACTGACAACAAAACACGACGTTCTCAGATATCCACAGGACATGCACCTAGTGGATTTTTTTATGGTGGGGAGCTCGTCATTCTCTTCAGGGGATGTACCATGGTACCAGTGTCACTTCAAGAGGATGTGTTGGGGGAGTTCCACTTATCCCCTCTATCTATACATCAAGGTGTGTAGAAGAAGATCTAGGACCTTCCGATGACATCACTAGTGGTTGAGAATGAATAAATCAGTTGCAGAGTTTGTCTCTCGGTGCCTCACGTATCAGAAAGTGAAGGCGAAGCATCAAGTACCGGCAATCATGGTTCTGCCTTAAAGGGTCCCAGTGTGGAAGTTGTATGGGATATCCATGGACATCGTGACAGTACATCCACATACATCTAATGGACATGACTCGATTTGGGTGATTGTCGACCGACTCCCCATGTCGGCCCACTTCCTACCGATCAGAGAGTAGGGTTTAGTAGAGAGCATGGGACACCTCTATGTGCAGGAGATTGTGCGGCTACATGGAGTACCTTAAAAGATTTTCTCCGATCATTAGGCACTTTTTACTTCTTGGATATGGAAGGGTTTGTATGAGGATCTCGCGAAAAAACTTTGTTTGAGCACAACCATTCATCCTCAGATGGATGGCCAGACTGAGCGGACCATTTAGACCCTCGAGGGAATGTTACGTGCCTATCTCCTAGACTCCGGTCACAGATGGGAGGATCACTTACCTTTGGTGGAATTTTCATACAACAACATATATCACTCCACCATAGGGATGAAACTTTTGTAGGCATTATATGGGGAGCTTTTAGATCACCTTTGTGCTAGACTGACCTATGGGAGTCAGTACTATTGAGACTAGAGAAGGTATGGGCTACCACAGAGAAGGTGGAGATCATCCAAGAGTGGATGAAGACTGCACAAAGCAGGAAGAAGTCGTATGTTGTCAGGAGACAGAGACCTCTGGAGCTTGAGGATGGCGACCACTCCAATATACAGGTCTCACCCTGACAAGGTCTACAAAGATTTTGCCGAGGAGACTAGTTATCTCCAAGATTCATCAGTCCCTTTCAGATTCTCAGTAGAGTTTGTATGGTGGCTTACTGCGTAGGTCTTCCACCCTAGTTTCACCGAGTGCAAGAAGTCTTCCATGTATCGTAGCTGAAGAGATAAATGCACAACCCTTCTCACATCATCGTCTACAGTGAGTTGGAAGTCGATGATGGGGTGACTTTTACATAGGTTCCAGTAGAGATTGAGGATCGATAGGAGTGGGTCCTTCATGGTTGGTTGATACCTCTGGTGCATGTTCGCTGGCAGCACGATAGCCTCGAGGAGAGCTCATGGGAGCGGGAGGCTTAGATATGTGCTCATTACCCCCACTTGATACCTTAGTTTGATTTGTGGATTATGGGTATGTAGAGAATTGAGGTGGGGAAAATGTAACGACCCTAAATTTTCATGTAATTTGTTTTAAATATATGGGAATTTTACATGTCCGTAAAATATGACAGCGCGCGATCCTAAGGCCGGGAGTGCCCGAAATGATCTGTCAAAGTTTTTTTTAAGATTTAATTAACATGATTAAGTTGTTTTACTGAAAAAGTGGAATAACTCTTAAATGGATACTCGGATCAGAAATCTGTGGGAACCATTGCACTAAGGATGGCGGGTTTACCATGGGTTGAACTTATGATTAGTTGGTGCAGTGCTCCTGTGAGAAAACCCAAAAATGGGATAATCATAAATAAAAAAATTAAATAAATTATATTATATTTTAAATTCTTATAACTCACAAACAGTAACTCGGATTAAAAATCTGAGACCATTGCTAAACTCATGAGGGTATGACTTCTTTAAGTAGATAATAACTTTCGTTGGCACAAGCCACTAGAGAAAGTTAGTTTTTGGGATTTTTGTGGAAATAATAAAACAAAAATGAACTTCATTTTATTTTATTTTGAGCTTCCATGTGGATATTTCAGGTGGGGTCCACTGGAACTAAACCTCCATGTGGAAGTTGGAAGTGGGGACTACCAGACCATAACCTCATGTGAGAGGTTAACTTGGTGGGGACCCCCTGAACCATAACCTCCCATGAGAGGTAATGGTTGTGGGGACCACCCATGATGAAACCCCCCTTTTAACTGGTAGAAACCCTCAACACCCACAATTAATGAGCGAGAGCCTCTTGACCTCCTCCTCCATAATTGTCCCAACACACATACAATTAATCTTGCCAATGCACCACATCGTTTGGGACAACGTAAATTAATTGGCATGCCCCTTTTTAAATTAAGTAACAAAGTCATTGGAAGATAGGAAGATTCCTAATAAATGAACTATTATAAACTCCAATGATCGTTACCTAGCTCCACCCACTCCTATATAAATGGATCTTGGGAGGAGGATTTGGGATGGATTCACCATGTGACGATGCACTGGTTAAGTGACATGACGCCCAACACGTTGAGGATTGCACTCTCCAACGAAGAACGTGTTCTTCCACAAAGAACGCTCCACCGATGAAGAATGCTGAAAAGGAATGCCTTCGACTATGAAGAATGAACTTGACATAGAATTTCTTCCTTGGAACATCCTCCAGTGTAGGAAATGTTCATCTACAACGAATCAACATCTCCCTTCTCACGCCAATATTAGACAACAATGATCAAGGTAGGGGTTTTTCCATTATGTGATTAACACAACCCATGTTGTACCCTCTTTTCCCATTCCAGGATTGGGAATAGAAATTAACATGAAATTATGGGAATTGGAAATATCTTATCTTCTCATTCTTGTTTATGTTTTTTGAAAACCCCATGCTACTGCTCTAATGCGGAGAGTGTGGGCTAAACTAACATGGCCCGCTCTCTCTGTAACCCTTGTGTTGATTTGCGGTGTTCAAGGAAACGAAGGAAGGCAACAACGGCGTTGAAGGCGAAGAGGGAAACGAAGGAAACAACCATACAACCCGCGGCCTCCACAACCCGCGCCGCCCCCACGACACTCTAGAGCTCCGACTGAAGCAGCCTCTGCCACCTCGGGCGGAACTGTGCGGCCCGCCGGCTCTAACCACCATCGGCCGCACCGGTTTCCTGTTGTGCCACCCTCCAGCCAAACCGCCCCGAGCTGCGCTCCACCACGGCAGTGCCGCGCCCCGGCCAAGCCGGCCTCCCATTCCCCTCGTGGTGCCCCAGCCAAGCCTACCTCCCGTGCTCCACATGGTGATGCTAATGCGTTATCCTCCCATTCCCATCGAGGCGCCCTGGTTGAGCCGACCTCCCACACCCCTTACGGTGCCCCGGTCGAGTCGGCCTCCCATGCACCTCAAGACGCCTTGGCCGAGCCAGACTCCCGCACCCCTCGCAGCGCCCCATCCGAACCGTCATGCACCCTCATGGTGCCCTTCGGGCATAGTCTCCAAAGCAGAACCCTACTGGACAAACCACCATCAATCCGACCCATGGCCAGTCCGTGCCCTTCGGCTCTCCGTGACCCCTAGTGGCCTACTGGGCTGGGCCTAGTGGGCGAGGTCAAACCAAACGGGTATGCCCTCCCGACGGGCCAGGCTAGACAAAACGGGTTAGCCCAGTCTGTATAAGGCCCCAGCCTTAAACCTCACTTAATCTTGAGTTATTACAAGATTACACATTGATGATCTTTTCAGGTTTAGATTTTTAGAGAATTAGATCATGATACTTTCATTACGTTCCACATTTGCACAATGTGGTTACATAAAAGACAGGATTCATTTTTCCCATCAACGGAACCATATTTAAAATAAAACTTGGATTATTTCTTGACACATCCTTGACACTATCATCACATCATGTACCTTTCCCTTGACCTTTGAAAAACATTTCAAAAACTTGGGATAAGTATAAAAAGCTCAGTAAGGGTTATAAAATATGGAAAGGAAACATGAGTTCATATATACATAATAATGAAATCATACTTTACCCATAAAATAAAGGCACTTTAACATTCCTCATCAAACCATGAATAAATCATAGAAATCATAAGACATAAAGGTAACTTGAGGCATTCATAACATTCTTACGTAGGGATTAACCCTCTTGGTTACCTTTGGAATACCCATCACAGTATATTCCCTAAATCGCTTCGGAGAAGCCTTAACGTTTCACTCCTTCACGTTACCCAATGCATTGGAGAGCTATTTCGGGCTCACCCACCCTTAGTTTATCACGGAACTACCCGTTTTCATAACAATGCCCAAGAACCATAACATAAATGTATCACATAAAACATGCATAAAGGAAATATAACATTTCCACATTTCTATCACAATATAACATTTTAGGATATTGAAATAATGAATCCATTAAAAAAACCATTTTCAAAACCATTTAAAACATTTAATAAAGAGATTTTTGAATCAAACTGTCCCATACCACCTTGATGCTTTTAACATTTTAAACCATTAATATCCATATAAATAAATCCTTAAAACCATTTTGGAAACATGGATATTAATAAGAACAACTCATTAAAACATTTAAAGCGATATTTTTGTTAAAGGGGTTTTTACCAAAATTAGAGACACTTGAATACAATAATTGAGGAATAACATTTAATCAGAACTTTATAATATCATGAGAATAAATGGATTCATGATATAATATTCCAAAGGACTGTATATACACTATATAAGAGTGAATTGGTGCATGACAACAATGAAGTCTCAATAGGGATGTAAAATGTGATGAAACCCCTTATAAAGAAGGTATCCTTAAATTAAGGATAAATCAATCTCAAAATTATGTGTGACAAATATAAATAAACCCAATATAATTGGATATTAAGTGTAAAAAAATAAAAGGTCATTCACACATATTCAAAGTATGACATATTCAATAACAACATGTTGAACCCAAAAAAATCGAAATTGGGTTAAAAAGTTCCCTTGGTAAAATTCGATAGCCTAACGGCGTCACTTTAAAAATTCAGAAAATGAGTTGATAAGAGATAGAAATAGAATCTCATCACTTGGACATAAAATTTACATCAATCAGGATATAGAATAACATATCCCAATATAATAGTATGTGAATTAAAAGACATAACAAACGATTTCTTTTAAAAAAAGGAGGGTGAAAGGTTCCCTTACCGACTTGGGTAACTTTCGAAATGTACACCCCATTGAGGAAGTGTCATACAATGAATATGTAAATACCCATAAATGGAATTATATTACAAAAGGAGTGTAATAATGGGAAGTACATAAACCACTCAAAGGAAATTGTGGCAAATGTAGCATAAATCTCACGGGAATAAAAGTGAGATGAAATATCTCTTACGAAAACTCGGCAGCCTAACAGCGCCACTTAAAACTTCCAAAATGGATTGATGATAGGAAATAGGGTCTATAATCACATAAACATAAAGTTTAAAGGATGAGGAATATAAAAGAACATCCCCCAACATATCAAATTAGCGCTTAAAATAAGTGACATAAAGGAGAGTACTTAAAGAGAAAGAGAGAGGTTAGATATCTTACGAAAATTCGGCAGCCTAACGGCGCCACTCAAAACTTCCAAAATGGATTTATGAGAGGAAATAGGGTCTCTCATCATATTAACATAATAAGAAAAGTATTATTAATATAAAAGAACATCCCAATTATAAGAAATATGAGCTTAAAAGGAATGACATAAAAGAGTGTACTTTAAAGAAAGAGAGGTGTAGGATCCCTTACCTCGGGTCCGACTTGACTCGATCGTTCTTTAATCTCCTGAATAATAAACTTGTGTTAATTTCTACTTGTTTTAGAAAATTTTTCAAGATTATTATTCCTTTTATATCACTTATTTCCATGTTATAAACACTATGTAATCATTAAGTTAATAATGATTGTTTTGTCGATATTTGGTTCTTAAGTCGAAAGTGGACTTCTTACAATTACATGTTGTTTGTGTGGTCAAAGGTTCTTTATATCCAAAATGAAATTACTGATTTGGATATCATATATATAATATATATCCAGCATAAACATGTATTTATAGTATCACATAATCATTTAGAGGAAAAAAATGAAATGCACCGTTCATGGAGAAGGTAAGCCGTACGTACGCATGAACGCTACTTTCATTTCTATGTCGTATTAATGGAATTAAAAATATATGAGAGGTATGTGTATTTTAATTCCAGAATTATATTAATAATTTAGATGTATCATACATCATATATATCCATTATATATATGTACTTATAATAGTACATAATATTTTGAGATAAGAAATGAAATGTACCGTTCATGGAGACGGTAAGCCGTATGTACGCATGAACGCTACTTCCCTTTCTATTTCATATTTAATGGAATAAAAACATAATTATACATAATATTATTTTAATTCCAGTATGGTATCACATATAATATCATTAAATATACCCTTTATACATACCACATATGTTAATAACAAATCAAATCACTTTGAGGGGGCGGTAGTCCGCACTTCCTTAAATGAAGATATCGCGTTTACCCATAATGGAAACCATAATGGTATGCCCAAAATTTAAAATACAGAAGAATAAGGAAAACATAAACATATTATATATCATATATAAATATATTGACGCCTTAATGGCCACCTTTGAAGGTGTTATATAAGTGTTGAACAATCATCATTTCGTGAGGCAGAAATTCGCCATCCATGGAAACAGTATGTTCTTTAACCATTAGATGTAGGTGTGTGTAAGTGCAGATCGAATCCTTTTTATAAAAAAATCCTAGAATATTGAGGATACTGGAGTTGTTACAAAAGAAAAGAATAAAAATAGTTTAGTGGGTTGGAGAAGCAAAATAAAACAAAAGGACTCAAAAGAAGACATTTCCTTAAAATCGGGTAACTCCCTTTGGTTTGAGCTCAAGGGCTTCCTTGGGAA
Source organism: Viscum album (assembly GCA_963277665.1). NCBI lineage: Eukaryota > Viridiplantae > Streptophyta > Magnoliopsida > Santalales > Viscaceae > Viscum > Viscum album. The sequence continues at coordinate 244,188,372 of OY728122.1, read as the reverse complement.
GACTTCTGCCCAAAGTGAGGCTTCAAGGAGTAAGAGAGGGATGTGGAGAGACAAAACTGGGTAGGGGATGGCCGATCCAAAGGCTTTGGGAGTGTGGGTAAGGAGGTAGAGTAGGGGGTCTTTTATAGGAGGAGAGGAGGGGCACTTTTGGAAAGTAAAGAAATATTACATTATTTGAAAATGAGTTTCGGATTTAAAGGGTCCCACATTGATATAATTCTAGGATAAGGTGATAAGGTTTAGAAATCCACCCATCCAATTGGTTTTGGATGTGTCTAGGTCATAGATTTTACATTATCTTTCCATTTTGTTTAAATCGTTAAATAATGAGGTCATCGCTGCATCATCATGATGTCATAAATAATTTAATTTATTTAGTGTATAAAAATTATAAAAAAACTATCATGATGTAGGAAATCGTTTTAGCTTTCCAATGACTATTTATAATCAAAAATCTGAATTGTATATCCCCCTGTAACACTTGTTTTAGTAAAACATGGCATGTTTGTGTTATTTTTACTTTAACATTAAATAAAAAGATATTTATGTCATTTTCCAACCAAAGTGGCTCCATGGGGTCCCCAAGTTGACCCATGGATTGTATTGGTCGGCCATGACACATCCAGTGAGGTTAGGAAATGTTTCTAGTTCATTTAATATTATTAAAACATTATGTTTACCTTAAACTACACTAATTACCTCTAATTGCGATTAAAACTTAATAAGTTACTATTCACCAAAAAATTATTTTTATCCCATTGAACCAAATTTTACTTCTTAATGACAACCATGTATGTCGGATTTTTTGAAATTCAAAACACAAAGATGGCAAAATTTCATTTAAATGGAAAAATCATTTTTTATAAGTACCACTTAGTGGTTTCAATATTCATGAAAAATTGATGTTTTTCAGAACAATCCCAAAAATTCACCATAAGCTATATTTGATATTCAGAATTCAAAAATGAAGTCTATTTTACAAAATTCAAAACATATAAGTCAGATTAATTAATTTAATAATAAATTCCCACTGTCAAAGCAAATAGCGTGTTTTTATGAAACAATAAGTATCAAAAGATTGACACTAGTTTAAGTCTGATTTCAAAGTGAAATTAATTCCAAAGACCACTATTTGACTTAATGATAAAAATATATTCTAATTTCACTTTAAAACCAATTAAAAAGATAATCTAATCAGATAAATAAATTAGATTAAAAATAGGTTTTGAATTAAAATACAACATTTTACACTATTCATTGAAAAAATGAACTTTATCAGAAAGATACCAAAAATTTACACAAAGTAAATTTTGATGTCCTGATTCTTAAGAAGGGTTTTATTTGGTCCAATAGAATGTATAAGAGTGAACAAAACTATATTTAATGACGGTTTTCCATCAAAAGGTGACAAGTGAACCTTTAGTGAAAACTAGGGCATATACGCCTAAAATTGAATTCTTTCCGTATTTTAAGCCTTTATCTTTTATTGGATAAATGTAAAAACATTTAAAAACATGTATAATAATATTTTAGTTATTTCTATCCATTCCCGCCAATAAAAGAGCTACATGTTAACTACCATTTAAAATAATATTATTTTATTTTTAGAGTGCAACGTAAGATTCCCAAGAAACTCGTTGTTGCGTGTTGGGTACGCCATCAAACATAGCATCCCCTTTAAAGTCATATTAATACTTTATTCACAAATATGGATAAATATGAAAATGTCATATTATTTATTTACCTGGGGTGTTACATCCTTCCCCCCTTTTGGGAATTGCGTCCTCACAATTTTAAAATTGTGCTTGAAAACATCCTTGAAAGTCCCACATCGGAACAAGAGTCGGTAAAACAATCACTTTAAAATAAATAAGGATAAGTACAAAGGTCACCCGAGTTAACCCATACTAGGATTCCAAGTATGAAAATATGGACATGGAGGAAGAAACAAAGGGATGGAGAGAGATAGAAAACATGTGTAGGAGAAAGTTAACCACGAGAAAATCACAAACATGTGATGGGTTAAACGGTGTTGGGTTCCCCAGTAGGAAAAGTTAATAGACAACATTTTTGTTTTAAGTTGCTTTTTATTGAGGAATTTATTCATAAGGAAACATAATCACTCATCATGTTGACTTTCAACTTTTACTATATTCCTTAATCAAACTCATATTGTTTTTCAAAAGACGAGTATTTAAGGAGACTTGTTCACATTAAGAGTACTATAATCAACTTCTAGAGAATCACCTAATTCACCAAAGAGAACTATATACATCCCATGTCTTTAGGATTTAACCAAAACCAAAACCAGAAAGGTTAGTACAAGGTTAGATAATCCAGAAAAGGATAACCCTTTATAAAAAGAAAATCTATTCTTAATCTCCAAAACTTGTCCAACAAAACCCAAAGTTCAACGAGGACCATTTGTCCATAAAATTATTCAAAGTAAACCAAACTAAGATTGAAACCCAAATATTTGAAGGTTTTAGTCACATAGTCTACCAAGTTAAATCGTAACATTTATCTCCAAACAATATCAGTTGCTCCTAAAGTCTCGTATTGAATAGTAATTAACCAAATCACATATCCTCCATGATAGGTTAATCATTTTCATAAATAACCCAAAATCAAATTACTCTTAATTCATAAAATCATCTAACTAAAAAGAATCGGTCAAACTAACCAGGGACATCACGTAGTCCAGTGGTAGGTGATAAATACCAGTCGCACTTTGGTTGTGGGTTCGATTCCCGCAGCTTTGTCCTACGTGACGGGTTGTCACACGGTCTGCGTGTTGTCCTTTTTCCAAAACTATATAATTCTTAAAAAATTCCCCAAAATGAGATAAAATATTCAAGAATAATCATAACATATTTTATCCTCATGTTTATCTTATTCCATTCAGTTTCCATCATATCATAGAGTAACCCATAATTACCAAAAAATTAAGGATCATATAAACCCTAATGGTTACCTTAATAATTATTACCTGAATTTCCACATCGAGTTGTCCATCTCGTACATGAAGCATTATAGAACTCACCAAGGTTGAAGTGGTTGATCATGACTCCTTGATAGTTGGTTTATAACAACTATGAGATTCCTCATTGAATCCCCCATCTCATCCAGTATCTCAATCAGAGAACCACCACAGTTTCCTTCAAACCCATTGTCTCTTTGGTGCCTGCTAGATCCATCCATTTACTAAAACCAAAAAGGTCAGTGTGAGTATATCAACATAACCATCATGTACTAATGAGGAAGATAAACACTAAGATATACTTACTCATTCACTTTATCTAAAACTAGTACCCTTTCTGAAATCCTAATCATTATGGTAATGTCACTTATGCTTAAAAATACCCTAACCTCTAAAGTTATCTAAACCGACCTCTGATACAAACTATAAGGCCCCAACCTTAAACCTTACTTAATTTTGAGTTATTACAAGATTTAAAATAGAGGATCTTTTAATGTTTAGAGTTTTAGATAATTAGATCATGATACTTGCATTACATTCCACATTTAAACAAAGTGGTTACATAAAAGACAGGATTCATTCTTCCCATCAACAGAAACATATTTAAAATAAAACATGGATTATTTCTTGACACATCCTTGACACTATCATCACATCATGTACCTTTCCCTTGACCTGTGAAAAACATTTCAAAAACTTGGGATGAGCATAAAAAGCTCAGTAAGGGTTATAAAAATATGGAAAGGAAACATGAGTTCATATATACATAAGAATGAAATCATACTTTACCCATAAAACAAAGGCACTTTAACATTCCTCATCAAACCATGAATAAATAATAGAAATCATAAGACATAAAGGTAACTTGAGGCATTCATAACATTCTTATGTAGGGAGTAACCCTCTTGGTTACGTTTGGAATACCCATCACAGTATATTCCCTAAATCTCTTCGGAGAAACCTTAACGTTTCACTCCTTCACGTTACCCAATGCATTGGAGAGCTATTTCGGGCTCACTCGCCCTTAGTTTATCACGAAACCACCCGTTTTCATAACAATTACCAAGAACCATAACATAAATGTATCACATAAAACATGCATAAAGGAAATATAACATTTCCTCATTTCAATCACAATATAACATTTTAGGATATTGAAATAATGAATCCATTAAAAAAACCATTTTCAAAACCATTTAAAACATTTAATAAAGAGATTTTTGAATCAAAGTGTCTCATACCACCTTGAAGCTTTTAACATTTTAAACCATTAATATCCATATAAATAAATCCTTAAAAACATTTTGAAAACATTGATATTAATAAGAACAACTCATTAAAACATTAAAAGCGATATTTTTGTTAAAGGGGTTTTTACCAAAATTAGAGACACTTGAATACAATAATTGAGGAATAACATTTAATCAGAACATTATGATATCATGAGAATAAATGGATTCAAGATATAATATTCCAAAGGACAGTATATACACCATATAAGAGTGAATTGGTGCATGACAACAATTAAGTCTCAATAGAGATGTAAAATGTGATGAAATCCCTTATAAAGAAGGTATCCTTAAATTAAGGATAAATCAATCTGAAAATTATGTGTGACAAATATAAATGCACCCAATATAATTGGATATTAAGTGTAAAAAAATACAAGGTCATTCACACATATTCAAAGTATGACATATTCAATAACAACATTTTGAACCCAAAAAAATCAAAATTGGGTTAAAAAGTTCCCTTGGTAAAATTCGACAGCCTAACGGCGTCACTTCAAAAATTCAGAAAATGAGTTGATGAGAGATAGAAAGGGAATCTCATGACTTGGAAATAAAATTTACATCAATCAGGATATAGAAGAACATATCCAAATATAATAGTATGTGAATTAAAAGACATAACAAAATAAGTCTTTTAAAAAAAGGAGGTTGAAAGGTTCCCTTACCGACTTGGGTAACTTTCGAAAAGTACACCCCATTGAGTAAGTGTCATACAATGAATATGTAAATACCCATAAATGGAATTATATTACAAAAGGAGTGTAATAATGGGCAGTAAATAAACCACTCAAAGGAAATTTTGGCAAATGTAGCATAAATCTCACGGGAATAAAAGTGAGATGAAAAATCTCTTATGAAAACTCGGCAGCCTAACGGCGCCACTTAAATCTTCCAAAATGGATTGATGAGATGAAATAGGGTCTCTCATCACATCAACATAAAGTTTAAAGAAAGAGTAATATAAAATAACATCCCCCAACATATCAAATAAGAGCTTAAAAGAAGTGACATAAAGGAGAGTACTTAAAGCGAAAGAGAGAGGTTAGATATCTTACGAAAATCCCGCAGCCTAACGGCGCCACTCAAAACTTCCAAAATGGATTGATGAGAGGAAATAGGGTCTCTAATAATATTAACATAATAATTATAGTAGTATTAATATAAAATAAATCCCAATCATAATAAATATGAGCTTAAAAGGAATGACATAAAAGAGTGTACATTAAAGAAAGAGAGGTGTAGGATCCCTTACCTCGGGTCCGACTTGACTCGATCGTTCTTTAATCTCCTGAATAATAAACTTGTGTTAATTTCAAATTGATTTAGAACCTTTTTCAAGCTTATTATTCCTTTTATATCACTTATTTCCATGTTATAAACACTATGTAATCATTAAGTTAATAATGATTGTTTTGTCGATATTTGGTTCTTAAGTCGAAAGTGGACTTCTTACAATTACATGTTGTTCGTGTGGTCAAAGGTTCCTTATATCCAAAATGACATTCCTAATTTGGATATCATATATATAATATATATCCAGCATATACATGTATTTATAATATCACATAATCATTTAGAGGAAAGAAATGAAATGCACCGTTCATGGAGACGGTAAGTCGTACGTACGCATGAACGCTACTTTCATTTCTATGTCGTATTAATGGAATTAAAACATTATGAGAGGTATATGTATTTTAATTACAGAATTATATTAATCATATAGATGTATCATACATCATATATATCCATTATATATATGTACTTATAATAGTGCATAATAGTTTGAGATAAGAAATGAAATGTACCGTTCATGGAGACGGTAAGCCGTACGTACACATGAAGGCTACTTCCATTTCTATTTCATATTTAATGGAATTAAAACATAATTATACATAATAGTTTTTTAATTCCAGTATTTTATCATATATAATATCATTAAATATACCCTTTATACGTACCACATATGGTAATAATGAATCAAATCACTTTGAGGGGGCGGTAGTCCGCACTTCCTTAAATGAAGAATTCGCGTTTACCCATAATGGAAACCATAAAGGTATGCCCAAAATGTAAAATACAGAAGCTTAAGGAAAACATAAACATATTATATATCATATATAAATATAGTTACACCTTAATGGCCACCTTTGAAGGTGTTATATAAGTGTTGAACAATCATCGTTTCGTGAGGCATAAATTCTCCATCCACGGAAACAGTATGTTCTTTAACCATTAGATGTAGGTGTGTGTAAGTGCATCTCGAATACTTCTTATAAAAACATCCTATAATATTTATTATACTGGATTTGTTAAAAAATAAAAGAATAAAAAGAGTTTAGGGGGTTGGAGAAGCAAAATAAAACCAAAGGACTCAAAAGAAGACATTACCTTAAAATCGGGTAACTCCCTTTGGATTGAGCTCAAGGGCTTCCTTGGGAAGACTTCTGCCCAAAGTGAGGCTTCAAGGAGTAATATAGGGAAGTGGAGAGACAAAATGGGCATGGTTTGGCCGATCCAAAGCCTTTGGGAGTGTGGGTAAGGAGGTAGAGGTGGGGGCCTTTTATAAGAGGAGAGGAGGGGCACTTTTGGAAAGTAAAGAAGTATTACTTTATTTGAAAATGAGATTCGGATTTAAAGGGTCCCACATTGATATAATTAGAGGATAAGGTGATAAGGTTTATAAATCCTCCCATCCAATTGGTTTTGGACATGTTTTGGTCATATAATTTACATTATCTTTCCATTTTCTTTAAATCGTTAAATAATGAGGTCATCGCTGCATCATCATGATGTCGTAAATAATTTAATTTATTTACTGTCTAAAAATTATAAAAAAACTATCATAATGTAGGAAATAGTTTTAGCTTTCTAATGACTATTTATAATCAAAAATATGAATTTTATAACCCCATGTAACAATTTTTTTAGTAAAACATGTCATGTTTGTGTTATTTTTTACTTTAACATTAAATAAAAAGATATTTATGTCATTTTCCAACCAATGTGGCTCCATGGGGTCCCCAAGTTGACCCATGGGTTGTATTGGTCGGCCATGACACATTAAATGAGGTTAGGACATGTGTAAAGTTCATTTAATATTAGGAAAACATTATTTTTACCTTAAACTACACTAATTACCTCTAATCGCGATTAAAACTTAATAAGTTACTATTCACCAAAAAATTATTTTTTTCCCATTGATCCACATTTTACTTCTTAATGACAACCATTTATGTCGGTGTTTTAAAATTCAAAACAAAAATATGGCAAAATTTCATTTAAATGGAAAAATCAGTTTTTATAAGTACCACTTAGTGGTTTCACTATTCATCAAAAATTGAAGTTTTTTAGAACAATCCCAAAAATTCACCATAAGCTATATTTGACATTCAGAATTCCAAAATGAAGTCTATTTTACAAATTTCAAAACATATAAGTCAGATTAATTAATTTAATAATTAATTCCCACTATCAAAGCAAATAGCGTGTTTTTATGAAACAATAAGTATCAAAAGATTGACACTAGTTTAAGTCTGATTTCAAAGTGAAATTAATTCCAACGACCACTATTGGACTTAATGATAAAAATATATTATAATTTCACTTTAAATCCAATTCAATAGATAATCTAATCATATAAATAAATTAGATTAAAAAGGGGTTTTGAATTAAAATACAACATTTTACACTATTCATTGAAAAAGTGAACTTTATCGGAAAGATACAAAAAATTTACACAAAGTAAATTTTGATGTCATGATTCATAATAAGAGTTTTATTTGGTCCAATAGAATGTATAAGAGGGAACAAACTATATTTAATGACGGTTCTCCATCAAAAGGTGATATGTGAACCTTTAGTGAAAACTAGGGCATATACGCCTAAAATTGAATTCTTTCCGTATTTTAAGCATTTATCTTTTATTGGACAAATGTAAAAACATTTAAAACAATGTATAATAATATTTTAGTTATTTCTATCCATTCCCGCCAATAAAACAGCTACATGTTAACTACCATTTAAAATAATATTATTTTATTTTTAGAGTGCAACGTAAGATTCCCAAGAAACTCGTTGTTGCGTGTTGGGTACACCATCAAGAATAGCATCCCCTTTAAAGTCATATTAATACATTATTCAAAAATATGGATAAATATGAAAATTTCATATTCTTTATTTACCTGGGGTGTTATAGACTAGGTCGGTCGGGGTCGGTCCGACAGTGTAGGACCGGACCCAGGCCCACTACGGTTGTTTACTTTTCTTTCTTTCGGCCATATCTTTGGCACCAAATGTCTGTTTGACGAACCGTCTTTGGCGCTGGTTATCTTGGATCCTGGTAGTCCCTTTGAGTAATCCCCAGTGGAGTTTGGGGTATAACTGAGATACGGTTAGGTTGGATTGTGGATGAATCCAACCGGGCCCCTGGGACTATTTGGCTAACAACTCACAGACCGAGCGTCCGATTGATGGCTCGTCAGTTGCATTGAGACCCATATGAAATTGATGACTTTTGAAATAATTTTTGTGGGACTTCATGATAGTTGGAGTATCTAATAGTAGCGCGTGGAGAATATCCTTACAGTGATGAGTGGGTAGAGTGCGGGGAATTAGTAACTGGGTCATACTTCATAACTACTGACCGATTGACTTAGAGTGACTAGACTAGACCAGTGAGGAGATCTTGGTTATGGCGGTAGATCCATGGTGATGGAGTGCTTGGTTGTGGAAGCAGACCCGTGATACTCAATAGGTGAAGTACCTCTACAGGTTATGAGGGGGTGCACCTAGTTGTGGAGGCATACCCAGGGTGGGGAGTGCCTCTATGTGATACAACAGACCCATGGTACCCGATAGGAGGAGTACCCAGTAGTCCAAGGATAGATGGAAGTGTGTTTGGTGTTGCAGCAGGCCCACTGTAATTGACAGAGGAGTAGTTCTCCCGTAACCGTGGTTTCAATAATTTGAATAAAATCCTGGTTGATCTGAGTCATTACTTTTTTGTTTTCTTCATGACTGAGATGGATCACTTGATAACTTTGGTATATGTATTGGAATATACCTAATTAATGTTATCTATTGATTTCATGCTTTTTGGTTTATCCTTATTTTATTTTGTGAGACCTTGAGGGTGTTGGTGTCCTTACAGAGTATCATTATACTCACCACTGCACGTGCTATGCCCACACCTTATTGTGTTGGTTGCAGATGACGGACAATGCTGACTGAGGCTGAGAGTACCAGGACCTGACGTTAATCGGAGGTGGACCTTACGACAAGTCAGTACACGGAGGAGACTGACGATCGTGGAGTGATGAGGAGTCTATTTGTCCCTACCCTTCAGGTAGGAATCCTAGAGGATAAACCAATAATTGTTTTTCCTTTCTTCATTTGTAATTGTACTTCCAGTTCCTTGTACATTACAGTTGGGCTTGTATTTCTGGTCCCTATTACGTTTCAACACTCTTTTGTTATATATTTTACCTAGTGTTTTGTATTCCACGGTGATCTCTGTTGTGTTCATTTTCAGGTTATAAAGGTAATGCCTTCCCATTTTGAGGGAATTACGTCTTCGGTGTTAGTCGCCACCCTTGGCTTATGGATGGCGGGTTTGGGGTAGTCACGGCACAGGCCCTGGGGGACAAGTCGTGACACTATAAATGAAATGAATTAATTTTAACTATATTTAAGTTTTATAACTATTTTGAAAATTTTATGTATTAGGAAATATTTAGTGGATGATGGAATTACTTATGTATGTAATGAAGTTTTTAGTTCTTTTTGGAAAAACAATTTATAACAGATATTCATTTAATGGATAATGATGAAAACATCAATGAAAAACCAAAGGATTCAATTTTTTCATACCATATAATTTAATTTTTCCCCTATATATTTGGTTACCCTAAAACATTTCATTCAATTAGGGATGGAATGTAATCAATTGGATCTTTGAGCGTTTCTCCCTCATGTTCATGATGTGTTCCATGTATCTCTCATAATGGAGTAAATACCAAATCTTGAAATATTGTTTAACTAAAAATCATTACACTAGAGTATTATATTTCATATAAGATATAATTGGTGGATATTTCAGAATTGATAGAGAATGTTCAATGAAACAAGACAACCCAATTTATCAATATTTTTTGAGAAACCAAAAGTATAAGGAATCAATATGGGTACCAAAGAATGTTTTGATGTAGAAGTATCATCATTCAAATATAGAAGAGTAAAAGAAATTTTATAATAAATTACTTTTATGTTAGATATAAATTAAAACCATTAGTATTTAGGGACTATTTTATGTAATGGAATTAATTTCTTTGGTAGAGTGAGTTAAACCCAATCATAATTTCAATAATATAGGTTATTAAATTATAATAATAAAATATGAGTATATTTTATATAATAATTTTATAATATTTTATGTTTTATGAAACAAAATATGGTGGTAAGATAATAATTAAAAAAATGATCATATTGATAAAAATTTCATTCCTTTACGGACAAGTACTAATGGTTTAATATCAAAATAAGGTTGTTCTAAAGGAATGAAATTTTCGTCAATATGATCATTGTTTTTTAATTATTATCTTACAACCATAATTAGTTTCTAAAAACATAAAATTTACTAAAATTATTATATAAAATATACTCATATTTTATTATTATAATTTAATAACCTATATTTGTCTCCAATTCCATCAAATTTGAGTTGAACTTACAATTCTGTGTATAGTGGACTACTGCTTAGAAAACTCATGTAGTTTGATTTCAATCCCACTTTATCATGATTAGATATAATGATGTATTTGACATATTTATAATATATTTAGGAAATAATTATACTTATTAAATTATAATATCACATTTCAATTCATACATTCCATTCATTGGGAATAAAATAATGTTTCTTGTGTGTACGGTGGATTATAGTTTTGTGAGGTAATGTGAATTTGTCTACAAATTATCATTTCATGGAACGTAGTATGGTTTGGATTATGGAAAATAGGTGTCATATATGACCTAAAAATGATAAATAAAATATCATATATTTTTTATCTTTCCTTCATTTTACTCATCAAATGAATGGAAATATTAATCTAGTTTATATATGTCCTACCATATCCATGAATAATGGAATACATTTTTGATCTCTGAAAATATTGGATTATTCAAGAAACATATTATATAAATATATTATATATATATATAATAAAATTCATTATATTATACGTCCATTTTCATTGTTAGAAGAACCATAATAACAAACAAAAGCATATATGATAAAAAAATCTTTGTCATTTCCTGAAACATGATTTTTGACAAGAAATTGTTAATAAACATGAAATAAAAGATCATAATAAATTAATTTTTTGAATTAATTTTTTATGGATTCTTAATATATTTATATTAAACATATATTTATTATACATGATATTTTAACATGTTTTCTGGATATTGAGAGATAATGTAATAGAATTTTTCTCATTTTGTTTGAGTGAGACACATGCGATAGTCACCACCTGTATCTTTTATGTGGAGTATATGTTTACAATTGGTGTATTTAATGATTAAAATTATTAAAATTATGGGGAATTACATATCCATATACGTTTTATTCAGTCATGGTCATTATGATTTTAAAGATGTGATTGTGCTAAATTTGTTATGTCACAATTTCATTGTTATTGGGATTCTTTATTAAAGTGATTCTGATGATGAAATATATTTATATACATATCAATAAATACATTAATTTATTTCTATTTTATTTAATTGAAAATAAATTTTTCCCTTCCATTTTATGTTATTTAGGAACTAAATAAACAAAAAAACATATTCATTCAATTTGATTTGATTCTCTCTTCAGTAGTAATCTATTTTCTTTCTTATTTGGGTATTCCAAAAAATATTTTAAAAATATTTTTACTAAACTATTATGAATTATAAAAGTATTTTTTTATCCTTATTTTTATTTTTTTATTATAATTTATAGAATGAAGCTTTTCTTTTCATTTTATAGATGATGCACTATTGACTGTTTACTAAAAATGTGAATGCTTCCCTTATTTTAACATACATGGAATGAATAAAATTTACCACTATCATGAACACTAAAATTTATGAATATTACTTTATATTATTTGATTTATATGTTCATGGATAATTAATTTCAAAATGATTTCTAAAACATTATGATTTAATTAATTTATTTCATGTTGAAATGATATTTTCAAAGATAACTACACTATGTGATCAGTACATGTGATTTCCCATATAAAATGGCATTGTTTTATGTTAAAAAAGATTTAATTGGGATATGATAGAATGATACCATCTTATTCACTCTTAGGATTCATTATATTTATGATGATATTTTTTTATGAAACTATTTTCCTTTCCAAGTGTTATTTTATGAGGAAATGTGTTTTGTTTTTCAAATTGGATTCTTTTTAATGTGTTCTAAAATGATGAAATTATATGAAATGTATTTATTTTATTACTGTATTATATGATTAATTATTAAATATTTCTTGGAGCATATAATTACATATCATGTGATGGGATCCACCTATATCTCCATGCAATGCCTTTGGTAATGATCATTAACTCGTGAGTTAATTATGTTATATGATAATATCTTTTAATGGCCACAATGTTATCGATGACACTTCTCTCATGTACATAAGATTAAAAATTGGAGGGTAATTCATGTCAAAAAGGTTATATGAGGACCTAGTTTCATGACTATAAGTTTATACAAGGGTATGAATCCATATACAACATGTAATGAGGGAGCATGTTCCTATTTATACATATTCCCAATGTTATAAGAATAAGTATTCCAAAAATATATTTCATATTCCAAGGTTATACTCATATGTATTATATACGTTGATTATATTATGATTCATTTCTTACGTATGACTACAATGTATGTCATGACATAAGATTATTGTCAATTATATAATGGGTATGTTTTACTAATGTTATGATAATATTATCATAAACATATATTGATGTTTTTATTATATGGTAATCGATATCTCCGTAATTTAAACAAAATTATAATTTAATCTCACCCTATTTATGTTTATATCCTCCTTATATTAAGAAATATTTTATGTATTATAAGTCTGATATGGGTTCTAGTGATGAGTATCATTATGGGAGACGTGTTAATTCAATTATAAACTAGTTTTTTATGTATCCAGGTTTCCAATGACTGTATAACTAAATAATTATGATGTCGATTTTTATTTATGATGTTAAATATTAATCTATTAAAATTAAATATCTATTTATGAAATGTGAGGGACCCTATTGTAGTTATTTTTTGGTTTTTATTCCCTTCTATCTGTCATTTGTGTTGACTATTATAGGATTATTATCATGCTTTCTTTAGTCGATGAATAATTCCAAGAGTTGAGTATTTCTCCAATTTTACATAGGAACATTTTTGGAATTCTATATTGATGTTGGATGTTAGATATCTAGTTTATATTTAAAATGGGATGTGAATAACATTCATATATGACACACCTTTGAGGTGAATATAATATAATCATAGTTTGTAACATTATTATGTCACTGTCCATGAAAAGTATTTTCTAGTTTTCAAAATTTATGAAAAAATAATATTTATTATATAGATTGGTAAAAATAATGATACTAAAAAATATCATTAAATGTGATATTTTAAATCAGAAAAAATTCATAGTTATAATGATCTAGTAATTAATATGGAAATAGTAATCAAATGATAATCCATAGACTCCCATCTTGGACATTCATTCTTATTTTAGATTATATATGTGGAATTCAGTCTTTTGGCCTAAGAAAATTTATGAAGAAGAATATGATACCTAGAAGATAAGTAAAAACCATAAAAAATAATCATATTAAAATACAATATTGAAAAATAATTTCTCAGTGATCCAACAAAGTTGAACAGTGGAACCGATGAAATAAATGTTAATAAATACAATATCACATGTGTAAAAATATTTTTTAAAAATAATGAATGTATTAGTTAAAATTAAATCATGAAGCCTCATCATTTTTATAATGGAATCATGGATGATTTCAAGTCAATATAGACTAAAAATAGAATGTATATTATCCATATTGTGTATATTCATTTATTTTCTAAATGTAATTATAATAATTTCTATTATATTATGTTTGAATTATTTTTGAATTTGGAAGTATTAAAAGTTACTAAAATTTTGATTATTTATTGTCAATATAATTATTATATCTATTTTCATGTGTTATAGTTTCATTTTAAATCCTATTTCATGTTTCATCCAATAAAATATGAAATGGATCATGATAAATGGTAAATTTATATATATTTATAGAATTTGATTCAGAATCAATCTAGATTTCTCATAACATTTTATGTCACTTATTAAAAGTGGGGGTTGTTAAAGTATTGAGATCTGATATCACATCCCTAAAATCACATTCTACACAATATTGTTAAATTATTTAGTTTTTACTCATGTCCTACATTTTTAGGTTTCTTCTGTTGTTTTTTTTGAAAAAATAAATATTTCTCACTTTACCTACATGGATACTATAAAACATTAATTCATCCTAATAATTTGACTATTATTTTTAATAGATATGTATTCATGTGTTGCACATTTTTTTTAAAAAATGAATCCAAAATATTTGTTATATACAATGTGTAATAATTAAATTTCACATTGTTGGAACACATCGTGGTAAATCATGTTGCATCAATGTGATCTACCAAAAAATTTAAATCCATATATTTACCTAACTATACATTTTTATTTTCACTCTAATCCACCCATCATCTTCACACAACAAATATAAATCCCCAATGAAGATACCAGGGTACAACATCTCTTTCCACAAAAATTGGTTTTTCTTATCCCTATGTTGCTTTTAGTGATTTATTATTGGTTTTACCCTCTTTTTCAATTCTCCCCCTTCCTACTCATTTTCATACTTTTGAATTAATATTGGTTGATTTTGGCCAAAACCATGATGGGTTTTAGATCTATAATACTTTTGTTTTGATTCATATTGGGCAAGGATTCCAAAAACATCATTCCACTACATATTCCTGAATTATTCCTTCAATCTATGCTTATCCTAGTTAGCCAATTCAATAATTTCAATTATTCTATTGAATCCATATAATAATTTATTTTTCTCACAATATATTAATTTTTTATATATGCGATGAATTTATCAAAACAGTTAATGGTTCTATCAATTTGGATTTGTGATTTAATTGATGGTTTTTAAATTGATTTTGATACACTTCGATGATTAGATGAATATTATGGGGTTATTGTATGGTACATAATTTTTGTTTAGTGTTATATGCTCGTTATTTGATCTTAGAATTATTTTTATTATACATATTTTTTACGGTTTTTTAATTTTTAAATGATGTTTCCTTATATTTATTATGGCTTCATTAATCATGTTGGTTTAAATGAAATTTTTTTCATGGCATAAAACATTTTTTAAAATTTCCCTTGATTTATAATTTTTTTAAAAATTGTTTATATATATATTTGTATATTAAATCAACGACCAATTTGGAACATGAAAAAGATATTTAAATTTTTTATTGTTTTTTAAATGGTTAATTAAGGTGATGTTTTCAAAAAAGCTACTAATTTCAAAATACAATGTTTGGTTTTCACTTTATAAAAATATATTTTCCATAGTGAGT
Organism: Viscum album; assembly: GCA_963277665.1. Taxonomy (NCBI): domain Eukaryota; kingdom Viridiplantae; phylum Streptophyta; class Magnoliopsida; order Santalales; family Viscaceae; genus Viscum; species Viscum album. The sequence continues at coordinate 244,172,372 of OY728122.1, read as the reverse complement.
TGTTTTATTGACTTTGAAATTATGTATTTAGTATTGAAATGATATTTATTCTTTAAAATGGCGTATGTTGTTATTTATATGAGTTGGGATGTGGGTATAGTTAGAAGGGGGTTGTATGGGATGTTTAAGTCATTATATGGACATGTTTTATCATATATTCAGTTACAAGTGTGTATCTATAATGGAAGACATCATTCCCCACTCAATGTTGATACTATTACTTTTTGTATCCAAATAGGGTTAATGATTTATTTACAGATTTTTTCTACACATATACATATGTAACAATCTTGTTTCCTCCAACAACAGACCTCTACTATCTAACATGGTGAAACCTAAGAGGATTTTTTTGGTTGGCCGATAGGTAAATGACATAGCATGGATATATATGATAGAAATTCAATCCACATGATTATGTCATATATCTTATCACAGAATATTTATTATTTATCCATGATTATCAAAAATATATATTACTCCCATAATATTTATTTTTACTCTATAGTTATTAAATAATAATATTATTATTCTATTATGCTTTGTGACCATTTTAAATATCATACCATTGGATTATAAATAGTTCTGATCCATGATTCCTTAAATATCTATTTCAATGTATTTATACTACCATTGTTGAATTATTTGTTTATTTGTTTATCCTATTGTGTCCAGTTCATTCAAAAACCTCTTCTTTCAAAAGTTGTAATTAAATTGTCAATAATTTTTTTGTTTAAAATGCTGTTTCAAATGAATTTTAATGTTTTTTTAGAATTACGGTTCTGTTATATTAGAGTATTATGTTCCATAAAATTATATTAAACCTTATTATAAATTACTACCTTTCAAAATAATGTGTCAAGAATGTATTGAAAAATGAAATACATGTACATCATGGGGACCTCTTGTTGCGATATGATGTTAACACTATAATAATACCACTCGGTGCCTATAGATTTGGTGGCCTTTCTATACAGCCATGTCTTTTTATTGATGAGCTCCCGCTTGTGCACATCTCCCCCACTATCACTCGTGTAGTGGGTAGTGTCTAATGATGGATGTTAACTTGTAACCACATAGAGATTGGTTCATTTATTTATAATTTTTATATTTTATAGATATATCAACAAAATCAGTCGCTATTTATTTTTTATTCTATTAGTTTTTCATTATTGAATTTTGACTTACATGTTTATTTTTTCTATTCCTTTTTGGATTCAATTTTATTTTAAAACTAATTAAATTATTTTGATTTTATGTAGAATTAATATATATAAAAATTTGGTTTCATTTCCTGATTTTATTGAATTTTATATATTATTTATTTGGGAAAGTCATTCCTAGGAATATTTTGATACCCTAACACTTGCATCGAATTTAAGGGGATTCTGAACACCCTTTGGGAGTATCCATGGGTTGGATCATATTCATAGGACACTCGTGTATGTTTGATGGTATGTGAAAAATTTTTATCTATGTACCATTATTATTTAGGGAGACCTATGGACGACAATGGGATCAGTAGAACACTGAGGGTACGTCATGATTAGATATATGATCAGTACCTATCATTAACAGACATGAGTTAATAGGGGATGTTTGTCTATAATCCTTGATTATAAAATTAATTCTTTATCATTCTCCATGTATTTTGAATTTAATTGTTTATTTTTTAATTAAGGAGGTTTTTATGTGTTTTTTGGATTCGTTAAATTTTGGTTTAAATGTGATAATAATTGGAGGTTAAAATTTTATAAAATAAATAAAATATCCCATGGTTCATCTTTCCATTATTTTGTTAATCCAACTATGGCCAATGACATAGTTGGAGTAAAAAATATGGACTAGACCAAAAGAAGGAACTTATGATGTAAATAACTCATCTTTTCTATTCACCTATGGACCAAAAGAATGTATTGAGATCTCTGAGAGATCAATTAGTCAGAAAATATGAAGAAAGATAATTTCAAATATACTTCATAGTGCTTAGTATGTCATCATGTTATGGATTAAATAAAAAATTATAAGGGGAGGATTAATCCATTTCCCATAACACAAGAAATGGGAAAACATTACCATAGAAAACCTCACATGTCTTACAATGATGTCCATAGGGAATAATGCTCTATATGTAATTGATGGTTGTATTACAATGAAAATACACATTATATGAATTCTAGAGGACATATAATTGGATCAACTTGAGGGAATATATATCATATAATTTTTAAGGCTTCATAGAGTATAACTATTTACCGGATCTGATCAAGACCCGAGCTTCACCACAATGTTAAATAAAACTCCCTAATGTTCTCTAAAAACGTTGATGAACTTCTATAAGGATATACATCTTCAAACTAATGGATAATGTAAAATTACTACTGATAAATTAGATCACATGTTGGGATCTAGTTCAATGGACTTCAATGGGTGATGGGGCCGACATCTGCATCGAGTTGAGTTCACATACAAAAATATTTTCAAATATTACATCTGATTGGATCCATATAAATCTCTCTATGGGAATATTTATATAACATCAGTGTTTTATGATGAATTCGGTGAAAAGAATCAGCAAGGACCTCATTTGTTTGAAGAAATGGTAGAAAATGTGATAATCATTCAATAGCACATCTAGGTAGTCGAATGTATAAAAATGATCTATGAAGACAATCATCTATGAGACATAGAAAATAATTCGAATGGCATAGTTTCCTCCACATATATCCATGTAATAGGATCAAGATATTTTGGATGAAAGGAATGATGATTCCAAAGTACATCGACCACTTCGATATTCCTGAGCCTTAGGAAGATATGACGAATCGATTAGCATTTCCACCATTAATGGCTCAAGTACATGTTGTATTCTTTATATATATCTTAAGGTCGTACATACCAGATCCATCACATGTATTAAATCTAGGGGTGGTACAGTCGGAATAAAATCCCTCAAACGAGGAGAAGCTAGTGAAGATCTTTGACCATAATGATAATATATAATATGAAAACTCTACTCAAAAAGTCAATGTACTATGGTGGAACCATAAGTTGGAATTTGAAGCAAGGGAACTGAAGAAAGTGGTGAAGGATTATAAAACTCTCTTGTTTTCAACATAGTATCTAAAAAAATTTCGATGGAGAAATTTCATAAGGGGGGATAAATAAACAACCCAAAAATTTATCAATGATTATTTCCTTTTTATTTTATACAGTATAAACCACATTAAATAATATTGACAACATAATAAAAACAATATAAATGATGAATTTATGAAATAAAATTTATTTGTAGAAATTATGGAATTAAACCCGATAGAAAAGTAACTTGACCATCAGAATAGTATTGTGACCACTATGAATAGTAGTTCAGCCAATTGAATAGTAACATCCTCTATGAAATCATAAATTAAATTACAATATCTTATACATGACAATATAATATAATTATCTCATAGTATTTGTTAATAATTATTTTTTAAAATAATTAATTTAGTATTGGTATTTTTAAAAAACAACAATGTTTATTAAAAATTTTATAACTAATGAAATTATTTAAATGAATAAATATTTTTATTAATTAGATTAATGAAGTTATATTTTTTGTGATTATAAGTTATCTTTGTGTGACCTAAATTAATTTTTTAAAGTGTTATAAAATGAATTATAATTTTATAAAAAAAAATCTAGTCGAAGATTTTAGTACGAAATTAAATTATTAATTTTTAGAGTTTTATATTCATAAGATGGTGTTAATTTTATGTTCTACATGCTTAATAATGGGAGAAGTGAATTTTCATTATTTTTCCCAAGTTCTTAAATTATTAATTAATCGTAAAATTTGATAAATTATAATAAAATATAAATAAATGAATTATTGAGTCATAGTTAATATATATATTATGTGATCCCAAAATCTAGAACACCACATCATTATTATCATATTTTTTAATTCTCAATGTATTCATAATCATGAGAAAAAAATAATAAACTATTGAATAAAATAATTACAAAACACCCCTATACTCATCTTTAAATACTACCCCTCACCAATTATTCCCCTCACCCCATCCAAGATTTGATCAATTTCCAAATTCTACAAAAAAACTCCCAATCTACACCCTCACATCAATGGACCCTTGGACTAATCAAAATTCTAAACTGTTTTCTTTAAGGAGGTTTTCAAAAGGGATAAATTCAAGAGGTAAAATCCTCTTTAATTTACTCTAATTTTCTTTTCAATTTAATTATTTTTTATACAATACTTACATAAGCCTATTCAAGAGGGATGAAAACTCAATTATCCATGTTATAATATAATTTTATTATGTTAATAAAATAATTTATCTTCAGGTCTTTACCCTTTTCCTTTTTTCCAATCATGTAAATATGATCTTTGGAAAGTTGATTTACAACAATTGTGGATAATGAATTTTCATTTTTCACTTCCATTTTCATGGATGGTCATAATACCATAAATATGGTTAAATAAGATATTATAATAATGTTTATAATTTATTTTATTTTCTAGGTGTGATATATAATCATGATGGTATATAAAATCATATACTCATATAATGATCGTAAAACCATGAAAATTCATTAGATAATTTTCATTAATGTTTAATATAATAAATAATCATCGTAATAGATAACCAAAAATATATAATACCAATTAAAAAAATTATTTTCTCGAATTAAAAATATGGTAAATTATTACCAATTTATATACACTTCCATACACATATACATGGTAACTGTTCATGAAAGCCCATAAAATGAATACTTATGAATGATGACATAACCTCTAAAACTAAACAGAAATCCCATAAATGAACTTAATAAAACTATAACTGATCAAATTAATTTATAAAATTCTATCTATTATTTAATTAATTAATCAATTGAATTATCTAGGATGTTAAACTAAATAAACCATCCTGACATTAGGTAAATGGATTCTCGAACCCGACTCTTTTCCATTATGTTTTCCCTATTTCAATCTGTTTTCAGCATGAGAGTTATATTAAGGATTCATAAATATAATTTCAGTATCCCTCACATTTCCTTCATGGATATATGTTTTCCCTATTTGATTTTATGAAAAATTTAAATATTTTTCTAGAATAACTATTTTTTCTAAAAACATATCTTTTACTTCTGGTGAGAGTGTTTCTACCTCGCTCATGATTGTGGATTATCATAAAAATTATGTTATTACAAATTTCTTTTGAGAACACAGATTTTTTTCATGAATGTATTCTTTTTTAAATGAATCTAATTCCACTCCATGTGTTATATTATGTCCAATATGAATATATAATATATTTGTCATTCATGATTATGAAAATGTTGTAATGTGATGGGTCTACCTATAATTACAAAGTTCATGTAAATGTTATGATATGATGTTTGAATCCAGAATTATATAGTTCTCCAATGTGTTGGATAATATGATGTATCTCATTATAAAATGAAATATGTGTCAACGTGATTCTATCTTTGTTCACAATTATGTGTGGTAGTTGACCACTCATACATGATGTATCATTTATATGAATTTTCCATATTCCATAGCTATATCTAATGTTTCTTATAATGATTATGATGTTGATGTATTGATTTTTTTATAATTATCACCCATTTTATGTTGATTCATGTTCTTGTCTATCTTATTACTTGGCTATTTCCTCACCCATTCATTTGATGTATATCCCCATGGGAATACATGAACTAAGGAGGAAACGAGGGCCCAAATTCGAATATATTGAATATGAAATTAAATAAATTTTTATGTTTTATTATTGTAAATTTTATATCTCGTCATAATTTTCCCAATAAACTAAACCATTGGATTCAATATTTGTAGCACTATTATGTTTTTTTATCCTTAAAATGATGTAATCATTATGTAAGAAAAAGTATGTATGCTATAATATGAATAATTTTTTTTATAATAATCCATTAGTATAACTATTAGATAACAAAAACAAAAAATTAAACTCCCAAAAAAAATTTATTATTCAGTTGTCCCCCACACATTGAGTTTTTCCTCACTGACACACATTCAAAATCATATATATTTTCAACTTTAAGAATATTCACCCAATTGAAATCATAAGAAACAAGAATGAAGACCCCAACATCAACATGGTTTTCACAATTCTAGTGAATGTGGTAAATAACTAAAAAACTACTACCATTCAAATGCCCATTTTTCTAACTAGCCATATTAATTTCTTATTAATGCATCTATCACTAAATTTCATTTACCTGATGTATAAATCAAGGAAAATGTCAAATTATTTAGAGATTCTCTATTCATATCAATTATATTATATTTAAAACCTATTTCACAAAATATATTTCAAGATATTATTATCAAGAAATAGTATAATTTTCTCATAAAAAATAAATGAATCAATTTCTTAAAAGAACATACGACGATAGCTTACTCAAAATCTTGTTTTGGTTAATTCTAGTCATGTAACCACATCCTCTATGACCAATAACAAAAAAACATAATCTAACTTCATAATAACATGTCCAAACCCAAATCATGAAGCATCAAAAAACAGCATGTACCATTGTACTGATTATGGAAATATTAATATTGGAGTTGATGTAAAGAAATAATTAATCACATGAAACGACTTCATAAATTCATCATTCCATTTTAATGGAATATTTTAACTCATAAATTTTCTTAGTGATGAATCTTTTCAATATAAATCATGAAAAACATTGATAATAACTATCTTGACCAAGGAAATTTTATATCTTGAAAATAATTTATAGTGGTTTCAAAGAGATAATAACTTTTTTTTGTTAGAGTTCCAAAAAAAATATTTCAGAAATTACATGGACTTTGAAAAAAATATTATAGGGTTTTCTCATCGACCTCCCTTGTTCTTGGATGCACCAATATGTCATCCACATGTTCCACAAAAAATAATCTAAATATTATTGAAAATTTTGATTCTTTAGTTCCTTATGTATAATTGGTGGATTTGTATGAGCTAAAAAAATTACCACATACTCATAATATTCTTATGTATTCGTGAATTTTTTATTTAGAATATCATCTTTCCAAGCCCACTATTGGGGATATCCAGATCACAAGTCAATCTTAAAGAAAATTAAGCTCCCAAATATTTAATGATTAAATTATAAATTTGTGGATGTGGAAACCAATTATTTTTCATAACATGGTTAAACATAAAAAATACACACACAACCTCAGTGTTACATCAACCATTTTGAAAAAAAAATGATCAGTGTGATCCATAGAGATTTGTATAGAAGATGAACCATATTATTTTCATCTATTTAAATGGAATGTTCAATTCCATCAACACTTTGTGAAATATGAAAGGATATAATGGAAATTTGACTAGTCCATGTATATTTATAAATCATAATTTCTACTACCCATATTGGTATACACCATGATAAATTTTCTAGATTAACATCTAGGAACTAGTCATAATCCATTGGAAATCTATTATTCTCAATCACTTCCATCAGTGCTAATGTAAACTCTAGAATCTGGTACGATATTATCTATTTACTAGTTCCAAAAATCCCATTTAACCAACCATTAAATTCTTGTATCCTCTAAATTCATTATATGCCCCATTAATTTTTGTGAAACTAACCATTTAGGTATAAAATTGAAGTAATCCTTGATCATTGTTAGATACTAATTACCTATCATTTTGTCCAATAAATCCATCTAATGTGCAGTGAAATAAAAAAACCCAATTCAACCCCATCAGATGTTATTGAACATACTTTTCACAAAAGGCCCAACATTCTCATTGTATATGATGAGTTAGATATTTCAAAATAGATGACATCACATCAACATTTAAACTTATAAAATCAATAACCTGAGAAGATTTTAATGAATTAAATACACCCATATCAAAAAAATAATGAATAAGGGTAGAATTGAAAATATATATACCACTCACCATCGATGTTAAACAATGATCATCAGTAATAACTTTTATTTCTCCATAAATCTTCTTATACACGACACTATTTTCATTATTTCCCTGTTGATATATCACTTATAGATGAGTCATGGTATTCCTAGAATCACCATTCCATGCTCGGTTCTACTGATGAGAGGTATTATATGACCATTGTTACATCCATCCAGATAATTTTTTTATAAATTATATATGTCCCAAACATCAGACATTGGAAAACTATTAATATTCTACTAAATAATCCCCATCAGATTGAAATTCTGGCATTATCTAGGTGATTCCATTCAATCATTCTTCATGTGTTCAATTTATAAAAATTTGAAACATGAATCATTATTCTTGGGTGTTTGAGGTGGATTCATTGATCCATCCATTTGATTCTGATTCATTACAACACTTTTTAAATAGGATTCTGTAACACCATAAGATTTTTTGAATTATTTTTTTCAAATAATGTTATCTTTTTTGATATTGTTTATTTCATGTGAAACTACATATATATATATTAAAACACTAATACATTCATTCCTTTAACATGACACCGAAAATGATTTCTCTATACACAATACCAACATTTTTTGATATACATGCAATAGATACTTGTCTTCTGCTATATGCAATACTTATTGGGATTGTGCTTCCCTCAACACTGACATACCGTACGTTACACGAAACATATATCTTTCTACAACACATAATATTATTATTTTAATTATTTACATTATATATTGAATAACATTACATTTAATATAGTTATATTAATATTAATAAATAATTTTAAAATATTATTTATAATTGTTATATATATATAACATATTGAGCACAAAATATTTTATTTTTGGTAATGTCCTTTAGGTTAAAAATTAATATTTTATCGAATGAACGCCTTTTAATAATAAAATTGATTTTATACCTATATGAAGTTTAATTTTATAAAATAAAATTCATTTTTTAATTTTGACTATCAAAATTATCTTATGGTGATTTTTTTGGATTTTTCTGAGAAATAATGTTTTTTGACTAATAGGGAATAATAATGAATTTTTGTGAACCTCTTTCTTTTCATTTAGATAGTAATTAATGTTTAGTAAAAAAGTAATCTTTTTTAAAAGTCAAAATAGATAATTTATTAATATATTTATACAATATAGGTCAGTATATTAAAATTTTAAATGAAATTTAATACAAAAACATAATAAGCGAATTCCATTCCTCATAATATAAAAACATGTAATTTCATCAATCATGTGTGATTAGCATTAATCATACATTTTCAACTTTTATGAACTGAATTTTAAAAAATGAAAATAAATCATTTCAATAATTATAATTTTTAGATTCCAATTATATAATGTTTATTTTTCAATGAAATTATTAGTAAAAGTGATTAAAATTGATCCAAGTAGGTAAGGTCAAAATTCGATTAATTATGAACTAAAACATAATCATAGGATCTCAAATGACCTAGAAACTTGAATGAAACAAATTTTCTAAACATATTTTGGTAAAAAAAACCATCCATTATTAATTTAGTTTGTATTTGATGACATTGGATATATAATAACATGTGTACACCGAACTTTTCTTCAAAAATCCATGTTCTGTCCTTTTCCTTCCCTTTAAAAGTACACCACATATACCCTAAATAAAACCTCTAAAACCAATTTTCTCCATCCAATATCTTACCAATACACATTATAGGAATCCTAAATTCCTCTTTTATTCATTACCTTGGGCATAAGACATTCCTTGGATGCCTTTTGGCACAAACCAAATGGAGTTACCTGATTAAGAGGTAACATCTTCTCTCAATTACTTTATTTTATTTTCTTTTGACCCCACATCCACAAACTTTTTTCTATGATTGTATAAAAAACCATTATGATAAAATTAATGGATGTTTTTATTATATATTTTCATTGTAAACTTACATAATCCTCCATAAAATGGATAACCAACATTTTGGTTATAAGTACAGTGATCTACTGCCTCACTAAACCATGATTAATCAATTTCCCTTTCCACCACTCATGATGGAAATTATGATCGAAAAATACACACACACACATATATATAAATATATATTATATTTTATATTTATTATGAATTTAATATTTTATTATTAATTTTACAACACATTTCTTGTTTTACTTTCAATATTCTGTTAATATGAAATTTTCATTTGAGTAAATGTCTACTACAAACCCCTCCAAGAGATTTGATTCATTCATACAGTACATGGATTGTATTAAATATGGTTTTAGTCAACTTATAATTGAAATATGATATAAAAAATATAATTTAGTAATTATACATATATATATATATATATTTCTTTTACATTCATTCTTTTTACATGACAATTAAATGCAACTATCGTTAAGGTTTATTCATGTCCGACCATCTCTATGAATGGTGTATTTAGTTTCATAATTATATATTATACAGATAATTATAATAAAATTATGTTAAATATATATGATATTTATATCATGTATTAAATTATTTAAATCATTATATAATTTATAGACACTAAATATATAACAAATTAAGACACATGTGAATAATAAAGTGAATATTACCCAATGTGAACAGTTAAAATATTATTGTTTAAAAGATGGTAATAAAAGGTTTTAATAAAAAAAACATATGTAATTAGATATATGTATATAGGTTTTTAAAATATTTATAACAAATCTATATTTATTATTCCATTGTGTTGACCAATTACGATTAGATTATAGACTTATGGTAAGAAGATTTCATCTCACATTTTATTCTCACAAGGTACATGCAATGTTCAAAACTCTTTCATTTTGTATGGTATATGTAATTATAATGATTTTATTATATTAATATAATAATATAATTTCTTGGTATTTACATATCCATTATATGATCCTTATTTCTTGGGGATAAAATTTCAAATGTTACCAAATTAGTACAGTACTTTTGTCTCAATTATCCTTTTTGAGACTCATGTGTTTTATAACCATAATTGTCATTAGAGGTGTATATACATCATTTTTATTTGTTATATCAGGAATTAAATTAATTCCACGATATTTTTAATTTACTTAAATTTCCATTCCATTTGCGGATATTAGAATCTAGGTCACAGCGTTATAACAGTTCATTAAGATAATCTCATAACTTTTCAAGATTGATTATGTTTATGCTTCTATTGATGAAATATTATGACCCATATCTCATGAAAAATAATTATTTTTAATCTAATTTTTTTAGATGGTTTTTCATATATCGTTACTCAATATTATGCTTTTTTTACCGAATATAGTTAAGAATGTGTTTTTATAAAATCCTGACATTAGACTCTTTTTAGTTAGAAATATAGGGTCTTTTGAATCCATGTTTTTTAAAACAGTTTTCCAATTGAATTCTACTAATCTCCTCTGATCATTAAAATATATTTTTAATGTTTTTTCTATGAATTTTTTTCCTTCAAATAAATAAACATATATATTTTCTAACGAGTCATTTTTCAAACCAATTTACCATGGAGAAGGAATATTCTTTTTACCTTGTACATCATATGAATATTTTTCTTCCTTCAATCCATTGATGATTTATTTTCTCGTGTAATGGTTAATTCATAATAATTTTTTTAGAATATATATTCAAATAATTGATTTTCAAATCAATTTATTTCTACTTTTTGCTGTTTTTGTGTAAAATAGATTTCAAGAAAAAACAAAGGCTATTTTATATTATTTCTAGGAATATTGAATACAAAATGTTTTCAAGATTTTTATATTGGATTTCAATTAAAATTATTTTTAAAATGTTTTCATGAATTATTTCAATGTAATTTTACAATTTTCAAATTAATATGATTTAAAAAGTTTTTATGTTTTAAAGAGTGTTTTCCAAAAGAATAAATGATATATTTTCTATGAAATTTTATCGAAATATACTTCTAATGTATTTTCCTTCTCTGATGACATATGTTGATGTTAATCATAAACAACCTAGAAATTATCCATAGGATATATACATATCCTTCATGTAATTGTTATGGTTTTGTGTAATGAAACTTATAAAACTGATTTCTATTCCACAGGTTATATTATTTTGAAATGAGCTTCTTTTAACTTTTTATGAATTGATGAAATGACTCTGATCTATTTTCCATAGATTATGATTTGAAGGAATAATAATGATTCCAAATACATTTTTTGTGTTATTTTTTTGTTAATTAAACCAATAAATTTTTGGGGGTAATGAAGTGATGAAGTTTTATTATATTGTGGCATATTTAAAATTTATTTTATTATGAGATGGGTGGTATTTATATCTCCGTACAATGAATTGGGTAGTGATGGACGACTCATGAGTTTAAATTTAATGTGTGAGCTTCATTATATGTTTACAGTGTTTTCCATGGACCTCATTTATGTCAATAATTTTATGTGTGAGACTGAAAATATGATCACAATGTTATCAGTGAACTATATTACTTATTACCAATGTAATGCATGGACCATGTTTTTGGTCTACATGTATATGAGTGAACTTGATTACTATTTACAATGTTATGAGTCATCCTGATTACATGATTACAATATTATTAATAGTCTTGGTCTTATGTCTAAATGTTTACGTGTGAACATGGTTATATATTCTCGATCTTATGTGTGAACCTTATTAAATTTCCACAGTTTTATGAATGGACAGGGTTTCATGTCCATAGGGTTATACATAATCCTGAATACAAAATTACATTATTACGAATGGAAATAATTTGATTTCAATAAGTTGATTTAGTGGCATGATTTTATGTCCTTAACTTATTGATTGAACACATTTCTACATATACATGTTTAAAAAATATATAAAATAATGTGAATGCCACAATTTCCACTTTTTATTAGTATATAATGAATTCATGACATATTCTATTAATCCTATTACGATCCATGTATTATAAAATGCTAATATTTATTATGGCCCTTAATATTTTGGTTATGGTCATCAAATTTTATGCTCATGTTTCATACCCTTCATTTCACATCATACTTAAAACTTTCCTTTATTTACGGTCACTAAGTATACGATCTCACCCCTTTATTACGTTTCCTTTCCCTAGGATATGAAGAACTATTTTAGGTAAAAGTAATAAAGTTGGATTTCATTATGTGATATTTATCGATCTATCACCATGATAAATAATTTTGTTTCTATGATTCCAAATACACTAAATAATTACGGTCCTTATGAGTGAATTTTTGTACTGTACTGAGTAATAATCTAAAAGATTAAATATCCAAGTATGTTATGCCCAGTCTCTATAGTTGGATTCAAGGGAAATGATTAGTCTTCCTTTGGATATAAAGATGACGAAACATTAGTGTGATCCCTAATAATTTTTATAAGGATTTTCTAGGGATATCTCTATTGATAATTAATTCGATGAGTCAAAATTTAAGAAAACAACCTTGAATTTTGGTAATGGATATAGTGATTGGTTACGTAGAAATAAATTATTCTATAGATAATATATATAGTTGTGAATCGTGCACATATGTACCTTGTGGTAAATTAATTGACATGACATTTAGACTAGGACTCAGGGTAATCTGGTACATGACAATGAGCCTTAATGCACACCGAGTTTGACACTCCCAGTGGATTTTCTTTGGGAATTTACAAAAACTTCATCATGATGGATTTATATAGAATTTTTATATGAATAAATTACTGTAAACCAATGTTTTAACAGATTATGATGGTCTTTGTAGTTTAGACATCATTCAATTGACATTTCATGATTATGTGGTTCCTCATTATGATAATAGTTTCTTACTATTTTCTTCTAGTTTTAGAAAATGGATTGAATGCAAATGATGTGCATTAATTGTTATTGAAATCGAAAATGCAACCAATATCCTCTTGAGGATATAAATTCCACAGGTGATTGAATACAAAACCTCATTTCTATAATCTCATGAATTTCAAATAATATGAAACAATTTGAGATTCCATATGAGCATTGTAGGAGACAATACATTTTCAAGTACATCAAGACGAATCATCCACCAACATTCCCCATTCCATCTAATACACTTTTTACTGAACATAATATTTCTACAATTGAAATGATATTCTCCATTCTCATGTGTTTGGATCCTGAGAATGTAATTCTTGTTGTTTATCATCTAGAAGGGGAAGTAGACCTATGGAAGACTGTAATCTAGAATAAAAGGAAGCATTGTGTTTTCAATCCATGGATTGAGATGAGTTCAATAACATATTATTCTGTATGTACCACCCATAATTAAATTTGATAGGTCCTTATAAGGATTAAAACCAATTCTAAAAAGGTCATTGTCCATAAATTAATTTATTAGCTATCAAGATATTGTATGTTTTTCAATAAAATATGAAATGGATGTTCGAGTAACATATCAATCAAATGATTTTATCATGACGATGAGGATGATGTTCAATGGAGAATATTAAAACCACAGATAGGAGAATTTTTTTGAAACTCTTACATGCGAAAACCATGGGAAAGAGCCCATAATAGTGTTCCAAGAATGAAATTATGTTGTTTCAACTGTTGGAATCCTGACCACTGAGAAAAATAAAATATAGGTTCTTAAAATAGGGAATTAAATGAAACAAGTGGAGAGAAATCCTAATTGAATGAATTGCCCATAGACTAGTGATTCTTGATCATGTCTTTTAGGAATTATGTGAATCAATGCACCAATCCATGAGATAGTATTGATGATAAGACCCATCATCCTCAGTGGAAAATAAACATAGGAAAATTTTAGGTAATTATTATTGATGAAGTGAATAATGAAAATTAGGGTACTACTTATCATTTACCCTGATATTTTTGAAGTTCATGTTTGATTTTTTTTAACTAAGTCCCATGATAATATTGATCTTCACCGTTAAGAGATTTTTCATGTGATTATATAAATATTCATGTATAATGGAATAATAAAATCATATTTAATGTTCTATCAGTGCAAGGAAGAACCCATGTACACAATAAAAATGTTATTGATATAATATAATAGTATATTTATGGATGGAATGGTGAATAATATTTTTGAAGGGTTATACGGTTTATCATTTACAAAAATTTTACATCAATTTTCAATTTTTTGAGATTGTTGTATTATGTCCCCACAAGGGGCTTATGAATATTGGAAAACCAATATTGTTGTAGGTAACTGATGATAGATGTGAGAACATATCATGGATCACACGATATGTTTGTACTTCATGAATGAAAAAGTATCATTCCTTTTGGAGAAATAGGTGAATTGGATCAAAGGATAACAAAGGGTGAGGCTATCATGAAATCCTGAAAGTGAAACATTTAAGGAAACTCCTTTATCTTCTAGATAAAAGTATCTTAATAAATAAAATTGTATCTTTGTACATCTTTTTTTGATAAATTTGATGATCCCTTAGTTCATTGTTAATTTTTGGCTTCATAATTGTGAACATTCTCCTCAAATTTTTATATTTCAAAATCCATTACAGCTTGATAGTTATATATTTCCCTCATGAACATGTTTTCACTTCCATCTTATGTTCCCCTATGTTGAAACCTAGTTATATGTTACTTGGATAACCATTTTGTTTTGAACAATCCATTTTAAGAGATGTGTTACTATTTATTTTTATAATTCAGGTTTCTAGGAAGGAAACATTAAAGTATTAATTCTCTGATAACCCATATGAATTTTGATGGGAAATTAATTTTTTGGGGGTAAAATGAATCATCCTATGTTTTTTATGAAAAATTATTATTTTATTATGTTTACTTTTCAATATTTTTCATATCACATGACATTGAAAATAGATTTTTATATATTAAAACACTAAAACATAAATTCCTTTCAAATGAAAATAACATGGCTTCCACTACACAATATAACATCATGGCCGGAGCTACATGCAATAATGGATTGGCATGCGCAAAATGCAATACTCACTAGGATTGCACAACTCACAACACCATCTTGGTGAACGTTACACATGACACAAATGCTTCTACCAAAAATCATTTTATTGTCTCAATTATATAAATTATATAATGATATCATAGAAATTAAAATTGTTCTAATGAAAAGTAATAAATAATTTTCAAATATTGTTTATAAATTTTTTATATAGATAGTGAATTTTGATATGGAATACTTGGATTTTGGAAAAGTCCTATATCATTAAAAATACTATTCTCTAGAAAGAACATATTTTAATCATAAAACTAATTTTAGAAATATCGATGAATTAATTTTGATAATACACACTACTTTTTTTAATTTAGAATACTGAAATTATCTTTGGGTGGTTTGATTGAATTTTTCTGAGAAACATATTTTTTATTATTAGTTTAAAATATAAATTTTTTTAATACATTCAGTTTCATTTATTTATTTATTAACTTAATTTTTTATAGAAAATTTTTTAAGATCCTGTTAGATAAATTATTAACCTATTAACACAATGTTGTTAATTATAATAAAGTCCTTTTTTAAATTTAATATAAAAACATAATAAACTTGTGAAAATATTTCTTCATTAGAAATTTGTAATTCCATCAAGTTTACAGGATTTTCGCAATCATTAATTCTCCACTACTATGAGTTTAATATTGAAAAACAAACACAAAATACTATAATCAGTGTAGTATTTAGATTTTAATGATGTCATTTTTATTATTGTCCAATATTATTAGTAACATTGGTTAAAATTAATCAATGTATTTAAGGTCAAATATGATTAATTAGGGACTACACCTTGTTCATAAGAGACCAAATGACCGAGAAACATGTCTAAAACAAAATTTATGGTATCATTTCGGTCATATCCAATCCATTCAAGATTTTTCCTGGTTTTTTATGACTTTTTCGGTATGGAAATCTACACACTTAACTCCTTCTCAAAAATCCGATATTAGACCTTTTCCTTCCCTATAAAGGCCACCACCTCTCTCCCATCCTGACACCTCACATGCGTCTTTGGGTCGACAAATATCTTCCCAATAATCATCTTTGAAATCATTACAAATTCTTATAATCCATCCCCTGAGAATAAGGAAATCATAGGATGCCTTTTGGATCAAACCAAAGTGTGTTACCCAATTAAGAGGTAATGAATTCTCTCACACGATTTCATTTATTTTCATTCATCCTCACCATTGTAACATCCTGTTATGTATTCAGGTACATTTGATGTCTCTAAGTGCCTCTGTTTTGTAGTAGTGACTTGGGGGTATGTTTGAGTGAAATTATAAGTAAAATAAAAAAGGCAATGGATTGTGAACGGTTTGGGCACGGTTTGATAAACCGTGTGATAAAACCGTGTTATCCTAGAAGCACTGGACAGTGGGGTACACACGGTGTGCACACGGTTTGGTAAACTGTGCAACTAAACCATGCGGACCTGCAACCCTGGACAGTGAGATCCACACGGTGTGTGCATAGTTTGACAAACCGTGCGGACAAACCGTGCAGTCACTTTAAATTAGATCCTTAAATTGTGGATCTTGGTCGTTTTGCCTGTAAATGATTCTTTTTTCATCCTATGTGGCCCTAACTAGGAATTTGTATTTTCCTAGTGTCAGATAAGGTTCTCCCTATGTTCTGGAGGCGATCCAAATGCTCCTCTTGGTGAATCGAAGCGGAATTCTCAAGGTATGTGATCGTTCTTCTTCTTTCATGATTGGTTTCTTAGATCTCCTTAGATCTACTTCCCCACTTCCCTTGATTTATTATATCTACGCTCGTTATGGGTAGATCTAAGTGTGTAAATGCCAAAATGATGATTTTTGGTCTTGGTCTTGCTATGGGAAGGGATCTAGGATGATTTTTTGGATAATCTACTAGGATTCTTGAGTGTTTGTCAACCATTGTCGTTTTGGTCAAAACCTTCGAGGTAGGTGGTTCCGTCCGGACTTGAAGAATTGATTATCTTCATTGAATGATTTACTTTACTTGTTGATTTTAATTCAATCCCTTTGCATTGAGATATTTGAATTGGTTTTGGCATGATATTTTGAAAAACCCCCAATTCCATTGAATTGGGGTGGTGTGTGTGTTTATGGAAATTGGATAATTTAAATTGTTGAATTTAAGTAATGTATTTGATGGAAATGTTTTTAATTGAATTTTTGATTTCAATTGTGGATATAAATTGTGAAATGATGGAATTGGTTTTGAATGGATTTCAAACTGGGGAAAATGGCTTAAAATGTTTTGATAGAAACACATTGGTTTTATCTTGAGAAAAAATCATGTTTTGAATTAAACCTGTTGTGGTTTTAAATGGAATTGAATTGGCACATTGAAATGGAAGAATGGGACTGATCATATTTTAATAATTCTTAAAATATTTCACCCATCATGTAAGAGAGCATGAAATCCTTAGGTAGTTAGTGAGTTATTTGGATAAACTCTACGATACGACACCCTTCTAAAACATACTTGTGGCCGGTCACATCCCAGATGGGTTGGTGATTAGTCTCATTTTTCCAGTTTCATAGGGATTTGTGTATACACATTTTTCTAAGTTCACATAGAGAGTTCAGAATCCCATAACTAGTTAATACTATCGTACCTTTTGGTAGATGACCATGTTGCTCACCTAAATATTTATTTGTGATGTATAAATGTTTTCCAATTATTTTGAACTGCTTTACTTGCTTGCTGATTTAAAATAAAATGTTTTATGTAACTGTTTTTATTTAAGCCATTGTCTTAAAATTATTTCATCATTGTAAAACTATTCTTGGTGAACTTTCCTTTACTTGAAAATGTATAGCATGATTTGTTAAAATATGCATTCCTATTTCCAAAACTGTTTACATTAAAATTGAATGTTTTCTTTGGATAATATTTATTTTTCATCTGTTATGGAATCTCTAGTGGTATTCTACATGGGTTAGGCTCACACCCTACTTTTTCCTTCAGGTTTTTGTAGACCTCCTTCTTCTAGGCTCGTGAAATTGGAAAGGATCACTTGGAGGTGGATCCAGCTATTGAGTTTTCAACGTGGTGAGTTGTGTCCTTGGGGACATTGGGGTGGTCTTCCAATTTTATGTCCTTGGGTTTTCATACATTGGTCTTTATGTGCCACATTGTTTTATGGTACAACACTCAAAGTGGGGTTTCATTGTTATGCATACTGTTTGTTTAACTCTTGCTTCTGCGTCCCTATAGAAAATTCATTCCAACTTTTACGTTGTACGATGCCTGGTGATAGTCGTCGACCCGTGGGGATCGAGAACGACCTTTGGGCTATGTCAGTGCTGGCTCAGTTATCGGGTTACCAGGTTACCTAGGATGGTTCGTGACAAATTGGTATCAAAGGGAGGTTGTTTGTTGAACATCTTGACTTGATGAAAGTATGCATTTGAGTTTTCTTGTTGGTACTTAGGAGGTAGTTGTGATTGAGTGACTAGCCATCTCTCATCGCAATGAACCTTATGTTGCCAGGGGTAGTTAGGGAAATATTACTTGTGGACTACTTCTAGTATTTTCCCTGTTTTTATTTGGATAGATAGGAATCCAAATATTGTCTATTCGTTCTTTTAAGAGTTGTTTTCCTTGTTAATCGGTTGATGTCTTAATATCTGTCTTTTCTGGTGTTTTGTAGTATCATGACTCCCTAAAGACATGGGAATCAGATCCAAAAATAGGCTACTGCTAATCCTCCGCAAATGAGACCTATTGTGGATCAGAGTCTGGTTGAGGTGATCATTCGCACTATCCAAGCTCTAGGACAGGCACCACCTCCAGTCCATGTTCAGACCCTAGCTTTAGATCCTCAAAGTGATATTCTCCGAAGTCGTTCTCTAGATTTCCAATGCCAGAAGCCACCAGTTTTCAAAGGCTCCAGTGACCCTCAACATGCTGAGGAATGGTTGAGTAAGATTGAACGTCTGTTTGGGTTATTTGAGACACCTGATGTGATCAAGGTGAATTGTGCAACCTTCGTGCTGGAAGGACCAAGTTGGATATGGAGGGACATGATGGTGATGGCTGGGAAACATGAGGGTCTAGAGTGGAAAGACTTTAGGGTTATTTTCACTAACCAGTTCTATCTAGAATCATTGGTGTTGGCGAAGGATGATGAGTTTTTCATGCTTGAGCAGGCCATCAAAACCGTGACTGAGTACTCAAATCACTTTTCTGAGTTGGTACAGTTTTCTCATGAAATTGTATCTAATGAGAGGATGAAGGCTCGACGATTTGAGTTGGGGATTAGATCAGATATTCATTCCCAATTTTTCTAATTGCTGTTTCCCACTTATGCCCATGTGTTACATAGGGAATTGATGGTTGAGATGGACCCGACAGGAAAGTCAGGGTTGAAGGGAGTTTCTTTTCCTTCTTGTGAAAGTGTTGGTTCCTTTAAACTGAAACGGAAGTGCTATGTCTCATATGGTAGTTCTCATCATCTATGTCATTCTAGACCTCCTGTAGCACCAGGAGGGGCTTCTTTGACTTGATATCAGTGTGGAAAGCTGGGGCATTCTAAGAGGGTTTTCACTGAGGAACAAAATAACAGTAGCTCTTATGGACATTTGGGGAACTTAAAGATATTCTTCCATCACTTCTCTACTCCAAGTAATGGAACAGGATCATCAGCACCTCCAAAAACTGCGGGGGAATAAAATTCTTCACATGCTAAAAGGTTCCAGCCTCAACATTAGGAATGAAGCTTCTTCACACAGTGGAAGAGTCACTAGAGGTAGCTGAAGCAGGTCCTGTGACTGTGAGAGGTACAATCACTATAACTTCATCCATAGTGACATCACATATCGATACTGGCACATCTCACTCTTTTATTTCAACTCATATTGTATATAAACATAATCTACCCATGGAAACTTTTTCTTGTTCGATGGATATTACTACACCTCTAGGTACGGTGAGAGAGAAGGGTCCTTGTAGTCCTGTTTGCACCTTCCTTATATCAGATATTGAGCTTGTTTGGGACTTTTTGGTTCTCGAAAAGAAATATTTTGACGTCATATTTGGGATGTATTGGCTCATCACCAATAAAGCTCGGATTGATTGTCACCTTATATGGGTCTACCTTACTACACCCAGTGGTGTGCCTCTTGTTTTTCAAGGAGAATGGGACCCCAGATCAGTCATAGTTGGACCTTCTTATCTAGAGTTGGGGAAAGTTATATTAGAGTGTGATTTTGATCTAGAGAATGATCCAATGAGTGCTGATCTACCTACAGTCATCGCTACGTTTCCAGACGTGTTTCTTTCTGACTTCTCTAGTATACCACCAGTAAGGGAGATCTATTTTTCAATTGAGTTAATGCTGAGTACTCAAGCAGTTTCTATCTCTTATTACCGAATGGATCCAACCGAATTAAAATAACTGAAGTCTCAGTTGAAAAATCTTCTTATGAAAGGTTTTATACTCCTGTGTGTGTCACCTTGGGCAGCACCAGTTCTCTTCGCCAAGAAGGTCAATGGTTCTCTACACTTATGTGTTGATTATCAATATCTCAATCAACTTACGATAAAGAACATGTCTCTGTTACCATGAATTGATGATTTGTTTTTCTGATTGAAAGGGCAAATTGGTTTTTAAAAATTGATCTCCAATCTGGTTACAATCAGTTGGGGATAAACGAATCTGACATTACGAAAACCGCCTTTTGAAGTGTCGATTACCACCCGCTCAAAGTGAAATGATTTCTTATTACACTACATGGATTCCATTAGAGAAGGATTTAGTTAATATATAAGATATATATTATATCATAAACTTAATATTATAATTATATATATATATTATTCTTTTATTTTTTTCAACATGATAATTAAACAAAAATAGCGATCATGTGTACGTATGACATGCCGTCTCCTTGAATGATGTATCCTATTTCTTATTCATTTTTTATTGATTATTATGATATTAATATATTGTATATAAATGATATTTAAATACTGTTTTAACTTGTGTAAATTGTGAAATAAAGTTTTAATACATATGATATAACTAATTTGTAGAAATGTGAATAATAAAGAGAATATTTCTAAAAGATAACCCTAACATATGATTTTTTAGAAGAGGGTAATATAATGTCATAATAAAACAATATATGGGATTATATATTAATATTTGTTCCTTAAAAATATGTATAATGATATCAATTTATTATACAATATTTTGATCGAGTACGATAAGAGTCAAGACACAGGGTAAGGGGATTTTCTCTCACTTTTTATTACTATGAGATACATGTTATATTAAGCCATTCCTTATGTCTTGTGTATGTGATTCCCATGAATTTATTCAATGAATTGTATATATAAATTTATGGGTTTTAATGTATCCATTATATTATCTTTTATTCATGGTTTTTTTTCAAAGTTTACAAAATCCTTAAAATAGTTTTGTCTCACTTTTCCTTCTTTGAGACTCAGATTTTGTTATATAGAAAAATTATCATTTGAAGAGTATATAAGTCTATTTTCAATGTCATATAATGAATTTAAATTATTTTAAAATATTTTTTGTTTCAATATATTTCCATTTCTTACATGGATAGTGTGATCCCAATTTATTAAGTTATATGATTTTATTGAGAAAATCTCATCTCTTTTCAAGATTGTTTTTTATTCTTCCTTTGATGATTTTTTGACACACATATCTTAAAAATTCATGGATTAACATCCCATATGGTTAATTAATATTTATTCTTATTTTTTTTATTGTTTATTCCACACATTGGTATACATGATATAAAATAATGTGTTTTTAAGAAATCCCAACATTACCCAATCTTCGATCAGAAATATATATCCCTGCGAAACAATGTTTTCTATAAATGGATTCCCTGAATTTTATAATAATCACATATGATTATTAAAATAGAATTTTTATCTTTTTTCCTTTACATTTGTTTTCCATGAAATCTTTATGTATCTCTTTAAATTATCTATTTTTTATAAATTTTCACCATACCAAATGAATTTTCTTTTTACCAAGTATGATATTTATAGATTTATCCACTTTAAATTCATTAAATAATTACTTTCATTTTTAAATGTTAATTTTGATGAAATTTTTTATAACCGAAATTTTCAATTAAATGGCTTTAAAAAAGTTTTGAAGATAATTTTATAAGTTTTCAAGGAAAATAGTTTAAAAAACATGATTATTTTTTATATTTTCAAGGAAAAATTATTCAAAATGTTTTCAAAATTATTTTATATGATTTCATGGATAAAGGATTCAAAAAGGGTCTCAAACTTTATTTAAATGTTTTCAATGTTTTTTAAAAGAAATTTTGTTCAAAATGAATTATGTATTATGGAGAGTTTTTCAAATAAGAATGGTTATTTTCCACATGAAATTTTTTCAATACGTAATTATAATTAATTTTACTTATAAGATGACATCTATTATTGTTAATCATTCCATTCTAGGAAATTATCCAATGGATCCATTCATATCCTTTCTTGAATGGTTATATTTTGATGGGATGGAACTTAGGAAACCATTTTATATGCCATATGTAATATTTTTTGAAACATGATTCTCTTCTTGGGTATTTATTTGATGAAAGAAAACTGTATATATTACCTAGGA
Organism: Viscum album; assembly: GCA_963277665.1. Taxonomy (NCBI): domain Eukaryota; kingdom Viridiplantae; phylum Streptophyta; class Magnoliopsida; order Santalales; family Viscaceae; genus Viscum; species Viscum album. The sequence goes on along the minus strand of OY728122.1, from coordinate 244,148,766 downwards.
TATAGAGTGAGATAATAAAAATGATTCAAAATTTATTTCATCTATTATTATTTTATGTTTATAAAACCCATATTTTTTATGTGTAATTATATAATGATGTTTTATAACCTAGTGGAACATGTATGAATAATTTTATTAGGGGATGAGTGAGAACTATATCTCCCTCCAATGAATTGGGTAATGATGGATCACTCATGAGTATCAATGATATGTGTGAGTTAAATTTCATGTTCACAATGTTATGATCGGACCTGGTTTCATTTCAATAGGTTTATACATCAACCTGTTTATTTGATAAATTTTTTTGGAGTAAATCTTATTATATTTTAAAAATTATAATCATAGACCCAAATTCATGTACATAACTTTATGTGTGAACCTAATTACATGTTTCCAATGTTATATGTGATACTGATTAAATATTCACAATATTATTCATGGACATAGATAAATGTCCAAATAATTACTTTTTATCCGGATTACATGATCAAAATGTTATGTGGGATCCTAATTACATGTTCAAAATGTTATGGATGGACCTAGTTTATTGTCCATTTAGATTTTCATGAACCAAGTTACATTATCACATTGTTACCCATATACACGGTTTCTGGTTCCAAAGTCTATGTGGGTCCCTGATTTAATGTCCAAAACAAAATGGGTGAACCATTTTATACTTATACATGTTGACAACTTTTTATCCCACTATGAATGCTGAAAATTTCATGTTGTATTGCTTTGTTATTATTTCAAGAGTTAATATATTTATACTCAAATGATCATTTTCTTATGAACATCCAATATTTATATTGATCCCGAATACATAAGGTATGATCTTTTAATGTTATTCCCATGTTACATAACAATTATATAATGTTATTCTTACACATTTACCATATTTATACTTACAGAACATCTAAAATCACCCATTTTTTTGTTTCCTTTCTCCAACACATGAAGAATTGTTTTGGTTTTTGTACAAATGGTGGTGATATTTATGGTATATGTGATATATCATTCACTAGGATGGAATATTTTTATTACATGTTTCCAATGAAACAGAACTGTTACTATCCATGGAAGTAAATTTCTGTATTTTACATAGTATTAATCTAAAATTCTTTAATTTCCATTTATGTTAATATTGAGTCTCTATAGTGTCCCTCTTCTTCTTGCTCCAATGATTAGTCTTCCAACCATTTCTCATAGGTATCAATATGATTTCTACACTCATATCTCCAAAGATATATCATTTATCCACTATCTCACCATTGACCATATCTATATGATATATTATTTAGTGAATAAAAATCACAATGTGAATCGAATTCCTCAGCCTTGAAATGAAAATGTGTGCCATCAATGATGCAATAGTATAAACATCGGGTAGAAAATAGAAAAAAACATCATTTTTTCGACACAATTTATCACTGAGTTATTCTCTTGCTTCATGTCAAAAAATGTCTATCATTCTTGAAATGTTGTACTTGTGTGGATAGAATTTCTTATGAAATGATTCTTGAATATCCTCGCATGGAATTATATGGTTAAATGTATCTAAAACCACAATCTCTCACCACTATAATGCGTGATCATCTAGAATATACATTTAAAACTTGTCTTGGAACTCAATTGGATTTCTAGTGAAATTGATGATTTAATTCATCCACATTATCCACCACACTTCCTTCTCTATATATACTCACCCTAAAATATGGTTTTATTTTTCTTATCGAGATGAATGGAATGATCTAATTTCCATGATTCACTCCTCATTTCTCTTCCATCAACATCATTAAAATTATGGTCTATACATTTAAAAACTAGTCTCTTTCCATGTGGTTTTTGTGCCACCACATTCTCAGTACCCTATTCTTATTGGCTTCTACAACGCCTACCGAGCTAAATTTTCTAAAAAAACAAAATATAATAAGTCTCACTCTCTTAAAACTAATGGATTAAATATTTTAAATTCTATTATATCATAAATACAAAAACAACTTTAAAAAATATCCAACCATTCTATCTTCAAACTATATTGTAAAATTCAACCATTTTTTTAAAAATAAAATAGTTTTAATATTACAACTATTATTCAATTTCAAAATCTAACATTTGAAACTAATTAAATAACATATTGAAAATGTATATTTTTCATCAAATTATAATTCATTACTAAATTTGAAATATTATATCCTATTGGGAATACTTTTAAATAAATTAATTTCATTAACTTCCCATTAGATTTACCAAGGAAAATGTGGCGAGAGACCTATAACTATGAATAAAACAATTAAGTACCCAAATTGTTTGTATCATGAAGTTATTCATAAATAGGTTACCTATGTCTTCTATGATCTACATTTCCTGTTTGGAAAATCCTAATCCCTTCTACCAATACAATTTAAGAATAAACCAAAAATAATTTCAACTCCGATACAAAAACAATTCCATTTATCCAATAAATTAATGTATGATTGAACATGTATGACACCATTAGTATGTTAACAACCAAAATTAGTGATAGAACTTGTTACATTCTATAAATCCTCATTGTATTGAGTTAATGTGGAATTTTAACATGTCGTTAAGTGACATCCCCAGGATGCCAAAGTCAAGAAATAAATGACAAGGGATTGAAAAAAATTGGGTGAACTTTTTCCCATTAAAAAATAACAAAACCACCCTAGATAAACATTACCAATATTCAACACATGATTCATGATATGATATAATAAACCTAAATGTATAAAAAACCAACCTATATCAGATAACCATGATGAATCCAAGGTCTACACGATCTGCAAACTAGATGAAAAACCTAATGAATCTCAAAAGACTATAAATACACTAACTAAAGATTCATCCTCTGTAATCTATGAACCAACAACACTATCCTTGACAAATTATCAAGATTAACCACTAATTAAATTTGAAACATTATCATTAACATTTTATCAAATAAAATTATATAAAAAATCACCATTGTTCTATTGAATGGGAAGAGTAATGAAACTCCGTAGATTTTTCCCAAATGACCTCCCAACTCAATCCACTAGGATAGAACATGTTATAAGATTTAGATAACAAAATTTAGATTAAAAATTGAAATTTTTTATATTATAATATAAAGAAAATCTATAATAAAACTAATACCAAATATTAAAAAATTATAGGAATTTGGAAAAAACACTTAAAACTATTTCACATTATATTTGGCATACCAATTACCTAGATCACAGAGACACTTGCATGCTTCAGTGATAGTTCCACTCTCATGATTCACCACTCATTCATCCAATAAGTCATAATTAATTCTCCATTAAACATATTCCCCAATTTCACATTCCCCATATATTGGGTATTTTTTTACCCCAATGGTACACTACACTTATTTATTGTCACATTGAATGAATGGACACACACTAACTCATGTATGGAAAATCCATGTCAAACCAACCCTTTTAATACACATCAAAAAAAATATTTTCTTGAAATAATCATTGAAAAAATACATTTCCATATATTAATGCAAATACATATTATATAAATGTAATTTTAAAAACATTAAAACAAGCACCTTACAGAAGAACCAATTTCTACAAAACCATAAGTCATTTGAAAATATGGATTATACCACAATTTTCACATATATTTCACAAAAACAATCAATGTAATTATACCCATTTTAATGTAATACGTCATTATATAATAAGACTTGTCGATAGTGAAGAAAAATGCCTCATAAATTAAGGAAAAAATTAAGAACAACATGAATTTATTATAACATTATGTTGAATCTACAAAATATCTCCTTATGTGTCATTCCCTAACATAAACACATCTATATCACAAAATGATTGGAATAAAATATCATAAATATATGATTAATGGACAAGACAAATATGAATAATAGATATAAAAATATTTTATCAAATTGAAAACACTATGAATGGAGACTTACCAAGTAATTTTTCTTACAAATTTCCCTGATATTTTCAATAATAACTTTCAGATTAATGGGGAGAGTCTCCACATACATTGCATGAATGAAAACTATGAATAAGTCAAAATGGATGTAAATGACTGTATTCAGGTCTAACTAGATTTAGATCTACTTTTTAAGATCAATCTTTCAACTATGCCTAGTTGAGTAAAATGCTCAAATTGGTTGGGGACCATCTCCTTTATTTTAAAAAAAATTGGATTTCCTTTTTGAAGATGGTTAAGGGAGAACTCCACAAACCTGAATTCCTAGATGTAAAAAACCTTAGATTAATATGATAAAGATCCCATTGGAATAATGTCAATTATATGAGAAACAAACCTCCAAAATCCCCATGAAAAAACCTTATTCGACATCGTTATTCGCATATTCACTTAAGAGAAACATAAAAAAACATGTCGAAATCCTACCATCACATGCCTCAGTCTCCTTTATATCCTGCAACACCAGAGCTCCCCCATGCCACCATAACCCCCAATGTGATCTATTCCATCGAAATCAGAGTACTAGGTAAGGGATGTATTGATATTCCTTGCAAGTTCTAACCCGCCACATTGAAAATATTTCATTGCTATGAACCCCATTGAGGGTATCCTGTTCAAGATCACTACACATGTACAAGGAATCGAAACAAAGAAATGACATTTTATCCATCAACCGTTATGAAATGGATCTAGGATTGAATACCACATCAACTATGAACACCACTGTACATTAATTTCATCAAACTGATGAGGCCCTATATGAGATCACCTAGTAATCCCCCCATCACGTCACACATCCCCCAAGGTCCCTCAAGCCTATCACCCAAAGAGGAATCATTACCATCAGTGGACACACTATGTGAACATGAACAACACTACTAGGGAAACAGATGCCCTGGGGTCATAACTCTAAATGATGTTGGTATCTCTTCCATGGTTGGGTCGCATTATTAGGTAAATCATTCACCAACTATTCACTAGTCTCTTACTCAACGTGAAACTCCCATGGTTGTCTCACATTATTATAAAAAACAATCACCAACATTTTTTTAAATATGTTAAATATTTTTGTGGTTACTGCTATGGTGGCTACATGGTTTGGCCAAACCATTTTCCAAGTAGTGCGCCTACCAAGAGCACACTTCCACTCTTAACATGGTCACCTATATGAGTTAAACAGTTTCTACTAACCATGATCAATCCATGCCCCGTAATAAATGAGAAAAAAATTCCAAAAGTCAAATTAACCCTCCAAAAATATCATAAAAACAGATTACGTAATACAGAATCATTTCGGAATCATTAAATTCATGAATTTGGATTTCTAAAATAATTTTGGGCCCAACCATAAAATAAATAATACAGTAAAAATGCTTTCCACAAGATCAAATACTATTAGAAATATCTTAAACACTTCAAAACGATTGATGTTAATTAAAGTTTAATAAAAAACAATCTTCTGGGAATTAAAATCATATGATGATCATTTCATTTATTAATTGTAAAATAACAAAACGAAAAGTAATGGGGTTCGCATTCCTCATTTCATTATAATCATAAACCATCCATAGAAATAATGTGGGAGGTATTATTGAATTGTGTCATTAATATAACTTAATTTATACAGAAGCATGACATCATAGATACCTAATTATTTCAAAATATTATTTTCAACATTTATTAAATGATGTACCCTTATCACATTGGAAACACTAGTTATTATAGAGAAATTTAAAAAATACTAAAAAAAATTATCATTGAAATTACCATTCTAATCATTTAAATGATTGATCAAATGATTGAGTGGTTTTGATGGCCAAAAATCATGTTATTGTATTTTAAGGTAAATTAATACATTCCTTTCACACTTTTGTAAAAAAATTAAAAAATTTATTATAGAAAATTAAAATTATATCTTATTTTAATTAACATTTAAAAATTTCAATCATTGTGGAATTTTAAATAAATTAACCACTGTATAATATTAAATTTATTCTTAAAATTTTTTTGAAACCATTAATATTTACTAAAAATGATTTTGTATCAAAGAGAGAAAGAAATTTAGTATTCCAAAATAATTTTCTTTCAAACTCTGGTGTACACAAATAGATGTCCATTAAAGGATAACATATTATCATTAGAAATAAATATATGTGAATAAAATTAATGTGAATCATTATAGTATGATTATAAAATTTCATGATCAAAAACCTAATCATAAACATTACTGATAAACAATTAGGTTGTTCTATAAAACACATAACAATTTGTTAACTTTGGAATAATATTGCACATTAACTAATAACAAAACAGTAATCCATTAATACCATGAATATTAAGAGATTCATGATATCAAAATTCAATGTAGAATTATATAGGCGACCAAAAAAGGAACAATGATGTGAATATGGAATATGTCTCCTAAAAACAAATGCATCACTTGAAATCCCTTGCTTCATGACTGAATTTGTTCGAAGGAGCTATAAAACATTATTGATAATTTATATTTATTGTAATTATATTTAAAAAACATTAAAATACATATAATATCATATATTATATACTTACAACTTTTCCACAACCGTTTATTGTTAATTACATTTTAAAATTTTTGTTTTTGGGAGTCAACTATTTCGATTTCCCTTAGAATTTTGATTTATTAATTCATTTCCTTGTAATTTATTCATGGTTCCATCATCACCATAACGTTAATAATGATTTAAATATAATATTTATTATATATATATATATATTCTTAAATAAATTTTAGATATAGAAAAATGAAATTACGCCATTTAAGGAGATGGTATGCCATATGTATGCATGGATAATTTTTTTCAATTTTTTACTAAAGGAACAAAAAAAAAGAACAACCTTCCACAATCCTTAAGATATAATTTATGTCATTTATATTTAGGTAATATATCTTTATTTCAATACAATTATAAATAAATGGAAGAAATCACATCACTTTATCATGTTGGTGGTCCACATAAACACAAAAATGTCTTTAACATTTTCAAATACTTACGATGTTAAGTGTAAAGATGTGATATTATAATAAAATAAGAATATTTTTTTTATTATATATAATATTTACAAATAAAAAACACCATAATAACTAACTAGGAAATATTTTAATAAACAATTAATTACGCCATCTGGTTGAGGTGAAATCCGTATGTACACATAAGAAATGTTTTTATTTCTCATATGTTGGAATAAAAGGTAGAAATTTTTTTAACATCATAATATTAATATATAATTAAATTTATTATACATGAAATTTTATTTTATTTTATTTATTTTATATTTTTTGGATGTGGATGAATAATGAAATTTGAACGATTCACAGAAGAAAATTTTATATTCGTTGGTGTACTTCCTTTAAATATCCTCTTAATAAAAAAAGGTTTTTAATTTTCGGTATAATATCACAAAGAGAACGCCATTAATAATTTTTACAATATAAAATGTCATTTTTTTATCAATATATGTAGCTTGGTGTGGTGTAATAACAATATTGAAGGTGTGTTGTTTTATATTGGAGGGCAAGGGCATAGTTAAATTTTCTAAAAATATTAAAATATAATTAATTCATTCTCCAACTGAATTCATCCATGTGGATGTAAATTAAAATAAAATGTGGATTTGATAAAAATAAAATTATAAAATGAAATATAAATATTTTTTTGATTCATTTTATACCATATCATTTGGCTAACCCCTTTTTAAACATTCTTTAATCATATAAGTAGTAATGAATTTTGAATAATAAAGGGTAATAATCATTCCTATAAGGAAAATATTATATCCTAAATAGAAAATGAAAAAACATACAATATTTTATCAAACATTTCCTATTTCAACAACTATAGATTTTTAACTAATTGAAGAAAAATATTTCATAAATTCCTATTAATGTATTTTTGATAATAAATAACATTATTTTTCCTTCAAATCTTCTTGAAAGTAATGGAATTATAATCTACAAAATTTAAAAAAATTATTTGGTTATATTAGCTGAATAAAATAAATTAAAATAATAAATCACGGACATTGCTTCAATTTTAATACATTTAAATTCATTAACATTATTTTTTATTAACTGAACAAATACTATGACGATGTAGCATAATAAGTTTTGTGAACAAATGAATCTCTAAAAAGAATAAAAAAATGACCATGAAAATGTAAAATTTATATTTAAAATAATTTATTATAAACCAAAAACACTGATTTTACCCTTATTCATATGTTTTTAGATATAATAGTCTATAGAGTGACATTTTACCCTATTTACACATACCGTAGTGAAAATAATTTATTGTGGTTATTATTCACATTTAAAATTAAAGAGACTAATATACAAAATTTAAGCATCCTAATTAAAAATATAGCGTTTATTCCATATTAGTCAATCTGTAAAAGTGTAATTAATCAATTTAAATTTATATGTGCGTAAAATGAAATGGAAAAACGTTTTCAACATAATACATATTTATTCCTAAAGCTTTACTTATATCAAAACCAAGAATATAACTGATTAAAATAGAATATATTAGACTATTAAAAAAATGTTCCACATTTCAATATATTGAAATATAAAAAATATATTATGACTTTTAAATTAAATTATTTAATGGAAATTAAGGGATGAATTTTATAATTTTCTATTTTTCTTCGTTCATTAAAAAATATAATATTTACTAAAAATCATTAATTTCACCTTTGGTTAATTTTTACATTATAAATTTAAATGTGATATAATTTTTATCATATATTACTTTTGATTTTCTAAAAAATTAATTATAATTTTCTTTTAATAAAAAATAATATACAAGAAAAAATATTTTAGAAATTAAATTACTATGGATTATTGAGTATTAGTACATACGAATTTATCAATTAATTTTTATATATTATTATATATATAATCTATTATAATTTTTCAATAAATTATAAATTTAAGATTTAATGACTATAATGTAACTGTTATAACTGGTATGTTTAACCTTGTTATTAAATTTTCCTTACGTTATTGATCGTAGTATCAATTTAAAATATTGGGGTGTTACATTCTCACCCACCAAAACCATTATTTACTCGTGTCCTTTATATTTTAACCTAAGATAGGTAATCAATGGATGGAAATTTTATAATACCTTTTTAAATACCATATTTTAAAAATGGTTAAATAAATCCTCGAATATAGGGAAATGGAAATATAAAGGTAATATGGAATAACACATAATTAATTCCCAAATAGTATGATATTAGTGGTAAGTGATAATATTGACATATATGTAAATTCAATATCCAAATAATGATGTGGATATTTCAGAGATCCTTGATCTGATTTAAGTGAATTGTCATGAGAATGATAATAATTAAAAAACTATAAAACAAACTGGTGTGAAAAGACACGGCATTCATCAAAAAAGAAGGTATTATGAAAAAAAGATAAATTTTAATTTCCATTAGTTTGTGTTTTATTTTTCCATATAGAATAATATGATTAGTAAATATAATTATTGAACTATTAAAATTGTATCCTCGAATCCATTTTCAAATCATTTCCATCGGTTTCTACAAAGAGTAAGTATATAAGATGAAATTTTCCATATTGGAGAACTATAATAAACTTATAACAATTAAAATCATTGAATAAAAATGGATACATTCCCTTTACTTAACTAAAACCAGAATTGTAGTGGCTAGAACATGGTTTGATAATACACATAAATAATAAATAGTGACCAATAAAATTAAACAACCAAAAATCAAAAGGTTCAATAAATATCATTATATAAATAAATATCCATGTATCCTAGAAATGATTAAATAATTTTTTAACCTCAAATTATACCACCTAAATTTTATCTTAAAAACAAAAAACATAATAGAATTATTTTTAAATAATCATTCATGTTAAACATTAGGGTTATTAATTTCTAAACTTAGTAAAATATTAAAAAAAATATCGTTAATCACAACAATATAAATAAATATATTATCATATAATGTATTGAATTTCACCAAAATATCATGAATATAATTTTGATATAAAACTATAATATAATCCTTAAATATATAGTACACATATTCCTAAATATTTCCTCTTTAATGAATAACTTTTTGACCATCATGATTATATTTATATGAATTTCAAATAGACCTTAATTAACCTAACCGAAAATCATATGTTACACCCCATGTTGATATAAAATAAACTTGGATTTTCATTATTAAACATGGAATATGTTTCAAGTCATTTAAAACCCCCATCATACAAAATCTCAAAATGGGACTATAAAATAGTGAACCAATTATAAACCATAATCTTATAAATATGTTGTTGTTTTTATAGTTCATATGTTAACCACACATGAAATAACCCAACAATTAAATTCCTTCTTAAATAAACTCTAATAAAAATTTGGATAACCAATAACCCAATCTTTTAGATCCATTTCAAAAAATATAATCAATCAATTAATATATTTCATATAGGAAATTGTAATTGATTTTTACCCTCCAAACACATGTAACATCCAAGGAACTATTATATCACTCACATACCAAATATTTTTGAATGTTGGGTGTTTTATTCAATTAGAACTTATTCCTAAATAAAAACATATATATTTAGCCAAATTATTAATATATATCAATAACATCTATATACTTTTCATCACATTTTTGTACCTTATTAATAATTTCATTCTTAAAAATGGTCATCACAACTATAAAAATGGGAAAATAATAAAATAAGATATCTGATGTCTATTTAGGGTAAATAAGAGAGATATCAATGATCCCATGAACATAACATGATAATATAATAACATAATCATGAAAATAATATTTCAATATTATTGACAATATATTATGTATCATAATCTAGAGTCATGGAAAATCAAAGAAATTTTTATCACATAAATAACAAAGAAATAAAATAATATAATACATGATATAATAACATTAAATAAATTCATTAGTTTGTAACACATAAATTGGAATATAAAATCATTTCATTATTATTCATGGACTACTAATAAGACTATCATAGTGAATTTGGTTCACTCCCCATTCCATAGTCATTGTTCACTCATAATATTATCACAAAGGATATTTACACTTTGTAAAAATGGTCCACTACAAATTCCAGCCCTATTTACATAATGATATTTTCTAATTTTATCAATTTCTTAGAAGTGGATATAATTCTTGACCCACACATCAAAAAATTCGAACCATACTTTTTAATTACATAATATCATAAAACATTTATCATATCAAAACCAAGAAAAAAATAAATTGGTTTCATAAACACATCATCATAGAATAACCATTGGAAAATTTATAGGATTCATAAATATCTTTTCTACATAATAATTAACCATATATATAAATAATAATGATGTTATCATTGGATAATATCCCAATTAAATAACATGAAACATAATAGGATGTCACCATTTAATAAAAATTCCTTAAATACAAATTTAAAACATCCATTGAGTAAGGTTTCTTTTTGAAATTAAAATCACTTAAATAAATGTTATAATTTAAATAATTTTGATGAGTTTTTTTATATGAACCATTAAAAATTATATAGCATTCATAAATTAAATGACTATTCATGATTGTAAGATATTTTTTATCTCATATTTGTTATATAAAAATATTCCATTCAAACATTTGTAAAAAATAAAAATTACCTCATTTGGAAGGTAGTAGTAATATTCATTTTTAAAAATCATACAAAAATTAAATAATTTGTAAAATTTAATTAAAAAATTTATTGATAATATTAAAATAATTATTTATAATTTATTAGAAAAAATTGATATGAATGAAAAATATTTTTCATGTAAAGAGAGTAACAAAGTTGATTTTCATGTAAAATATTCTTTTAATTTGTACAATACCAAAATAGATTAGAATGATGTGAAAAATATAAAATTCAGAAATATGTAGATGATTTTTAAAATTCACGCGTTTATTGGGATTTATATCATAATATTTCATAATATTTAATATAATCCAAAATAATCATTGTAAGTATTATATTTTTATATAAAACCCTTAACACTTTGGTAACATTTTTCTCATAATACCCATGGAATAATAACATCAAATTAAATTTTAGTTATAATTAATATAATAAAATTAATTATATATAATATCAAATTGGTATTATGTAAACCACTGAAAAGACACGAAAGGTGAAGTTGGAATATTTCTCTCAGAAATAAATGTCAGAATAGAAATCCTTTACATCAAGATGGAAATTATTTGGAGGCACTCTAATCAAATATACAAAAAATATAAATTTATTATACTACTCTACATGAATAATTTTTCTATATATTATACCATATAAGTTCCCTTTAAAACATTTCAACACAAAATTATTAATTATTCAAGAGTTAATATTATTGCTTGTATGTGTAATTTGTTTTAATTTCTATGATAATTTGTTTTTTATAATTCTATTAATGATAAATATTCCATGGTCCAACATATTTATACTATTAATCAAGATGTAAATACTATAAATAATCACTATATATATATTCGTCAAAAAAAAAAATATATATAGATAAATGAATTATGTCATTCTTATAGATGGTAGGATGTCCTTATTTACGTAATGATTTCACATTTTGAAGGATGGACTGATAGAATAATAAATAGTAATTAACACTTTTTGAAGAATTATTATATCATGTGTATCATTTTTTTAATAAATACATACTTATTTTAATCCTAGTAAAATTAAAATGAAGAAAAAAACACATCACTTTATAGATGAGGTAGTCAACAAGTTCACAAAAGAAAAATTATTTTTTTCCAAATCACATAAAAGTACTAAGGAAATGTAAACTCCTAAGAATTTATAATTATCCTATTTTTTAGAATACTTTTAATCTCTTTGAAAGCTTTTACTACATTTAAATATTAGAAAAATTGAACTATAATATTGTATATCACTATATCATTGGTGTATAATTGTTGGTTTAGAAGATAACATACTAAAACATGAATATTATATGTTTTAAAAATGTATAAAATACATTAATTTGTTATCAAATGAATATAAATTTAAAAAACAACTAGAATGAATATTTATTGTTTTCAGAAAATACCAATTTTTATGAATAATTTACTTTAAAATAAATAATTAAATTAATCCATATTGTTCTTGGGATTTATTTAAATAAATATATTATAAATTAAATTAAATATTCAATCATTCATGTAATATTTTCTAGGATTGTTATATGAGTAAATTAATTTTTTTTTAAATTTTTTTCTAAAACATGGTATAATCACTTAATGAGCACATATATTAAAATTAGTTTTTAAAACATAAAAACTAATATTTAAAATATTCACTTATTTTATGGAATAATAATTTTAATATTATAAGATATTTAGTTTTATAAAATTTTTAGAGATGATTAATTTTTCAATTAATAGTGATAATTAATAAATTTAATTTAAAATTTATTTTTCTGATAATGAATTTACAAAGATATAGTAATTTTAAAAATGATTTTAAATGAAATATTATTCAAATTATATTAATATGAATCCAAATTATTTCATTGGAATCCTTTTTATTCAATGTATTGATATAAAACCATTCTATACTAAAGAAGAAATTATCTATAGAGAAAGAATTTTCACAAAACATGCTCATTTTTTCATATATTATATTATACCACAAATGTTAATTGAATTTGGGAAAATGGATTCCTTATTTAAAATATTAATAATAATTGTTAGGATATAATTCCAACTTAATTTTGGTTAATAATTAAAATTAGAAACAATAATATATATTTATCATGAATCTGATTAAAACTAGTTCACGAAAGAGTTAAATATAAGTATTATGATATGTTTTCCTACTTATCATGTATAAGATCTATTTTAATTCCGTATTTATATATTATACTATCATAAATATTAATATATCCTCATTTAGAAACATTTTTCTTGGGAATAACTATTTCATTTTATATTCATTCTAGAAATTTTAATGTGGGTCCCCACCCAAACTTATAAATTGAAATAGCCTATGCTCTTATTTAAAAAAAATACAATGTTTTACCTACCATGAAATCTCAAAATATCTTTATTATATCTCACTACATGACATATATTCCCTTTTTTTAAACAATCCCATCCTAGTGAGGCGTAATGTGTACACCTAAATAAGTTCTTTAAAGAGATGTATGAATTAATTTGATTTATTTATTCATATACCTCATTAAAATATTATTCGATAATTATGATATAATAAATTCATTATATATAATATATCAATATTTTTATATTAATATAATTCCTTTTATCAATATTCTCATATATCAATAAGGAAATGAAGCAATCAATCGTGTGTATGGCGGACTACAACCGGACAAACAGAAGTAAACCATTTTCATTCATCGACATTAACATATGGTTTTAGAGATTGAATATATATATATATATATATATATTTTATATTTTTGACATATTTATCATTCCAGAAAAATAATATTTCATATAATTTCTCACCTTTTTATTAATTTGAAAATAATAACGTTGTTCGTTTGTACATTTGGATTACCACCTCCATGAAGTGATGAGATTAATTTTTCATTACCACATAACATGAATACTATATATATAATTATTAATAGAAATAATTTTATATATCATTTATAATTATATTTCAATATTGTTAAAATAAAACATCTATTATTTCCATCATTATCATCGAATGTTCAAATCATTACTCATGTGTACAATCAACTTACTGTATCAAGGGTTGTAACATAGTTAATTTTTTCATATCAATGTTTCATGGTTAGTTTAAAAAGAATAATTTATTATTATAAATGATAATTATTTCATTATAATTATTCTATATTTCATGTAGTAGTGGCCTCTATTACATTATTATAGCAATTGAAGTCATTTTTTAAATATGAACTGAATAGTAACCAAATGTCTACCATTATCATATTTGATTAAGTAATAAACTATTAAATTTTACTAAAAAATAATAGGAATATTATCTATGGAAATGGTTTAAATAATTTAAATTATTATCCAAATTTTTTTATTCAGGATGATAAAGTACATATTTAGTTTCTTGGACCTGAGGTGAAAGATCTGATATGAATTTTCCTTTATTGATGAATATTGTAATGATATGGAAAAAATATTTTATATTCTATATACACACCCACATTTTATTATTATATCACGAATCATTACTGAGTAATTTTAATTTTAGATTAAATTTTAAATTATTTCATCCATGGGGATTTCACATGATTGTTACTAAATAGTATGTGTTTCAAAACACGATTTCTTTTCACTGGGTTATATCACATCATCACTGATTAAATTATTTATGGATTATGTGTCAAAATGAAATTGATTAATTTATGAATTGATTAAATTTTTTTTGTATATTTACATTTCTTACATATTATAACATCATTGATTAATTATCTATTCAAATATATCATAATTTTAAGGGTTCTTGATCCTGAATTGTATTCTTTGGGACATATGTGATTTTATACACCAGAATACTTATATGATGTGTATCTAGTGAAACATTGATATATTATATCATTAATATATTTACATTCATGATATCCAATTAAACATTTTATGTTATTCATATAATGTGGGTTATAATTCTAATTATACAAAAGATGGAATGTTTATATTCTAAATCTCATCATTATTTGGGATCATTTTTATTAGACTAACTTGTAGGGGAATTATATGATATTTTAATCATAACAATAATATATTTTTTTCTTCTTGTTTAAATTATGAAAATAATAATTTTTCCTTTCATTATTTTAAGTTAATGTAATAAAAATGTTAAAAAGTTAACAAATACAAACATTATTTCCACATCAATTGGTAATAATTTTTTTTAATTAAAACATTTTAAATATTGTTTTTCTAATATATAAATATTTTATAAATGATTTTTTACACATGATTTTATTTTTAGAAAATGGTTTTGAAAATTATTCTTTTTCATTTTCATAGTGTGGTACTTTTTAAATATTTCAAAAAATATGAAAGGAATCTTTACATTAATTTACCCACCAATAAAATAATTTTATTCTCTCATGAGAACTCAATCATTTAAAGCATAAAATAGAATTTTCCATGGTTATATTAAAATGAAATGATTCTTTTAATATTTTTATTGATTTAAAGGTAAATATCAATGTGGTTATATAAATTCTCTAGATAATGATTTAATGATATCATAATTGTATTCATCAATGGAAATGTCCTTAATTTTACTAATGATCCACAAGAGATATATTGTAATTATAAATATGAAATTATTTATATTGATGGATTATGATAATAGAATGGTGATATGATTTGTATAATAGTTCATCAAGTATTGAAATTTATTTATTTATTTGTCTTGTTGAATATGTTTTAATATTTATTCAAATTATGAAAACATTTGACATATTAAGTGGTTGGATGGACCAACTATACACCGTTGATGCAATGGTGGGTCTCAAGAGACAAACATTCTTGTGTATTTGGATAAAGACATACCCATTTATGCATTATGTCAACGAATGATACCATAATTGTTTTTTTATAATTTTATTCATTATTCATTACATTATTATGTCATTTTTTATTGATTCCCTTGTGATTATATGAATATTTTCGATATCCATAGGGAGGTTTCAAGCCATTATGGCTGGTAAAATGGAATTATCCAGTCATCATTTATTACCATAATATTATTTACCATGATTATTTTTTTTATTAAATGGAAATTTTTTTAGTTATCAACCATTAGAAGTTAATTATATCTTATTAACTCATGATTGAATCTACGGTACTCTATTATTTTTTACTTTTATTCTTTCAAATATCATGTGAAATTAAATTATTTACCTAGATTACCAAAAATACTAAACAATTAGGTACTTTAGGATGATATCAAACATATATAATTCTTATGTAATATAGTGACAATTAATTGTAGGATACTATTCTTTGGGACTTTAAGTTGGTATCATATTAATGGTTATGTAAAATCCATGGGAATAAGATTTATGAAATCATATATTAGGGGAAAACCCAATGAATAGGATAACATCCAAAATTTCTGTAATGGTTGAGTTTATGTGGTTTTCCTATAAGTAAATATATATCTTGATAATAAAATTATGCATGGTTAACTCATATATTCTCTAAGAAAAATTATCAATAGAACGATTTTGTTGAGAATATAAAGGCCACCATTCTGTGCGCGATGAGTGTGCCCTTACTATGCACATGGTTTAATAGTTTGTGTAAATATTCCAAGATTAATTGAAAATGTATTTATGAACCACTATGAATTATATGAATATATAATTTTCAGGAATTAACATGGATAAAATTGTGGTGTATTATTTTATATAGAATTTCTTAATATTAATTTATCCTTTAGATGATTTATCATGTTTACGATTATTGATTCTTAGTCTATGAATTTCGGTTTTATATAATATATCCAACCTAGAGGAATGCGGAAAACATAAAAGTTCATGGGCTAAGTAGTGATTATAGAAAAACAAATGGGAAGGTGATTAATGCGAATGAAAATGGGATAATGTATATTTAGTAGTTACAATATATAATTAACAACGGGTTCACTAATCAACTCACCAATTCCCTAATGAATTGAATAATGATATCCATTATGATATTGTGTGGAGGAGACCATATATGAATCAATAAATGCTTCCTTACTATAAAAATACGAAAAGAGAGACCTACGAGATTTTCACTAAGGCACAAGAAATTGTATTTTTTATAAAAAATAAGGGTATAGAGGAACTAATTTATTAGGGAATGTGAGGTTTCTGATGGGGAGAAATAATTTTCATCCTATATATTATTTTATAGTTCATTATTGTAAAAATATGAAACTGAAGAATTATTCAAGTCAATTTCCTCTTCAAAATAAAAAACTCCTCAACAATGGAATGACCTATGTAATACAAATAATTCTGGATAAAGTATTTATATATTCTTATTTGAAGACTATGTTTTAGGAATATTTTCTTCAATTGGGTTTTTCTAAGGAGAATAATTAAACATATAAAGATTATTATAATGTTTTTTTCAATAAATATTTGAATGTATATGTTGAATGGTACATAAAACTTATTAGAATTTTTTATTGTATGGTGATATTTTTTGAAAAAACATGATTAGTGAAATATAATCCTTAATATGATCCTGATTAATGAATAGATTGGATTAATAAATTTCTGACTCTATTGAAGTAAATCAGATATTATTGGTGACTTTGAATAAGATAATTTAATTTGTGACAATGTTAGTATTGTTTTTTTAATAATTTTACAATTATAAAAATATTATATAATTAATTTTAATATTAATTTTTCTCACTAATACAAATTTTTATTTCACAAGTAAATATTTATTTTACATTTGGATGGAAAAAATATTTTACTATTACCTTTTATGGGAAATGGTTATAATATTTTTTAGAATATATGAAAAAAGAATATATATTCATCGTGCGATGAATTAATAATTATTAATGTAATTTGAAGAAAACATGATTGTTAATGATTCTATAGTATGTTGTAAAATAATTTTTATCTTTTTGTATCTATAAATGTATTTAATGGATTTTTAGTTTTGTATTGTTTCAGTATGAATAGTTTGAATTACATATTATTATTAGGAAATATTGTATAATTTATTTATAAAAATTATTATTCATTTTTTTTATTTTCTTAAATATTTTTATATTAAATATCATTTAAATATCATTTTATTATTCTGTGGATTATGTGATATGGTAGAAGATGATTTGGGAAATTCAATCATAAAATATCATTATTAATAATCAAATAATAGAGAAAAATTGAGATTGAGGTGGAAATTGATTAAATTGTGAGATTATAATTTTTATAAAAGTATAATTACTAATTTTCATATTCTAGATAGTAAATTAATTCTAAAAATATAGGGAAAATAATATTGAAATAAAATTGTTATAATTAATCCTTTTTTCATATTGATTTAATTGTATAATCACCCCTCAATAGTTTATGGTTATGCTGTTTTCAAAATTCTCATAATGACTTTCTATGTCACATTATATTAGCCCTTATGGATATTTTTCCTATCTATGTACATATTTTGAATTGTAATAAATGTTATCATATTTTGAAAAAAAATTGTTATTCTATATGACTATCATATTTACCTTTCCCTCTCTACAAATTAGATTTTACCATCCCTAGTAATTATGTGGGTTTTCAAAAAAGTAGAACCATCGATTTATGGCATAAAATTTGGAGAATAAAATTTTTTTTGGGTGTATATACTCTATAAAATGTAGATTTTATGATATATTTATTTTCAAAAAATAAATATAATCTCCCCAATATCTTTTCACACACACAATACTTATTATAAGTCAATATTAATTTATTATACCATTATATCATTTTATGGTTTTCACATGATTAAAATAAATTCATTTTTCATCAGTTAATTCTAAATTAAAATAAAAACCAAATGATTAAGTGAAATTATTTCCGGAGAAACTGTTTTTATGCGTGCATTTTTTGTTATGTTATATTAATAAATAAATCTCAAATGATTTATAATATTATATACATTTTTATATTATATATTTAATTAAAAATTTAATCATTCATATAATATGTTTTTTGGGTATGTGATAAGAATAAGTTCAGTTTTACGCTTAGATGTAATATTTTTATAAAAAGCAGTTTTATTGCATTTTGAAAATGATTTCTAAAATTAATTTTTTTCACACATATAAAATGTATTTATATAAAATAAGATAACATTTTAAAACATTATTTTTTATTTATCATTTATTATTTTTTTGATTTATTTAAGAATAATTTCTATTGGATGAATAATCCAAAATTCTAATTTTAATGAAAATTTGTGCTTTCATTTAATGAATTTAGAATGTAATTATATTTCTAAAAATATAACTAAAATAAAAATCAACAAAATTTTATTTTTATTTCTTAATTTTAGTTTATTAGGTTCAATTTTATGTTTATATATTATATGTAATATATTTATACTTAATAAAATTTTTTCTTTGGAAAACTACTTTGAGTCACGCATTAAACATTTTATTTTTAATTTAATTCTTCCAATTATGTAAATTAAAATTTGTAAAATGTATTAATTAATTTGACAAAGAATAAATAATATTATTCAATATTTTCTACTGAACTTTTGTTCATAATGATTAATAAAATGTTAGAATTCATTATTAAGGTTAAATTTAAAACATGTTTACCATGGATTATACCAAATTATAAGGGTATTTTGGGAAAATTAACTTGTATAAACCCAATTAGATTATCATATATCAACCTCATAATATCCCACTATATAATATTTGTACATTTTTATGCATATTATTTAATTGTTCGTAAATTTGAATTCTTTTTTGAAATTTTTAGACGGCCCCTCCCCAACATATAAAAAAACATATCATCTCTTCTCCACACATAAATATAATTTTCATTCATCCATTATTAGGAAAAAAATGAATTCCTTACATCCAACCACCCCCCACAGACAAGGATAACCAATAAACCACAGTGTTTTATTTCAAAATTCAATATTTTCAAGTCTTTTATTGTAAACTAAAAGAATATGTATCTTTATTGACTATGTGCCATTATTTTATTTCTTTTTCAAAATACATAAAACTTTATTAAACTAGTATCAGGCATAATGAGATGTTTTAATGCTAATTGGATACCATTATCTGTGTACTCCTCTATCAAATGAGAAATAAATCCATTTTTTGTGTGTACAGAGGACAACCACATCACAAACAGATGTAATTCGTATCCCATAACTATTTCTCATGGATGGTTTTAGAGATGGAATTACTACATAGTAATATATCTCTCTTTGTGTTTTTAGTGTATTTTATATATTCATGAAATTAATATCATAATGGAATGATAATGTTTTATATATTTTCATACCATTCCATTTTGTTAAAAATAATAATGACAATCTTTCGTATGTATATTTTACCATCTCCACATAGCTATTTGAATATTTTTTTAAATAAATATCACATGGTTTCTATATATAGGTTTATTTATAAAAATTGTATTATATTTTAGCAATAATTTTTACTCTTAATATTTAAAATAAGACTTATCTTCTGTCCATTATGATCATTAAAAATGGAAACATTACACATGTATACATAAGTCTTCTTATCTTTATCAATGTAAAGTTGTTAATTTTTCAAAACCATTTATTCATTTTTTTTTCAAAATTATTAATTGATTTAGTGAATAATTAATTCTATCATGATAATTATTATGGATATTATTGATCAATGTCCCTTTTTATCATAGTCAACCCACCATGGTTATTTTGGATATATAAACTAAATATCATCAAAACATCCAACATGAATTTCGTTGGGTATGTAATGAAATATTACCTGGAAATAAATCAAATAAAAGGAACAATATAAATGAAAAATCTAGTAATAATGTAAATAATGAACTCAATTTTTAATTCCCGAAGATTTACAATATATGCAAGGAGTCAAAATTTTGGTCATAGATTTCTTCTCGAGATCACTTCATTGGGAAATATTTGAAGGTATATTAGATAATTTCTTATATTATGTATATAATACCTGTCTTATCTATTTTATATTGAATCCTACATTATTCCATAATTTCAATGTCTCACATTATATTATTTCTTAAAAAATATTTGAGATGAATTTTACCAATCGCACTATACTTGTTTACACAATGTTCATTCGTTAAACAGTATCACATTCTTAATGATTATATTATGTCAAGATTTTGTGTCTAATATATATAGTTTTATTTATGTTTTATTTTATCAATTTAATCTATATTAAATTTTCTACACCAAATCGTATCATTTATTATTTATTTAATAAAATTTTTAAAAATTATAAGGGTTAATCATTTTAGATTATATTCATAGAGACATTGATAAGTTCTAGACCAAAATTAATTTGTCAGAGGTATCTAAAACCCCATTGATAGTTTATATCATATTTATCATTACATTAATCAAATCAAATATTTCATTTGATGATATTTTTATCAAGGGGGTATGATTATAGTGTTATGAAAGTGGTAAGGGTTTATTACATATTCTCATTATTATTCAATATTGTTTTTGATGAAGTCACCAATGAAGGGATTTTATTATATTATTATTTTAATTAATATATATTTTATTATATTTTTTTAATTTTTAAAAATTTCTTTTATTTTCCATTTTTTATCATTCAAAAATTTCAGAAATGTTTTTATGAAAAAATTAGTTACTTCAGCTTCTATTGGGAAATAGTTTCCTCCCAATTTTTAATAAAAAAATAATTTAATTCTATTAAAAAATTTAAAATATTAATTGAATACATTTTTTACATTTTTTAATTATTAAAATATTTTTTAAATTAAATCTAATTGACTTTTTATGAACATGTTACATTTTTTTATTTAAACCAGAAATGTAAAATAAATCTTTATATTCTTGCAATCAGCATGAATTTAATTTACCATTATCATTAAGACTTTATTAATTATTAATTACTTTAGAATATAACATGGTTAAATTAAATTAAATTAAATTTAGAAACATACTTGACATATTATTGTTTTCAAAAGTGATAATTACTGTGAAGTGGTTACTTTAATGATGAATGAATAAAGGATATTTTTATAGTATTCATTAATGAAAAATTAATTCAATTTACTTATTCTCTACATGGAATATATTGTATGGATACTATTAATGACATTTCTATAAATGGATTATGATTAATGAATGTTCGATATTATGAATGATTGTTCTTCCAATACGTTCATTTATTGATTTTTCAGAGTTGTTTATTATGTTTTATTATTTATTAAATAGATGAATGGATTGTACTAAGTATGTGATGTATGGGTCCCACTAAATCCCCTCATTGAATTGGTTGGATTCATGAGATAAACTATCTTGATTATTTAGAAGATTCCTTACATAATAATGTATGTTTTCTGGAAAGAAGGTGTTAACAGTAATTTTTTGATCTCCCTCATTTTTCATTCCATCATTATGAGATTTCTTATTAATTTCTATTTTATTTTTTTAATTGTTATGACATCCATATATATGTTTCTACCTCTTGTGGGTTTTTTAGATGGAATTATTAGACAAACATTTATTCTTATTATATTATTCTTTATGGCCATGCTTTTTATTAAATGGTTTGTGTTTATAGTTAGATACATTATTAGACAGATTATTTGGTATTTACTTATGATAGATTTCATTTTACATATCCCTTATTAGTCATTTAAACTCAACCCTAATTTTGTTTCCTATCACAATGATATGAAGATAGAATCTATGAAAGAGATAAATCATGGAAAATATTTACTTTCACTATGTTTTATATTTACCATTTCTATTATAACTATTGACTAAGGTATAAATCTATTTTTTCAAGAAAATTAAAATATTCATTCATTTGGTATTTGATCACATATATATTATTCCAATGTAATAATGTAAAAAATGATTTTGGGATACTAGGGTTTGTTTATTTATATCGTAGATATATTATTTTAATTGAAAATTCCTAATTATGTAAAAATCATCACATTTAATCTTTAATGGAAATGCAATAACAATATATTAAACATTCCGATGACATAATAAATTACATAGCTATGTGAAAATTGTATATTGTTTAAATGACAAAATAATTTTTTTATTTTTTGTGTGATTTAAAATTAGTTGAAAATGTTTCTACCCTAATTGAAATAACATATCATTATAATAATTATACTATATTTATTATTTTATGATGGATATAATAGACTATTATGTAATATAGTAATATTTTTTTTGAAAAACTTGGTGAAGACAATTACCGCTTCCTCTTTATAATTCCTTTAGATCAACTGTTATGGGGATGAAGGATTGTTTTTTGGAATGATGATATCCCCTATTAAATTTATAAGGATGCATGTTTTAGTCAATCTATTTATTATAATTTACTTTAAAGAAAATAGAAAATGATTTTCATTTTATATGGGATAAAAATGACACACAATGAATAACTACAATGAATTAATTATAATAAATAAACTATCAAAATAAATTCTTCCAATTTGATTATATTTAAGGAAAAGGATTATATGTTTTTAATATCATCATATAATGAATTTTATACAACTTTTCTATATTATTAATCCTTTTCTTTTGGTGTAACCACTTATTTAACCAATTTAATCATAACTATGGGAATGAGTTTTTAATATTAAAGGCTTATAATTTTAGCTATTTGATACAAAAAATATATCATAAATGGTAAATATATAACATTATAGGCAATTTATTATCACAATTTTCAACATTAATTTTTATGATATTTTAATATTTTAATTTAATATTCTTATCATAAAATTCTATAAAAATCATTTTCTGAACAATTGATGTAATTTGAAATAGAAAATAATAACAGAGGAAAAGAATTATAATCTAATTATTTTACACATATAATTTTTTTTATTAATCTATAATATTCTTGGATAAAAATAACTCAAAATTTATTTTTCTGTTAATATTTTTAAAATCATTTATTTTGTTTCACTACTAATTGAAAAAAAAATTGGAGATGTAAAAAAATTAAGGCAATTATTTAATCAGAAAAAATTTTAGGAATGCTTTAATGACAAAAATATGTTTTTAATGTAATAAAATTTATCCTAACATATCCTATTTTTTATACAAACATTTTAGTGTTTTTACGGTCAAGATAATTACAATTTTACTTATTCATTTCATAAATTAATAAAAATATCATAATCACGAAAATATGACCCCAATTGGATTAATATTTAATTCAATGATGTGATAAGATTAAAAAAAATATCTAATATTATAAAATAATGTGTTTGAGTAGTTTTAAATCCTTGAAACTTTAACCTAATTTTACCAACATTAAATTTATAGAGGTGATGATTTTCAACGGTTATTATTCATATTGATGTATAAGGGGACTTATTTACAAAATTTAAAGCTCATGTATCCAAATATGGAATCCATTTTTTAGGATTCAATATCTATAAATGGGTAAATTAAATTTTAATGTATATTTATGAAAATACATGAAAATCTATTTTAATAAAAAATGAATTGTTTGCCATAAAAAAAATAATTATATCAAAATCATGAATATTACTGATTGAAATGGAATAAATTTGAATATTATATAAAAATTGGTCCATGTAACGTTTTGAAAATAAATCCAAATTTTAATGGGAAATTTTAATTAAAATATATTTTAAAAAATCACTGTAATTGAATAATCGTTATATTTTACTATCCATTGAAAAATAAATTATTTCATAAAAATATCCAAATATCACCTTATGTTGGTTTTGATATGATGATTTAAAAAATATATTCAATATATTTAATAAAATTTTTAATTTTATCAAAATGAAATGGTAATATTCACTCAATAAAAAACTATTTTTAAAGATAACATATTTTAAAAATCAAATGAACTTAACAAAAGTTGATTTCATACATAAAAATAAATTTTTAATATTTTTTTTTGTTTTGAACAATATTAATTTGGATAACAATGTTTTATTTATTAATACCCTCTAATTGAATGACTATGATACAATGGTCATAATAATATCTTGTTATTCATTTTATCATTGTTTTCCATGTGGTATATGCTATGAAATGTAGTGTTATTTTAAAATAATATGGTTTTATAGTTGATATTGTAATTTTCAGTAATATATTTAATTAATTAGAAAAAAAAATTGAGTTATGTGGAAATCATTAGTTAAGCGCAAAAGATATGGATGTGAAGATAAAATCATGGAACTGGATTATAATATATATAATTATTTATTAAATGAATGTAAACTTTGAGGTCTCCTAAAATTTAATAAGTTTACCAATAGAAATATAAATATGCCTAATTTATGGAAAATTATAATTATTATATGTTAATATACTCGGATAATGAATTAAAATGTATAAAAAAAATATTTTTTTCAATATTTTTATAATCATTTTGTTACAAAATTATAGTTGATTTGTTAATATCGTGTTTTTAGAAAAGGAAACTATTTAAAAATAATTGGATGGGTACATGAAGATACTAAATGATTATAAGAAATATAATGATTGTCTCATAGTGATAACCTGGACTCCTACAAATTATGAGACTATATAGAAATTACTCATCTTTAATGGAAATACATTCAAGGTTTTCCTCATATGAGTAACCCTGGTTGGAGTTTAGTTAATGTTTGATGTGAATCACATGCCATGGATTATACACAATGTTTTATATCATTTCAAATTAATTGGAGGTTGTCAATGAGTCCACTGATCAAACTGAACACTCATGAACATGAAGTACATTAAGATATTATCAGATATGGTATTTTTATTGTCCACTATTTTTTGATATTTTCATGTTAAATTACCTGTATATACCACAATAGTATCATAATTAATTATTGTGTTGAATCATAAAAAATATCCCGTGATATTTCAAAACAAAATTCTAAATTTTTTAATATTACCATCTCATTTTAATTGATAAACCATTATTACAAAGAAATGTATCTATCATATAGAAAAATATCAATTATGTAATAATATTACATTAATATATCAATTTCTACTCATGTAACAACATCCAAATTGTATAGAAACATCAATCTCATAAATAAACATTCATATCTCAATGACAGGTAGTATGAGAATCTAAGTGTATCATGTAGTAAAATTGTTATGTGATTTACCCTGAAGACAGTTCAGGAAGAAAAAAAGGATGTATAATAGACAAATTAACATATGTTATTCCATGAAGTTGTTTACAATTTCTTATAAAATTAAATATATTCTTATAGAAAATGATAGTTCACGAGGAAGGTTAGAGTGGGTTATTTAATGATTTTTTTGTGATATTTAGTATTTTTTAGTGAAAAAAAATTATATCAAGAGTATGGTAGTTCACAAATGGTGTAGGGTAGTTCATAGTGATAGTACATGGTGAAAAAAATTTCATGTAGGAGTTATATAAGTAATATAATGAAGGAGTATTTGAGTAATGAATAGTTTTTGAAGGGGAATTTTGAAATTTACTACATTAAAGACATTTAGTTGACAAACCCAGGCCTACTAGACAAGGCACTCGAGCTGGATCTACTATTGTGAGGTATGAAAATGATAAAAGAAACAAGTGATAAATTTAACTAAAACAAGATATTAAACATGAGTATAATGTGAAAAAAAAGGTATAACCAGATCTATACAAACCAATCCATATAGGATAATCCAAAAAGTATGAATCAAACATGACTAAAAAGTATCCATGTGACCAATTGTCTCATCCAAACCTCACTTAAAAAATGAAATAATAAAAGGGTTAGCTAATGTTCTACGAGATTCAATTTCCATTACCTGGATCCTACAATAAAACATCTATGATGTACTCCCAATTTAAAAATTGGATTGAGATAAAAAAATCCTAGTTGGATAGCACCATAGTGTATGTACATGGTATAATGAAAGGAATGTAGGAATTTTGGTTGAAAAACATGTTTGTAAAACATTTCAATATATCATGCCCCATTTTTAAATAATATTAAATTTTGTTATTCATAAAATGATTTCATATTTTAGATGGATAAAATAATTAAAAGTAGAACTAATAAAAAAGTAATGAATATCCATGCATCATAAGGTAATAATGTAACCCCGTATCTATAAAATACCATCCAACGAATCCATGTTATATAAAATCATAGATAAAACTATGAGAACTTATCGCTGAAAAAATGAATCCTAGTAAAAAAAATACATAAATTAAAAATAACACTCTTATATGGACTCTATCTTGTGTTAAAATACATAAAAAACATAAAAAGCGATGTAAATGTAGTCAAATGTTTTGTCCAACTGATATTGATTCCTTCCACTTTCTGGAAATATAAACAAAATATCCACTAGTGGTTCCATCTACAATTGGTACTCCTATATCAATTTCCTAATACACAAAACCTTCCTAATGTTATAATATTTTCAAATTACATTCCAAACCCATGATATCAATTAAGGAAACATTTTCCATCCTATGTAAAACCACATTGGTGTTGGAAAACTAATTTTTGGAATAAGATAATGTATTTAACCCAAAACCCATTAAAAAAATTATATTTCCATGAAATCCAAAGTATAAAAAATCAAATATATGCAATTAAAACCAAAAATAATTTATCATTAATGATAATAAATTCATCAAATTATTAAATTTTATAGAAACACCTACTTCAAAATGTTATAATAATATCCGCATTCATCACCTATGATTTGAAATCTATTGATAAAACATTGAATGGGAAGTCACTATAAAAAAACTAAAATAGATCTAAGTAAAATACTATCTAATCCTGAATCTTAACCATAAATATATCCAAAATAGTATATGTGACAAACAAGGGATGAACCTGAAGAAACACATACCTAGAGTGTAACTTCACAACAAACATTATGATTGATCACCAAAAGAATGATCCATATGGTGTGAAGATCTCCAAAATTACCTCATGATATATATGATTCATGATATGAAATAAATATAGTTGAATGAAATTAAAATCACTCATAAAATGGATGAAAAACACGTCTTTTAAATATTACACTTCAATAATTACCATTATACAAGGTGAATTCCAAAAATGATGAAAGTAATAAGAACACAATTTTTTTTTAGAAAATCCTTATTTTTTCTATTTCATGATGCAAAATCCCATTACATTGTTTTTAAAATTCATTCCCTTAAACATATTAATGGAATAACCATAGAGAACATTACATGTTGTTTAATCCCTTTACAAGGTTTATAATCACCCAATAAATACTAAGTAGGCCATTTTTACAAAAAATACAAAAACAAAATTTAGAATTATCTATACTCATAAAGATCATTATAAATTCTTTGAAACATTTCTATCGATACTAAATATTAAAAAAAACATATTTCATAATAATTTTTTCCTTTTTTCCTTCAATGGTTCTCAATTTTTAAGAAGACATATATACCCTAAGATAAAAGGGAAAAAACAATGCGAAAGGATTATCTGAAAGAATAATAATTAGGTAATAAAATTCCAAAAATATAAATTATTTATATACCAAAAAATGTATCATAATTATAGATCCAAAAAATAGATAATTCAATTACATGTGCATCAGTGATTCACATTCTTTAGATTCATAGTTATTCCATCCAATCTCACAGTGTTCCAAGATGAGATGATTCATGTTACTCTATAGTACCTTATTCTAACTATCCATAATCTAATCTTTCTACTAAACAATAGTAGTCTCTAGCTTAGAATTAACATAATCCCTTCTGCTCACTTGGAATGGATCCATTATATACCTCTTTAGTTTGGAAACAAGAAATTCAATATAGATTGATGTGAAATGAGATGAAAATCCCAACAAATAGGCCACCTTCCCTCGTAGTCAAACAATATCAATGGGGACCATGAACCATGATTCCCACATACCTTACCAAACCAACTAATAATTTACCAATCATGGAGAAAAATTAATTAAAACATAATCACCAACTTTAATCCCCAGTGTCCTATGATGATAATCTGCAATATATTTTGAAGACTCCCAATTTTGATCTATCTCTTGTAGATAAACTACACCATCTAGGACTCATCATGATCCCAACCCAATAGATTACCACTCTAAAAAATCAATGCGGTAAAAATGAGATAATCATAGCCTACCCTAAAAATAATCAATAGAGGCCATCATAGTATTAGCCAAATAACCATTTTTATCATAAATTTTGACTTATGGAAAATGAGTTTTCTAAAATTCTAAAAAATTATTCATCAATGTTTGAATCATATCCTCATGATAATTGATATACCTCTCATCCTATTCAACCATCTATAAATAAGGATCCATTTTCAATATAATCTGAGAACTCATTACCAATTATAATCCTTTCCAAAAAATAGATGTGTTCTTCTAGTCTGTATGACATACAATCTTAGAGTGAACTCCATGAATTCATAAAATATCATAGAAGAAAGACCTCCAAACACTTCATTAATCATTTTCTACTAGATAGAGTGGAAATGAAATTATTTCAAGAGTCTATTAATGATCACTCATTTCATATTATTAAATCAAAGCATCCATTGATGAAACTACCTGATACTTGGAAGCCTTATCCCATTAAAATATTAGATTTTTTATGGGCTGTAATAAACAATAATGTCTATACTGTTCCAATTTAATTATCTAATAATTATTACACCACAGAAAAATTTTCAATTGACTACTTGATCCCTTTACCCAAATAATGATTTCTCATGTGTTCAAAAATATTTGTAGCACCAAGATGAATAGAATGTCATGATCGGTGTCCATAGCCTATCATATCCTATATCAAGGAAAATTTAAAATCCAAAAATGGTAGAATAAAATTCCACTGAGGGAAAGAGACCACTCATCATTGGAATCCCAACCACATATGATATTACCAAATCTTAGTGACTTAGTTTTAATCAAAATATCAAGGAAATATTTATCAAAAAAAGGATATTAATCATTCATCATATCCCTGAAAACCTAATGACATACCTATTTTAATCCATGTAAATCACAGTAATAAATTTCACCATAGACCATTCCATAATAGAGTACATTACAGAATGTGTTGGTAATTTTCTACTCAAGGAATGTGTAACGACATTTCTATTCCAAAGGGTGTATACAATATCAGTAATAAATGTCTGAATAGAATCCACCTTGTAGCTATGTTTCATGATTATATTCATCTTAGTAAAAATATATTTTGTTATCTTATCATCTCAATATACTATAAGACAATCCCCCAAGAGGTATCTTCACCACATTTTGAGTGAAACCATAAATGATTTGAACTCAAGAGTATGGGTATGGTATTTTTTTCTTGATTTCATAACTAGAGAGATCTATATTATAGTATTCATTTTACCCTTCATCATGAAACATCCAAAACCAATAATAAAAGAATCATTAAAACATTATAACCCAAACTCTGTTTTTGGTAAATAATAATTGGTGATTAAGTTAGCCAAACCTCTAGATCCAAAATTGATATATATGAAAATCTACATTCCATTCTAAAATTACATCCTTATAGTTTAAAGAAGTCATCCAATATGAGGATTTAAGAATCCGATATGATATGGAGAGTGGAAAAATCCCCTTTTCGAAACATCAATGGTTAATCTTTGTTATTATAGATTTAATGTGATACCATGGAGTTTTTTGATCTAGTTTGGTTGTTATATTTATGAATTGGAACTAAGAATCCTACGGAAATGGAAAAGAATGTTTGGTGATATTGAATTTGATTAATAACAAATTGAGATCGATGTCATCTAGAAAATGATATGTTAATATCATCACTGGGATTAAGGAATACATGTAAATCATGTAGATTATTGGAATATCTAACATCATTAATGTATTATTTTGAATATCTAACTGTGATATAAATTTCAATTCGTTCAACATGATGTAATACATGACTCACATTTGGTTTAGATTCCATGAGATTCCTTAGGTGTTCTGGAATCCTAATATCCTAATAGACATGAATTAATTCACTGTAACTCCTCTAAAAATAATCCATATATATATAATAGAGGAATATATATGAATCGTAAAATACTTGTCGATGTACACTGAGTGTCCAAACCACCTGAGGTGATAAATCCGATTGTTAATGACAATATAATTGATGTTCATATTGATCATGAGTTTGTGCCACCATTAAATGATAATTTTAACATTTATGGAAACATATTCCTTAATTATAGAGTTGTAAATACAATGTATGGAATGATAACATTTCAAGAGGAATAGAATATTAGAGAGGAAAAATAAAATAAAGGAACATATGCTCTAAATAAAAGAGTCTAAAAATTATGAACCTAATATGTTGAGGATGGTTCAAATACAGCACCAAAATCCGGGTAACTCCTCGGGAGAATTGGTTGAATACGAGGAGGATTAAAATCTTCCTCCCAATAAAATTATGTAAATTTAGGGTGATAAAAATGTTGAAAGGTCATATAGGGATGATGGTGACATGCTGCGAGAGTTGAATCAATTAAAGGAGAGAAAAAATATGGTAACTTCCTATCATGTGAAGGAGTCCAAAATTTTTATCCCTAAAACAATAATGATATGGTGATGAATAATTTTAGATGATTCATTGATAGTTGTTACCACTTATGGTATTTTAGGGAATAATAAGTCCTATGTAAATTTAGTTCAACTATATAAGTCTGAAAATAATATCACTAGTTTAAAGGGTATAAATTATAATAATCTTGAAGGAAACATTATAACACAAATGATGAAGATAGAGCCTATAGAAAAAACATATTACATCCAAGGCCTGAAACATGTTAAATGAGATACCACTAATAACAAGAATATATAAAGTACTAGCACAGTAAAAGGCTAAAAATCATTTATGATAAAAATAGTCAGATATTTACCTCCAAATTTGTATCAAAATGAATATTTATTTTATAAAACACTTAGGTTTTTTCCAATTGTGAGACTATTATTTACGTAAGGATTTTTCACCAGATTTATAAACCTAGTTTGCATGGTTTTTCTGAACCCAAAAAGAATTATACCCACAATCATTATTCTTTTGAATGTTTTGGGTATCAATTATTAGGAATTAATAAATCTTATATCATTATAAATATAATATTTATTTTGGGTAATTATAAGATGGATCAATAATCTATTCATATCTTTAGTGATAAAATTTTCACATGTACATATAAATAGGCTGTATTTTTTAACATGTTCACATTTATTTATGACTTTTGAAACTACTATATTAGAAGATCTCAGTGGCTATAAATATGATCCCTCTCTAAGATTAGTGAATCTCATTGGATCTTTATTTGTTATTTAAAAACAATAATAATCCGAGTTGAAAAATTGTGAAACACTCGTGATTTTGTATCATAGAGGGTGTTTTGAGCTTACATTGAAGATAAGAATATTTTTTGGTGAATTTATTATGATTCATGAATACTTTATAAAGGAATGTTCTTAATATGATTTTTTGAAGATAATTTGATAGCAATTTTTGAAATAAAGCCTCCATAACCATTTGGAAGTCTATATCGAGTGTTTTTTTAGAAAAATAAATAAATTTTTACAATCATACCATGTTATGACTTCCACTAATGATGTTTTGAATATTCCTTAGCCTTTAAAATTTAATAATTTAAGGGATACTCTTCCTAAATATAAGATGGTCATTCATGATTTTTGTGACAAGGCAGAATCTAAGGGAATTATCTTGAATTATATCTTCTATAAAAAAATTCCATAATGAAATATGAAATAATGGAGTAGTTAATATTTTATTAATTCTTAATTGTAGGTTTCTTCAATCAAATCCATGTTTCATCATATATAAGAGGGATGGCCTATAAAGTACATCTCTATAAAATTTTCCAGTGAGGTTGAAGCCTAAATTATTTTTAAAATTTATTAAATATATATGAATTCCCCAAAAACATAATTATAAATAGAAGTACATGAATTATAGTGATATGAAAAAAATGTTATTAAATTCCATTCCAATTTCTAGTATGTCTAATGGGAATATCTATCTACAAAAAATGGTGACCAAATTCTAGAATATTGTAATTTCATTTTTGGTCATGTGGTATATTTCATTCAAATATCCCTTTAATTATATGGTAATGAGCTCTAAAATTAGGGTAAACATCTTACTAATAATAGTTATAGATAATGACATCGACATGATTACTTTTATTCCTTTGGAATCTAAGATCAAAGAATCATTTTTAGATGAATGTAGAGAGAACATATGGATTAGAAGGATCCATAAATTTATTCTATAATATATTTTGGGATATCAAACTACATTATTTATTCAAATTGATTAATCTTTTCTTCTGAGCTGGGTCTCATATAAATGTTATTAATGAAAAATTACTTGTTCTAATTTAGGAAATATATAATGAAAATGACATTGGTGGTTCTAGATTAGTTTACCTAGTCAATACCATTTATAAAATATCAAGAACTATAATTTATAATATTAATTCTAGTATCATTATAAAAAGAATCTATTAGATTAAATTATATTTTGTAGAAGTATATCAAATATAAAATTATCTCATTTTTACTTTAGAGTGTGTGAACCTTCTTAAAAATCTCCTAGGGGATGAAAAATTGTATTGAATATCGGGATTCAGATAGAATATTCCACTATGAATTGGGAATTTTTTTTTTTGATTTTCTCTAGTTTTTTCATTAATCATGTATTTCTTAATTGGGATAATATATAATTAGTCTATGGTCACATATTTTTTAATTTTATTGGACTTCCTATGGGATACTATTCTTTATCTATATGGGATAGGCAAGTAAAACCTCTTTTTCTATTTATGTCACAAATTAAAAAGGATAATCATGGTAGAATAAATCTGGATATGTTTGAGTAAAGAATATTTAAAACTATTGGTGTTACTAAGGGACATTTTTGTCATATCATTTGTTTTAATCCCATTAAATCATCATATTTAATAATGGAAATAAAAGTAAAATAAAATACATTGAAATTATCCTCATTCATTATTAAAATTTATCCGAACCATAGATTAGTGGGAACAAATCATTCACAAAAATTATCACTAATATTTTATCTTCTAAAAAATTAGAATCAAAAATTATCTGGGAATTAGAAAAGTGACTCTATCTATTAATTGTCATGGATTTCATTTATTCAATGGTAATCCAAGAGAAACCCAATTCATCATTCTTTTGGGTGAGTTCAATATTCTACTCACATAATTGAATGTAAATTATCTATTAATGGTTGGGAGACTATGACTTGTTAAGAAGATCAATGTGTCTAAACTTCATTACTCAAAATTGGTTTATGAATGCCCGGTATACCTAATTAAACATATTAACACTCTTATTATGATTTTTTTGTAGTTGTTCCACCCTAGAAGTAAAATGCATTTTCATAACCCAGAATCATTTCTTCAATCCTCATGACTATAGTGGTCATAGAATCCAAAATATGAATACATTAAATCAATATCTTCCAGATGAAATTATTTTGACTTTTTTAATTTAATTCATGGATTCTAATTTCAGTCAGAGAAATATTTATATGCTATCTAAAATATAGAAACATAAAAAATGTGAGATCCACATTCTGGACATCCGTTTGAAAAAATTCTTGACTCACCTTAGATGCTAACTGGAAAGATAATTGGGACTCCTCAATAAAATTAATTCTTAAAAAATGGATAGTTATGCCTCTCATTGACAGGTTATCTTATATTATGAATAATTTTGATATAATTATTGATATTAAAGTGAATATCCATAATATGGCCAACCACACAGTGGGTATTATAAATGTTATCAAGGAATATATTTTCATCATATGAATGAAATGATAATATTGGAATGATATAAAAATGGAATGTTGTCATCTAAAATATTATAAAATAATGAAATTAGTGTTCAAGAGTTCTTATAGAATAATATATGTAAATAATATTTTATTCAATCTTCAAGACACATTCGTTTGTGTTGAATACCTGACTTGAAAATTCATGTTGATACCAACCAACAATTTCTTGCAATATCACTCTTATCAAAATGAAATCATTTCAATCAGCATAATTACGTCATCAATAACCTATTTTTAAGATACAATACAACATTAACCCGCAGGAATGTTGTGTTTGACATGTATTAGGTCCCCATTCTTCCTGCTGAATCCTTTATGTAATTCCTTAAAGACATTTTAGGAATCACCGTTTTATAAAAATATATGAATCCTATTTTGGTTGAAATTATAGAACACATATATATCATTTGGAATAGAGAAAATTGATACAAGAATGATCATGTGATGTTTAGTCCACAATCAACCTTCTCTAAAATCCCCGTAGCAGTGAAATCCAAAAAACAGAATTCAAAAAAGGAATTGAATATATTTCTTCCATTATTATTATATTCTTAAAATATATTAAATTTAAGTTAATATTTTAATATCTAGGGGAAATATGGAGGTATTTTAGATCTCAGCTATTATTAGATGGATTAAATGGGACATTGATGGTGCCTAAAGATGGAAACATTTTCCAACAAGCTTTGGTGCATTCTTTAGTGGCCAAAAGGATGTTTTCCTGAGTTTTATTTATGGGCAATATGGGATTGAATCGTATTTTGAGGATGAAATAGAAGGACTGGTCAAGACAGTTGAGATGGAATGACCAACAATATGGAATATTATTTATCTTGAAGGCGATTCCACCACCATTGTGAAATCATTTTTTCAAGGTGAACTTCTCCTATCAAGGAAAATGAAGACTCAATGGATAAATTCTACCAACAATTTATCAAACATAAATATCTTCATCACACGTGACATTAATGAAGTAAATAATCTCATGGATGGCCTTTGAATCAAAGTAGAATCTGGGGATGGAATCACATGGTCTATTGCACTACCATAATATTTGATACCTCTATATCAAATATATTATTGTAAAATACCATCTATTAGCCTATAATAGTATTTTGATATAATATTGGAGGCTTTTTCATTGGGACAAGTAAATTTCATAAAATAATAAACTCATTATTGATGTTATATTAATTAAATAATGAAAAAAATGTTTATGATATCTAGATTATCTCCTCAAGCTACAGATATCAAAAACATTTTAGGATCCTCCCAATACATAATATAAAGTAACTTTTTAGCATTCACTATGACACACTGATCAAATATCACACGTCAAATAAATTTCACATACAGAGTCCAACAATCACATTGGGAAAGGTAAATAGTTAGATGATGTTCTTTCAAGGTTTGACTAAAGATATCTAAATGGTCCATGTGATCCTCTTATAAATTAGTGTACCAAAAATATTGTCCATTAATAAGTAAAAATTATTCCCAAAATTGATCAATGTTCGGGTTTATAAATCACATAAATACCAAAAGATCATTAGACATATTGAATGGAATAACCATAAACAAAAAATTCCCATATCTTCTAGAAAACACAATCTTATGTATATCCTATTCTAGTACCCTCAACTAGTGGTACCCTTACCAAATATCAATATTTCAAAATCAAAATTCCCCTCAAAACATGTAAAAAATTTAAATCATTAGAAATGATTATTTGTTGTTAATGGTCACCAGATAAAACGGTTGATTGTCAATACTATGTATGAGGTGGCCTTATACCATCTTCTAGAAGGAGACTAGAAATTTGTTTGGTGAAATTATATGAAAAATAAATACTTTATCCTTTGGGATCAGTATCATGAAATTTAGTTCAACCAACTCATATGGTTTATTTTAACGATATATCATAATTATCATCATTGTACTGGGGATATGTTCAATAGAAAATAGAAGATCTCCTTCTAAGGAACTACAGTACCTTATCATCCTAATCTAGACTCCCACTCCCCCAAAAAACCATTCATAGCCCTATTAGAAGATAACAAATCAAGTCAGTTGTGATAACATCCTATATAAATTCTATGAAACTTATCATACAATTCATGCATATAATCAATTATATTATGTCAATCTCAAAAACTAAAATGTTTCGTACCACCATGATGCTAGTTATGTTTTCCTAACCCATGGGAGACATAAAACCATATTTGTGTCCAATTCCCAAGTCCATGGAGTGACTAAACAAGTATATCATATTTTTATAATGAAATATAGATATGTAAATTATTTTTGACCAAATAAAATAATTTTTTATGAATGTATCAAACAATTATAGAACCATTCATGGTTAAATAAACACTCTACCATCTACGTTTGTCGAAACTGTTTCAGATTCCACTAGCCTATTAGACAACACATAAGGAAATTTTTTTCTACTCCACCACGAGAATGATCAACCACATGAACATCCCCTTTTTCCTATTGATAATACCCACTTTCCTTAGAAGGATCATCGTGATCTTTTGAGGCCTTAGTGAAAGTGGATCCTTCCTTACATCCATAGGATATCTTGTCACAAAATCATTTACAATGAGCAGATCATCTCAAAAAATACCCAGTCTTAGGATCCCCTTAAAAATTATTCTTGGTACCAACAATCCACCCACAAAAATAGAAAAAAATCTCATACTACACTAAAAATCACTGAAAATAAACTTCATGAAAATTTTATATCACTGTGCTTTCATTTATATCCAGAGGTTACACCCTGGTTAATAATAGTACCTAGTGAAACTCCACCAAATCATTTCTTCCCTGATATGTCTACCTCATCTAAATATGTTTTTAAAAAAAATTCAATACAGTTAATAATTTGAATTTGAATCAGTATTGATCCAAATTTTAGTACTAAATCCCAATACAACCCACTAATCCATAAGGTAATCATATTTATGAGCTTTTATTCTAAATGAATCAATTCACAAAATTGGAGGAATACTCCAGAATGATATGTTCCATATACACCATGGTCAAAAAATTATTATTATTATATGCATGAAATGTATTAGAGTAAAAATATTGATTAAATATATTTTTTAAAGAATCCTATGTAAAATCCTTATACCACTTATCGTTCAAAATATTGTCCCACCATCTATGTCCTAGAATGTTGAGGATATATGGGTAAAAATACAAATTAGAGTTGAGAAGATAGTTCATGATTTTAATGATTCTAGGAAGACACTTCACATATTATTGTGTTCAATTGTTTCTAAAGAATATGGGAGGATGTTTCATAGTGAACATAGAGCCACGATCAACTACAAATCTATGGTTCCCCACAACCAATTAAAAAAGAGTATGAATATGGAACCTTATTACATCAACCAATGAAGTGTCTACAAGAGTATTCTCGTGTAGAAGTAATATCAAAACTACCTCATTCATATTTTGATAACGTATTCTTAGTGTAATTTCCAAATAAAAGGACGATAATAAAAAATTTGATCATGATGATTTTATATAATCATAGGAACACATTCAAAATTCAATTAGATTATTTTAAAAAACATGAATTAATTGAAATATTGAATTCTACAAATGAAAATAAATAAATAAAAATAACAAGGGAAATTCCAATAAAAAATACAATTAATATCATTAATAATACATCATTAACTGATTCTAAAATAGGGGGAAAGTCCCTAAACACTCCAAGTAACTTGGTATTAGTCATAGACTAAGGCTAGTGAGACCCCATTTCCGTAAATACTATCTTAATTAGGACAATATCTACTTCTGTCTACCCGAGAGAAACAACCAAACATAGTATGTAATTCAACAATTTAGGACAAGGATGAACTATGATAAAAAAATAATAGAACAACCCAGGTAAACATCACAAGACATTTGAGTCCTCCCTACCCATTTGAGGTATAAAAAGCATAAAGGAATCAGGCTTGAATATAATTAAAAATATATATAAAACTAGAGTAAAAATGGAACATAAAGGTAAACAATTCATAAAAACCAATCTGTTTAGTATAATCCCAAAATATTTAATCATTAAAGACCAAAAATTATCCTTGTGACAATATATCATCTCCAAACCATCCTATATAGAAGGGAATGATGAAAGGAGAAGTAAATGTGCTACAACATCCGTTCACTTTACATGTATCATGAAATTCACCATCCAAAACAACCCAGGGGAATAGTTAAGGTGTGATAACAAATATTTTTTGGATACAACTACATATACTATCTAATATCTAATATCATTAATTTAATAATTATAGATTTTAAAAAAATTTAGAATACAATTTCACAAATCCAAACCCATAAGTAAATAAATTTAACTTTGGTTTTTCATGAAATACAGTCATAATATCGATGGTGTAATTATGAAGTTAATAACTGATAATATATAAAAAATATCCCAACACATTATATAAAAATAATGTAATATTTTATTGACAAAATTCTATCAGGTCAATACATGTGATAGAAGCTCATAAAATCTCTTTAAGAAACAATACATGATAAAATACATCATTTGATATAAAAAAAATGAAATAGAAGAATAACATTTGGGTACAATCATATAGATAAATTCATTCTTGATAGACAAATGAGACTAGAACAATGTCAGATGCTGGATATAACTAATTCGACTCCTTCCACATTCCTCTGATATCAACAAAACAACCAATAGTGCATTCATGCTTACTAAGATTCCTTATGTATATTTCCAAATGATCACAACATCCCAAATTGTCAATATTTCCGAAAAAATATCAATAGAATTATTAAAAATTAATATAGTTTTTTAAAAGAATTTTTTTTCTTGTTCGATGTTATAAAAAAACAATATCCGATACAAAAAAAAATATATTATTAAATGAAACCCCCTTTAAAAACATTTATATTTTGATTAAATCCATTGAAACAAAAAATATATTCAATTCAATGATCAAAACAAGGAATTTATCCTGAACAGTTTGTAATGAATTTGATTAAGCCTTGTATTGTAACATTTGTCTCAAAATGCACGAAACCTTGCCCCCATTGATAATGGTGAATGTAAATCAATTTATAGTAATTTGAAAGACGTGTAATGTTATGAAGCATCTATGAATTGAGGGAAAAAATATGATAATTTATCTAATCCATTAACATAACCAACACTAAATATGTGACACAATAAATAAATTAATCGATGGAAGAATTACCTTGAGAGGGAAACAAAGACAACCTGAATGATTGATCAACAAATGAATGATATAGAAGGTTCATACATCTATAAAATTTAATGGGGATAAATTTTGGTCATGATAGGGAGGATTAACAATTGAATTAAATAAAAATTAAATGTTATGTTCTCTAAATTCAAAAAAAATCATTAGAATTACACATTGTGTGGTCCCATTACATGATCAGATTTACGAAATTCCCTTGAACAGTGAGAAATAAATTGTCTTTTTATTGAAACTTGATTCATTCCATAACAATTTAACTATATCAATAATATGATGATTATACATCAATACAAGAAATTTATTCAAATAATTCTCCTCAAAAGCATTACACAGGGTGTAATCATATGACCTCATGTGCAAAAAACCAAAAAAATTGGAAAAAAAAATTTCTAAAAAAATACCAAAAACACCTTTGGAATTATCTTTAATCATAGATATTCATGCTAGTCCTTTGAAACATTGATACTATGAATATATTATTTCAATAAAACCCACATCCCCAAAAAAATATGTCATTTTCCATAATAAAGGCTCCTCATTCACAATAATCGTTCTATTCACCTATAAAAATGTAATCGAAAAATGAAAAGGATGCATAAAGAAAAAATAATAAGTTATTATAGGATAATAAATGAGTAAATGATGTTTACTTGTGATACAATCTAGATATGAAAAAATATAAATAAGATAATTCCAATGTGGAATTTTCGTTATCCAAGGAATATTATTTCTTATAATTATTTTTATAACATAAATATTCACTTTTAAAATTTGGTAGCTGATCATATTTATATTTGATGAATAAGAAATCGATAATTTAAGACACAAAAAATAATCAATCATTCTGCTATAGTGAAAGAGAAGTGTCAAAAATGTGAGATATACACCATTCATGTCCCTGTTTTTTTGTAAATATGTTTTCATAGTTAAACATAGGGTTGCATCATCCATTGATGTTATCATGGAAGTGTTAATTGAAAAATTATAATGGAGTTAATTCATTATCCAATAATTAATTATAATTTATTTGTTACAACACATAGTAGTCCTAACAAAAAATTTACATCCACTGAACTAGTAAATATGACTATATTTTTACACATTTACATGACATCAATGTATTCTACTATTATATAGAATACCATTTGTGATCCTAGTAAAAATCATTATTTTCATTCATGATTAATTTTTTTTATCTTTTAATAATTTAGTGTGATGGTTTGGAAGGGTATTCATTTTTTTGAGTATAAATTATACCATTATGGGAAAAATATCCTCACTGTTATTAAAAAAATTATTTTGTTTTTTACTTCACCATGATTCACCACTAGGGTGTCTCTTATTAGGACAAATAAATAAATATCTATGGGATTAATTATTAAACAAATATATTATTACCCGGTCCCAAAAAATATATAATCAATAATATTGTATATTAACAAAAAAATATGAGTATTTAATGGGATGGAATTTAAATCCTCGAATTATATTTTTGGATATTTATTGATTTTCCTATAATGAAAAGGAATAATAAACTTCAATATCATATATTTTGATTGAAAACGCCCAAATTTCCTCATATATTTTTTAAATTGATGTTTAATGTATTATTGTAGTTATCTATGAATATTTTAAAGGAAAACTACTGATGATAAATTTATTCAGTTAATATATAATTTTATTTATATATTATTAGTTTTCATGGTTTAGTTCCTTGCAATGTATCATTATATGATGAAAATTATGTACAAATGATTCATTAGATTTTGGTTTCTAAGATATTTACTAATCATACATGGGGTATTTCCATATTAAGTTATGACTATGTGAAATGATAGTCAAAATAAATTTAAATATAGGAAAAAATATTGGGTATGAAACAATATACAAAATAATGAATTCCATAAAAATATTTACAATTTAAAATTTATATACATATTTAATTTAATCTCCAAAATTTTCGGTTAACATGATTTAATATGTGTGAATCAATCAATATTAAGGAAAAATATGAATAATTTTTATAAATTAGTTAATCATGGTATGGTGTTATATGATACACATCCTATAGAAGAAATATTTTAGTTAATAATATATTTGTATTTTGTTATTATTATTATAATATATTTAAATTTACTACAGTTTAGTATAGAATATGTATGGCCATTCATATATAAGTGAAAAGTGATGTGTTAATCTATTTGTGTGAATGATGTTTTATGTATTTATCAATATTTGATATTCTTTATAGAGAAACTATACTGTAATATTTAAAATATATGGGATTTAAAGACTCTATGTCTTGTGTAAAATCATTATTTCATGAATAAAGGAATTATATGTGTCTATATTTGAATCTATTAAGGTATATGTGTTTGAAAAATTGCATATTCGACCCATTTTACCTTTAGAAAAAAAATATATTAGATGATAGTCTTTGTTTATAGTTATGAATTATTAATTCATACTCACTATCATTGATTAAAAAGATCATTTATTAAACATAAGATTATATTAATGTGGCTTAGATTCTATTACCATGTATTTTCATATGATATAATATTGATTGATCGAGATATATAGTATTTAAAAGTCATCGGATATTGTTTCACATACTGTAACATAATATGTGACCTAACTTGTAAAATAAATATAATCTTTAATACATTAGTTGAAGTGTGATGTTTTTTAATTTATTCCCTATTATGAATTACATATTTTTAACTTCATATAGGATTATATCTCCATATGTGATATAGAACAGTATGGCTATTTTAATGAATAACGAATAGTA
Organism: Viscum album; assembly: GCA_963277665.1. NCBI lineage: Eukaryota > Viridiplantae > Streptophyta > Magnoliopsida > Santalales > Viscaceae > Viscum > Viscum album. The sequence goes on along the minus strand of OY728122.1, from coordinate 244,104,998 downwards.
CTCTCATTGTTATAAAAATCTCCACTGAATTTATTTAACACTGATTTCAAAATGTAATATCTTATATTATAGTAGTTAATGAAATTTTTTATTATATTATAATGTTTTCCATAAAATGTTATGATTTATAATGGTAGTTAGTGTTATAGAATTTATGAATCCAAATTATTATTAAGAAATCATTTGATTAAACAATAAACCCTATTGGACCATATCTTCTTAATGAGTGTATCTTATTTAAACGGGGTTGAGGGGTCGGATATAGAATCAATTTAATTTGGACTCCCTGGTCAAATATTTTTTATTCTTGTATTTATTTGATCAGGTTCCAACATTCCATGTGTTGTGAGATCATTATCATATATCATATAATATTCAATAAGCATTTATGTTACATGAGGATCTGTGATCATTTTGTTTCCCACTCATTATTTCCATCAAATAATGATGATAAAAGATGAATTTTCCAATTTTATGTGTTATACCTTACTATTAATAATTTTGATTTATCTATTTCATATCTAAAATAATTGTAGATTGAATTTCAATTACATTTACTCAAAATTTAAGATATATTATATTAATATAAATCTCATCAGAAATGGTTATATTTTTTCAAATATGTCATGCCATATTAAATATTTATTTATTACTGATTTTAAATATTATCAACTATATTTTAATGTATTAATAAAAATCTATGAAATTATTTCAAGAAAAAATGATACATGTCTGAAAAGTATTTATGATGGTTTTTATTTCCAAAATAACAAAATATGATATTAACGAGCCAAATCCAGATAATTATTATAATTTCACTTCATCAGGCACTTTATTGATTTTTTTACCCACATTTGAATATTTGTCACATTTTTTATGTGTTTGGATAATATTAAATAATTATTGAATAATTTTATGGCTCCCAAAAGAATAATAAATATGTTAATATTTTGGAAAACATTAATATGTATGTATTCAATGTCATATGATTTAGAAATAGGTTTTCTGAGAGATTTCGAATTCATAACAAAAAATATATTATTAGTATCAATAATGTTAAAATTATAGAAAAATAATAGACATATAAAATAAATCATTTCATAAAATTAAGATCAAAATATTTTTTATTTTGCCTAAATTTATTAAATTTATATGAATGGAATTTAAATTAAAAATTATTTTCAAAAATATTTTTGTTAGGAATCCTATTATCTACAATAATCACTAATGAAAATTATTCATCAATATATTATCTAGTTTATTTTTATCAATAAATGATTGGATAATTTTATAAATATGTTTATATTTATTCATATGAAATTAAAATTCATCTACAAAGGGAAAATTCGTATATATTTATCTGAATGATAATTGATTCAGACATATATACATAATCTAGTAAAATTGTATTAAAATATTCTTTTGAGAATCAAATTTGAATGTCAAAAACTTTTAAAAAATCTAAGAGTGAAAAAAATATAAATATGGTTAATTATTATATTAAAATGATTAATGTTATGTTTTTCACAATAATGAGAATAATAATACATCGAGTGGTTCAAGTAATTATTTTTATATTATATAACATATTCATTATGTCATAATTATTCATTACATTAAAATCAAATTGGGTTCTCATAATCAACTTATATCACAAATTTAAGAGGGTATGGAGGATCATTTTACCATAATTTCATTTCAATTGTAGTGACAGTAAATTTGGAGATCATGAAGAGGACAGAACATAAATTGAAGAAGATAATGAAATTTAGAAGGAAAAATATTAAAAATTATGTTTTAGTTTTTTTAGAATTATATTTTATTTAATGATTGAGTGGGATATTAAAAAATTAGTTATTGGATAAGTTAATTTTAAAGGGAATCATAAGTTAAATAAATGTTGGTTTTTTATATTTTTTAAAGGGTTCAGGAATTTATCCCCACCCTAAAAATCCATAGATCTTGGGAATTTTCGTTGTATTCTATTTTCAAAATCACCTTATAAATTTCCATCCATATCCAATTTTTTTTGATTTTAACTTCAAAATCTATAATAAGATGATATATTCTATCATATAAGATTTTATAAATATCATTATTATGGGGAATGGATGATTATTATATTTCACCATGTAATAACTATCATGTATATTTTTGATTAAATACATTATATTTTATATTATCATTAATTTCATTGATATGTAACTTTTCTATCTAAACCCTTCACCCATGTGTAGTAAATAATTTTATTATTTATAACATTGTGTTTTGTTAATTACATGAACTTAATAAAATAATTATCTCATATTATGTGAGTGTTGATAAAAATATAATTCCTTATTATACTATTATTCCATTTAGAATATCTAACCAAATACTTAAAAGAATTAATTGGATATATTTTTTAAAATGTGATATCTTAATATTTAAATAATTACATAATTTATAAAATTATCAACATATTCATGGATGAAAAAATCAAAAACAAATTTGGTTATTATGTTTAGAATTTGAAATAAGTAATATATGACTGAAAATACATAGATTAGAGAATCATATTATGACATATTAATATAATTTTAAAATAATATGTTACAATGAAAACTTTTTTAATCATTAATTAAAATTTTATAAAATTATTAATTGTATTTAATCAAAATATGGACCATATAATTTTTCGGGAGACCTCTAAAACAGAAGAATAACATTATGTGAAAATATCATGAGAGTAACGCTTGGGGATATGGAAGGTTAATCAATCATAATTCTATAATATATACTCATATGGATTATAATAAATATAATCTCCTCCCCCATTGGAATATAATAAATCTTAATAATAATTTTTTACTAAAGAATTATTATTCATCAACAATAATACTTTATCATATTTGGTAAATAACACTACATATAATTAGATTGTATATGACTAATAATTTATTGAAAACATTTATAAATAATTTTTTTGGTTAATATTGGAAGATAAATGGGTGTGTTTGAAAAAAAAATTGATCTCCAATGATGAAATACATAAAATTATATGATATATTCATAAACACGCATTTAATTAATTTCAATTAATTGCTTCACTTTCATCCCATGAATAATCATGGTTATGGATTCATTTTTGGTTTTCACTAATTATATAAATAAATTACCTCTATAAATTTATTCACACCCTATAGAATTTTTTCTTTTTATTAATAATAAACCACTTCATGTTTAAGTGGGAACCAATACAATGTAATAAATTATCCTAAATAAAAATTTCATTATTTCATATCACAAAAGGAAACAACAATTGGTGGACCTGCATACACATATTTATATGGTAACACAAAAAACGACACATTTGTGGAATGTTAAAAACTCACATGTAGAGTGGATATGAATCCTAATATGCATAATGAGTGACTCCCACCATGTGAACATAGAGATTAATTATTCTTCAAATCCCTTTTTCCTCCAAAAGTTTGTTTTCTCAACCACTAAAGTCACATTCGACAAGACCAAAACAATATTTTTGACATTTAACAATATCTTACTCCTATAAATAATCACATAATCTACGAAATAACAATAGCCATCATCAATCCTACACTAGAAAAATCCCATTATAAAACCATTCCTTATAATTTATTACCACTAGAAGGTAAAATTTCATTCATAAAATATTTATCATGAAATTAAAACCCTTTCCAAGAACCCAAGACATCAACACATCAAAATCATAGAAAAATATATACATTCTACCTCTATTTAAAAAATTCAATAAAATCTACCTCCAAAATATCTTAATCATAGGATAGAATTTTTGAACAAATTAATGTAAATGAAAGTAAATGTGGTACCATGGTAAAAAAAGAGCATCCACATGATGGAACTCACTATATCTAGGGAAATGTGAATATTGAACCCATGAATATCATAATATCATTGTATTATAAAGATAAAAAGGAAAACACACTGACGTGATAAAAGTTATCATCATCAATGAAAACCAACCCCTAGTGGAAAAAATATAAATATCTAACTATCCATGAAACCATATCAAAAAACAAATCTACATTACACTAGGGGTAAGGAGACCGATATAACAACATTATACATACTCAAATATGAGACCTGAAATATCCTAATCCAGAAGCACCACTCTAACCATGAATCTAAAATGAACAAGGCCAAGAACTAATTTCAGGATCATACATTATTGGGAAACCCCTTATAATCATGGATATATGGAAAAATGATAATTATAATTCCAAGTCATGATAACGGATAATACAAATGGAATTCAAGAAAAGGGAAAATATTATGGGAAGGAGAAAAGAATTAAAAATACACCCACGTCCTAAGGGATCTTCAAGATATAAGCATTTCATTGAATATAAATGAAATTATATTAGAGTATGGATTCAATTTGAATTTTTATGCCTAAACTATCCCCCTATAATCTTCCATTAAGAGAAACCCTAGCATGAATGAAGGTGTAAAAAATAATATTTTCTTATTGAGTGGAATCAAATTAATGAAACTATAAATTCATCAAATAATTAGAATATAAAATTGAAAAATAATAAAATTTACCTTAATACATTTAATTTTATACAAAAAATATAAAAAAACAATATATTGTTAAATAAATTTAAATAATGTAAACAAAAAAAATAAATTAATATTATGTTTTTAGAGAATATATTTAAAAATTATATTATCGTAATTAAAATTTATATATGTTCACTACATAAATTTGTTCGTATAATTTATTAGAAAAAAATTAATTCATAATAATTTCAAATGCTTCGATATATATATATTATGAAAATAATTATGTTTTATAACTTGAGTCCTAGTATATGTGGGTTTATTGATTTTTTAGAAAAACGCGTTTTGGATATAAAATTAATAAATTATATTTAAAAATCAACCATAAATATTCCGGAAGGAATAACATATATAACCAAGGTGATGTCGAGCAGCCGGGGGAGCCTCCCTATGATGCGAAATGGTTTCTAGGGTTCCACTATTTCTTCCTTCGATTCATGATGGTGGAGGGATTCTTAATGCCATGGAGGTTTGACTCCTACAAGCACACTGCAAGTGAAATAGTGAGATCAGAGATTCGGGGATGTGCAAGTCACATGAATGAATCCTTCGAGGATAGAGACTGTAGCCATTCCTTTTCCCAATTTAAGGGTTTGTGTGCAGGAATTCTTAGGCATGGTTCTGTTTCTCATGTGAGAACAGATCCAAATGCGATTTCAAAATGATTGGAGCTGGGAGAACATTCCATTATTGCGCATCTTGTTATGCCCAAAGGATTGAAACCTTGGAGAATGGATTATTTCATGCAACGACTATCAGGTATCTTGGGATTCGACTTCTGGAAATGTTTCTCTCTGTGTAAAGGGTATTTCCATCTAATCTTCCCATCAGAAGAGTATAAAATGCACGCATGGGGTTTTGGATCACTTTCGCTCAAACCAGGTTCTATTCTCATCCGAGAGTGGGATAGGAGATTCAACCCAAATGAAATCGGTAACTCCTATGCTCAAATCTGGAATAAATATTTGGGTTAAGATGGATTTTATGGCATCATCGAATACTTTATGATACTGCATTAGCGATTGGTGTCACGACCCGTCCTCGGGGACCGTGCCGTGACTACCCCAAGCCCACCTTCCATAGGCCAGGGGCTAGCGACTAGCACCAAGGCGTAAATCCCGGAAAAAAGGGAAGGAATTGCCTTTGTAAAGTAAACAAGCACCACAAAGTAAGAAAGTGGAAAGTAAACACTAAGTGAAAACAGAGTACAACTGAAAGTGCGGAAAATTACGTGGGCCAGTATACAAACCCAAACTGAAAGTAAACTACAACTCGAAAGGGAAAACATCAACTTTAAAGTAAAAGTCGCTACACCGAGCTGTCCACTGGAAATCCCACCTGAAGGGTGAGTACAGATTGCTCCACTGCTCCTCGGGTCCCGCCGTCCGCTCCGGGCACGTCCTGCCCAGTGGTCCACCTCGAGGTACCGTTCTGCTCTGCAAGCCTCAGCGACGATCAACGTTGTCCGTCGTCTGCAACCAACACAACGTAGTGCGGGCATAGCCCGTGCAGGGGTGAGTATAAGCTACTCAGTAGGGACCCCGAGACCCCTGAAGGTCTCCCAAAATCCACAAAGGATAAACCACAAAGGAAGGTACAATCACGAAGTAACAACCGAAACTACTTAGGTATATGCCCATACATATACCTAAGTCATCAATTCCAATACGCTCCAACCTCCGAGCCCAAGTACAACTCAGTCCACACAGGAATGTATACGTATTCCACACAAGAAAGCAAAACGAAATCCACAAAGGATAGCACAACACAATCCACACAAGAAAGCAACAGGATTCAGCTCACACAGGTATACATTTCGAAAGACGATAATGATGATCCCTGATCCGTCTAAGTCGTCAGACCCACGAAGGATTGATAGATAACTAACCCCCGCAATGACCCACACAGGATCGGGCCCACATAGGACCTGTAGGCGCTGGTTCACACAGGACCGTTGAGCGCAATGACCCACACAGGATCAGACCCACATAGGATCGGGCCCACACAGGACCTGTAGCACAGATCCACGTAGGATCGCTGAGTGCTGTAGTCGTCGTCGAATCCACCAAGGATCTCTATACTATCGTCTTCGCAGTCACGGTAGTAGTAGCAGTAGCAGTAGCAGTCACAGTCACAGCCAGCACTAGGGCTCCCGCACACAGCAAGCTCGTTCGGAAGGGTCCGCTCCACGAGCCGAGAGGCTGATACATCAACTGTCACATAGTCCAGAGTTGATGTATCCAAAAGTTCCGTATCGTCAACAGGAACTCAACGCAACAGATGGCGCGTCGATCGGACGCCCGGTCTGAGAGTTATTGGATTTTTCGTCCTAGGGGCCCGGTTGGTTTTTAAGGTAAAACCAACCCGACCATACTCCACCTACATCCAATCCTTGGCAGAGTATGCCAAAATATCCATCTCACTAATAGGGACTCAACAAAGCTGACGATACGTGAATCGAACGTCCGTAGCTCAAGATATGAGCGTTTCCGCTCCGAGGGCCCGGTTGGTTTCGTGCACGAACCAACCCGGCCGAACTGAAAGTATTCCGAAACTTTGATTGCGATATACCGAATCGACCGTATCGATTCAAGGATTTCATCGCCGCTGACGGTTCGTCAATTGGAGATCTGTAGCTCAAGTTATGGGCAAAAGACTGAAGTCGATTCGAAAACGGGGGTCCGGGTCCACCCGAACCGGGTCGACCCGACCCGGGTCCGACCCCGCCCGGCCGGCGGCGCGGTCCGGTGCGTCGGCGTGGCCCGGCACAGCGGTGCGGTCCGGCGCGGCCGGGGCGCCGCTAGGGTGCCACGTGCGGGGGGGCAAAGCCCCCGCCTCTTCCCTCTGGCGGAGCGGCATCATGACGCGCCTTTGACAAACAACGGCCCCCCACGTGATGGGGCCTGCTTTTAAAAAAAAGAAACGGGGGGGGGGGGGCGCTGCTGCCCCCTTGGTGTAACCGCACCCCCCCCCCATTACGGGGGGCCGGTTTGGCCAGCTGGGGGAATTAATTCCCCCAGTTCTTCTCCCTTCCGGACGGCCCGACCTGGCCGGCCGGTTCTTCCTCAACGGGACCGGCAAGGCCGGTCCCCCTTCCGTCTACCGACACCGGCGGCCCAGCTGGCCGCCTGTCTTCCTGTTCCGCCACGGCCCGGAACCGGCCGTGGCCTTCGTCGTCCAGTGCGCTGCAACAGCACCGCGCCCCTCCGCCGCGGCCCCACTCCGGTCGTGGCGCCTTCGGTTTCCTTCGACGCGGCGTGATGGCATCGCGTTCTTGATAATCTTTCTGCGGCGCGACGTGACAGCGCCGTGCAACTATAGCCCTGCGATTCCCGCATGGTGCGACGGCACCACGCCATCTCGTTTCATCCGCAAGGAAATATTCAAGGGCAAAGGAGGGGGTTCGGTCGTGTTTGTGCGGTCCGGCCCCCCTCTCGTTAAACGATAACACATAAATGTTTATCCTTAATGTTTGTCAAGCTAGAACCAATAATGGAAAAGATTAAATAAACAACATCAAACCCCTACCTCGGTTTCAAGAACGATGTTCGTCAACGATCTGCGGAAGATGAGCGTCGTGGTGGTCGGCGTCGCGGGAAAAGGACGTCGACGTCGTGAAGCGAGGATTCGAAGCTCTTTTGACGGAGATTTCGTTGCGGGAAACCGTCACGGAAGGGATGACATGGAAGGAGACATCAACGGTGTCTCAGGTATGGCATCGCGGAAGACGGTTCCCGAGAACGTGGCGTTCTTCGTCGATGTCCGAATGTTCTTCGCGTTCTTCATCAAAGTATGAAGAATAAGAAGAAAGCTCCAAATTCTCTCAAGGTGGATAGAGAATTCTAACCAAAATAAAATAAGCTAAAGTCTTATTTTATTTACTCAACCAAACCATTTTGAAATTCAAAGGTCTGAAATTAAACAACTCAACCCATTTAATAACCTAAGTTGTCAAGTTCATTAAAAGAGGAGTTTAAGGGTGTTTTAAAAAAAATAAGGTGAAGAGTTAGGGTTCGTGTGGGCCCCACCACACTTAATCCTCTCAAGGGAGGTTAAGTGGGTGTGGGTCCCACCCCTAACTCCCTTTGGGAGAAGTTAACCAACAAGTTAAAAATAAAAAGTGTTTCCACATTTTTATTTAACTTCTTATAATTTTTCCCAAAACTAACTTTCATTCCGCAATAAACGCAACCTCGGAAAAGGTCTCCTTAAGCGAATATCGGCGCTGTGAGTTCATCGGTGTCCTCAGATTTCAATTCCGAGCACTAGATCAAAAGTTAGAAATTCCCACTCATTCGTTCATTGAACGTACCCGAGCCAGACTTTGGCAATTGATTCCGGGCACTACGGGCCTCTGAATCAGGTGCCGTCAGAAACCGCACTCATGTAAAATTCCAAAGAAAATTAAGAAAAAATTTCCCTTGAATTTTACGAGTCTTTACATTACTCCCACCTCAGGGATTTATGTCCCCGTAAAAATACATCAAAACTAGGGAAACAAATGAGGGTACTGAGCACGCATCTGAGCCTCCCGCTCCCATGTGCTCTCCTGGAGGTTCCCGTGCTGCCATCTGATGCACACAAGAGGAATCGATCGCCCACATAGGACCCGCTCCTGTCGATCCTCTATCTCCACCTGGACCTCCGTAAATGTCACCCCATCTTCAACGTCAAGATCCCCAAGGACAATGATGTGCATCGAGTCGTGCACGTATCTCCTCAGCTGAGACACGTGGAAGACGTCGTGCACCCGGTGCAACTGAGGTGTTAGAGCCAAGCGATAAGCCACCTCGCCAATCCTTCTAAGGACCTGGAAGGGTCCGATGGAGTGCAGAGATAACTTGACGCCTCGGCCAAATCTCCGTATACCACATCGAGGTGAGACCCTCAAGAAGAGGTGGTCGCCATCCTCGAACTCTAGTGGTCTCCGCCTCCTGTCAGCGTATGACTTATGCCGGCTCTGAGTTGTCCTCATCCTCTCCTGGATGACCTGGACCTTCTCTGTCATGGCCTAGACCATATATGGTCCCACAAGTGCTGACTCCCCTGGGTCTGTCCAGCACAAAGGAGATCTACAAGGTCGGTCATACAACACCTCGTACGGTGCCATCCCGATGGTGGAGTGGTAGCTGTTGTTGTACGAAAACTCCACCAAGGGTAGGTGGTTCTCCCAGCAACGACCAAAGTTGATGACAAATGCGCGAAGCATGTCCTCGAGAGTCTGAATGGTCCTCTCCGTCTGACCATCCGTCTGAGGGTGAAAGGCTATGCTCAGACGTAGTTGCGTCCTGAACGCCTCCTGTAACCCCTTCCAAAGCCGGGAAGTAAAGCGAGCATCTCGATCGGAGATGATAGATGACGGCACACCGTGGAGTCGAACAATCTCCTGAATGTAGAGACGTCACAGGCTCTCCACTGAGCACTGCTCTCTGATGGGTAAGAAGTGTGCCGACTTGGTGAGTCGGTCAACCATCACCCAAATGGCGTCGTGACCTCTGGAAGTGCATGGAATTCCAGTCACAAAGTCCATAGATATCCCGTCCCACTTCCATTTCGGGACCTCCAAGGGTTGTACCAAGCCTGCTTGTACCTGATGCTCTGCCTTCACCTGCTGGCAGGTGAGGCATCGAGAAACGAACTCTGCTACAGCCTTCTTCATGCCCGGCCACCAGTGCTATCGTCTGAGATCCTGGTACATCTTCGCCACTCCAGGATGTACCACCAAAGGAGAAGTGTGAAACTCTCTCAGCACCTCCTCTCGCAAAGCGACTGGTACCATGGTACATCCTCTGAAAAGGATGTCATGCTCTGCTCCAAGGGAGAAACCGTCAGGTGCCTGTCCCAAGGATATCTGTGCATGCCGTGTCTCACAGTCATCGTCCTCACGCTGTGCCTTTCTGACCCGCTGCAGTAGTGGAGGGGTGACTGTGAGAGACTGAAGGAAGGCTGCTCAATCTCTATCCACGAAGGATATATGCAAAGAGGCTAGCTGCTCCGTCGCCTCCTCAAGTAGTTGAATGCCTGTCCTCCTGCAGAGGGCATCGACTACTACGTTCCCCTTCCCAGGAGTATAGACTATCTCAATATCATAGTCCTGGAGGAACTCGATCCATCGATGTTGTCTCAGGATCAGGTCCTTCTGCGAGAAGATATACCTGAGACTCTGATGATCAGAAAAGACTGTAAAACACTCACCCATCAGGTAATGTCGCCATGTCTTCAGAGAAAAGACCATTGTTTCTAACTCTAGGTCATGGGTAGCATATTTCTGCTCATGCGGCCTCAACTGACGTGATCCATAGGCGATCACTGCCCGCTCCTGCATCAGAACACATCTGAGCCCGGTCCCTGATGCATCGTAGTAGACTACGTACCCTACTCCCCCCTCAGGCAACCTCAAGATAGGTGCGCTGGTCAGTCTCTGTCTCAGCTCCTGGAAGCTCTGATGACATCTTTCTGACCACAGCAAGGGTTTCCCCTTCTTCGTCAAAGATGTGAGTGGTGCCTCAACTCAAGAGAAGTCTAGCACGAATCTCCGATAGTATCCAGCTAGTCCCAAGAAACTCCGAACCTCAGTCACGCTCCTGGGTGGCTCCCAAGCTAGCACTGCCTCGATCTTCGCGGGATCCACTGCAACTCCCGCCTCAGAGGTGACGTGTCCCAAGAAGTGGACCTCACGTATCCATAACTGGCACTTCGAGAGCTTACCATAAAGCTGGTTCTCTCGGAGTGTGTCTAGTACAACTTGCAAGTGATAGGCGTGCTCCTCCTCAGTCGTAGAGTAAATCAGAATGTCATCGATGAAGACCATAGCAAATCAATCGAGGTATGGCTGAAAGATCCTATTCATGAGGGCCATGAACACTGCTGGAGCATTGGTTACACCAAAAGGCATAACCAAGAACTCATAGTGGCCATACCGACATCTGAAGGTCGTCTTCTGCACGTCCTCGTCTCTGACTCTGAGCTGATTATAGCCTGACCTGAGGTCTATCTTCGAGAACCACCGTGCTCCCTTGAGCTGATCAAAGAGGTCATCAATCCTCGGTAGCAGATACTTGTTCCTCGCTGTCACCTGGTTCAGGCGACGATAGTCAACACAGAGTCGCAAGCTCTCGTCCACCTTCTTGGCGAACAATATCGGGGAAGCCCAGGGTGAAACACTGGGTCGGATGAACCCCTTGCCCTGCAAGTCCTCCAACTGTACTCGTAGCTCTCGAAGCTCGGCGGGGGCCATCCGATATGCTGGAGTGGATATCGAGGCTGTCCAGGGGTACAGGTCAATATAAAATTCTACCTCTCTTGCGAGGAGGTAGCCCTGGAACGTCGTCGGGAAAAACGTCTGCAAACAGATCCACCACTGCAGGAAAACCAGGACTCTGCACGTCAACTGCTCCATGGATGAGGCTAGCCAACTGATGAGTGATGGGTTGTCCTCTCCTCCACAGAAGTCCATCCTGTGCTGCAAAGGCTCCCTTCTCGCCGGTAAAGGTGAACATGCTCTCGTCGGTGCGTACACATCTCACCTTGCGCCTAAACCAGTCAATCTGTGCATGGACCATAGATAGCCAATCCATGCCCAAGATGACGTCGTAAGGCCTCGACGTTGTTACAAGAAGATCCCAGCCGAAGCTCTCGCCTCCTATAGTAAGCTCGCACTGCCGGAACTAGTGCGTAATCGTCGAGTCTTATCCCGTAGGAGTCTCTAGCCGTAAGGATAGAGCCAACGGCTCTGTCGGAATCTCCGAGCTCCGAACAAGGGCAGCGTCTATGAAAGAGTGACTCGCTCCTGTGTCTATAAGTACTGCAGCAAGGGTGGAATAGACACAGATAGTACCTCGAATCATCTCGGGTGCGTCGTGGTGGTAGGTCTCTGCTGCCTGGAGATGTGCATGTCTCTGCCCGCCTGCTCCCAGTGGTCGGGGTGGACCTCCTGGTGGTGGGGGTGGCAGAGCCTCAATGCGTCGCCCACCACCTGCTGCTCGGCCAGCTCCTCTGCCACGTCCGCCTCCTCCCTGCGGACCGCCACGGTCGACCCTCTGCCTCTGCCTCGGTGGTCCCTCAACCGTCTGCTGCTCCTCGGCAAGGCGGGTTGGGCAGTCACGAGCCATGTGGCCCTGCCCGCCGCACGAGTAGCACTGCCTGCCTCTCGAAAGACTGGCTCCTCGCTGTGTGCCCCGCACTGCTGAGCCAATTTCCTGAGGTCGTCTTCCTGAAGGTCTAGTCTGTCTGGACCCCTGAGTCATCCATCGACTGCCTGCTGCCGATGACTCTGCCACGTGCCGCCCTGCGGTGGGTCTCGGTGCTGGTGTAGAATCAGCAAGGAAGCTCTTGATCAAAAGGGCCCACTCCAGTACTCCTGTCTGAGTCGGTATGCTGAGGGGGATCAGCGATGCCCTGATCTCGTGTCTCAAACCCTGATCGAAGGTCCGGTCCCAGAAGAATGGGTCCCGTACCATGTCAGTCGAGTAGCGCGAGAGATTGATAAATCTCGCCGAGTACTGAGCGACCGTCATGCTACCCTACCGCAGCTGAAGAAGCTCCTGGATACGCACCGCACGAATGGTGGCTGGGACGAACTCCGAGCGGAAAAGGCTCTCAACGTCCATCCAAAGAAGAGATGCCTCATCATGCACCTGGAGCATCAAGCTCCACCATCGGCCCGCTGCTGCGTGCAGTAGGCTCGCAGCGAGGATCACCGTGAGGTCTTCAGGTGTCCTCAGTCGCCTAAAAACTCGTACCACTTCCTCCAGCCAGTCCTCTACTGCCTGGGGGTCCGTCTCCCCACGGTACCTAGGCGGTCGCTGGTGCTGGAACTCATGCAGAGCTCCAAGGCGATGTGAATCGTCAGCAGCTGGTGCTGGAAGAATCGGTGGCTCGACGGGTAGAGCTACCGCCGGTGCCACTGCTGACAAAGGGCCCTGCACCGAGGCCTCGTCGCTTGGTGGGCTTTCGTCACGCTCGACTCCCGGAACCCTAGATGGCTGACGTCATGGGGCCATCCTAAAAAGGAAACAGGTGCGCCACGGTCAGAACAGTTTACCTGGTGAGCTGATATAAAGTAATCACAAAGAAAACTTTGAAACACACACGTAATCAATGTTTTCATGCATTAAGTCAGAAATCAGTAGTCAGGGTCCTGGTGTACGGATACGTCGGCCGCCACACCAACACTAGACTCCCTGGACTGATAACCACACTCAATACACTAAACATTATTGCTTCACATAGAAAAGATCAGAGTTCACGGTAGAACCGAACTCCTCTGATACCAATTTGTCACGAACCGTCCTTGGGGCCCATGCCGTGACTACCCCAAGCCCGCCTTCCATAGGCCAGGGGCTGGCGACTAGCACCAATGCGTAAATCCTGGTAAAAAGGGAATGCATTGCCTTTGTAAAGTAAACAAGCAACACAAAGTAAGAAAGTGGAAAGTAAACACTAAGTGAAAATAGAGTACAACTGAAAGTGCGGAAAAGTAAGTGGGCCAGTATACAAACCCAAACAAAATGTAAAGTACAACTCGAATGGGAAAACAACAACTATAAAGTAAAAGCCGCTACACCGAGCTGTCCACTGGAAATCCCAACTGAAGGGTGGGTACAGATAGCTCCACTGCTCCTCGGGTCCCGCCGTCCGCTCCGGGCACGTCCTGCCCCGTGGTCCACCTCCAGGTACCGTTCTGCTCTGCAAGCCTCAGCCACGATCAACGCTGTCCGTTGTCTGCAACCAACACAACGTAGTGCAGGCATAGCCCGTGCAGGGGTGAGTATAAGCTACTCTGTAGGGACCCCGAGACCCCTGAAGGTCTCCCAAAATCCACAAAGGATAAACCACAAAGGAAGGTACAATCACGAAGTAACAACCGACACTGCTTAGGTATATGCCCATACATATACCTAAGTCATCAATTCCAATACGCTCCAACCTCCGAGCCCAAGTACAACTCAGTCCACACAAGAAAGTATACGTATTCCACACAGGAAAGCAAAACAAAATCCACACAGGATAGCACAACACAATCCACACAGGAAAGCAACATGGTTCAGTTCACACAGGTATACTTCTTCGAAAGATGATAAAGATGATCTCTAATCCGTCTAAGTCGTTAGACCCACGAAGGATCGATAGGTAACTAACCCCCGTAATGACCCACACAGGATCGGGCCCATAGAGGACCTGTAGGCGCTGGTTCACACAGGACCGCTGAGCGCAATGACCCACACAGGATCGGACCCACACAGGATCGGCCCCACATAGGACCTGTAGCACTGATCCACGTAGGATCACTGAGTGATGTAGTCGTCGTCGAATCCACCAAGGATCTCTGTATTGTCGTCGTCGCAGTCACAGTAGTAGTAGGAGTAGCAGTAGTAGTCACAGTCGCAGCCAGCACTAGGGTTCCCGCACACAGCAAGCTCGTTCGGGAGGGTCCGTTCCACGAGCCGAGAGGCTGACACATCAACTGTCACATAGTCCAGAGTTGATGTATCCAAAAGATCCGTATCGTCAACAGGAACTCAACGCAACAGACGGCGCGTCGATCGGACGCCCGGTCTGAGAGTTATTGGCTTTTTCGTCCTAGGGGCCCGGTTGGTTTTTAAGTTAAAACCAACCCGACCTACTCCACCTACGTCCAAACCTTGGGTGGAGTATGCCAAAAGATCCGTCTCACTAAGAGGGACTCAACAAATCTGACGGCACGTCAATCAGACGTCCGTAGATCAAGATATGAGTGTTTCCGCTCCGAGGGCCCGGTTGGTTTCGTGCATGAACCAACCCGGCTGAACACAAAGTATTCCGAAACGTTAAGTGAAATATACCGAATCGACTGTCTCGATCCAAGGATCACATCGCCGCTGACGGTTTGTCGATCGGAGGTCCGTAGATCATGTTATGGGCAAAAGACCGAAGTCGATTCGAAAACGGGGGGTCCGGGTCCGGGCCGACCCGGCCCGACCCCCCTGGGTCGGCCTGAACCGGGTAGACCCGACCCGGCCGGCGGCGCGGCCGGGGCACTGCTCGGGTGCCACGCGCGGGGGAAAAGCCCCCGCCTCTTCCCTCTGGCGGCGCGGCATCATGTCGCGCCTTTGACAAACAACCCCCCCCCCCCCCCACGTGAGGGGGACTGCTTTAAAAAAATAATCGGGGGGGTACTGCCCGCCCCCCATTATGGGGTGCCAGTTTTGGCCATCCCAGGGAATTAATTCCCCCGGTTCTTCTCCCTTCCGGCCGGCCCGACCTGGCCGGCCGGTTATTCCTCAACGGGACCGGAAAGGCCGGTCCCCCTTCCGGCTACCGACACTGGCGGCCCGGCTGGCCGTCGGTCTTCTCGTTCCGTCGCGGCCCGGAACCGGCTGCAGCCTTCGTCGTCTGGTGCGATGCAACGACACCACGCCCCTCCGCCGCGGCCCCGCTCCGTCTGCGGCGCCTTTGGTTTCCTTCGCCGCGGCGTGACAACATCGCGTTCTTGATAATCTTTCCGCGGTGCGGCGTGACTGCGCCACACAACTATAGTTGTGCGATTCCCGCGTGGTGTGACGGAACCACGCCATCTCGTTTCATCCGCAAGGAAATATTCAAGAAAAAATTAGGGTGTTCGGCTGTGTTTGTGCGGTCCGGCCCCCCTCTTGTTAAACGATAACACAAAAACGTTTATCCTCAATGTTTGTCAAGCTAGAACCAAGAACAAAAAAGATTAAATAAACAACATCAAACCCCTACCTCAGTTTCAAGAACGATGTTCGTCAACGTTCCGGGGAAGACGAGCGTCGCGGTGGTCGGTGTCACGGGAAAAGGACGTCGACGTCATGAAGCGAGGATTCGAAGCTCTTTTGATGGCGATTTCGTCGCGGGAAACCGTCACGGAAGAGATGATGTGGAAGGAGAAGTCGACGATGTCGAGGGTATGGCGTCGCGGAAGACGGTTCCCGAGAACGTGGCGTTCTTCGTCGATGTCCGAATGTTCTTCGCGTTCTTCATCAAAGTTTAAAGAAGAAGAAGAAAGCTCCAAATTCTCTCAAGGTGGCTAGATAATTCTAACCAAAATAAAATAAGCTAAGGTCTTATTTTATTTACTCAACCAAACCATTTTGAAATTCAAAGGTTTGAAATTTAACAACTCAACCCATTTAATAACCTAAGTTGTCAAGTTCATTAAAAGAGGAGTTTAAGGGAGTTTTAAAAAAAAGAAGGTGAAGAGTTAGGGTTCGTGTGGGCCCCACCACACTTAATCCTGTCAAGGGAGGTTATGTGAGTGTGGGTCCCACCCCTAACTCCCTTTGGGAGAAGTTAACCAACAAGTTAAAAATAAAAAGTGTTTCCCCATTTTTATTTAACTTCTTATAATTTCTCCCAAAACTAACCTTCATTCCGCATAAAACGCAACCTCGGAAAAGGTCTCCTTAAGCGAATATTGGCGTTGTGAGTTCATCGGTGTCCTCATATTTCAATTCCGAGCACCGGATCAAAAGTTAGAAATTCCCGCTCATTCGTTCACTGAACGTACCTGAGCCAAACATCGGCAATTGATTCCAGGCACTACGGGCCTCGGAATCAGGTGCCGTCAGAAACCGCGCTCTTGTAAAATTCCAAAGAAAATTAAGAAAAAACTTCCCTTGAATTTTACGGGTCATTACAATTGGCATTCCAATTAAAATGGACAAAGAAACTGAAATTTCCAGGTATGGTCATTATGCTAGGTGAATAGTTGAGATATACCTCTGTTCTACATTGGTTGATAAGGGTTATTTGGACACAGATGAAGAAGAATTAGAATTGAATTTGAAGGCCTCCCAAGATTATTCTCTGATTGCAGGGTCATAGGACATGACACATCTAACTGTAGAAGGTCCATTGTATGTAAACACTGCTTTCATCAAGGAAAAGATCATAAATAATTCCCTAGGATTGGGATGGAGAAAGATGAGAAAGCTGATTCTATCAAACAGAATCATCTTCCTAAGAATGGTAAGGAATCTGAGATTCCTTTTCTTGGACAAGGCTCTGAGTTTCTTGGCCAGGGAAGGAAATACTAGACAAATATGGCTGAAGAGGGATCTAACCCCTCAGTTCTTCGGCCTACTGTGTCTGTCTAGGCTGGATTTAATAATTAGGAGGATAATTTGCATGATGTTTCCAATAAAATTCAGGATACCCAAATTCTGTCTGAGCCTATTTCTTATTCTTAGGCTATCACTGGTGTCCATGGGTTCAAATTTGACACAGCTACCAATCCAGGGAATTTTGTGAATGCACACTCTGGACAATCTGAGCAGTACACTGCCCCTTTTAATGTTTCACCAATTCTGATTTGTCTATGCTCAATATGAATGATATTCCTACAACTTTGGATATGCTCAATGTGAATTCTACTCCTGCATCTAATGAATCCAATCTGGTGGCTAGTGTGGAGGCTTATTTTTCTACTCATGGTGTGACTGTTTTGGCCATGACAGAATCCACTGTCAAGAATACTACTGAATAACAGGTGAGTACTCCTTTGGGTGAGTCTATTTCTCACACTCTACTCTTATGTTTTCAAGTTGTACAACCTGAAAAGGAGCATCTAGAAGTGGTTAATAACACTGAATAGGATGCTAATCTTGAAGACATTGAAGGCATCTCATAGAAACAGGCTAGAACACGCATCCAAAAGAAAAATGCTAAAAGAATTGAAGAAGAAAAGGACAAAGAGGAGGCACAGGAGGACAGTTCAGATGAAGATATGGACTCTTTACTTTGTCATGAAAAAGAATTAGAAGCCTGATATAGTGGTGGGTGAGGACGTGGGTGCATTAATTTCATACTCTGGAATGAGTTTTGTACAAAGAATGGTTAATCTCTGATAAAAATAGAAAGAAGATTGGCCACACTTATGAATTCTGGTTTTGATTTTCTTTTGAATATGGTTGTACATGATGACTTTCCTGCTTGTGTTTTTTTAATATAATAATTGGGGACTCATCCCCCACATTTCAAAAAAAAATCAACCATATCCTGAAATATATAATGTTACAACAATAAAAAGAACATGTTGAACTTTTATACTAGTGATAAAATCCTATTTTTTATTAATTTTTTTAATAAATATTGATCTATTTTCTTTAATAAAAAGAGTGTAATGCGAAAGCATATTGCTATAATATTCTGGTTGGTAAAATAAAAAACTATACAAGCACAATATTATCAGAAATATGATACAACAAAAATAATTCTAAATAAATCAACATAAAAATGTGAAATATACCAAAAATATATATATAAGTTATCTAACAAAAATTTCATCAAATAGATTTTATATTCAACAGAAAAACAATATCTCTATTAACTATGAAATAACATATACTAGATGTAAATTTGAATGGTAAAATTACACACATATATATATATAAGATACTAATGTTAGAGTCAAAAATTAATTTAATAACTAACTATCATTAATCACATATTGTAAAATAAATATTTAGAAATCAAAACTATATTAATTTTTTAAGACATAAATTTATACTATATCACTAATTTCATAATAAACCTCAAAATATCATAATAATAAATTTAATTCCAAAAAATTTAAATAATATCATTGGATCCACAGACACAAGAATATGATGTACTGTGAACCTCCAATAATAAACTTGAAAAAATCGTAGTTTAAAAATTCATCAATTATAAAAAATTTACAGAATCCATTTTCAAAATAGATCTTTAATGAGTTTCCTATTAGTTATAATAATCAATTACATAAAATTTAAAAAATTAAAAAATTAAGGGTTATGAAGTGTTTTCTAATATGATATGTATGAAATTAATTTAGTAAGAGTAAGAGTCTAGTTATATATCCAGAAACAACCGCACCACTGAGGAAAAATTGTATATGACTAATTGTGCACTTAGATATCACCTTAGATATTTTGTAGAACTTATGGTATCTATGCATTTCTTAGGATGTTATTTTCTCTCTAAAGATCATCACACAATGAAATAAAATTTAACTAACTCAAATAATGATATGTAGTGTAAATAAGTGCTGATAGAATGAATAAATAGTATATTGTATCCGAATAAAAATATAATTACATGATGATAAAAAATATACTATTTGATTTGGGAATAAAATTCATAGAAAATATAACTAAAAAAACCCTTGAAAATAAAAAAACCTTCATAATACCCTCTAAAGAGAAGTTTTTTTACAATATATGCCATAGAATTATCCTTACTTATAATAGTCCATTTACCACGGATTTAATGAATATAATATATGTGCACATGTCATGTGTACTTATATATATTGATCTAAAATATAATTAGAAACCAATGTGAACCCATGAATTAAATTGAATTTAATATATCCTTTTGTGAATGCTGTAAATCAATTAAATGACAAGAATATATAAAAAAAATTAATATTTAAGATTTTATGTGATAATTGAAATTTTAATCAAAATATACCACTTGTTTCAATATTTGGATTATTCTATGAATTTTTATTAATGTATGAATACCCAAATCCCATAGAAAAAAATGGTTCATTAAAATAGAAACCATGTATAGTGTCACCCCATTATAATTACATGAAAAATTAGAACATATCTGAATACTAGGATTGTCCTATAATATAAACAAACAAATTGTCTTCCATGTCTAAAAACCATTCTTTTATAGATGATAATAAAATTCACATATTTTTATATCAATGACCAATATAATACATCCTCAAGGCTGGAATACTTATATTATAAATTATTATTCCTATTTAAAATTTACACTTTACCTAATTAATCAACTCCTAATTAATTAATATTAAACATTAATTTATGTAACCCAATTCTGCACGTTACACATTTTTTATGGATATTTTTCAGAAAAAATAAATACTTTTTTATATCTCACAATAAATATTTCTACGATGTACTTTACTTATTTTTTCAATAATAAATTTTATTTTTATAAAATATGAATTATCAATAAATATAATTTTTAAATATTTTAATCACCAAATGAAAAATTTTCTGTTTAAAATATTACTCCAACCAATATTGATAACATTTATTCTCAATATCATTAAATAATTTCACTATAATTAATCATTGTTGGAAATTATTAATTAATTCCAATCATTATATTGTATTATGAATCATATTCTATGCCCATTAAAATAATAAATAATCATCCAATAGTTATTTAACAACAAATGCAAAATTATAATCACTATATACCCTTGAATTTTAATTCCCAAACCCATAATTTCAAAATGATGTTATACATTAAAGCACAAAATAATAGAATATAACTTGTTATACCATTCATATTTAACTCCATTAAATGACAAATTATCACATAGTATTAGTGTAAAATTAAATTTCATTAATTTACACTATAGAAAATTTTATATTAACTCAAATATGTATATTTTCACCAATAATGTATACATGTATTAGATTGGTGGGGTGAATTAGTGGTTTCTGTTTTTTAATATTTATTCATCGTACAAATAAAAAATGGGTTGATTAATGCATCGTCCCATAAAATATTTAATCCTCCCCTACATGAAAAAATTAAAATAAAAATAAAATCAATGAAATCATGATTTTAATTATTCTCTACAAATATGGAAGAAAATTTACATATTGTGATTCATATAATTAGAGACACATACATTCAATTGAAATATTATGTACAATTATTGTGAGTTAGTTTTAGTATCATCATGTATTATTGGGCCCCATAGTATATTCAAGATCTAACTACTAACATTATCTTTCAATAGTAGTATAATGTTATAATATATTTTAAAAATATCTGTATAAGGATATATGATGATTAATAAAATGTTTATAAAGATACCCCCTCCCCCGAGCGTTCATGATGTTCTAATTAGAATATCCTCACCTCTTGAAGAACAACTACATCAAACAAAACAAGCAAATTAATGAATATTTAGTCATTTTTGGCTCTTTTGATTCAAAAACTACTATATAATACACTTAATGATTATTGAATACTCTATTTTTTATATTTAATAATTATATAGTATTCTTGTTCTTGTTATCTATTCACTTAATCACTTATAGAGCTGATGTTATTCATTGTTTCTCATATTCACACCATATTCTCCTCCCACTACATCAGTTGTTTTCATGTTGTCTCAATAAATCAAAATTATTTTAATAAAAAACAAATTATATCATAGTATTATAAATAAATCTCAAAATTAATTTCTAGAGTCTGATCATTTGTGGTTTCCCTCTGTCAAATTTCATTTGTGATCATTCACTTGAAAACCAAATATTCTCTTATTTATTTCACAATTTTCTGTAGTACATCCCAAAAAATTATTATCTTATATTTTTAGATGATTGAATAATGTTATTGGGTATATATTCCGATGTGAAAATTATATAAAAAAAATAAAATTATTTAATAATTTACCTTCAAAACACAATAGAAGTGACATCTTCTTCATTACAACGGATCATCTATGATTAACAAAACCTCAAACCTAAACATTGTGCGACCACTCTCCTCATGTAATGAATTTTTTTGATAATCCAAAATCATAAAATTATTCTTGAATAACAAATTATTTATTTTTATGAAATATTATAATTTTATATTTGTACAAAATAATCCTAATTTAATTTTAGATATATTTTATGGATATTCACATTCAACTATTTCACCATTAATAACAATTTTATTTTTTAAAACAACTTTTTTCAAAAACTTCAATATGTTTGATTAGTGATCAACCATTTATATTTCTCATATGAAATATCTTGAAACGAAATTTCTTTATGATATATAATAATTGTTGTTCATATTGTGAATAATTTTTTTTATTACACCAAATTATTAATCTATAATTTCATTTTTTTCTTATTCTATAATATTCTTAAATTTTTTACAATATATTAAACCATATGATGTCTTTTTGTGGATGTTTTTTGTATTTTAGAAAGATTTATTCATTATTTAGGATTTTTTTTGGTCATAATTGATATATAGAGACAGTTGTGGTGATGATAAAACTATATATAATTTTTTAAAGAGATTTTTTCTGAGTAGATACAATTAATATATTTGAGATTTATGGGTAATATTTTTTATTGTAATCCAGATTGAATGATATGTGGGATAATGGATTGGAATTTCCAACCATTGAATGTTAATTTTGAAGAAAATTTTAAATATTCTTTGTATGATTATTTTAAGAGATCAATAAAGTCTATGAGATTATTTTTGTAATATAGTGATTAATTTCCAGACTCTATTAATTAATTTGATGAAATTATGGAAATATTGTTCTTCAGGTGGAAAAATATGACAATTTCTGATCAGTTGATTCCCTTATGTGATATTTTTAATCAACATTCGATATTTTATCTGTGAAATGGGTAAGGGTAATGGAATTCATCTTATGGTGATCCATTAATGTAAATTAATTTATGTCAAATGATAATTCTTTTATACATACATGGAGTAGAATATCATAAATTTTCAATTGACTTTACCTTCATTATTAAAAAATTTACACTTGGAAGACAAATTTTTATGTTCTCGTTGTTATATGGCGATTAAGATAAATATAATTTAGTTCGATTATATAGAGATAAATCATTATTTTATTAATGTAATAATGAAACTTACCATACATGCTTTATATTTACATATCCTTTATGATGATTTGTCTTACAGGAAGAAAAATATATCTACAAAAGATGAATTATTTTATATGAATGTTGTCTTTCCATAAATAATACGTGTTTAATAATATTTTATAAATTATATTAATTTTTTATTTTTTTTCGAGAATCATAAATCATGATCAGATACATGACAAAGATTTTAAATGAAATTAATGGAATGTCAACTAGTGGAAAATTTTAATGTTCTTAGCTGAGTTAAATATATAAAAATTAGATATCACATTATCATGTCATAGTGGAAACATCTATAACACTAAAAAACACATTTTTTGGTGAATTTAATTTTTTATAAAGACCATGATGATTAATATATCACTCCCAAAATATAATAAAGTCACTACCATAGATTTATATTATAATTTGAAAAATATTATGACTTGATGATATTATGAAATGACTACTATGATATGTGGATGTTTGAATTTGATAAATTTTTTGTATTTCTTTAACTACCACTTTTATATACATATGGTGAATAACTATGTATAATGGTATTTATAAAATATTTTTTTTTGTGAAAGAACTGATATGTTATTTTATTAATGAAGGATAATATCATAACATCCTTGAATGTTAGTTTTTTTAGGAATATAAAGCTAAAATGAATAATTATCTAGAATATATTTGGAGAATGATATTCTCATCATTGACCTCTCCTCACAAAAGGTGGAAATTTTATCTGTTTTATTGAAACATTAACGGGTTGTTTCTAATAAGTTGTACTAGTTAATGGTTATTCCCTTACTCAAGTTCATTTCAATAATAAAATGGTGGTGGCATAAATAGAAAGATAACCATGAAAAATCATGATTTTATTCATCCATGAGGGTAAACACCTCATTAACAATTCCATTTTATATTTCGAAACTACCTGATTGATAATCAATAAAAGTTGTGTTAAATATTCTCATGAGTGAAAGGATTTGAATTCAGTATACAGAAAACTTCACCAACTACACACCCCAAGTGTGTTTCCAAATTCATAATATTCTATAATTGGTATCTGAGCAAAATATCACTTTATTACACTCAATTTATAGAAATTGATTAGAACATGACTATTAAATCTAATGGGATACTAATTTTTTTTGAAAAGTGTTTCATTATTTTAAATAGTAAAATGGTTCCCTACATTAATTCACAAGGATTTATGTTATTTATTCCATTCCTAATAGATTATATTTTCTCTTTTAAACTTTTTTGTGGTCTCTAAGAGATATAAAAATCATTTAATATGAAAGGAAATATAGGTCATCTTGTACATAATCATTCTAAAAACCTAGAACAAATAGAGTTCATGGGTTGTGTAATAATTCATTCTATTTGGAATTTGATTCATTGCATCATTGATATAAATAAGTAGGTAACTCAATCCATACAATATGTTATTCAATAAATTTTTTATTATGTCATAATTTATTAATAATAAAATATAATCGAATAATTTACCATTTTTAATTTTATTTTTAGCACCATTAAAGGGTTTTGGTAAACTCTATATGATTATAATTTTGTAAAAATGATAAAAAGAATATTTATAAACAAATATGAAACTATGTCATACACCCTTGAAAATAGGTATCATGATGAAATTAAAATTGATGAACTATATGACACTATCATTAATTATGAATTGATATGAGGATCCTCTCTTAATATAATATACTTGTAGATAATGGTAGTTTTATTTTAATAAATACAAGTTCTGACAACTTAATAGAATTTAGAATACTATAATGACAAAGAAAAAATATAGGAATATTTTGAGAATCATTATCTCATGTGAAGATGAATTTAATAAAAAGGAAGATGAAATTATAGAGGTAATGTTCATTTAAAAATTATTAATATATTAATGTTTTTTCATTTTATTACTAATTATAAAATGTCATTTGAAAGAGAAAATGATAATGGGAATGGTTCTATAAAATCAAATTCTAGATAATTTTAAGCAGCTGAATCAAAAATAAAGATGAGAATTTTCCAAAGTACATTTCTAATAAATTTCATTTCAATCAATGAAGGTGGTTCTGATAATGAATAATGTGGTGATGAGGAACCCCTAAGATATTTCTATGGAAGGGTTATAAATGAAAAATAATAAAAAAGAGAAAATCTTATGAAGATAAATATAAATACAGCGGTTACTGTGATATTTTGAATAGAAGAACTATACAGGAATATATTATGGTAATCAATATCAGTAACTATAAAAAATAATCTGATATTATGATGGAATATAATTCATGGCAGTAAAATGGTTCTATTTAAGATCATTCATATTCTAGGTACATACCTCTTTTATTTTTCATTAAAACCATTTGTTTTAGTTTTTATTTTGTGTTTTATCCATTGTATTCGATATTCTCTTAAATATAGATATATGTTTTTTGTAAAAATGACCTAATGAGTGGATTTGAATGATTTTTCTGAATTAATGGGGTATATTTTTTAACCATGTTATTGGATTATAAGAGTTTTCCCTTAGTTTCGACGGATCCAAAACATGCTTCGGGTCTTGTCTTGATATTGGGATTATTGATGATTGTGTTATAGTTACATGTCATTTATATATTATGTGACATGAAAATTTCTCCCAGAAAATATAATGAAATGGGTTCATAATATGAGAATAATGCACAACATGAATATATTATATGAAATGTTACGTTCGGTCATGGTTATGTTAACTAGAGGCAATGCATATTTCATTATAACTAAAAAATAGAGAAAAACAAATGTGAATGTCATACATGCTTTGAATTTCTTGGCTTCATTTAATTTATATCCATTATGTGCAGTTTGATATTTTTTCGTCCATAAAAATCATTCCAATATTTAATAACAAGGCCTTTCTATATTATATTAATGTTCTTTCTTCCATTCTTGTTTTACTGTTCAATTGATTAATCCCTATTGATATTTTTTTTCTTTTTTTCATCCACTTATTAATTTCTCTTTTATCATGGGGTAATATTTTAATGAGTGTGGAATATGGTGTAGATCAGTATAAATTTTTATCTAGGTTATTCATCAGATATTTTTCAACATGTTTCCAGATTCCATTTCTTGTTGGATCATTTTTTTTCTAGATAATGGTTGGTTAAAACATATCCCATTGGATTAATTTAATTATCACTCGTATGTAAAATAAGTGTGATGAAACTAAATTGTCTCATGAGTGACCAAATAAATCATATTATTCCTATTAAATTATAATATTTCTTTTATACTGTACATCATATCATATTGTTTCCATTTTGTATGGAGATTAAGACCTAGATCAACTCAATATGTTTTTCTACCACATGATTACTACACACATGGTATGTTATAAGTTAGATATCTATGATTAATTGGGAATTTATATTTTTATTACATGATAAATATTATCTATTTTAATAAAAACAATATTTTGTGATTTTTTGTAGTAGGATCACATTAGATAAATTGGGATGACTAATATTTTAATGATGTTAGGGGTAAATGATAAATAAACCTAGAATGATATAAATATAATGATAAATAGAAGATGAGATAATGGAATATATTTTATTTGAAATATTTTTATTTGATAAAATTTTCATCTCATATGATGGTATATATGGTATGCATGTTATTGTTTGTTTATATTTTATTTTTTAGGTTTTTTCCTCATGTGACATTGTTATGAATGACACCAGGGGTTATATTATTTTTTTAAAATTGTTTTTTTAATATGAGACTCATGAATTATATTGATGCATAATTGCAAAGTGTATTTTTTCATTCTACCTATTTTCTAGGCATAGATGTATAACATTCATGAGAGTATATTTTATGATTAAATTGGATAATTTATGACTAGAAGTATTGTTTTTAGATGCTTGAGGGAATGATTTTGGATATCATGCTAGAATTGGATAATTTTTAAATTATGTTTTTTTGAAACTCAACAATAGTAGGGGAATTTGACACTAGTTTGGTGATCTATCCTAATGTAGGAGAATTCATCACTCGATGAATATTTTTTGTAGGTATCTGAAGTAGGTTTAGGAAATTCCTCAAGTGTCCCGTGAAACATGTTTCTTAGATGTTTTTATTTCATGTGTAGTATTAATTTATTTTATTAATTAAATTTTATTCACCTTTTTGAATAAACTATATATATTAGACCTGATTTGATAATATATGGTAGGTAGACATATGGAATATTACTCACATCCTATATGGGACATCATTTGGTACATTGGATGGATTCATGGTTATAGGTTTCAATAATTGAACATGACCATGTGGTTGACTTGTGCCTTGCTGGATGGATTGGAGAATTGACATATGAGCGACATAATGTTGAATAGAATGTTATTTTTGGAGTTTTTATTTCAATATTTATTTCCTTATTACTATATATAATTCATTTGGTCTTTTATATGGATTTAATTTTTCATTAAATTAATCATTTATTATTTTGATTTATTTAATTGGTCCTCTATCAGCTTTTATTTTATTGATAATTTATTCAGTTTTTTTCAATTAATTATACTACTATGACATTATTTTATCCATTAAATCTAAATATTTAATATAGGTTATTTTATTGACAAATTATTTTTTATAACATTACTCCTAGTCAAAATCCATTTGCGTATTGGGAGGCACTCATATGGTAACATAGCTGAATATATCCGTTACTTGATGGATAATCATGTCAGTGACATTAAAAAGTGGTATCATTGTAGGTTTTTTTTATTTGATTACAATTTTGGAAAGATATAATAGAGGATATTATCTCTCGATAAATAGGAATAATCTTATTCAAGGTATAGATAATCCATGTATGGGTGGAATCCGAATTTTGCATAATGAGGGTGTTGTTCATGATGATCATTTGATGCAGTATGATGTTGTTTCACATTGATTGATTCACATGTTGATAAATGATACATTTTTTAGAATAATAAATGTGGACTCATATTGATGATATTATTATACCTGATTCATGATATGAACATTAATATATATATTTCTAGGCAATGTTCATTATTAGGACATAAAAATATCATGTGATATATTTTCCATTG
The DNA here is from genome assembly GCA_963277665.1 of Viscum album. NCBI lineage: Eukaryota > Viridiplantae > Streptophyta > Magnoliopsida > Santalales > Viscaceae > Viscum > Viscum album. The sequence continues at coordinate 244,076,620 of OY728122.1, read as the reverse complement.
TGAAATATGAAATAAGAAACTTATTATATATGATTAAAATTGAAATAAATGAATTTGTATGTTATTTTTTGTCTAGGGAGACCATCATCTTTTTTTTACAATATTTATAACTTTTATTGGATAATATTTTGTTTACCATAGGTTAGATGGAGTGTTCTTGTCTGGAAGGAAAATTCGGACTATTCATCTTTGAATTGAGAGTCTAAATGGTGACAATAAACATGATATTAATGTTGATAATCTAGAGAATCAAACAACTACTATGAATCAAAATGATAATATTATATATGCTAGCATCCTTAAGGTCATTTTATCCATGTAATGAAGTAATTTTCACACTTCACTTCTAATGTTTAAGCTGACACTATAGTTTCAGCTAAAAAAACTTCCTACGTTCAATTGGTATGGAGGTCACTGGGCAGCTGTGTTCCTTAAAAGCTAAGTCCAAATAATCTTCGGGAACAAATATATACAAAAAATATGAGGGTGAAGCTAGCATGATACATTATTTAAGGACGATCCAATAATTGATTAGAAATTTGTTGAAATGAAAATATATATAGTTGTATTATTGGATAGATGTTGATAAACATTTCTTCAGCTACTTATAACCTCATATGTTGATGGATGAGAAGCCTCACAAATTTATAGACCTGGTATATGAAATATTTTTAAGGATGAGCTATGGTGGATGCATCACCACCCAAGAACACATTCACCCTTCCATAAAAACTGTTCATATTTCTGGGGAGATCATATTTTAGGATGATATTTCAAATGTGATCAGGTAATATGTGAATGTATTTCACCTTATATACCTTAAGAATATGATAAATCAGAGTACCATCATGGAAGTAAATCTATAATTGGTCAAAAGTGGTGACAATATGGTTTTAATAGTAATAAAAGGTAAATATTGTTGTAGTAGAGTGAATCATTTCTATGATAGTTATCAACATACTAGAAGTGGGTAAATTAGTCAATGGAGTGGTCATCCATCTTAGGTCCATTGTTTAGTGTAGTGTATTCAAGGATGAATTTTGTCCACAAGCACCCAATGTATCCTCATATCATAGAGGAATGATATTTATAAGGTATGTGGGGTCACCATTAGATGTTATTTTCGAATATCCTATAGTTTAGTAGTGACATAGGATCGCGATTAGAACGTGAGTCTAGAAACGGTTTATGCTCCCCACAGAAAAACGATAGATGGAAATCCATGGGTAATTTAGGATGAGTTAAGGACATGGTATCCTAGTATAGTACCGGATGTACCTTTAAGAGGGAATAATTCATGGGAGTCACACAATATACTAGGGATGAGGGGTGATCCAATTGTTTTTTATAAAATCTTCTTCAATTGGTTTTGATGCAAGAAATTTTACTGCCAGGGGTATGTTTCTTGAATCATCAACATTATCTTGTGTTTTTATGGATAAAATATCATCAAATTAATTTATACCAAATCCATTTGAAATGTTTTGGGGTTTTTATGGATTTCATAAATTAGTTCAAGGATATAGATATATTTTTGGGAGTGTGATCTGAAGGTACCAAGAACAACAAGGAGTGTTGTCTTGAAATTAGTAGTTATCACTTCCATTGGAAAAATTATTTGTCACAAATGATCATGTTTTATTTTTTATATAGTATTGTTTTGATAGTTCTATAAGATTTTAATATATAACTTTATCTATGTATATTTTCCTTTCTCTATCCTTAAGAGATATCCTAAACTCACTCTGTTGTGTAGGATCTTCAGAGTGGTCAGGTAGGGAAAATTCAATGTAGATTGAATTTCCAAAGGTATTATATAAAATCTATTGTTTTTTATGATATAATAATGTATATGGACATATTTACATCAATGGTAGAAGATTTTTATTACTTTTTGAAGAAAAAAATATATTTCTTGTCAACTAAGGGGTATATCGAGGGGTTTCTAGGAGTTGATATTGTTACAATTTAACTTATATGATGGAATTGGTAGAGCTTCACGGATTTAAAGTCTATTAGGAAATCAAGAAGATGTTGTCTTCATGTGACCTAGTACATACCAAATGGGTTATCCAATTATTTATTTTCAGTAAGGATGTCAGGGAGTTCTTCTTATATATGGATTATCTGAGATTAAACTTGGTGATAGTCAAGAACCAGTATCATATTCCATGTATTGATGATCAGTTTTTTTATTAGACAAGTGAAAATATTTTCTCCAATATTTACTTGAGATATGTGTCAAAATAGTTAATGGTAACATCATGAGATATACCTCAGACTAATCTTAGTAGGAGGTATTGATTGTATGATCTTGTGGTGACGTTGCCTATTTTGACAGACGTACTATTGATATTCAGGTCCATATTGAATAATATCTGTCATCATATTCTAGATATATTTGGAATATATGTTTTTTATTATATATTTGTGAAATTATAGTTTTCTGATGATCATTCCCTACATATTGACATCATCCAAGTTACACTATGTGAGCTTTGACAATACACCAATATACCCAAATGTAGCTTTCGATTAACAAAATGATCTTTATGGACGATTTCATTAAACAGATGATGTTTTTGTGGACCTAGTGAATGTTATATTCATTAAATCATGGGAGTATCCTATGAATTTATTCCAGTTTGGAGGATTATGGGTTTAGCATGCTATTATCTGTGCTTTATCCATGAATTTTTTGGTCTAGAAGTACGGATGTTTGGGATTACTATGAAAGGGGACTAGTTTATTTGGTCATATTATTTTGAGAGGTATTTCAAAAATCAGCTTACTAGGATGAACTCAACAACTATCCTCAATTTATATGTCTTAGATAATCCAAAAACCATGTATTATAACTCATATATAGTTATAATTTGTGAACTTCTAATGTAGGAGGATTGTGTGGTCTCATACAGCCCCATAATGTTAAAACAACATGATTTGATTTATCCTACTCCAGATATATAGTTTTTGATAGTGGTACAAGACTTGACTATAACAACCCAAACATTTTTTATGGAATATTCATCTTGATATAATTAGATGTCTTATTATGTAAAACAGATATATAATATATGAACTTCTTTGGTTTTATGATTTAGGTTATTAAAAACACTATTGTGAATTGTGATTGTTGCTAATATAGTCGTTGAACAATGATCACTTCAATAGTATAAATATATGGCTTTAAAAAATCAAATTTACTCATGTAAAGGAAGTTTTGGCCCCATCCACTAGAATTTCACTATACAAAGTCCATATGTCAGAGCTCGGAAAGGAGGTGGTGTCATTAGGATTCACTCTTGACCAATCCCATCCCGATATTCATCCTCTTAAGCTCGATGGTAACTTCATACGGTAGAAGTGGAAGTTGATAGAGATCACAACCTGGGTGATGTTATCCGAGCCACTCCAAAAGACGGTGACCATCACACACCTTACACATCCATCATATATTGTCTTTATAATGGATTATGTAACAAGACCTTATCATTATCATTATGTGCATTGTTTTTGTATTCAATAATGAATATATATTCATATTATTATTATTACACATTAAATAGTTTTTGATGTACCAGTAGTGTTTTTATATAATATTCAATATAGAAATATATTTTGATGAATTAATGTATTATTGAATTAAATAACAATTTAATTATATATTATTACTTAATTACATTTTATATAATATAAATGTTCGTATAATTCATATGAATACGATTGTGATTATTATTATGTTTTGAAACCTATTTTGGTCAAAACCCATGAATTTTAGATAAATTTTGGTTTCTAATTTTAAAGTAAAAATCCACATATATAGAAAATTATTTATATAATATTAGTATTATTTTTAAAATCAGGACATCAAAATTATCCAACGGTGAATTTTTCATTATTTTCTGAGACAATAGATTTTTTGGGTAAAAATTAAATACCGTTAAAATATATAGTGTGTTTCATGACATCATAATGACCCAATAGTGATGAATTAAAATACAATAAACACTATGTTTTCGAACTATATGTTTTACAATTAAAATAATGTTATTTTAGATTTGTTTTAATAGTTTTACATATCCTTAGTGGACCCTCCAAGACATAATTTTTTTTTCTTTTTAAAATTGATTTCATTAGAGAGTGACTCACCATCACATAAGAAATTGTAATATTTTAAGATTTTCGGACATTTACCTTAAAAAATATTGGTTTTGACTCCCATTTGACAAAAAAAGTGGAAAAAACCAAAATATTGATTGTGGTTTTGCTTATATTAATGTGTGGTGTCCCAAACCTAATTAATAATGAATTCCCTCTCTTTTCCTATATAAAACAACCTGAGATCCAACTTCCTCTTCAGTCAAAGACAATGGAGTACATCCATTTTCTACCCTCCTCTCTCTATAACCCTCCCAATATACCCAAAGCTACCATGAAGCCTCTATTAAGCCTCTCCCAAGCCTTTGGGATCACACATCCAAGTATGGTATTACTTCATTTTATATTTTAATCCAAGATTATTTATGTTGTAATACCCATTTAAATTCAATTAAAAATGATGGGTTATGATTTCCAACCTCCTTTATATTCCCCTCCCAATATGTGATATGATAATATAACTTTTTATTTCTCATTAATGCCTCTCATTTACACTTGTTACCATGCCCAAATTCTGTAAGAAATTTCTCTCTTCTTGTTCACATTCATGAAATTATTTTGTATTATGAATCTAAATTACATTATATTTGTAGGAACATGTATCTAGAAGACCCCATTAAATTCCATTTCCTTTAAAAATGATGATATACCCCTTTCTCTCTTATAAACCATTTTTATGAATTCTTATGAGAAGCTGTTATACTACCGAAATTGAACAGCGATTTCCAAGACAATGTCATTGTGTAGTGAATACTGTGCCCATTTCTATATCAAGAGTATTCACCATTATGAGTATTTAGTTATTTATTAAATATTTTTTTATTTAATACATATTCCTTTATTGGGGAATAAATTATGATGTTAAATAATTCCACATTGTTTGAACCATGTGGCACACTTATGCCAGAAATAAATGCTTAAGAAGGGTGTTCCCCAATAGCTCTCAAATACATTGGGTAAAGATTAGTATCATGAAATGTAAAGTTCAATCAGGGTTTACTCTTGATAATTCATGTACAATTAGGATTTACTCATGCTCCATGTGCAATGTTCCTTGGCACATTAAAATACAATGTTAACTGTTGTTGCAACATTTCCATGTTATGATTATGATGAATTATCATGCCTTTATGTTCTTGTTTCTCTTACGTTCCATTGATATTTATATTTCAATGCATGTATTGTATTCTTCATGTTTTTCCTTGTTTTCTCCCTTACTATTTTGTATAGCTCACCCTATTCCTATGCATGTCCTCAGGTTACCCCATGCAATTATAAGTATGAGGAAATGTAGTGTTCATGTAAAGGTTGTTTTCAATAAAGATGCAGTGTTTCATATTTTATGTATTTATGTAATGTTACTATTCCCAAAATAAACTATAATTCTTGATCATATATGTTGTATTAATATAGTATTTTATGTAATAAATCATGTTTAATTGTCTAATAAAAACTAGTATGTTATAGTTGGTATTAGAGGATATGTTTAGTTATGGTTGGGATACAAAATAAAAAACCCATAGTGTAATCCTTAGGGTTAAGACTAAGTATAAAAAGAACATACCAAACTTTTGGTGATTATTTAGTAAGTGGTTTATCAAGAAAATACCTCCCTGTCTGGATGTGAGCTGGTAGACGCTGCTCTGTAATATATGTATGTTGGAGTGAAATCTCCGACAAGGAGTTTTGGGATTGACCTGAGGTATCGTGGTACACGACCACATGCCTTGATTCACTATTTTCTACAACACTCTTAGGGGATATAATTTGGTAAATTTACAATCATAGTAGGAACCATTGTTAAGGGAATAAAAAAATTCCACAATTAATATATGTTAGAAATTAGATCATGGATAACATATAATGAAGCATATAGATTCATATGTTAATGAAATAAATGTTATTTATAAGTTATACATTTTTCCATATATTACCATTTATGTGTTACCCATAAATTTCCTTTTATTCCATCTAATGGATGGTAATTGGAGAACTTTGGATATTAACTTACGAGAAGACCAATGTGATGATTGTTCTATTAAGACTCACAATCTGATGGGAACATGAATAGTGAAATCTGTCACGATTCTCTCTCAGTTGACAAAAGATATAAATATAAACATGGGCCCAGAGGAACATTCAAAACCCCCTAAGAGAGAATAAGTCTCCATTGAGAGCTTCATGATACAAAGGCCTCCTGCTTTTAATGGATCATCTGATCCGTCAGTCGATGAACAATGGATCAACTCCATTGAAAATATATTCTCTATCATTTAATGTTCTGAACAAGAGAAGGTTCTTCTTCCATCATATCATATGGAGGGTGATACATTATCAATGGTGTACATTGATGAAAAATAAAAATCCTTAGATGGTTATCGATGCGTTGGAATGGAGGGATTTCCGAAAAAAAAATTCGAAAAATATTTAATGTGAACCATCGAAATTAAAATGGAAAGGGACATCAATGACCTAAAGAAAAAATGGGGACAAATCCATTGGAGAATACGAGAAAAACTTCACAAGCCTTGCACGATATGCCTCCGACATTGTTGTTACCCCCGAATGCACGGTTGACCATTTGTTTGGTGGTCTGAAACCTAGTTTTCGGAATGCCCTAGTGATCCGTGACTTCGACAGAAATGAGGAAATTGTATGATGTGGCCTCATTGTTTAGATGGAGATAAGAATATCCATGGTATAATGGGGATGTTAAGTGTAAGGTGGACTTCAATTTTGGTGGTCTGATGGATAAATCAAATGGTGCTAAAAAATCCATCACCCCCACTAGCAAAAGGTGTGGAAATAAGAACCCCAAAAATTTCAAGAAGGGGGTGAGGAAATGCTTTAGTTGTTGAAGAGTAGGGAACCTAGAGATTAACTACCAAAAAGAAGGACCCATGGTTGCTAAAGAAGAGATAAATGGTCCATTAGAACCTCAATGAATTGTTCATTTCTTCAATGGCAATGAACAATGGCACCATGTAAATCATTTCCCTAAGACATGGGTTTTTGGTGGAAACCAACATCCTCCATGGTAGCAAGGGATTGATTTTTCCATCACTAATAATTATGTGAACCTTGACAATGATGTGGTTATATAAATTCTATTTATTAATTCATAGTAGAGAACATACTTTTTTTCTTATACTAATACTTTTGTAACCTGAAAGTTTAGTAGAACAATCCTAACACCACCAAAAATTATGGAAGTAATGATGTCAGTGAGTATGAAAAATGGGGAAATCATTGAGTCCCATGAATATAACTCCTCCGCTATCATAATCGGTGGATTTTACATCCCAGAGATCCTTATCATACTCCCACAGGTGGAATTTGATGCAATTATAATTATGGATAGGAATTACTTTAATAGAGCCCAAATAAATTTTCGTGAGAGGGAAATCACTCTCAATATAGAGAATATACCCCAAATTCTAAACAAGTGTAAGGAATAAGAAGAATATTCTGTAAAAAAAGCATCTCCAACATGCATACTACTTCCCTATGAACACGTTTATCTGGCTCAGATGATTGACTCTAAGGAGGCAACCACCCTTGAAGATAAGCCAATTGTGAGGGAATTCGTTGATGAATTTCCCAAGAAATTTACTAGTCTTCCTCCAAGAAGAGATGTTGAAATCTAAATTGACCTTTTACATGTGGCATTGCAAATATCCAAGACTCCATATAGAATGGCTGTTTTGGAGCTTGAGGAGCAGTTGAAACAACAATAGGAGTATATGGATAAAGGGTTTTTATGACCATGTGGTTCATCATGGGGTGCACTAGTCCTCTTTATCTAGAAGAAGGATGGGTCAATGCACCTTTGCATCGATTATCGTGAGCATAACATTATGATGATCAAGAACATGTATCGTATTTCATGAATTGATGTCTTGTTTGATCAGCTATTTGGATCACAATACATTTCCAATGTGGATTTTTGCTCTGGAAATTAACAAGTAAGGCTAAAAAAGTGGATATCCCACAAAAAAATCCGTACAATGTACATGCACAATGAATTCATAGTAATTCCTTTCAGACTCACTAATGCTCCTGCTATCTTCATGAAAATGATGAATAGTGTTTTTATAGATTTCATCGATAAAAGTTTGGTAGTATTTATAGTTGATATTCTAATATACTATAAAACCTAAGTAGTGCATTAGAAGAATCTAAGAACAGTACTAGAGACCTAGAGAATCGAGAAGCATTGTGTGATGTATATAAAGTGTGAGTTATGGTTGAAGGTAGTCTCATTTATTGGTTATATCATCTCAAGAAATGGGATATATATTTATCCCTCAAATATTGATGAAACTGAGGGGTGTATGAGGCCATCATTGATAATAGATATTCATATCTTTCTAGGTTTAGCTGTATATTATCGGCGATTTTTGATAAATTTATCTTCATTTTCCAACCATCTTACCATACAATCTCAGAAGGGACAAAAGTTCTCTTGGAGTTATTAATGCGAAGAGATCATTAAGGAGTTTAAATGAAGGCTTATCACTACATCATTACCCACCCTCCTAATAAGTGGAGAAGCCTTTTTGGTGTACTGTGCAGCTTCAAAGAGGATTTTAGGATGTGTGCTAATGCAAAATGATACAGTGATAGCATATGCCTCAGGGCAGCTGAAAATCCATGAGAAATACTATCCAGCACATAATCTGGAGTTGAATGCATTTATCATTATTTTAATAATATAGCGACTATAAATCATTTGGTAGAAGTGTGAAATATATACAGACCACAAAATCTTATAGTATATAATCACACAGAAAGAGTTGAAAATGCGCAAACGAATATGGTTAGAGCTGATCAAAGACTATTATGCCTGAATCCATTAGCACCCTAGGAATGTGAACAAGGAGGAAGATGATCTATGTAGAAACAATCTTGAATAATTATCAATGAGGAGAATTGAAAGGGATCCAATCTTCTTAGATTTGTAGAGGATAGAAATGGTAATCAATAAGGAAGGATCATCATCAATACTTTTTCAAATGATTGCTCAACCATCCCTCGTGGTGAAAATAAAGGATGCTCAATTAAAGGATGTAGAAATTAATAAAAGGGTGGTAGATATCAGAAATGGGAAATCGTCAGAGTTCATAGTTGATAAGGATGGAATTGTGTGATTTGGTTCATGATTATATATACCATCTAATCTATAGATAACGAATGATCTTATGAATGACGCACATATCTCAAAGTTCTCTATTCACCCAGGAAGAACAATTTGTATTAGGATCTCTGAGAAAAATTTTTGTGGGACAATATGAAAAGGAAGATTTCTAAATATACATCAAAATGCTCGGTATTTCTGAAAATAAAGTCAGAGAGGAAAATGTCTAAGGGGATGATGTAACCAATACCCATACCATCATGGATGTGGGTGAACATTACCAAGGACTTTGTCACTGTAAATACAAGGACATATAAAAGAAACAAAGATAAATTGGTCATTGTGGATCATCTTACGAAGATAGCTCACTTTATCATGATTTGATAGGACCTCGCATTGGATCAACATGCACAGATTTTCATCAAATAAGTGGTAATTCATCATGAAGTACCACTATCAATTGTATCCGATCATGATCTAAGACTCACCTCGATGTTTTGGAAAAGAATCCAACATGCTCTAAGAACTAAATTGATATTCAATACAGCCAATCATCTTCAAAATGATGGCCAATCTTAGTGAACTATATAGAAATTGGGAGATATGTTAATATCGTGTTCTATGGACATCAAAGAAGGATGTTATCGACGTCTTCCACTGGTTGAATTCTCCTTCAATAACAGCTTCCACTCAAGCATTCTAATAACACCATCAGTTGCCCTTCATGGGAAATGGTTCATAACACCGACATGTTAGGATGAAGACAGTGAGTGTATTCTTCTAATACCTGAAATGGTAGATGAAATTGTGGAGAAGCTGAAAACCATTTAGCTACATATCAAGGCAGCCCAAAGTCGATAGAAGAGTTATGATGATAACATTTGGCAAGACCTTCAGTTCCAAGTAAGAGATAATATATTTCTACGCATATCTCCATGAATAAAGGAATGATTTTTGGAAAGAAAGGGATGTTTAGTCCTAGGTACATCAACCCCTTCCAGATTCTTGATCGTGTTAGGATTGTGGCCAATCGAGTATAACATCTACCTACCATGGAAAAAGTACATGATTTCTTTCCTCTATCACACTTATGTATATACATACTAGTCCCTTATCATGTACACTTTTCAGAGGTAGTATAGTTATAGGATGATCTTTCTTACAGGGAGGTCAAATTGAGGATCTGGGATCATAGGGAAAAATGTTATACGAAATAAGTCAATGCCCCTCGTCAAGGAGTTGTGGAGAAAACACATGTTTGAAGAGGAAACATGGGAACTAGAGGAAGTGTTGAAGCATATTTACATGCATATATTTCAGTGTGGTAGAATGAAATTTTGAGGTAGATATTTCTTAAAGGGGGAATATTGTAATGACCTAAACTTTTATTAATTTATATTTCTCTTGATCTAATTAAATGTGGTATTACGTAAAATGGTTATATAACGTAGGAACTAGATTGGTTTTATGATTTTTTATTTTTATAATTCCATTATGAATTGTGATCGTTTTCTAATATTGTCATTGAGCAATGATAAAATGATTAATACAAATATAGAGATTTAACAAATCCTATATTATCTGTCAAATGAATCGATGGACCCATTTAGCAAAATTTCCCATATGAATCTCACTTGTCAAATCTCAAAAAGGAGGGGGATCATTGGGATTTTCACATTACAAATTCTAATATGAGCTTGAAATTGTTATGCTCTAGTGGAACCTCCTACAGGAGAAGTGGATGTTGATAATGATTACAACCCGAGCGATGTTATCTGAGCCACCCCAAGAGTATGTCAGCATCACACACCTTACCCTTAGGTCTTTTGTGTGTGTTATAAGGGTTTATGTAACAAGAACATATAAATAAGATTATGTGAATTATTTTTTTATATAATGAATAATATACCTTCAATTTATCATTTTCACATTGAAAATAATTTTTAAAGCCCAAATTGTATTTTACATAATATTCAATAAAGAAATCTATTTTGAAGAATTAATGGATTCATGAATTAAATAATATTTTAAATAAATATTATTAAAAATTTACATTTTATATAATATAAATGATTGTATAATTATTATGAATATGATTGTGATTTTTATTTAGGATTGAAGTCTAGTATTGTCAAAACCTATGAATTTTCAATAAATATCAGTTCTTATTTAAATAGAAAAAAAATCACATATTTAGAAAAACATTTAGATAAAATTAATATTATATTTGGAATGAGGATGAAGAAATTATCCAATGGTTAATTTTTTATAATTTATTAAGACAGTCAAATTTTTGGGTAAAAATTAATTATTGTTTAAATATAAAATGTGTTTATGACATCATAATGTACCAATAGTGATTTAAAAAAATAATATAAACATTATGTTCTACCAATATATATTTTACCACTAAACTAATGTTATTTATGTTTTGTTTTATTTTTTTTTACAAATCCTTAGTGGACCCTCCAAGACTTATAAAATATTTTAGATTTTTAAAATGATTTCTTTGTGAGTGAGACTCACCACCACATAAGAAAGACTAATATGTTAAAAGTTCATTTTTAGGCCATATAAAATATATTTTTATCTCCACTTTGGAAATAACCATGGGAAAAAACCATGGGCTGGTTTGTGGTTTTTATTAGTTTAATGTGTGCACTCTCAAACCTAAAAATTAAATAATTTCCTCTCCTTTCCTATATAAACCAATCCAATATCACACTTCCTCTTCACTAAAAGCTTTTAGAGTTAATATAACATCTCCATCCTCTCTATAGAATCCTCCAAAGGAACCTCATGCTCCAATGAATCCCCTCTCAAGCCTCTCCCAAGCCTTTGGGGTCACACTTCCATTTAAGGGATTCCTACTTTTCAAATTTTTATCCTCGTTTTTTATATCGTAATACAATTTTACTTTAAATTAAACATTATGTGGTCTGAGTTGGAACCATTGTTATATTACCCTTTATATTTTTCAAATGATGAAATTTCTCTTTCTTCCACATTAATTCCTCCCATGTACACTCATTCCCATGCCGAAATTATGGAAGGAATTTCTCTCTTCTCATTCATAATTGTTTTGGTTATGAATCTAAATCCCATTACATATATTGAGAAAGGTATCTATATGACCCCTTAATTTCAATTTCATTTAAAAATTATGATAAACCCCTTCCTCAATGATCAACCATTTTTATGAATTCTTATGAAATGCTATTAAGCTGTCGAAATTGCATCGTGATTTCCTAGCCAAAGTCATTATGTTTTGAATACCATGCCCATTTCACAATAAGTAATATTCAATTTTATGTAAATTTACTTATTTCATAAAGTATTTCTTATATTTATTCCAAATTCCATTATAATGGAATAAATTATGTTGTTTAAAGAGTCCACGTTGTAGGATCCTTGTGGCACACTTATGCATGAAATGAAGTGTTTTAAAAGGGTGTCCCTGATAGCACTCCAATTCATTAGGAAAAGATTAGTATCATGATATGTCAAGTGAAATGAGTTTTTCCTCGTGATAATTAAGGTGCAATTATGCTTTACTCATTCTCGATGAGCAATTATCCTTGGCTAATGCTAATACATTGTTAAGTGTTGTTTCCACATTTCCATGTTTTGATTATCATGATATATCATGCCTTTATTTTCGTATATCTCTTATGATCCATTGATATTCCTTTTTCCTAACAATTATTTTATTTATCATGTTATGCCTTGTTTAATCCCTTATTTTTCTTTTTTTCCCACCCTTTTCTCATACATAACCTCATATTTCCCCATGCTATTCTATATACATGGGAATTATGTGCTCATGTAACATATGTTTTCAATATAGATATTGTGTTTCATGTCTTAAGTTATTATGTAATGTACTTAATACCCATATACTATTGACCTCTATATCTTCTATGTTGTATTAAGTTATGATTTTATGTAATAAATCATGTTTACGTGTCTAATAAAAGTAGGGTAGTTCTATTGAGATACTAGAGACATTTTCTATTGGTTGAAATTTTATTAGTGTACACTAACATCAAGATATTCAAGTATATCTCTTCTCAATAAGACCTAAACCATTAGATGATGATATGTGTTGAGTATCCATTTTATTATAAAATTTAGAATTCCAGAAAATAAATAAATGAAAAATTAACGGTTGGTTCAATGATTTGGAAGGAATAGATTGTCGTTGTGTGGGAATATTGAGATGAGTGGTGAATTATGGAACTATCGACATATATGCCTCATGATGATCTGTACTCTATTTCAGGAGTACCTATCACTTCATTATATTTTTTTACTCGTGCATCTCGAATTGGTCTTTGTAGAGAATTTATCATTACTGAAGTTTTAATACCTATGGAACATCATATATGATGGGGATCCACCAACGTGATGGTCTCTCGGTAGTAGTGATTTTCTTCTACATCGTGTCCAACTATGGGTTCCTACATGTCTGTGTAAGGTTGTTATAAGAGTTTTTTATGATTATCTATTTGATGTATATCTTGGTTGATAATGATGTATCTTGGTCTCTGATGATAGTACTGATGGTAAAAAATGATGAAAAATATATTGATTATCATGACTATATAGTTCACCTGTTAGTAAGTGAAGGTAGTGCATGATATGATGGTTGGGTTTTCATATCCTCTTCCCAATAAGGTGTGGATGTATGATGATGTCCCAATGGATTCTTTTAAAAGATTTCGTATATCACCTCACAACAATTATTCTTTTCTCTAATTTTGGGTTTATAGATGATGGGGTCCCACTTCTTTCCTATAAGGTAGACCTTCACCATTGATGATCAATGTATACATTACGTGAATATGATAGTTTGGTTTCGGGGTGTTATGATAATAATTACAGTAAAATTGGATCCTCGTTTCCAATTTCTATTTGGGAACGTTCTTCAAAAATCATACGGATTTCATATACATTTGGGGTCTACATATCATCCATAGACTGATGTAGAATATAAGTGGAATATTCACATTCGTGATGATATATTATGAATATTTTTTGAGTTTTGGATGGTTCAAGGGTGAAGAGTTTTGTACTAATGGAGTTCTTATATAACAATAGATTATAATAAAATGATATAAATTAGATATTTTGTATATTATTATATAATTCAATGTTATTAATGTCATTTTCGGTCGGAGTTAGGTGATTTAGCACATATTAGACCGAGTCTCATGAAGGAGTCTTCAGAGCCTACTTTGTTAATGAGGATGTTGTTTGGGACATTACAGATAATTCATAAATAGAATTGTTTAAATAAAATATTTAATCAATAGTGTCAGTTTGGTCATCATGTTTCTCATTATGTGCTTCTGTGGTTAGAGAATGGTCATACCATGAAACTGTGAAATTTAGTACCTAGGTATGTCATATTTTTCTAGATAACAGAAAGGGGATTTCATTTGGATTATCAATTAACACTCCCATAGATCAATAGTGTCACGCATTGAATGTTCAAGTGAGTTATATTTGATGATATCACCCTGAATCGTCTCATATGGTAGAATTTTGTGATTTTGATCTTATTGTTGATGCATCCTTTGTGGACCATATGAAATGGACTGTGGGATGATATGGGAGGTATATCTAGGTAACAAATATTTTTTAGTACCAGTGCAGTGGAATCAAGAGCAAGTTCAACAGGATTTTAGGGGACAAAATCTAATAAAAATCATTGATATATGAATTTTTCTTTGAGACCCCATAGTGATGCTCATAGTAGTTCAAGTATGATATATTTTATCATGGGTATTTTTTAATTTATTGTAATTTTCTATTTACACCCCACTTTTTTTCATAAAACCTATTTTTTGGGGGTATCAATTCCCTTTGAGAAATTATGGTTGAGTAAATTTAGTTTCTGGAGATCATTTCTATGGGAAAATAACCTAAATGTTATATGTGTAGGTTTGTTTTTTTATATAATTGAGTCTAAGATTTTATGTATTTCAAGGATTTATGATACTTATACATGAGTTTGGATGGATCTAGAAGTGGTTTAGGCTCTTCTACATAAGCTGGGCTCAATGCTATAAATAGGCCATTTACACACCAGGTATATGTTAAAAGACACGATGCTATCTCCAAGAATATTTCGTGAATGTCATTCAATATTTAAAAATAATACATTCCATTAAATTGGAATATGATGTGTAATATATTACCATAGTTAATTTATCCCATGGTTGTCCATTTTTTCACATAATTTTAAAATAGGTAACTAATGGATGTCAAAGGGTTACATGCCATGTATGTCTCATGAACAACTATTTATTGGAAAATTTGGGTACTTTTTTCATAATTAATCCATGTGAATAACTCTTAACACTCATAGAATATGGAATCTATATGAAATTTTTGAATTTTCCCATGCATCTCAATCCTCTCAAATAAATCATTCACCCCCCGGGACTTATTTCAAATTGGTTTTCACAACTCATAGATTAATTATCCATTATTATGGTCTAATATTATGAACACTATGGAATATGGTGTTGGTCTTGATATTTTTTTATCTAGGGTATTCATGAAATAAATTCATTCATTCTTATTGGGGTTACATATAGGTTCTGTTGTTTTGATTATCTGATAATATTTGGTGGGATAAAACCATTATCTTTCATTTCATTAAATTTTCGTAGTGTGTTCAATACATGTGATTACTTTTCCATGCCACGTGGATGAACAAATAAATTATATATTTCAGGTTAAAAAATAATCAACTTTTTTAGACCAAAAAATATATCGTTTTATATCTATAGGGATGGAGAATGATTCCTATGTCCACCTGATATGTATGTTGTCCAGGGACTTTGTTGAGACACTATAACTTTAACATTGGAGAACTATGCTGAATTGGGAATAAATCCATTAGTTATTAGAATAATATTATGAATCATAATTACATGTATATTATGTGATTACATATAATAGAATTTCCTTAGTGAAATGGGGTTAACTGATATGTGAATGAAATTAGGGTTTAATGATAAATAAAATAGGGTTGATGTAATTATGATGATAATTTGGACCCAGAATTAATGAAATATACCAGGTTAGATGTATCACAATTTTATTAATTGTTAATTCTGACCACTGATGATATATATGAAATGTTTGTTATTTTCCATGTAATTTACCTTGATTTTATTTTCCTTTAATTTGATAGTGATATGATTGATTCCTAAGGTTTGAATTCTTATTGGCATGTTTTGTTGGCCAGAAAGCGACTCATGAATCATGTTGGAACATGTATTTTATGTTCATGTTTCCATACCCCTCGTGGGATAGGGTACCCATTACTAGAAGTTTTAAGAAAGTGTATATAGTTATGATGTATGCATGAGGACTAGATGCATGGTCTATAGATTCTTAATGGTGTGATTCTGGATAGCATGTGGTATGTTTTTTTTAATAAAACTGATGTTTTTTGTGATTCATCCTCAAATGGGTAACACAAAAATGAATTTGGTGATCGATCCAAATATAGGTGGATCCTTACCTGGATAGATATAACTAGAAGGGGGTTGATGAAATTTTTTATAACAACCCTACTGTTTATTACACACTTAATCTTGATTTATAACATAAACTC
The DNA here is from genome assembly GCA_963277665.1 of Viscum album. Taxonomy (NCBI): domain Eukaryota; kingdom Viridiplantae; phylum Streptophyta; class Magnoliopsida; order Santalales; family Viscaceae; genus Viscum; species Viscum album. The sequence goes on along the minus strand of OY728122.1, from coordinate 244,059,689 downwards.
TTCACATGATACAACATAGAAGATTTGATAGGTCATGTTTATTTTGGGCTCAAGATCCTTACATAACAACTTAGAACCTAAAACAGACAACATATTTATTCAAAACATCCTTTACATGACCCCTAAATTCTCTCGTACATAGCACTGTAAGGGATAACTTGATGACATGAATAAGAAAATGGTGAGCAATAAAGCCCAGTAAGGGAATAAAAATTGAATAAAATGAGGAATACAATACATGTTAGACAACAGAAATATCAATGGATAACAATAGAAACATGAATATAAATTCATGATAAATCATGATAATCATAACATGGAAATGTGGCAACAATACATAACATGGAATTAGAATGAGCCAGGGCTCATTACAACTAGAGCATGAGTAAACCCTCACTGCACATGAAGCATGAGTAAAAACACATTTCACATGAATTATCATGATTCAAAACCAATTTCACTTGTACATATCATGAAATTAAACTTTATACAATGTATTGGAGTGCTATTAGGGAACACCCTCTTTAAACATTTCATTTCATGCATTAGTGTGCCATGTGGATCATAAAACATGGATTTATTAAAAAATCAATTATTCCATCGTAAATAAATGTGGAATTAATACATGAAACTCTATCAAAAATAAGTAAATGTCCATAATGGTTAATACCCATGATTGAAAATGGTAATGGTAATCACTACAAAATGACTTTGGCTTGAAAAAATGCACTGCAATTTTGGCAGCATAACTGTGTGACATTAGGATTCATGGAAATGGTTCATGAGAGATAAATGGGTGTCACATCATATGTACATGAAATGGAATATAAGGGGGTCATATATATAAATTTACCAAAAAACGTAATGGAATTTAGATGAATAATAAAAAATAATTTCTTAGATGTAAAAGAGGAGTGAGAAATCAATCATGGAATTTCAGCATGGTAACGGGTTTACATGGGAGGATTTAATGAGTGTGAAATTGGAATCCAATTATCCAAACATAAATAGAGAAATATGGGAGAGGTGTGAAATCATACATGAAAATTTTTAATTGAAAAACAATTGATAACCACTTAAAGAAAATTGGACCAAAATGAGAAAGGAAGAAATCCATTACTTGGAAGTGTGATCACAAATTCTTGGGAGTGGCTTTAGAGTGGTTTCATGGGAGCTTGGGGAACTTTGGGAGGATTATAGAGAGATCAGGGAAGAGGTTGGATGAACTAAAATGGTCTTTTAGTAAAGAGAAAGTGGGATCTTCGATGGGTGTATATAGGAAAGGAGAGGAAATTATTTATTATTTAGGTTTGGGTCACCACACATTAAACTGATCAATACCACAAACCAACCCATGGTTTTTTCCCAGGGATTTTTCCAAAGTGGTGTGGAAAAAAATATTTTATATTTCAAATGGACGAACTTCTTAAAATAATTTGGTGGCTTATGTGGAGATGAGTCACACTATAAAGGAAAACAATTTAAAAAGACAAAATGTTTTATAAGTCTTGTAGGGCCCACTAAAGCATTGTAAAATAAATAAATCAAATCTAAAATCACTCTATTTTACATCAAAAACATATATTTTCTGAAAATAATGTTTATAGTATTTTAATACATCACTATATGGTCATTATGATGTCATAAAACACATTATATATTTATAAAGTATTTAATTTTTTACACAAAAATGAGCATGTCTAAAAAAATTATAAAACAGTACCTGTTGGAAAATTTTGACATAATGATTCCAAATATAATATTAATTTTATCTAAATAATTTTATAAATATTTTAATTTGTTCTTTTAAAATAAAATTGGCATTTAACTAAAATTAATGGGTTTTGACAAAAATAGCATTCAAACCTTAATAAAATTAATAATTTCATTCATAATATTATATGGTCATTTATATTTTATAAAAATTAATTTAATTATAGTAATATTTTATTAAAAATTTATTTAATTCAATAATCCATTAAGTCATCGAAATATATATCATAGTTTAATATTAAATAAAAATACTATTATTTCTTTAAAAACAATTTACAAAGTAACAATAATAAAATGAATTCACATTATTTATTAAAAAATAATGGACATAGTCATTTTTCTAGGGTCTTGTTAAATAACCCCTTATAACACCCACATATGATAGAAGGGCATGGTGTGCGACGGTGATAGACTCTTGGGGTGGCTTGGATAACATCGCTCGAGTGGTAATATCTATTAACTTCCACTTCTCCTGTAGTCGGTTCTGCTCAAGCTTAAGGTGTTCAAGCTCGTTATGGGATTGTTCAAGGGTGAAGCCCAATTATGCCACCTCATTTCCATGCTCTGAAAAATTGGATTCATATGGGTCAAGTCTACTAGATGAGGTCATCGCTTCCTTTTTCTAGGTAAATTGGATTTGTTAAAGACCTATATTTATACTAATAATGTGATCAATGTTCAATGGTAATATTAGCAGTGGTCACAATTCATAATGGTATTTCAAAATCCATAAACATAAAACCAATTATGTTTACATTTTATATAACCATAATAAGACATTTAATTAGATCAAGAGTAATTACATTAATGATTGGTTGGGTCGTTACAATCTTCCCCCCATAATAAATTTCTCCCATGAAATTTCCTTTTCCCTCACTAGAAGAGATGTGGCTAAATTTTCTTCATCACTTCCTCTGATTCCGATGTCGCTTCTTCAAACTTGTGGTTCCGCCACAACACCTTGATGAGGGGTTTGGTCTTATTTCATAGAAATTTTCCTCTATCATCTAAGCTCTTCACTAGTTTCCCCTCATAAGAAAGATCATCCTCTAGCTATACTAACTCTGAAAAGGGTACATGTAAAGGGTCTGGATTGTACATACTTATGAGGTATACATGAAATAAATATTATATTTTTTCCATGGAAGGCGGAAGTGCTAGCCCATTGTCCATAGCCCCAACACGATCAAGAATCACGAAGGGGATTATGTACCTAGGAATTAACTTCCCTTTCGTTCCAAACCTCATTACCTTCTTTTATGGAGATATGTGTAGAAGTACCATGTCTCCAGTATTAAATACATGGCCTCATCGACGGTTAACTTCATAACGCTTTTGTTGTCTCTGGGCTACCTAGATATTCTTCTGAATGGTTTTCACCTTCTCCGCCATTTCATTGACCATTTATGGTCCTACCGGCTTTAGTTCACCAACTTCATCCCAAGATTCCGGTGTTCGGAACCTCTTCCCATATAGGGCTTCATTAGGTTCTATTCAGATTCTTGAGAGGAAACTATTATTGAAGGAGAATTCAACAAGTGGAAGATATTGGTCCCCCCTCCTTTGAAGTCCAAAGAATATTATCTTCACATATCCTCTAGTGTAAGAACCTGGATCTTCGTTTCAGGTATGTTTTTCCTTTTCCATGAGTTTTTGAGAAAAGAGGAGTTTCTGGAAATTTTTGAAGTACACGCCGTGTACTCCCTTAACATGCCAGGCCATGTGCTGGCCGTGTCTAGGACACACACATGGTATGTAGGGGTGAAGTCGAGGATGCTTAAAGTAGAGTATGGAAAAGTAGAGAAAATTCATTGTACTTAAGAAGTACACGCTGTGTATTTTCTATTTTTTATTAAACGGACCGGGTCGCACATAATCGACCGACTCACCGTCTTATAGGTTTCGTTCGACTGAGAGACATTGTACGACCATAGAACTTCTCCAAATCCCCGACCATCCATCTATTCCCCGAATCAACCGATGTCGATTGCATTGGAACCGCAGCGATAAGCTCTTCCTTCCCCCAGAGCCTCATTTTCCAATTCCTCCTCTTTCTCGAGTTTTTGTGGGTTGAACGTTTTGTGGATTTTCATAGATCTACACCGTTTTAAGGAGAATCAAGCGTCGTGGTTCAATTATATCGATCTCCTAGGATCGAGGTAGGTGTTTTGTGCCTTACCTTTCGATGTATTTGAGTTTAATGTGCAAATTCCACCAATACCGTGAACGGGGTATTGTGTGTTTACCATTTTTCCCTTATGGTTATTCCTACCTTTCTTGCGTACTTGTGTCGAGGTTAATTGATCATGTTTTTTAGATAATTTTAGTTACTTGGATATTTTTCCCATGCTTTGTTCTTGTTACGACCATTGGGTCTTGATAGACTTTGGCCATTGTACCTGTTTCCATTCCTTGTGATCACAGGACAAAATGATGTTGTTAACATGCTTGTTTCTCTTTAGACTGTTTAGCCAATTAGCTATATAGGTGTACATTGGTTAGCCAAGTAGCTCTTTAGGTGTACTCTGGCCTTATAGCATTAATATATACTAACTGGCATGGGACCGTGAGAACCTGGTGATGTAGACAATAAGGCATAGACTAAGTGAGCTTCCCAAAGAGTCTTAGATATTATAGACCATACGTTGATAGACCGAGTGAGCTTCCTTAGAGAGTCTTGTACATTATAGACTATAGGTGATTCCTGAGTGAGCTTTCTATAGAGTCTTAGTTAATTATAGACTACAGGAGGGTAGACCGAGCAATCTTACTTATAGAGTCTTTACCTTGTTTGATTGCCTTCAAAACCTTCCCAGGCTCGAGGAGGAATTGACCGACTGAGCATCCTCCGATAGTTTGTGGTATACCTGAGGCTATAGGAGGATTTACCGAGTGAGATTCCTCAGAGAGTCTCTAGACCTTGGGGCCAAGAGGGTTAGACCGCGTGATCTCCCTCAGAGTGTCCCTTACTATCCTAGAATATAAGGGAAATTGACCAAGTGAGCTTCCATAGAGAGTATTATAAATTCATATTACCAAACTAGAGGGGTTAGGATGAGTGCACTGCCCAGAGGGATGTGGTACTTCTTGGATTGGTTAAGAGGGGATGGCTGCGAGTACTTCACTAAGGGTTTTCGGCTTGTGTTAGATATTGCTTCACCACTTCTTGTTGTTCTGTGAACTGGTCACTGTTGTATTTAATCCTGTTTACTGCTTACTGATTACTGTCTGTTGTTGCTGCTATTGTTTCCTGCTTATTGTACTGTTACCTGCCATATACTCAATAACTGTTAGGCACAGATCTTTGGGTGGTTTCCTACAGGGATTTAGTCTCACACTCTATTTGGGTCATTATTTTTTGACCAAACAGATTATCTTGTTGCGGGTATAGACAAGTTCAAGCGCCCTTCGACTTCTGGTAAATGATTGCTTGGAGCATGTGAGCATTGGATCAAGCATTGTCTTGCGATGCTGAGGAGCTGTTTACTTTCTAGTGTACTTTTTTTGGTACTACTATATTTTTAATCATTATTACTTTTTTTGGATTCTTTCCTAGATATGTATCATGCATCATTTCATACAAATACATATGTGATGTAGTTTTTGTTTTTGTAGTCTTCCGCTGTTTATTATTGTCTGTTATTTACTTCTTCCACTATTGCATGTTTATTTCCTTCCGCTCTGTACTTTTCCAATGATGGCTTATTTTCCCCACTGTCACACCCAAGGACCTCACTGCTAGTCGGTAGCCTCTGGCGTTTGGGGAAATGCGCTTGAGGCCATGTGACCAACCGTGTACGGGGGGCCTCTGGGTTGATTCCATAATTAGGACATTACAAAGTGTTATCGAAGGGATTATTTTCTCTGGATTAACTCTTTAGAGCCTTTAGCTAGGGATAGGATGGATTAAATACTTGGTAATGAGATGTGCTCAGGAGTAGCTTACTTGTGTACATGGAAAATCCATACTACCTCATTTATTTCAGTTTTTTGGTTTTGAGATTTTACAATTTATATGATTTCACCAAGAGTGATTCACATGGCATGTGTTGCTATTGTTGTTGCTATTATGGTTCTATTTCAATCGCAACTTGATGAGATGAGGGTATGCTATCTCATTCATCATATAGGAACTTGTTAGAAATCACATGGAATTCATTCTTTCCATGCCATCTAGGATGCATTAGCGATGGCATGTTGTTGTGATAGACATTGTGTATATTATGAATTCTGTTGTGATAGATGATTGATAGAATATCTGCTATTTGATAGAGGAATGTTTGTATTGTACTTTGCTCAATTGAATGCCAAATTTTGGTCCTTGAGGTGTTATGGGCCCTCTTGAATCAGAAGTTGGTGATTCATTTACATGTTTTTCATTATATATGACTATATTGGATTCCATTATTTGATTCGTGGGGAGTATGGGCCCTCAAGGATCGGAATTGGGCACCTTCATTCCTTGTTTTCTGTGTTTCTGGGCATTAGTGCGGTTTCTGAGCTACTGCCTAGAAAAACCCATAATACATGGCATGTACTTTATGACTACACACCTTGTAGTTCAGACTGTGTGACTGACTGTGTGAGCAGGAAAAAGGTGTTGTAGAAATGTCTTTAGGAACACGCCATGTACGGTAGGTGCACTCCGTGTAGTATAGAGCCGTGTAATTGTTCGTGTCACTATCAACATGGGCTAGGGATTCTCGAGTAGAACATGCTGTTTTGGTAAAGAACATGTCATGTAGTCTTGATCCAGGTACCCGGATATGTCATGAACAACACAGGTCGGTGTTATATTCTCCTATACACGCCGTTTTTGTTCGGAACACGTTGTATAAGGGTTAGCAGTGTAGCCGGCTGTGTAACTAACAACACGGGGTGCTGAAACCCTGTCTAGTAAATACAGTGTCCTTAGTGAACACGCCATGTAGTCTAGGGTTATGATGACCGTGTGGGTTAGCCATGTAATGTGACTCGGGAAGGCGAATAGAGTTCAAGTACATGTCGTGTGTGGGGACAACACGCCGTGTAGTTGGGGTGTTACATGACCCGAGGTGGCAGGAGTACACTCCCATGTATTGTGTTTAGGGGAACATGTCGTGTAGTTGTGTTTTGTAAACTTGAATATTTCCTTATCCTTTTTCCATTTTTTACTCTTGTGTTCTCAGTCATTGATAATCCTGATCTAAGGTGTGCTTTTGATCTTTCAGAGTTATGCCTCCGAGATGTCCTCCGGTTGTATGTCAGTTTCCAGACAGCGATCAGACACCAGATATGGCCGATAAGGGAACTCCTGTAGATCCTCCTATAGTTCCAGCCATAACACTAGTAGTTATACCCGTCTATGGAGCTGATATGTAGTTTAGGGAGGATTTCCTGAGGACGATGCAGACTTTTCTGTGAGCGCCGCCTCCCACACCATCGATAGGCAAATTGACGCGGGTCTTTTAGTAGCGTCAACATCCTACTTTTTCAGGAGATGACTGACCCCAGGATGTAGATTTGTGGATAGAGGCCACACTGATGATCTTTGAGAATCTAGAGATACCCCCAGAGAAAAGGGTAAATTTGGCCAGCTATATGCTTCGGGGCACCGCCATTGGGTGGTAGGAGGGGATCTCGCAGTCGGGGCGCCAGCAGAGTATGTCTTGGGATGAGTTCCTCCAAACTTTCTATGACTAATTTTACCCAAAGACCTTGAGGGCCGACCAAGGCCAGGTGTTTATAAGTTTGCAGTATGGTACTCTTTCTGTTATGGAGTACTTGTCCCGCTTTACCGAGCTACATCGCTTCATGCCGATTCCAGCAGGTGATGAGTTGTTCCTTTTTAGAAAGTTTGAGGATGGTGTCAGGCAGGAGATCCATTCCCAGGTGAATATCATCAGGTTAAAATTGATATCCTCTATCGTCAACCAAGTTACGATCACTGAGCACAAACTGAGGGATTCTGTTGCAGTGAGCCAGGGTGGCTCAACATCTATAGCTAGTGTTCCTCCTATAGATAGTAGGAAGCGCCACCGAGAGTATTATCGAGAGGATCAGAGTATGCAGGATGTATCTTCCGGCATCAAGGTTTTATGCTTCCAGTGTGGTAGGAGTGGGAATACTAGGCCTCAGTGTCATAGATATCTGATGGAGTTCCGATCTTGTGGAACTATGGGACATCTTCATTGTTTATTTCAGATCTTCTCACCTTCAGCGGGTGGTAGGGGTTCTTCTATGAACCCGCGTTCAGAAGATGCTTCACCAGTTTCTCACCAGTCCAGGAACTAGATGTCTTTCGGCCGTTCAGGCTGAGGTGGAGGTCGCGGCCGTGGTGGCCAGTCACCAGGTTACCAGCAATAGCAGAGTGGATCATCTCAGAGTTGTCAGCCACGGGCATAGGGTCGCGGTACATGCCAGACCTTCACCGTGGAGTAGAACTACCAGGAACAGGATCCCGACCCTTATACAGTTCGAGGTACGATCTTAGAATCCTCAGTTTTATCTTCAACCCTTTTTGATATTGGTGCTTCAAATAGTATTATCTCTGTTGTTGTTGTGGATAGCCTTGGGCTCTGTATCTTTTCATCTATCGACTCGTTGACTCTTGACACGCCATTGGGAACGAGGACATCTAGCGTACGTCAGTTCAGAGTGTTCCCTCTTGAGGTTTCAAGGTGTCATTTCTTATGGGACCTCTATGTGCTAAAGATAATGGTCTATGACATCATTCTCGGGATGGATTGGTTGGTTCCCTTCCTGGCAGTCGTCGATTTCTATCATCGCATGGTGAGTTTTTTATCACCAGAGGGTGAATCATTTCTTCATAGAGGAGAGTGGGATGTCCAGGTGGGTAGAGATGCACCAGAGTATAATGTTCTAGGGGGAGTTATAGCCCAGATATCCAATCTTTATCTGGATAACCAAGGGACTTCATAGTTAGACATTCCTCACATGGTGTATTGCTTCAAAGATGTCTTTCCTGAGGAATTTTAATGTTTTCCACTAGATCATGTGGTATAATTCTCTATTGATATCATTCTAGGAGCATCACTGGTGTCCATTCCTCCTTATAGGATGGCTACACCTGAGTTGCAGGAGCACAAGAAGCAGTTGGAGGAGTGGCAGGAAAAGGGTTTCATTCGACCTAGTACTTCTCCTTGGGGTTCTCCTGTCCTGTTTCCAAAAAAGGGAAATGGCACCCTTCAGCTTTGTGTGGATTATCAGAAGCTGAAACAGTTGACATTCAAGAACTGATATCCCCTACCGAGGATCGATGACCTCTTTGATCAGCTTCGAGGAGCCTGGGTGTTTTCAAAGATCGATTTGAGGTCCGTTTATCATCAGTTTCACGTTAGACCATTATATATACCTCTTATATCCTTTAAGAGTAGGTATGGTCTATATGAGTATACAGTAATGCCATTCGTTCTCACGAACACGCCATAATTTTTTATGGCACTGATGAACCGAGTGTTCTATCCATACTTTGATTCCTTTGTGGTGGTTTTCGTGGATGACATCTATGTGTACTCTCACACTCGACACGACCATGCCACACATTATGAGATTGTTCAGAGAAAACAGATATATCATCAGTTATATGATAAGATTTCAAAATTCCACTTTTGGATATATCAGATTCACATTTTGGGTCGTGTTATCATAGAGACAGGAGTATTAGTGGACCCATATAAGGTGAGAGTCGTAGTTTCCTGGGAGTATCCAAAGAATGTATTTTAGGTGTGATGTTTTCTAGGGATGGATGGATACTACATGTGTTTCATATAGGACATTTCACACCTAGCAGCACTACTGACAGACCTGAACAAGAAAGGGGTGAAGTTTTTATGGTCTGATTCTTGGGAGTCAGCCTTTCATGAGATGATGGGGAGGTTGATGTCGGCACCAACAATGGACTTTCCAGAGCTGGGCAAGGGATATACTATTTACTGCGATGCTTTATGTATCAGGTTGGGAGTTGTTATTCTGCAGGGAGACGGGGTTGTTGCTTACGAGTCACAACAGTTGAGGCCACATGAGAGAAACTACCCGACGCATGATCTGGAGTTGAAGGCTGTTGTTCATGCCTTACGCTGTTGGAGAAACTACTTTCTGGGAGTTCACTTTCTGGTTTTCATCGACCACAATAGTCTCAAGTATATCTTCACTTGGTGTGATCTTAATCTGAGACAGTGTAGGTGGGTCGAGTATCTTCAGTTTTTTGATGTCGAGCTTGCCTATACGCTGGTAATGGGCAATGCAGTGGCAAATGCATTGAGCAGGAGAACTCGGATTTCAGAAGTTCAGGAGGCCAGCAGTTAGTGGTAGCTTATGGAAATGTTCTTTGAGATGAACATGGAGGTGCACAATAGACAGTGACACGCTTTCCTCTCTTCTTTAGCTGTTTGCTCTTCTATTCATGATCGGGTACGGATGAGGCAGTTATCAGACTCAGAAAGCTTAGTCTTGTGGGAGAGTGTATTAGGAGAGGACCCTCTTCTAGGATGGACAGTGGGCGAGGATGAGGTCTTTCTCTTCCAGGGATGCATGTGGGTGCCAGCAGACATCCAAGAGGAGATGATGTGGGATTTTTATTCCTCAGTTTGGGCAGTTCATCCTGGAGTCACCAAGATGTATCGTGATCTAAATCACTAGTAATAATGGCTAGGTATGAAGAGAGATGTTTCTGGTTTTGTCATGAGATGTTATACTTGCTAGCAGGTGAAATCAAAGCATCAGTGACCAGCAGGGTTCATAAAGTAGTAACCCATTCCTGATTGGAAGTGGAACTATGATGCAATGAACTTCGTTACTGGGTTAACGAGGTCACCTCGAGGGAGTGATTCTGTTTGGGTTTTTGTCGACAGGATTACGATGGTTTCTCACGTCATTCTGATCAAGGAGACATTCTTTGTTGATGAGCTGGCATAGTTGTACATCTGAGATATTGTACGTCTAGATGGAGTTCCCCACTCCATTGATTCAGACAGGGATGCACGCTTTACTTCTCGGTTTTAGAATGGACTTTCGAAGGCTTTGGGTATACATGTATTTTTTTAGTACAACATATCATCCCCAGACAGATGGTCAGTCTGAGCGCATGATCCAGGAGCTTGAGTATATGATCCGAGCTTGCATTCTAGACATATGCAGTTCTGGGGAAAATCATATTCCTCTATTGGAGTTTTCCTATAACAACAGTTTCCAGGAGACTATTTATATGATACCTTATGAGGAATTGTACGATAGGTCATGCCTATAACCATTATGATGGCTGGAGGAAGGACATGAAACTTTGCAGGGACCTCATCTTGTTCAGGAGACCTCAGAGCAGATAGAGTTGATTCGGAAGAGTATGGCTATAGCACAGTCTCACGAGAAGTCTTATGTTGATCAGCAGAGATGACCTCTGGAGTTTCAGGTTGGGGATCAGGTTTTCCTACGTGTCACACTGAGGTTTGGACACAAGAGGATGCAGAGACATGGTAAGCTTTCACGGCAGTACGTCGGGCTGTTTGAGGTGTTGGAGAGAGTTGGTCCGATTTCATATCGGTTGCAGTTACCTCAGAGGTATCGGGCTATGCACAACGTCTTCCATGTTATTTAGATCTGACTTTACTTTTCAGACCTGTTTCATGTCTTTCAACCCGAGGAGGTTGATCAAGAAGAAGATGCGTTGTTTGAGGAGCATCCCATCTAGATTTTCGATCTCAGTATGAAGGTTCTCCATGGATGGTATGTTCCTCTAGTATGGTTTCTATGGCATCATGGGCGAGTGTAGGACGAGACATGGGAGTGGGAGGCCGATATACGACTGTAGTGGCCGGAGTTATTCATGGTTTCTTCTTCTATGCCTCGCTAGTGAAATTCAGGGACAAATTTCATTAAGGGGAGACATTTGTAAGAACCCGGATCTTCATTTCAGGTATGTTTTTCCTTTTCCTGGAGTTTTTTAGAAAAGAGGAGTTTCTGGAAAATTTTGAAGTACACACTGTGTAATTTTTGAGTACACTCAATGTATTCCCTTGCTATGCCAGGCTGTGTGCTAGCCATGTCCGAGCCACACAGACGGTGAGTTGGCGAGAAGTGGAGGCTGCTTAAAGAGGATTATAGAATGTAGAGTACACGACGTGTACTCAAGAAGTACACGCTGTGTATTTTATTTCTTCTCATTAAACGGATCTGGGTCACGCCTAATCGACAAATTCATCTTCTTCTAGGTTCCGTTCGACCGGGAGACGTCGTACGGCTGTAGAACTTCTCTGAATCCCCAATACACCATCCGTTTCTCAAATCAAACGATGTTTATTGCATTGGAAACACAGAAGTAACCTCTTCCTTCCCCAAGAGCCTCACTTTCCAATTCCTTCTCTTTCTCGAGTTTTCGTGGGTTGGACATTTTGTGCATTTTTGTAGATCAACTCCATTATAAGGAGAATCAAACTTCGTGGTTCAAGTATATCAATCTACTAGGATCGAGGTTGGTGGTTTGTGCCTTACCATTCGATGTATTTGAGTTTTATGTGAAAATTCCACCAATACCGTGAACGGGGTGTTGCATGTTTACCTTTTTTCCCTCGTGGTTACTCATGGCTTTTCTGCATGCTTGTGTAGAGGTAAATTGACCATTTTTGTGGATAATTGTAGTTCTTGGATGTTTTTCCCATGCTTTGTTCTTATTACGACATTTGGGTATTGTTATCCATTGGTTGTTGTACCTGTTTCCATACCTTTTGATCGTAGGATGGAATGTTGTTGTTAACATGATTGTTTCTCTATAGACTATTTAGATAAGTAGCTCTTTAGGTGTACTTTGGTTAGCCATGTAGTTCTATAGGTGTAATATGGCATTATAGCATTAATATGCACTGAGTGGCATGGGACCATGAGAACCCAATGATGTAGACTATAAGGGATAGACTGAGTGAGCTTCCCAGAGAGTCTTAGATATTATAGGACACTCTGGGATAGACCGAGTGAGATTCTTCAAATATTCATGGAAATTATAGACTACAGGGTATAGACTATGTGATATTACCAGAGATTCTTAGTTATTTATAGACTATAGATCGGTAGACCGAGTGAGCTTCCTCGGAGAGTCTTTATCTTGTTTGAATGCCTTTAAAACCATCACATGATAGAGGGGGAATTGACTGAGTGAACTTCCTCAGAGAGTCTGTGGTATACCTGAGGCTATATATGGATTGATTAAGTGATAATCCTAAGAGAGTCTCTAGACCTTGGGGCCAACAGGGTTAGACTGTGTGATCACCCTCAGAGTGTCCCTGACTTCCCTTTACTATAATGAGAATTGACCGAGTGAGCTTCCCCAGAGATTCTTATAAATTATTATGACCAAACCAGATGGGTTAGGCTGACTTCACTACACAAAGGGTTGTGGTTCGTCTTGGATATGACCAAAGGTGATGGATGCGAGTACTTCCTAGAAGGTTTCCAGCTTGTGTTAGCTGTTTCTTCACCACTGCTTGTTGTTCTGTGAACTGATCACTGTTGTATTTCATCCTGTTTTCTACTTACTGATTATTGCCAGCGGTTGATGCTACTATTTTCTACTTATTGTATTGTTACCTGCCATATACTCACTGACTATTAGGCACAGATAATTCGGTGGTTTCCTACTTGGATTCAGTCTCACACCTTGTTCGGGTCATGCTTTTAAGAAAAAAACAGATTATTTTGTTGTAGTTATAGATAAGGGAAACCACCCTTTGACTTCTGGTGCATGATTTCTTGGAGGAGGAGAGCATGGGACCAAGATTTGGTTTGCGATACTGAGTAGTTTCTTACATTATTTTATTCTTGTCATGGTACTATTGTATTTTTCAGCATTGTGACTTGTTTGGATGCTTTCCTAGATACGTATCATGAATCATTTCACATATATAATATGTGCTTCAATTGTTGTTGTTTTAGTCTTCCGCTGATTATTATTGTCGATTATTTTCTGCTCTCACTATTGTAGGTTTATTTACTTCTATTGTGTACTCTTCCAATGAGGGCATAGTTTCCCCACTATCACACCCAAGGCCCTCGCTACTAGTCGGCAGCCTCTGGCGTTTGGGGAAATGCGCTTGAGGCCTTGTGACCAACCAGGTATGGGGCGCCTCTGGGTGGCATCCGTAACTGAGATGTTACATCTAGTGTTTGAATAGTTTTCTGAGATTGGCCATCAATTTGAGGATGATAGGTCGTACTGATGTTTAATTCAATATCTAGAGCATGATGGATACTCTTCCAAAACATTAAGGTGAATCTTGGATCTCGATCGGATACAATACATAGTGGTACTCCATGAATCCTTACCACTTCCTAGATATATAATTATGCTCATTGATCCAACGATAAATCCCCCCCAAAATTGCAATAAATTGTTCAAACATTTCAATACAATCCACAATTACCATGTTTGAATTGTTTCCATTGTATGTCTTCGAATGTCCGGTGACAATGATATGGTGATGTTCTCCCATTTCCAGGATGGTATGGGCAATGGATTCATCATCACCTTAAACATTTGCCTCTTGGCCTTCATTTTCTAACACACTAGGCATGTAGATGTATACTCATCAATATCCTTCTTCATATTATCCCACCAATAATTCTCTCATAGATCGTGGTACATCATTGTGATTACTAGGTGAATAGAGAAACTTGAACTATGTGCATAATCAAAAAGTTCCTTCTTCAATTCTGTACGTGATGGAACACATAGTCTTTTTCCAAATGTCACAATTACTTTTTTATTAACATTGAACTCTGAGGATTTCCCTTTTTGGTTGCTTCCAAATTCTTCTAAATACCCACATAATCATTTTGATCATCCTTTAACCATTCCAAAAGCGATGATATAGAAATAATTTGTGAAATGATTGATAATGATCCATTCTTTATGAATTCCATGTCCATCATAATCAAGTCTAAGAAGATTGGATCCATCTCAATTCTCATAAATGATTGAATTGTTGGGTCCATTCTATTTTGAGCATCTTCTGCCTTTTTTGCTTTCCCAAGGTGGTAATGGATTGATCATTCGTAGTTTTTTATCTGCTCTAACCATCTTCATTGGCGCATGTTCAAATCTTTCTCTGTGAATATATAATTGAGGATTTTGGGGTCTGTATATTTTTCAAACATCTCCCCAAAGAGATAATTCCACCAAATTATTAAAGCGAAGATCACCACATCCAACTCCAAATAATTTGTTGAATAATTCGGCTCATGAACATTCAATGGTCTTGAAGCATAGGTAATGGGTTTCATATTGCATCAACCCACAGCTCACACACTTCTTCTAAGCTACACTAAATACAACAAAAATTTCTCCATTTGTGGGTAAAGTGATCACGGGTGCAGTGATTAGACTCATTTTTTACTCCTTGATGCTTTCTTCGCATTCATCACTCCACGAAATCATTACCCCCGTCTGATTTATCTTGGTAAGAGTGTTGGGAAATATAGTGAAATTTCTCAAAAATTGACTATAATATCAAGCTAACCCAATGAATCAATAGATATCTATTACAGTTGTTGGCCTCATCCATCCATCAATTGCATCTGTTTTGGAGGGATCCACAGATATCCCATTTCTTCTGATGATATGGACCATGAATGATACCTCCTTCCACCAAAACTCACACTTACGCTACTTTTCCTAGAGCTTCTCCTTCTATATGTTCTTTAGTACAGTTCTTAGATGCTCATCACAATCCAGCTTGGTTATAGAGTATATGAGAATATCATTTATAAAGACTACCATAAATTTGTCAAGGTAGTCCCAAAAGACTCTATTCATCAAGTCCATGAAGATATCTGGCGAATTAGTGAGTCCAAAAGGCATTACTATGAATTCATAGTGCCCATATCTTGTATGAAAAGTAGTCCTGAGGATGTCTCCCTTCCTCATAATTACTTGAAAATAACCTCACCACAAATCCACTTTGGAGAAGTATTGTGCTCCACGTAGTTGAGAGAACATGTCATCGATTCGTGTAAGAGGATACTTGTTCTATATCTTTATTTTGTTATGATAGTGATAATCTATGCAAAGGTTCATTGAACCATCATTATTCATGATGAAGAGGACTGGTTCACCCCATGGTGAAGCACTAGGGCATATAAACCCTTTTTGCAAATTCTCCTATAGTTGTTTATTCACCTATAAAAGCTCCACATTAGCCATTCTATGTGGAATCATTGTTATTGGAAATTCTCAGGTATATTATCAATTGAGAATTTTACATCTCATATAGGTGGAAGATCAAGAAATTCCCTGGGAAACACTTTAGATAATTCCCTCAAAATTGGCATGTCTTCAAGGAATTTTTCCTCCTTAGACTCAATCATATTAGCTACATAAGCGTGCTCATAGGGTTGTAATATCTAGGCTAGAGATGATGGGGCTAAAGAAGATTCATCTTCCTCCATGAACTTCTATAGAATTGGGGGGTCATTCTCCCCACAGAGAGTGATTTCCCTCTCACAGAAATTTATGTTGGATCTATATAAGGAAAGACAATACCTGCCATGAATTGCATCAAATTCCACCAGAGGGAGTATTATGAGGTTTACCAGGAAATTCAGTCCAATTATTAAGACAGGGGAGGAATTATATTCATGGGATAAAATGATATCCCCATTTTTCATACTCACCTACATATTTACTTCCATGATTTGTGGTCGTGTTGGGATTGTTCATCTAAGCTTCTGTGATATAAGAGAATGTGTAGAATCATGAACGATATCCCTACCATTAAATTTTTTATTCAGGTTCTACATTATCCGATATAGACACGAGATGATTACATTAGTCTATTAAACATAAAACGGGGATTCCACTGAAAAAATAGATGACTTATAAATAACATTTGTTATCATAACTTATGAATACATAGGATCAAATTTATATATCCGTGATCTACTTCCTAACATATATTCATTGTGAATATTTTTAAATCCATTAATAATGGTTTATACTAAGATTGTGAATTTACCAGATTATATCCCCCGAGTGGGTCATAAACAAGAGTGGAACAAGGCCCGTTGTCGTGCACCAGTTCAAGATCGAGTGTAGCTCAAAGTAGTGTTTCCGGGTTTTATCCCTAGGATACATATGTGCATGAATAGCCGCTACCTGCTCGTATCCAGATAGGGATGTATTTTCTAGATAAACCACATACTAAATACTCACCAATACGTAGGGATGTTTTTTATACTTATATTTGTCTGTAAGTCTTAACTAGGGTTTTCTAATCCTAATCCCTAAAATAACATAACTTATCCACTGATACCATCTATAACAACAACACACTTTATTACACACTAATCTTGATTAATTTCATAAACTCTTCACTTGATACAACATGGAAGATAGAGAGGTATTGTGTCTTTTGGGCTTAGTATCATTACATAAGAGCTTAGAACATTAAACAGAAAACATATTTATTGAAAAATTCATTTACATGACCACTACATTCTCTCGTACGTAGTATTTCATGGGATAACATGTGGACATGCATATGAAAATGGTGAGTAATAAAGCCCAGTACGGGAATAAACATGTGATAACATAAAGAATACAATAAATATTAGACAATTGGCATATCAATGGAGTAAAAGAGGAACATGAACATAAAGTCATAATAAAGCAGGATAATAAAAACATGGAATTGTTGAAACAACATTTAACATGGAATTAGTATGAGTCAATGCTTACTACACCTGGAGAATTAGTAAACCCTCATTGCACAAGAAGAACGAGTAAAACCTTGTTCCACTTGAATTAGCATGATTCAAAACCCATTTCACATGACGCGTCATGATACTATACTTTAACCAATGCATTGGAGAACTATCAGGGCACACCATCTTTAAACATTTTATTTCATGCATAAGTGTGCCACATGAATCAAAAAAAGGATTTATTAAAAATAATCATTTATTCCACGATAAATGATTGTGGAATTAATACATGATACTCTATAATCAAAAAGTAAATCTGCATGAAGGTGAGTACCATTGATAGAGGAATGGGAATGCTATTTACTACACAATGACTTTGGCTTGGAAAAAATGAGGTGCAATTTCCGCAGCATAACGACGTGACATAAGAATTCATGAAAATGGTTGATGAGAGAGAATGGGTGTCTTATCATATGTACATGAAATGTATAGTAATGGGGTAATATAGATACATGTCCCAAAAACACAATGGAACATAGATTCATAATACAAAAGAATTACTTATGTGTAAAAGAAGAGTGAGAAATCCCTCCCAAAATTTCGGCATGGTTACAGTTGTACAAAGGAGGAATTAATGAGAGAGAAAGGGGTATCCCATTATTCAAAAAAAAGCGGGATGTGTGGGGGAGTTTAAAAATCATACTACAACATATGTAATTGAAAAAAAATGAATAAAAACTTAATGGAAATTGGAAAAAAATGAGAAAGGAAGAAATCCAGTACTTGGAAGTGTGATCCCAATGGCTTGGGAGAGGCTTGTGAGTGGATTATTGGAGAATTGGGCACCTTGGGAGGATTCAAGAGAGTGGAGGTCAGATGATAGAAGAACTCCAAAGTCATTGAGTGAATAGGTTGTGTGATCTTGAATGGAATTATATAGGAAATGAGAGGGAATTGTTTATTATTTCGGTTTGGGACACCACACATTAAACTAATCAATACAACAAGCAATCCCATGGGTCATGCCCACAGTTTTTTCCAAAGGGGAGTGGAAAAAAATATTTTATATGGCCAATTTCCAAACATCTTAAAATAATAGGGTTGATTTTGTAGAGGTGAGTCACACCCTCAAGGAAAGTAATTTAAAAAGACAAAATGTGTTATAAGTCTTGGAGGGTCAACTAATGCTTTGTAAAATATTTCAAACAAATATAGAAACACATTATTTTAATATTAAAACATATATTGTCCGAACATAATGTTTATAGTATTTTATTACATCACTGTTGGGTAATTATGATTTCATAAAACACATAATATATTTAAATGCTATTTAATATTTTCCCAAAAATTTAACTGTTTCAGAAAATTATGAAAAATTCACCATGGGATAATTTCAATGTCCTGATTCCAAAAATAATCCTCATTTTACCTAAATAATTTTATAAATATGTGTAATTTTTTACTTTTAACATAAAAAAATATTTACCGAGAATTCATGGGTTTTGACAGAAAACATTTTTCAAACCATAATAAAAATTAATATCGCATTCAAAAAATTATATTCTAATAAATATTTATTAAAAAATAATTTAATTATAATTATATTTAGTTAAAATATTATATAAATAAAAAATCTATTAATTCATTGATTTATATTTCTTAGTTGGATATTTACTAAAAATACTATTTCTTCTTTAAAAACTATTTACAAAGTAACAATAATAAAATGAATTCACATTCATTAAGAAAAAATGTACATAGTCATAGTGCTATGTTCTTTTTACATAACATCTTATAATGCCCACATAAGACTGAATGGTAGGTTGTGAGAAGGTGACAGACTCTTGGGGTGGCTCAGATAACATCGCTCTGGTGGTAATCTCTATTAACTTCCAACTCTCCCGTAGTCGGTTCTTCTCAAGATTAACGTGTTCAAGCTCAGCTTGGGAATGGTCATGGGTGATGCCCAATGACGCAACCTCCTTTTAGAGATCTGACAAATGGGATTCATATGGGGAAATTCTACTGGATGAGGCCATTGCTTCCTTTGTCTAAGAAAATTGGATTTATTAAAACCCAATATTTATACTAATCACGTGATCAATGTTCAATGGCTATATTAGCAATGGTCGCAATTCATAACGGTATTTTAAAAACCAGAAAAATAAATCTAATGAGGTTAAAATTTAATAGAACCATAATAAGACATTTAATTAGATCAAGAGAAATTTCCACTAATGAATGTTTAGGTCGTTACAATCTTTCCCCCTTAAGAATATTTGTCCTCAAAATATCCATTTTCGAAACTAAAATAGATGTGGGTAACTATGCTTCATCACTTCCTTGGATTCCCATGTCACCTCTTCAAAATTTTGGTTTCACCACTACACCTTGACGAGGGGAATTGTCTTATTTTGTAGAACTTTTTCTCTACGATCATTGATCTTCACTGGCTGCTCCTCATAAGAAAGATCATTCTCTAGCTGTACTACATCGGAATAGAGTACATGTGAAGGGTCTAATATGAACTTCTTTAAGTGGTATACATGAAAGACATCATGTAATATGGCCATGGTAGGTGTAAGTGCTAGTCGATATGTGATATCCCCAACACGATCAAGAATCTCGAAGGGGCTGATGTACCTAGGATATACCTTTCATTTATTTCCAATCCACATAACCTTCTTCCATGGATATGTCCATAGAAATACCATGTCTCCACATTAAACTCATGTTCTCATCGACGGTTATCTACATAACTGTTCTGTTCACTCTGGGCTGCCTTGATATACAACTAAAATATTTTCACCTTCTCCACCATTTCTTCAACCATTTCTGGTCCGATAAGCTTACATTAACTGACATCTTCCCTACATGTTACTTTTCTACAACACTTTCTCATATAGTGCTTCAAAAGGTTCCATTCAGATGCTTGAGTAGATAATATTATTCTAAGTGAATTTAACTAGTGGGAGATATTGGTCCCACCTTCCATTGAAGTCCATAGAACATGATCTAACATACCATCCACTTTCTAAATAGTTCGCTCATATTGGCCATCTTTTTGAGGATGATAGGTCGTACTTAAGTTCAGTTCAGTATCGAGATCATGTTGGTGACTCTTCCGAAACATAGAGTTGAATCTTGGATCTCGATCAAATACAATAGGTAGTGGTACTTTAAGAATCCTTACCACTTACCTAATATATATATGTGCTAGTTGATCCAAAGAGAAATCCGATTGAATTTCAATAAAGTGTGAAGACATTGTATGACGATCCACAACAACCCAGAATGCATTGTTTCATTAGGATTTCATCGGATGTCTAGTGACAAAGTCCATTTTGATGATCTCCCATTTCCATGCAGTTATGGGAAATGGTTTCATCATCTCCTTAGACTTTTGCCTTTATTCCTTCACTTTTTGACACCCCAGGCACAGTGATGTATAGTCAGTGATCTCCTTCTTCATATTATCCCACCAGTAATGCTCTCAGAGATCACGGTACATCTTTTTGTTTCATGGGTGAATAGAAAATTTTAAACTATGTGAATTATCCAAAAGTTCCTTCTTCATCTATAGACTTAATGGAACACGTATCCTTTTTCCCAAATCTCACAATTGCTTTTTTATTTACATTGAACTATGATTATTTCCCTTTTATGATAGCTTTAACTTTCTTCTAAATTACTACATCATCATTTGAGCATCCTTTGACCTTTCCAAAAGAGATATTTGAGAAATCATTTGTGAAAGGATTGATGATGTTTCTTTCATTATGATTACCATGTCCATCTTTATCATGTCTAAGAAGATTGGATCCATTTCAATTATCATCACTAATAGATTCATCAGGTACATTCTACGTAGAGAATTTGCCACCTTGTTCACATTCCCTGGGTGGAAATAAATTGTGCAGTCATAGTATTTGATCACCTCTAACCATCTTCATTGGTGCATGTTAAACACTTTCTCTATGAATATATACTTGAGGCTTTTGTGGTCCTAATATATTTCACACTTCTCCCCAAATAGATAATGCTGCCAAAATTTTAATGCGAAGATCACTACATCCCTCTCTAAATCATGTTATGGATAATTCTGCTCATGAAATTTCTATTTCCATGAAGCATAGTCAATGAATTTTTCATTTTGAATCAACACACAGCCCATGCCCTTCTTTGATGAATCTCTGAATAGAAAAAAAATTTCTCCACTTATGGGTAATGTGAGAACGAGCGTAGTGATAAGCCTCCTTTTTATCTCCTTGAAGATTTCTTCACATTCATCATTCCATTAAAAATTTACTCCCTTTCAAGTTAGCTTGGTAAAAGGTTGGAAAATCATGAAAAATCTCTCACTAATCATCAATAATTTCTAGATAACCCAAAGAAGCAATGGATATCCGTTATCGATGTTGTCTTCATCCATCAATCAATTGCATCTGTTTTGGAGGGATCAGCAGATATCTCATTGCTTGTGATGATATGTCCCAAGAATGAGACCTCCTTCAACTTGAACTCTCAGTTCATGTACTTTTCATAGAGAATCTTCTTCCTCAAGGTCTCTAGTATTTTTTTGGATACTATTCATGATCCGCTTTAGTGTTTTAGTATATCCGAATATCATCAGTAAAGACTAGCACAAATTTTCGGAGGTAATCCCTAAATACTCTATTAACCATGTCCATGATGATTGTTGGAGCATTAGTGAGTCTAAAAGGAATTACAATGAATTTATAGTTCCTGTATCTTGTACGAAAAGTAGTCTTGGGGATATCATCCTTCTTCACCCTTACTTGATAATATTCCAACCGCAAGTCCACCTTGGAGAAGTGTTGTGCTCCAGCCAGTTGATCGAAAAAGTGATCAATTCCAAAGGTAGTATACTTGTTCTTTATCATGATTTTGTTAAGCTCATGATAATAGAATCAAAGGTGCATTAACCCATATTTCTTCCTGATGATGAGAACTAGTGCACCCCATTGTGATGCACTTGGGGATATAAACCATTTATCCGGATTTTCCTGTAGTTGTTTTTTCATCTCCTCGAGTTACATAATAGCCATTCTATACGAAGTCTTTGATGTTGGAAACGGACCAGGTATAAGATCAATTGAGAATTAAACATCTATTTTAGGAGTAAGACCATGAAATTAATTTGGAAACGCATCAGCGAATTCCCTCAAAATAGGCATGTCATCAAGGCTGAATTCCTACTTAAACTCAATCATATGATACAGATACATGTTCTCATAGTGTAGAAATATCTAGGCTTGATATGATTGAGCTAACGAAGATTCATCTACCAAATTGAACTTTTATAGAATTTAGGGATGATTCTCCACATGGAGAGGGATTTCCCTATATCATCAATTTATATAGTCTCTATATAAGGAAAGGGAATCCATGACAAGAATTGGATCAAATTCCACCAGATGGATAATGAAGAGGTTCACCAGAAAATTTAATCCACATATTATGATAGAGGAGGAGTTATATTAATGAAATGCAATGATTTCCCCATTTTTCATACTCACTGACAACTTTACTTCAATGATTTTTGGTGGTGCGGGGATTGTTCCTCTAATCTTTTGGGATATAAAACAATGTGTAGAATCATGAATAATAACCCTACCTTTAAAATTTTGATTCAGGGTTTACATTATCCAATATATACACAGGATGAGTACATTAAACTATTAAACACATAATGTTGATTCTATGGACAATAACAGATGACTTGTAAATAACATTTATTTCCTTATCTTATGAATCTGTAGGCTAAAATCTATGTTATCCATGATCTAATTCTTAAAAAATATTCATATGGAATTTATTATGTCCCCTAATAATTTTTTATACTAAGCATGTGAATTTACCAAATCATATCCCCCAGGGTTGTTGTAACTAAGAGTGCTATAAGGTCCAATTTTGTGCACCAGTTCCCGTTTGAGTTTATCTCAAAGCGGTGTTTTCTGGTTTTACCCCTAGGATACATCTGTGCCAGAGCATCCTCTACCCACTCGTATCCCGAAGGTGATGTATTTTATTTATAATCCAGTTACTCAATATTCACCAATACTTAGGGATGGTTTTATTAAACTTATTCTTGTCTCTAATTCTTCACTAGGGTTTTCTAATCCAAATCCCATAAATAACTAAACCAATCCTCTGATACCAACTATAACAACCATTATCTTTATTACAAAATTAAACATGATTTATTAAATAAACTCATCACATGATTCAACGTGGATGATCGAGAGGTATACTATCTATGGGGCTTAGCTTCATTACATAATAGCTTAGAACATAAAACAAACAACATCTTTATTGAAAAGTTCCTTTATATGACCAAAACAATCTCTCGTTCATAGATTTGCAAGAGATAACCTGAGTACATGCCTTAGAAAAGGGTGAGTATAAATCCTAGTAAGGGAATTAACATTGAATAACACGATGATTACAATAGATGTTAGAAAATAGGCATATCAGTGGAGAAAAAAATATACATGAACATAAAGGCATGATAAAGAATGATAATCATAACATGGAAATGTGGCAACAACACTAAACATAGAATTAGCATGATCCAAAGTTCATTGCACATGGAGCATGAGAAAACACACATTTCCCATGAAGAATGAGTAAAACCTCAATACACATGAATTAACATGAGTCAACCCCCATTGCACATGACATATCATGATACTAAATTCCACCCAATGAATTGGAGAGCTATCAGATTTCCCAATAACTAAACATTTAATTTCACGCATAAGTGTCACACAGGGATCTTAAAAAATTGATTTATTGAAAATAATCATTTATTACACGAAAATGGAATGTGGAATTAATACATGAGTCTCTATTATCAATAAGTAAATGAGAATAAATGTGAATATCCTTGATAGAGAAATGGGAATGGTTTTCACTACACAATGACATTGTCTTGAAAAAATGAAATTCAATTTCGGAAGCATAACAGTGTGACATAAGGATTCAGGAAAATGGTTGTTGAGAGAAAATTTGGTTTATCATTATATTTATAGGAAATGGAATGTATGGGGGACATATAGATACATTTTCCTACAAGAATAATGTAATTTTGGTTCATAATACAAAAGGATTACATGGATGTAAAAGAGGATATGGAAATCTCTCACTGAATTTAAACATGGTAATGGGTGTACATGGGTGGAGTTAATGAGAGAGAAAGGGGTATCCCATTATACAAAAATAAATAGGTAAGTATAGGAGACATTATAAATCATACCCCAACATTTGTAATTGAATATATATAGGCATAACAACTTAATGAAAATTGGACAAAAATGAGAAATGGAGAAATATATTACTTGGATGTTTAATCCAAAAGGAATGGGAGAGGACTGAGAGAGGCTTATTGGGAGCATGGGGTACATTGGGAGGATTATAGAGAGTGCAGGGCAGAGGATGGATGAAATCCAAAGGCTATGAGTGAAGAAGAAGTCGGAGCATTGGTGGGTTTATATAGGAAAGGAGAGGGAATTGTTTATTATTTAGGTTTTGGTTACCACATAATAAACTAATCAATACCACAATCCAGACCATGGTTTTTACCCACTGTTTTTGCCAAAGGGGAGTGGGAAAAAATATTTTATATGGGAAATGGATGAACTTATTATAATAATAGGGTGGCTTATTTGGAGGTGAGTCACACTCTTTAGGAAAACCATTTAAAAAGACAAAATGTTTTACACGTTTTTGAGGGTCCACTAATGATTTGTAAAATAAATTAACCAAATCTAAAATCACATTATTTTCATGCTAAAACATATATTGGCTGAACGTAATAACTATGGGGTCATTATGTTGTCAGAAAACAAATTATATATTTAAAATATATTTAATTTTTACCAAAACATTCAATGGTTTCAGAAAATTAGTATAAAATAACTATTGGATAATTTCGATGTCCTGATTCCAAAAATAATATTCTTCTTATCTAAATAATGTTATAAATATGAGAATTTTTACTTTATAAATAAAAATCATCATTTACTGAAAATTCATGGGTTTTGAAAAAAATAGCTTTCAATCCTTAATAAAAATTACAATTTCATTCATAAAATTATATGGTCATTTATATTCAATAAAAAGTTATTTAATTATAATAATATTTTACTAAAATATTATGTAATTCCAAAATCCATTAATTCATCTAAATAGATTTCATAATTGAATATTATCTGAAAACACTATTTGTAATTTAAAAACTATTTACAAAGTAACAATTATAAAATGAATGCACATACATTATAAAAAATTAATGTTAATAGTCATAGTGCTAGGGTCTTGTTACATAACCCCTTATGACACGCACATAAGACCAATGGGTAAGGTGTACGATGGTGACAAACTCTTGGGTGGCTCGGACAACATCGCTCAGGTGGTAATCTCTATTAACTTCCATTTCTCCCATAGTCGGTTCCGCTCAAGCTTAATGCGTTCAAGACTGTATTCATCTTGGTCAATGTAGAATCTCAATGATGCCATATCCTTTCCAAGCTTCAACAAATGGGCATCGTATGTGGAAAGTCAATTGGATGAGTCCATCACATCCTTTTTTTTAGTAAATCATATTTGTTAAATAGTTATATTTATACTAATCATGTGATCACTGTTCAACCGCTATATTAGCAAAAATCATAATTCATAATGGTATTTTAAAATCTAGAGAAATAAAACCAATGTTGTTAACATTTTATATAACCATAATAAGACATTTAATTATATCAATAATGATTTCTATTATTGAAATTTTGTGCCATTAAAATTTCAGGATTTCCCTATTTGACACCATATAACATGACTGTTAGAATGTATATTTCATTTTCAATATTGATTAAACAAATTAAAACCCTTTTATCCTCATTATTTCATTTACAATATTTCTCAATCATGATATTTATGAAAATGTGGTGGTCACCAACTCATTTTTACTCACACCCTTAGAGGGGATTCATATTATCCCCAAATATATTTCTTTCATACAATTTTATACAATTTAATTGGATCATATTGATTGTTAGTGGCATGATAGATGGATTGGAGCATAGAAACTGGACCAAAATGGTGTTCAAAATAATGTTGTTTAGAGTAAATTTTAATACTATTTAATTCTTTTATCCAAATTAAATTAAAATTTTCATTAAGATGAATTAGGTTTGTATTTACATCATTTATTAATTATTTGAATTTATTCAGTTCATCATACTATAAAATATTTTTCCTGATTCATTGTTCATAATGGTTCTGAAAATTTTAGTTATATTAAATTAATTTTCACTTTCAATGAAACACTTTACCAGAGGGTAAAGTATCCCATATATATTATTTACACCCTCTATACTATTTTAATGAATTTTGGTGTATATGGTGGTTCCCTGATGTTCATGTATAAAACCCCTTCATTCACTCAAGGGAGCATCAGATCAATGATTTAATAGTTTAAAATGTTTAGGGGTCAACTGCATGAAGAAGTAATCCTATTAAAGAAATAGGTATTCTAAAATTTTGTTGTTCCTATAATAAAAAACCATTGAAGACGTGGCCTACACTATTATTATATTATATATTGATATTGATAATCTCAGGGTATATAATGATAAATACAATAATCTCAATTTGAATAATAAAAAATGAATAATAATGATATTGATGTATGAGTATGTTCTAAGGTGGTTAGTGGAAATTTTTACTCCATGAAATATGCATGGTATAGAAAAGGAAATTATATAGAGGTTCTAGTATTAATAGAGATTAATCCAATTAAAAAGTCATTAAATATTAAAATATATAATAAATTAATTCCATTAAGAGAAATTCATCCATAATGACAATAAAATTTAAAAAACATTATTCACCTTATATGAATATTTTAGGTAGAACATCATTATAGTATACTGGGATCTCATCTCATTTAATATTATATAAACAACCCCTTAAACATTTGAATTTTTTCTGTAGAAAAAAATTAGGGGTGGCGCCCATCTGATGTAGGGAAAGGAAAGTCAATTTTTATATAATCCCTAGTGTTGTCTTATGATTAACCCTAGGAAGTATCCCAAAGAGGAGGGAAAACAAAAAATTTTTAACTTTTGAACAATGTTAAAAATGGTTTGTTTATAGAATAAATAATTATTAAAATAATTTAATGGGAATTTGATATTTAAAGGTTTAAAATTATGATATTAAAATCGTGATTAGTTTGGGATTGGTTTTCCAATTGTAATTCTCTAATTGTCCAATTTAATTTAATCAACTTCCTCAAATGTAATTAATTTGAGTTTTGTAAGAACCCGAATCTGGAGCCACTCAACTAGTGCCCCATGCCCGATTCACCACATGACCTCAAGAGCATTTCCTCAAACTCTAGAGGCTTCCAACTAGCAGCGAGGGACTTGGTATGTTATTGGGGAAACAATACCCTAATTTGGTAAGGTATACAGGGGAAAAGAAATAACAGTAAATAGAGGAAGTAGTAAACGACATAGAACAACTAAAACCAAACAGCGGAAGCAATGTATATATATAGTAATGATGATAATGATGCAGCTAGTACAAATGTCTAAGGAAAGCAGCAAACACAAAAACGTGCTGAAATATAACTGAAAAAAAATTACTAAATGTAACAGCAACTCCACTTGCATCGCAAGCCTATGCTCGGTCATATTCTCTCCAGCTCCCACTAGCAATCATGTACCTAAAGTAGAAGGGCCACAATCCCAATCCACACCTTCAACCATATAACCTGTTTAGGCCGAAATGAAGGACCCAAACAGGGTGTGAGACTAATCCCAGTAGGCAATCACCACAAGATATGTGCCCTACTATCAGTGAGAAATATAGCAAAAGTAAAGGAAATAAATGCAGCAGAGAAACAGAGGAACACCGAAGTAACAATCCTGAAAATATCCATTCACATTTGTTTATTAATTTAATACAATCATTCAATTATCATCCAAGGATTCTAACAACAGTTCTATATTCTCAAGGCATAGCAAGTAACACAACAGGTATCTCAAAAGACTACCTAGATAACAAGTAGTACAAACCCAAGCTTGTTCATTAGCTAGGTGGACTCATCACAACCAACCAAAAAAATAATAATAATGACTCTCTAGGTGGCTACTACTGACAGACCCCTCTAGTCAAATAATCATACAAATCACACACACTCTGGGAAGCTGTCACCATCAATTCCCCTATGGTCTTGCAACGATAGCTACAGACTCTCTGAGGAAGCACGTACGTCTAACTCCTCTTGTGGTCTCGATACATGAGTAATATAAGGAAACTATGGGGAAGAACAAAGTCCAATTCCTGTAGGTCCTGCATACAAAAATAATTTATAACAGACTCTCTAGGGAAGCCCTTAATCAGCAATTCCCTCTTTAGTCTACCGCACCAGGTTCACACAGCCCTGAGCAGTCCAGTCGTGCATAATCAACTGTCAGCAGCACTATGTAATTTCAAAAACTTCTTGGCTAATATCCACAATTCATCAAAAGCATATAAACAGAAAGAAATACATGAAAATCAACAATAACAAGGCAGAAAAACAATGCCACAAGGTTTTCTAAATAGGAAACCCAAGCCAAAGAGCGATAAACAGCCAAAGTAAGGGAAATAACCCATGGGTGATCCTCGAACATGAAAAAAAGAATATATTACAATCAATTAACCTCAAGAAAACAAGAAATACAAGGAAATTAAACAATGTAATCAAAATACATAACCCGGGATAATCGATAGATGGGTATCCAAATATTTTTGCACAAAACAAAAAGGCATTCAACTTAGGGAAACAAACCACCTACCTCAATTCTAGGAGATCTCTATAAGTGAACCACGAAGATTGATTCTCCATAAAGTGTCGAAGATCTGAGAAAACGTCCAAAATTATCAACCCATGATAACATGAAAATGATGAGGAATCATGAAACAGTGAAAAAGTAAAAGTGAGAGCTTACCGAGATGATCCCAACGCAATCGACGACAACTGAAACAGAGATCAGACGAAAACTCGGGGCTCGGATAAAATCACGGCTGTACGGGAGCTCTCGGACAAATAAAACCTAAAAGAAGGTCGTTCTGGTGATTAGGCATAACCCCAGTGCATTTAGTGAAAAAAATAAAATACACGGCGTGTACTTCTGGGGCAGACGACGTGTACTCTGTTTTTCCTTACTCTTCTTTAAGTGGCCTCCACAGCACCCCTACACACCGTGTTTGTGGCCCAGACACAGCCAGCACATGGTTTTACGTGACAAGGGAGTACACGACGTGTACTAAGAAAGTACACGGCGTGTACTTAAAAAATTTCCAGAAACCCCATATTTCTCAAAAACTCCAGGAAAAAGGAATACATACCTGAATCAATGATCCGGGTTCTTACAAGTTTCCACAATCATTTCCTCTCACTTAGTGATATTACAATGGTGATAGAAAACCTTACCATGATCTTAGTTTGGTCCACTATCATTCCATGTGAAAAAGTGTTTTATTGAATATCATCAATTTAATAGGGAAATATCTTTTCAGGTCTTTTTTATCCCAAACAATAAAGAACATTCACTACCCCGATTACACGTATAGAGGATCATTGAGTACTTTACCACTAATCCATTTTCAATTCATTCATATATATACCAGAAATTAGTAGTGTGAGATAATGATTATTTTGCCATGGGAAAATCAATATCTTAATTAAAATTCATAAACTATCAAACTTGATCATAAAATTTTCTATATGAAATTGAAAACATCATTGAATAAGAATTAAATTTCTTTCAATTTTATCTATGAACTCAAGCATTAAAAAATAGAAAACCAACCCTTCCTGAATCACTCCAAATGTTTACCCCACCATGGTAAGGGTAATAGAGATGAATGGGGAATAGTTAGGAAATAATAATATATGGAAATGAAATCAAATAAAAGTGAGAAATCCAAAATGTTCTCCTCCTTGGTGTCCTTGAAGGAATGGGATGTAATGAGATTATCTGAGGGGGAAGAGCTCCTCTCCTTTTATCGCAAGAATCTATCCCTATAACGTAGACCAATTTTTTCCCTATTAAATGTCCTATTCATGTGTTTCAACCTCCTAAAATTCGGTTCATAATTATTATTACTACCTCTCCTCAATATTTCATCATATTTGGACGAGTATTCTGGGAGTTTTTACTAATTTACTCTGAAAATTTATTCGGTCCAGTCAGACTCTCCAAATTGCAAACCTAAGGATTCAGATGCTTTAATAACCACTAAAACAGCCAATTCACACGTCAACACCTTCATGAATGATGATCCAAAATGTCTTTCACGTCCAACCACTAAATTTAAGAATAATGGGTCACTCTATTATTGTGTTACCAACCAATACCATAAATTGAAAGATCTAAAAACAGTTTCCATCGTCCAACTTATGATATTCTTTTGACATACCATATTGTCGATTCATATTTTGGTCTAAAAGGATGAAATTAATCCCTGGATGTGTTAAATCTAGAAAATAATGAATATTTCAATTTATATTAGTGTAGAAAATTTTATGGCAAAAATAAAAAAATTATTTAAAATATTTATAAATCTAAAATGGGCCATTTTAACTATAACGCTCAATATATCACCAATATTATAAAACATGGAAATTTATCATAATGTAACAATTTGGTGGGGTATAAAATAGTGATATTAAATATATATTTATTCCAAACATTGGCCCTATCAATTCTCCCACACATATCATTCGGACTCCTGAACAAATAAAAATTTAAAATCCAATAAAAAAAATTCCAAAACACATACTAATGATATCTACAAAATCCATAATATGAAGAAAAAAATATATCATTCCTAATAAAAAAAGTATTTTGTGTTCCCCATTTAAGATTATTTAATATATTTCCACTTTATTTCTTATCGAATTAACAAAAAACAGCTTCCTCACCTGAATTTTCTCTCACCTCACAATTGTAAATGTTCAACAAGGATTTTCTCAACCAAACTCATCCTAGAGTAACTATAGGTTGGTTAAATTCCCACATCTCCACCTGATTTGAGTCATGGACACGTGTTAGTCGTGAGTACTTTTAGGGTAGATTTTTGGCTACCGCATGATAGCATTTAGATGTTATAAAACATTTGGTGGCCGAAAAATGAGCGATTGGTTATTTTTGAAGAAAAATTGAATGATTTTATTTTTCTCCCAAGTATGGTCTCATTTTCTTTAAAATTGTACAAAATAGGCACCATCACCCTGAGAAATAAAATAATTTTTATGCCATTTAGCATTTTACCAACAAAAATTTATTCTCAATCATTGTTTTTTTTCTAGAAATCTATGGATAGGCACAACATTATTTTCAAATTTGATTCTCCAGAAAGGTACAACTACTTTTATCATGAAATCACTGTAAAAGGAATAAATTTTAACAAAATTAAATTTTAAGAAGAAACATCAACTCTTCAAAAATTAATTTCCACCCAACGTGTTTCCATATGAGTTAGTACGACACAAGATGTCTTCCCCCACACTTATGTTCAACTAGATCTTGCAATTTCACATTAAGAGCGGGTTTGATAAGGAAAATTGGCGTGTAATGTTACTAACCTAATAGGTAGATCTTGGAATCAATGGGATAAAATGAATAATGTATATAGTATTCCATAATAAAATATTATTTTGAAAATGGGGCTTAAAACCAAATAAATGCCTTAATCATTTTAAACATAGGTAACTCAGACCCAAAAGTTTCAACCCGAAAAAATAAAATAAAATTTATAAAAATCATGCTCTAATTATCTCATGAAATGAGGTGAAGGTTTAGAATATAAAAAAATGGTAAAGAATCCTCACAAGAAAGTGAGTTCATAAATAAAGATAGTGATATATATCATGGGATTTAAAAATAAAAGTACTTTTCAGAAAATTCTAGAAGATTTAAACTTGAAACAAAGTCATTTTAGCATTCATTTAAGTTTAGTTTCATGAAATAGATTTCTTCCCAAAATTAATTGTGTTTCATAAATGGAAATGAAAATAATTTCAGCTCACAAGTTTAAAAAAAAACACAAAAACTATAAAAACACAAAAAATCGAAACACACATTCCAAAATATTTTTTATAAAAAACATTAAAAGTAATAAAAATCCTAAACTAAAATGTTTTCCTTCCCCAAAAATAAATTATGCAGTGTCCTTAATGAATTGAAATGGGTTTAATATTTACATAGATTTTTTATTGATTCACAAAAAATAAGTAGGAATAATGGAGATATATAATCTAACTTATTCGTTGTGTAACTTTGATTTAAGATCCTAAGTGTATCACTCTGAAAACCAACAAAAAATAAGAAAAGAAAACATAAGATGTTTTTTAAAATGAGAAAACTATAAATACGATTAGAATCGAAGGACATATCCTGGATTATTCACCCAAGTGGGACATAGGTTTTGACTACCTCGAGATGGGATGTTCTAATTAGTTATCCCCATTATGATGGTGGGTGTTGTTTCTTGCTCATAAACCGAAAAAATTATTCTTTCTAGGTAGAATATGTTCCTTTTTATTGAGGAATAAATGGATATAGTATAACAGTTACACCCCCATTGTAATGAGAAACAACTATCATGGTGGGGTTAGGACAATAAATGAGACACCATATTTCTTAGTATTCACTTTCCCAACTTATTCTTCATTATATAGTGATTTTTCAAGGTATTATTCCTTAATGGAATAATAAAAGGGAATTTTAGTGTTTAAATCTATTTGAAAAAAACAATGACACAGATAATCAAAATCAGATTCCTCCCTTCCTATGTAATCATATTTTTTCACATTTTAATCCAGAAAATACACTTTTATCTTTTCATGTACTACCACCAATAATTGTCTATCATGTTTAGGGAGCTACATATATTCCTATTTAATTTCGCCTTCAATTTTATAATCAGATTTCAAGGAAACACAACAGTTTGATGAATCATAAAATTTCATGCAAGGGGAGGTTATACAAAATTAATTTTTAATAAATGTAAAAGGCAATGAATTGAAGAACATATCATCTCTCTAGGTTTGTTCATCTTCAATCTCTTTTACATTGGAATCCCATCTTCGAATTGAGTAGTAGATGATAGAGTTAGGTAGTGAGGGTCCTCTATTTGTTCATAAAATTCCACCTTGTCAGTGGTTTCTCCCTTTAGAGGTTCCAAATATTCTTCTTTTGGGAGGTCCATTTGATCTTCATTATCATTATAGAAATAATTAATATCATATATAACCATGCCATGAAGCTCAAGCTCTGATTTTTCAACTATAGGAAGGACATATTCTATTATCCTTTCATTTGACCCTTTATTCCTTATACATACTCTTTGAGTTCATTCACATTAGATTTATTATACTATAAAACAGATGATGCTTATTGTTTATGCAATTGTGAAATATCATTTTATACGTCAACTATTTTTTGATAAAATTCTAGAAAATACTCTTGTAGTTCATTTAATTCAACAGAAAAAATGTCTAACACTAGTTATTTGAGGTTACCTTTTAGGTTTTGAATGAGATCCTTGAAATCATCCTCCTTGATTATTTGGATTAGATCTCCCCAAATAATTTTATCCAATAAATAAATACTATATTTTTAGAAAAAGGTGTGTTAGATATTTTTTCTTTCACTTTTAGGTAAGTGTAATGTGAATTAAAGAAATTATCATTTGTAAACAACCTTTAAAATGTTGTTTTGTTTTTGTTTAATTTTAAATGATTCAAATATTTATAATTAGATAATGGAACTTACTCCTCCGTAAGGGTGCCAACTTTGTTGCACGCATATCCTTAGGTGTGGAAAAACATGTTTTATATATTCCATAGTTTAATCTAGTAATTAAACCTATGAAATTTCTCAAAAAAGAGTGCATAGAATACAGTTTTTCACTTTTAAAAGCTGGTAATAATGGTGTTTCTATACAATTAATAGAAAATAAAATAATTGGAAGAATACATGAGATTCAAAGGATTAAAAATTATGATATTAAAAGGGTGGTTATTTTGGGGTCAGTTTCTCACTTCTAATGATATAATTGTTTAATTTAATTCAAGAATCTTGTTCTTACCTGATTAAAGTTCATTTCTAAAGTCATATCCTCTCACTTATTTGGTGAAATTATGATGGTGAGAAAAAAACCTTACCAAGATCTCAGTTTGGTCAACTCTCTTTCCATTTAAAAAATTTATGTACTGAATATGCACAATTGAATTGGGAAATACTAGATTGTCTCTATTTTATCCCAAACTATCAAGAACATTCACTAATCCATTTACACGTGCTGACCATCATAATGTACTTCACCACTAATCCCCAATCAATTCCATTATATATAAATAAGAAGTTAATGGAGGGAGATAATAATTTGTTTACCAAGGAAAAAATCAAAAATAAAAATAAAATTCAAAAAAATCATACTTGATAATAAAATTATCTGTGTGAAATTTAATACAACATTGATGAAAAATGAAATTTTATTTAATTATGTCAAGGAACTAAAACATTACAAAATTGAAAACCAACCATTCCCAAGTCACTCCAAATTATTACCCCGCCATGGTAAGGGTAATAGAGATGATGGGTAATAATAAGGCATTACAAATATATTTGTAACACCCCGAGCTTCCACGATACGCTTCTCATTCAATAATACAATAGCTTGCATTGTACGCAACTTCGAGTTCTAAAACATCGCGACAAATCAAACTAGCCGTTATGAATAGTAATAACCACTTTTTAAAATTATAGAAATTTTATATTTCAAAATGGACTTCATTTTTGTATTCGTAATATCGAAATTAGCCTATGTTGAATTTTTGGTATTTTTCTGAGAACTTCTAATTTTTTATGAATAGTGAAAAATACTTAAAACAACTTTTTTAATCAAAATAATTTATAGTGATAAGTTATACTATTGAGTGTATTTAATGTATAATTAGAATATATTTTTACCATTTTATCCAATGGTGGTCATTAGAATTAATTTAACATTGAATTTGGACATAAACAATTGCCAATCTTTTGATATAAATTGTTTCTTGAAAACACGCTATTTGTCGTAACAGCGGGAATTAATTATAAAATTAATTAATGCAACTTATATGTTTGGAATTTTGTAAAATAGACATCATTTTTGAATTCGGAATATCAATTATAGCTTAGGATGAAATTTTGGCATTGTTCCGAGAAACTTCAATTTTTGATGAATAGTGAAACCACTAAGTGGTAGTTAAATAACTGATTTTTCGTTTAAATGAAATATTACCACTTCTGTGATTTGATTTTCAAAAATCCGACATACATGGTTGTCATTAAGAAGTAAAATGTGGTTCAATGAGATTATAATAATTTTTTGGTGAATAGTAACTTATTAAGTTCTTAATCGCGATTAGTGGTAATTAGTGTAGTTTAAGGTATAGATAATACTTTAATAATATTAAATGACCTAGACACATGTCCCAACCTCATTGGTTGAGTCATGGCCGACCAAGACAAGCCATGGCCTAACTTGGGGACCCCATGGATCCACTTTTGTTGGGAAATGACATAAATTAGTTTTTATTTAATGTTAAAGTGAAAATGACACTAACATAAATTGTTCTACTAAAACAATTTTTAATTGGGGTTATACAAGTCCAAATTTTGATTATAAATAGTCATTGGAAAGCTAAAAAGATTTCCTACATCATAGTATTTGTTTTATAATTTTTAGACATTAAATAAATTAAAGTATGTATGACATAATAATGATGCAGCGATGACATCATTATTTGACGATTTAAATAAAATGAGAAGATAATGCAAAATCCGAGGCTTACACTTGTCCAAAGCCTATTGGATGAAGATATTTCGAAACCTTATCACCTTAGCCTAGAATTATATAGATGTGGGACCTTTAGAATCCGAAAAGCATTTTGAAATAATGTAACATTTCATTACTTTCCAAAAGTGCCCCTCCTCTCCACTTATAAAAGGCCCCACCTCTCCCACCTTATTCACACCTTCAAGCCATTTGGCTCGGCCAACCTCTGCCCAAATACTCTCCCAACATCCCTCTCTTACTCCTAGAATCCTCACTTTGGGCAGAACTCTTCCCAAGGAAGCCTTTGGCTCAAATCAAAAAGAGTTACCCGATTTTGAGGTAATGTCTTTTATAATGTTGTTT
This sequence comes from Viscum album, assembly GCA_963277665.1. Lineage (NCBI taxonomy): Eukaryota > Viridiplantae > Streptophyta > Magnoliopsida > Santalales > Viscaceae > Viscum > Viscum album. The sequence continues at coordinate 244,022,963 of OY728122.1, read as the reverse complement.
TGTTTTATTTTTCTTCTCCAACCCCCTAAACTCTTTTTATTCATTTCTTTTGTAACAACACCAGTATCCTCAATATACTAGGATGTTGTTATAAGAAGGATTCGAGCTACACTTACACACACCTACATCTAATGGTTAAAGAACATACGGTTTCTGTGGATGGCGAATTTCTGCCTCACGAAGCGATGATTGTTCAACACTCATATAACACCTTCAAAGGTGGCCATTAAGATGTCACTATTTTTATATATGATATATAATATGTTTTTGTTTTACTTATGCTTCTGTATTTCTCATTTATGGCATACTTTATGATTTCCATTATGGATAAAACGCGATAATTTCATTTTAGGAAGTGCGGACTACCGCCCCCTCAAAGTGATTTGAATCGTAAATGCCATATGTGGGATGTATAAAGGATGGAGTAAATGGTATTATACACTATATTATACTGGAATTATATTATACATTTATATCATTATGATTTACTTCCATTAAATATGAAATTGAAATGAAAGTAGCGTTCATGCGTACGTACGGCTTACCGTCTCCATGAACGGTGCATTTCATTTCTTACCTCTAAATGTTACGTGACATTATGAATGAATGTATATACTGTATATATGATATATATGATATCTACATCATGAATATAATTCCGGATATAATGGATATTTCACCACATGAACAACTTGTAATTATAAGAAGTTTATTTTTGACTCAAGTACCAAAGATCGACAAAACGACCGTTATTAACTTAAATAATTACATAATGTTCATATCATTGTAATAAGTGATATAATAAGGATAATGAAATTGAAAATGGTTCTTAATAAGGTATATATTATCTCTAGTTTATTATTCAGGAGGTTAAAGAACGGTTGAGTCAAGTCAGACACGAGGTAAGGGAATTTCTTAACCCAACTTCCATTCTTTGGGTTAATCTCCTACTTTCAAATTATGTCATGATATTATTATGTCCTATTTTGTATTTTTACTTTCTTTATGTGTACCTATAGTGAATACACATAATAGATCTATTTTATTTTAAAAATGATCTTTTTAAGGACTTTGTCTCAATCTCCTTTCATTGAGGCATATTTGGCTTTATACACAACTTTCTTTTATACGGTGTATAAACCCCTTTGACTTTCATGTTTATTCAAAAGGAATCTTTTTTATACGAAGCATTTTACTAAATGACAAAAAGGGAATGTTTTTCTTTCCGTACTTATGCGGCGACAACGACTACTCCGCCGTCGTGACCGTTATTTGAGTTTCGGCTTCCTCTATAAGCCATCTTTTTTTTTAATGAAAAATAAATACAAAGTTTTAACTTTCTTTTATTTTGGTATTGAAAATGGTTTTGAAAGAATTTTTATTATATCAATGTGCTGTATTGATATCTTGTGATTGAAATGTGGAAATGTTATGTTTCCTTTATGCATGTTTTATGTGATACAATTATGTTATGGTTTATGATATGTTTAAACCTATTCATATGAGGAATGCATTGGACTTAATAAGTGACGGGTGGAGCCCGCTATAGCTCCTCGATGCATCGGCAGGTCTCATGAGACAAACTAGTGTCTTGGCACAAGGCCTTGACAAAATCTTATTTGTAGTCTTGGCACGAGGCCTTGGCTATGTGGTTATGATAGTCTGGCATTATGCATTCCATCATTATGAAAGTGGTTATTGATATTACATGTGATTATTCGACCAGTAGAATATCCATGTGAAGAAGTAAATGGCATTATCTCATTTTACTTTTGCCATATTATGTTGAAGTTCATGTTTAAGAGGCTTTTGTTTTAGTTATACATTGCCTTAAATGTTAATGTTTATTTATGAAAGCTTCCGCATTATTGTTATCCTTACTGAGCATTTGAGCTCACCCCTTTCAATGTTTAAAAATTTTTCCAGGTTGTGAAGAAGTATTTTATGACTGACTTGCAAGAATAATCAGTGAAGATATGAGTATGGAATATGAAGACCATGTTTTTTTGTAGTTTGTTTAATTTTGATGTAATGAAAGACTTATGAATGTATCTAGTGTTTCCAAGGCTACTAAACTAATCGGTCTTTCGAGACTTGATCTTTTGGGATCATGCCAATGTTACGAAGTAATGCACCGGCTCTGGGTAGCTGGGGTCGGGGCGTTACAGTTGGTATCAGAGGCAGTTTAGTACTAACCTTGGAAGCTAGATTTAGATAAACTCTGATTAGAGCACATAGCCCAAAGATAGACTTTGAGGATTAGTATAGAAGAACTTCCTAGAATTTTAGTATTGTACAGATGTTGTGAGTTTTCCAAGCAATACATCCCTGTCTGGATACGAGCAGGTAGAGGCGGCTCTGGCACAGATGTACCTAGGGGTAAAACCCGAAAACACCGCTTTGAGCTAGACTCGAACGGGAACTGGTGCACGACAACGGGCCTTGCTGCACTCTTGGTTACGACACTCCCGGGGGATATGCTTAGGATAATTCTCATTTTCTTTACAAACCACTATGAAGGGTTATGAGTATATACTTTCTCAAAGAAAACATTTCTTTTTATGATTATGGATTATATCCATAAATAGTTCAATTTATGTTAAGTATTATACAAGTATGGAATTATGTATTTTGATTCATAAACTAATCTGGATTATGCCATTGTTTAGAAATGGCGCCTAGTAGAAGGAATGGAAACTGTATCAATGCACGAACTCCGTGTAGGGATTTCCCTCCTACTCAAGATAATTATTGTGGACCTGGAGATACAACTGGTGCTGATCAACTTATTACCATACTGGGACAACTCACGCAGGTTATGAATAACAACCTTACTCGTATGGAGCACCCTGATCCGCAACGTGGAGGATCAATGCTAGACCGTTTCATGAGGCAACAACCGCCAATCTTCAATGGGAGTACAAATCCTACAATAGCTGAGCAATGGATAAATTCCTTAGAGAAAATATTCCATGCCTTGGGGAGTAGTGAAAGGGAGAAGGTTGTCATGGCAGTTTACCGCCTCACTGGAGATGCCGATCAGTGGTGGTCACTGATTCAAAACACAAAGGAAGATGATGACGTATCGAATATGGAATGGAGAGAGTTCAAAGAGTTGTTCTTAGAAAAATACTTTCCTCGTGACCATCGAGCAGATATGGAAAGGCAATTTCTGAGTTTGAGGCAGAAGGAGGATGAGAATGTCGCAAAGTATGAGGCTAACTTCACAAGGTTAGCGAGGCATGCTGCCGATTATATACGTAACCCAAGAAGTAAGATTGATCGTTTCTTTGATGGGTTAAAACCATTTCTCCATCGAGCTCTAGTGTCACAATCTTTCTCAACATACGAAGATATAGTCTCATGTGCTATCAAGACAGAAAAGGAATTCTCTAAGTCTTATGACAACAAAGTAAAGCAAGAGAAGAAGAGAACGGTGGAACAAGAGACAGATAAAGGGAAAAAGGGAAAGAAGGATTTTCCATTATGTGATAATTGTGGGAAGAATCACCCTGGTACTTGCCTAAAAGGAATGGGAGTCTGTTATAAATGTGGAGAAAAAGGTCACCAGGCACGTGATTGCAAGGGAAAGAAAGAGGCTGTCAAAGTTGAATGCTACAATTGTAGAGAAATGGGTCATTATGCAAATGAATGTCCTAAGCGTCAAGGAAACTTACCTCAGAAAAGGCCAAGGGATCAAGGACAATCTTATGCTATTACTACAGTTGAAGCAGAATAACTAATGTATTGGTGCTTTTGGACTCATGGATTATATTCTGGTTATTAGAATAATGTGATCTATATAAGGATTGTACTGCAGTACTTTTTGATTTCAGTAAGGTTTTAATATGATTAAGGTAATCATATTTTTAGTATGTGACAATAAGAGAAACTTTTCTTTTTATGGGGAATCTGATGCTACAATTGATTTTGGAATTAAGAGACATTTTAGAGAAAGTCTGGACAGAGTTATTTTGGAGTGGATTAAGTTGATCTTTGGATAGTATGGTTTAAGGTTAAAAAATTAATGAAGATTGTTTTTGGAGTATTATAATACTATAGTTTTAGGAAAAGGACAACCTGCAGGGTGGGGCATAAACCGTCGCGTCGGACAAAGCTGTAGGAATCGAACCCACAATCAAAGTGCGACAAGCCTTTATTTCCTACCACTAGCCTACAGGAAGTCCCTGGTTATTACAAAATAATTTTACTAATCTAAATGGTATGTTTTAACATTTTGAACCTTATACAATTAGGATAAGTATGATATTTTTGAGTTCTATTATCTTTTTGAGTGAAAGATGAGTTGAAGGTTGAAACTCTAATTGTCAAGCATAAATATATATATACCTATCTCTTATTCAATGAATAAATTAATTCTTAAACTTTAGTAAAGGGATATTAAAACAAAAAAATGTGTTATCCTAATACCTTATGTCTTGTTGAACTGATGATATTTTAAATCAATATAGATTGAAGGCTTTGAGGCCCTCAATTTGACAGTTGATTGTTATTGATGACCTCAATCACTCCCTACAAATATTTACGTTTTTCCTCCAATTATATGTCTCTAATTGCCACCAATGTTCTCCTTATCGAGATTATAATTTGGTGGTGACTTTCTTATTTCCATTTACCTCTTATTAAGGCTAAATTTTATTAATCTTATTTCCGATGTGGGTTTTCCACAAAGGTATTTTCCCTTTTCAACCTTTTATTTTCCAAGAAAAATTTCAAATTGCGAGGACGCAATTTATTGAAGGAGGGGAGAATGTAACACCCCGAGCTTCCACGATACGCTTCTCATTCAATAATACAATAGCTTGCATTGTACGCAACTTCGAGTTCTAAAACATCGCGACAAATCAAACTAGCCGTTATGAATAGTAATAACCACTTTTTAAAATTATAGAAATTTTATATTTCAAAATGGACTTCATTTTTGTATTCGTAATATCGAAATTAGCCTATGTTGAATTTTTGGTATTTTTCTGAGAACTTCTAATTTTTTATGAATAGTGAAAAATACTTAAAACAACTTTTTTAATCAAAATAATTTATAGTGATAAGTTATACTATTGAGTGGATTTAATGTATAATTAGAATATATTTTTACCATTTTATCCAATGGTGGTCATTAGAATTAATTTAACATTGAATTTGGACATAAACAATTGCCAATCTTTTGATATAAATTGTTTCTTGAAAACACGCTATTTGTCGTAACAGCGTGAATTAATTATAAAATTAATTAATGCAACTTATATGTTTGGAATTTTGTAAAATAGACATCATTTTTGAATTCGGAATATCAATTATAGCTTAGGATGAAATTTTGGCATTGTTCTGAGAAACTTCAATTTTTGATGAATAGTGAAACCACTAAGTGGTAGTTAAATAACTGATTTTTCGTTTAAATGAAATATTACCACTTCTGTGATTTGATTTTCAAAAATCCGACATACATGGTTGTCATTAAGAAGTAAAATGTGGTTCTATGAGATTATAATAATTTTTTGGTGAATAGTAACTTATTAAGTTCTTAATCGCGATTAGTGGTAATTAGTGTAGTTTAAGGTATAGATAATACTTTAATAATATTAAATGACCTAGACACATGTCCCAACCTCATTGGTTGAGTCATGGCCGACCAAGACAAGCCATGGCCTAACTTGGGGACCCCATGGATCCACTTTTGTTGGGAAATGACATAAATTAGTTTTTATTTAATGTTAAAGTGAAAATGACACTAACATAAATTGTTCTACTAAAACAATTTTTAATTGGGGTTATACAAGTCCAAATTTTGATTATAAATAGTCATTGGAAAGCTAAAAAGATTTCCTACATCATAGTATTTGTTTTATAATTTTTAGACATTAAATAAATTAAAGTATTTATGACATAATAATGATGCAGCGATGACATCATTATTTGACGATTTAAATAAAATGAGAAGATAATGCAAAATCCGAGGCTTACACTTGTCCAAAGCCTATTGGATGAAGATATTTCGAAACCTTATCACCTTAGCCTCGAATTATATAGATGTGGGACCTTTAGAATCCGAAAAGCATTTTGAAATAATGTAACATTTCATTACTTTCCAAAAGTGCCCCTCCTCTCCACTTATAAAAGGCCCCACCTCTCCCACCTTATTCACACCTTCAAGCCATTTGGCTCGGCCAACCTCTGCCCAAATACTCTCCCAACATCCCTCTCTTACTCCTAGAATCCTCACTTTGGGCAGAACTCTTCCCAAGGAAGCCTTTGGCTCAAATCAAAAAGAGTTACCCGATTTTGAGGTAATGTCTTTTATAATGTTGTTTTGTTTTATTTTTCTTCTCCAACCCCCTAAACTCTTTTTATTCATTTCTTTTGTAACAACACCAGTATCCTAAATATACTAGGATGTTGTTATAAGAAGGATTAGAGCTACACTTACACACACCTACATCTAATGGTTAAAGAACATACGGTTTCTGTGGATGGAGAATTTCTGCCTCACGAAGCGATGATTGTTCAACACTCATATAACACCTTCAAAGGTGGCCATTAAGATGTCACTATTTTTATATATGATATATAATATGTTTTTGTTTTACTTATGCTTCTGTATTTCTCATTTATGGCATACTTTATGATTTCCATTATGGATAAAACGCGATAATTTCATTTTAGGAAGTGCGGACTACCGCCCCCTCAAAGTGATTTGAATCGTAAATGCCATATGTGGGATGTATAAAGGATGGAGTAAATGGTATTATACACTATATTATACTGGAATTATATTATACATTTATATCATTATGATTTACTTCCATTAAATATGAAATTGAAATTAAAGTAGCGTTCATGCGTACGTACGGCTTACCGTCTCCATGAACGGTGCATTTCATTTCTTACCTCTAAATGTTACGTGACATTATGAATGAATGTATATACTGTATATATGATATATATGATATCTACATCATGAATATAATTCCGGATATAATGGATATTTCACCACATGAACAACTTGTAATTATAAGAAGTTTATTTTTGACTCAAGTACCAAAGATCGACAAAACGACCGTTATTAACTTAAATAATTACATAATGTTCATATCATTGTAATAAGTGATATAATAAGGATAATGAAATTGAAAATGGTTCTTAATAAGGTATATATTAACTCTAGTTTATTATTCAGGAGGTTAAAGAACGGTTGAGTCAAGTCAGACACGAGGTAAGGGAATTTCTTAACCCAACTTCCATTCTTTGGGTTAATCTCCTACTTTCAAATTATGTCATGATATTATTATGTCCTATTTTGTATTTTTACTTTCTTTATGTGTACCTATAGTGAATACACATAATAGATCTATTTTATTTTAAAAATGATCTTTTTAAGGACTTTGTCTCAATCTCCTTTCATTGAGGCATATTTGGCTTTATACACAACTTTCTTTTATACGGTGTATAAACCCCTTTGACTTTCATGTTTATTCAAAAGGAATCTTTTTTATACGAAGCATTTTACTAAACGACAAAAAGGGAATGTTTTTCTTTCCGTACTTATGCGGCGACAACGACTACTCCGCCGTCGTGACCGTTATTTGAGTTTCGGCTTCCTCTATAAGCCATCTTTTTTTTAATGAAAAATAAATACAAAGTTTTAACTTTCTTTTATTTTGGTATTGAAAATGGTTTTGAAAGAATTTTTATTATATCAATGTGCTGTATTGATATCTTGTGATTGAAATGTGGAAATGTTATGTTTCCTTTATGCATGTTTTATGTGATACAATTATGTTATGGTTTATGATATGTTTAAACCTATTCATATGAGGAATGCATTGGACTTAATAAGTGACGGGTGGAGCCCGCTATAGCTCCTCGATGCATCGGCAGGTCTCATGAGACAAACTAGTGTCTTGGCACAAGGCCTTGACAAAATCTTATTTGTAGTCTTGGCACGAGGCCTTGGCTATGTGGTTATGATAGTCTGGCATTATGCATTCCATCATTATGAAAGTGGTTATTGATATTACATGTGATTATTCGACCAGTAGAATATCCATGTGAAGAAGTAAATGGCATTATCTCATTTTACTTTTGCCATATTATGTTGAAGTTCATGTTTAAGAGGCTTTTGTTTTAGTTATACATTGCCTTAAATGTTAATGTTTATTTATGAAAGCTTCCGCATTATTGTTATCCTTACTGAGCATTTGAGCTCACCCCTTTCAATGTTTAAAAATTTTTCCAGGTTGTGAAGAAGTATTTTATGACTGACTTGCAAGAATAATCAGTGAAGATATGAGTGTGGAATATGAAGACCATGTTTTTTTGTAGTTTGTTTAATTTTGATGTAATGAAAGACTTATGAATGTATCTAGTGTTTCCAAGGCTACTAAACTAATCGGTCTTTCGAGACTTGATCTTTTGGGATCATGCCAATGTTACGAAGTAATGCACCGGCTCTGGGTAGCTGGTGTCGGGGCGTTACAGTTGGTATCAGAGGCAGTTTAGTACTAACCTTGGAAGCTAGATTTAGATAAACTCTGATTAGAGCACATAGCCCAAAGATAGACTTTGAGGATTAGTATAGAAGAACTTCCTAGAATTTTAGTATTGTACAGATGTTGTGAGTTTTCCAAGCAATACATCCCTGTCTGGATACGAGCAGGTAGAGGCGGCTCTGGCACAGATGTACCTAGGGGTAAAACCCGAAAACACCGCTTTGAGCTAGACTCGAACGGGAACTGGTGCACGACAACGGGCCTTGCTGCACTCTTGGTTACGACACTCCCGGGGGATATGCTTAGGATAATTCTCATTTTCTTTACAAACCACTATGAAGGGTTATGAGTATATACTTTCTCAAAGAAAACATTTCTTTTTATGATTATGGATTATATCCATAAATAGTTCAATTTATGTTAAGTATTATACAAGTATGGAATTATGTATTTTGATTCATAAACTAATCTGGATTATGCCATTGTTTAGAAATGGCGCCTAGTAGAAGGAATGGAAACTGTATCAATGCACGAACTCCGTGTAGGGATTTCCCTCCTACTCAAGATAATTATTGTGGACCTGGAGATACAACTGGTGCTGATCAACTTATTACCATACTGGGACAACTCACGCAGGTTATGAATAACAACCTTACTCGTATGGAGCACCCTGATCCGCAACGTGGAGGATCAATGCTAGACCGTTTCATGAGGCAACAACCGCCAATCTTCAATGGGAGTACAAATCCTACAATAGCTGAGCAATGGATAAATTCCTTAGAGAAAATATTCCATGCCTTGGGGAGTAGTGAAAGGGAGAAGGTTGTCATGGCAGTTTACCGCCTCACTGGAGATGCCGATCAGTGGTGGTCACTGATTCAAAACACAAAGGAAGATGATGACGTATCGAATATGGAATGGAGAGAGTTCAAAGAGTTGTTCTTAGAAAAATACTTTCCTCGTGACCATCGAGCAGATATGGAAAGGCAATTTCTGAGTTTGAGGCAGAAGGAGGATGAGAATGTCGCAAAGTATGAGGCTAACTTCACAAGGTTAGCGAGGCATGCTGCCGATTATATACGTAACCCAAGAAGTAAGATTGATCGTTTCTTTGATGGGTTAAAACCATTTCTCCATCGAGCTCTAGTGTCACAATCTTTCTCAACATACGAAGATATAGTCTCATGTGCTATCAAGACAGAAAAGGAATTCTCTAAGTCTTATGACAACAAAGTAAAGCAAGAGAAGAAGAGAACGGTGGAACAAGAGACAGATAAAGGGAAAAAGGGAAAGAAGGATTTTCCATTATGTGATAATTGTGGGAAGAATCACCCTGGTACTTGCCTAAAAGGAATGGGAGTCTGTTATAAATGTGGAGAAAAAGGTCACCAGGCACGTGATTGCAAGGGAAAGAAAGAGGCTGTCAAAGTTGAATGCTACAATTGTAGAGAAATGGGTCATTATGCAAATGAATGTCCTAAGCGTCAAGGAAACTTACCTCAGAAAAGGCCAAGGGATCAAGGACAATCTTATGCTATTACTACAGCTGAAGCAGAATAACTAATGTATTGGTGCTTTTGGACTCATGGATTATATTCTGGTTATTAGAATAATGTGATCTATATAAGGATTGTACTGCAGTACTTTTTGATTTCAGTAAGGTTTTAATATGATTAAGGTAATCATATTTTTAGTATGTGACAATAAGAGAAACTTTTCTTTTTATGGGGAATCTGATGCTACAATTGATTTTGGAATTAAGAGACATTTTAGAGAAAGTCTGGACAGAGTTATTTTGGAGTGGATTAAGTTGATCTTTGGATAGTATGGTTTAAGGTTAAAAAATTAATGAAGATTGTTTTTGGAGTATTATAATACTATAGTTTTAGGAAAAGGACAACCTGCAGGGTGGGGCATAAACCGTCGCGTCGGACAAAGCTGTAGGAATCGAACCCACAATCAAAGTGCGACAAGCCTTTATTTCCTACCACTAGCCTACAGGAAGTCCCTGGTTATTACAAAATAATTTTACTAATCTAAATGGTATGTTTTAACATTTTGAACCTTATACAATTAGGATAAGTATGATATTTTTGAGTTCTATTATCTTTTTGAGTGAAAGATGAGTTGAAGGTTGAAACTCTAATTGTCAAGCATAAATATATATATACCTATCTCTTATTCAATGAATAAATTAATTCTTAAACTTTAGTAAAGGGATATTAAAACAAAAAAATGTGTTATCCTAATACCTTATGTCTTGTTGAACTGATGATATTTTAAATCAATATAGATTGAAGGCTTTGAGGCCCTCAATTTGACAGTTGATTGTTATTGATGACCTCAATCACTCCCTACAAATATTTACGTTTTTCCTCCAATTATATGTCTCTAATTGCCACCAATGTTCTCCTTATCGAGATTATAATTTGGTGGTGACTTTCTTATTTCCATTTACCTCTTATTAAGGCTAAATTTTATTAATCTTATTTCCGATGTGGGTTTTCCACAAAGGTATTTTCCCTTTTCAACCTTTTATTTTCCAAGAAAAATTTCAAATTGCGAGGACGCAATTTATTGAAGGAGGGGAGAATGTAACACCCCGAGCTTCCACGATACGCTTCTCATTCAATAATACAATAGCTTGCATTGTACGCAACTTCGAGTTCTAAAACATCGCGACAAATCAAACTAGCCGTTATGAATACTAATAACCACTTTTTAAAATTATAGAAATTTTATATTTCAAAATGGACTTCATTTTTGTATTCGTAATATCGAAATTAGCCTATGTTGAATTTTTGGTATTTTTCTGAGAACTTCTAATTTTTTATGAATAGTGAAAAATACTTAAAACAACTTTTTTAATCAAAATAATTTATAGTGATAAGTTATACTATTGAGTGGATTTAATGTATAATTAGAATATATTTTTACCATTTTATCCAATGGTGGTCATTAGAATTAATTTAACATTGAATTTGGACATAAACAATTGCCAATCTTTTGATATAAATTGTTTCTTGAAAACACGCTATTTGTCGTAACAGCGTGAATTAATTATAAAATTAATTAATGCAACTTATATGTTTGGAATTTTGTAAAATAGACATCATTTTTGAATTCGGAATATCAATTATAGCTTAGGATGAAATTTTGGCATTGTTCTGAGAAACTTCAATTTTTGATGAATAGTGAAACCACTAAGTGGTAGTTAAATAACTGATTTTTCGTTTAAATGAAATATTACCACTTCTGTGATTTGATTTTCAAAAATCCGACATACATGGTTGTCATTAAGAAGTAAAATGTGGTTCTATGAGATTATAATAATTTTTTGGTGAATAGTAACTTATTAAGTTCTTAATCGCGATTAGTGGTAATTAGTGTAGTTTAAGGTATAGATAATACTTTAATAATATTAAATGACCTAGACACATGTCCCAACCTCATTGGTTGAGTCATGGCCGACCAAGACAAGCCATGGCCTAACTTGGGGACCCCATGGATCCACTTTTGTTGGGAAATGACATAAATTAGTTTTTATTTAATGTTAAAGTGAAAATGACACTAACATAAATTGTTCTACTAAAACAATTTTTAATTGGGGTTATACAAGTCCAAATTTTGATTATAAATAGTCATTGGAAAGCTAAAAAGATTTCCTACATCATAGTATTTGTTTTATAATTTTTAGACATTAAATAAATTAAAGTATTTATGACATAATAATGATGCAGCGATGACATCATTATTTGACGATTTAAATAAAATGAGAAGATAATGCAAAATCCGAGGCTTACACTTGTCCAAAGCCTATTGGATGAAGATATTTCGAAACCTTATCACCTTAGCCTCGAATTATATAGATGTGGGACCTTTAGAATCCGAAAAGCATTTTGAAATAATGTAACATTTCATTACTTTCCAAAAGTGCCCCTCCTCTCCACTTATAAAAGGCCCCACCTCTCCCACCTTATTCACACCTTCAAGCCATTTGGCTCGGCCAACCTCTGCCCAAATACTCTCCCAACATCCCTCTCTTACTCCTAGAATCCTCACTTTGGGCAGAACTCTTCCCAAGGAAGCCTTTGGCTCAAATCAAAAAGAGTTACCCGATTTTGAGGTAATGTCTTTTATAATGTTGTTTTGTTTTATTTTTCTTCTCCAACCCCCTAAACTCTTTTTATTCATTTCTTTTGTAACAACACCAGTATCCTAAATATACTAGGATGTTGTTATAAGAAGGATTAGAGCTACACTTACACACACCTACATCTAATGGTTAAAGAACATACGGTTTCTGTGGATGGAGAATTTCTGCCTCACGAAGCGATGATTGTTCAACACTCATATAACACCTTCAAAGGTGGCCATTAAGATGTCACTATTTTTATATATGATATATAATATGTTTTTGTTTTACTTATGCTTCTGTATTTCTCATTTATGGCATACTTTATGATTTCCATTATGGATAAAACGCGATAATTTCATTTTAGGAAGTGCGGACTACCGCCCCCTCAAAGTGATTTGAATCGTAAATGCCATATGTGGGATGTATAAAGGATGGAGTAAATGGTATTACACACTATATTATACTGGAATTATATTATACATTTATATCATTATGATTTACTTCCATTAAATATGAAATTGAAATGAAAGTAGCGTTCATGCGTACGTACGGCTTACCGTCTCCATGAACGGTGCATTTCATTTCTTACCTCTAAATGTTACGTGACATTATGAATGAATGTATATACTGTATATATGATATATATGATATCTACATCATGAATATAATTCCGGATATAATGGATATTTCACCACATGAACAACTTGTAATTATAAGAAGTTTATTTTTGACTCAAGTACCAAAGATCGACAAAACGACCGTTATTAACTTAAATAATTACATAATGTTCATATCATTGTAATAAGTGATATAATAAGGATAATGAAATTGAAAATGGTTCTTAATAAGGTATATATTAACTCTAGTTTATTATTCAGGAGGTTAAAGAACGGTTGAGTCAAGTCAGACACGAGGTAAGGGAATTTCTTAACCCAACTTCCATTCTTTGGGTTAATCTCCTACTTTCAAATTATGTCATGATATTATTATGTCCTATTTTGTATTTTTACTTTCTTTATGTGTACCTATAGTGAATACACATAATAGATCTATTTTATTTTAAAAATGATCTTTTTAAGGACTTTGTCTCAATCTCCTTTCATTGAGGCATATTTGGCTTTATACACAACTTTCTTTTATACGGTGTATAAACCCCTTTGACTTTCATGTTTATTCAAAAGGAATCTTTTTTATACGAAGCATTTTACTAAACGACAAAAAGGGAATGTTTTTCTTTCCGTACTTATGCGGCGACAACGACTACTCCGCCGTCGTGACCGTTATTTGAGTTTCGGCTTCCTCTATAAGCCATCTTTTTTTTTTAATGAAAAATAAATACAAAGTTTTAACTTTCTTTTATTTTGGTATTGAAAATGGTTTTGAAAGAATTTTTATTATATCAATGTGCTGTATTGATATCTTGTGATTGAAATGTGGAAATGTTATGTTTCCTTTATGCATGTTTTATGTGATACAATTATGTTATGGTTTATGATATGTTTAAACCTATTCATATGAGGAATGCATTGGACTTAATAAGTGACGGGTGGAGCCCGCTATAGCTCCTCGATGCATCGGCAGGTCTCATGAGACAAACTAGTGTCTTGGCACTTGGCCTTGACAAAATCTTATTTGTAGTCTTGGCACGAGGCCTTGGCTATGTGGTTATGATAGTCTGGCATTATGCATTCCATCATTATGAAAGTGGTTATTGATATTACATGTGATTATTCGACCAGTAGAATATCCATGTGAAGAAGTAAATGGCATTATCTCATTTTACTTTTGCCATATTATGTTGAAGTTCATGTTTAAGAGGCTTTTGTTTTAGTTATACATTGCCTTAAATGTTAATGTTTATTTATGAAAGCTTCCGCATTATTGTTATCCTTACTGAGCATTTGAGCTCACCCCTTTCAATGTTTAAAAATTTTTCCAGGTTGTGAAGAAGTATTTTATGACTGACTTGCAAGAATAATCAGTGAAGATATGAGTGTGGAATATGAAGACCATGTTTTTTTGTAGTTTGTTTAATTTTGTTGTAATGAAAGACTTATGAATGTATCTAGTGTTTCCAAGGCTACTAAACTAATCGGTATTTCGAGACTTGATCTTTTGGGATCATGCCAATGTTACGAAGTAATGCACCGGCTCTGGGTAGCTGGGGTCGGGGCGTTACAATATTAAAATGAAAATAAATAAAATATGTATAGATGAATATATCCCCTTCTTGGTGTCCCTAAATAAACGAGATAGAATGGGATTCATTGAGAGGGAGAAGCACCTCTCCTTTTATAGCCATAATATATCCTCCAAAATATGATGGATTTTATCCACATTAATTGTCCTTTTTATGCGTTACAACCTTATTTGTATTTTTTTAATTATCAGGTTCGTCTCTTCTCAAAATATCAGTGCATTTGGACAAGTATACTGATAGTTATTTGGGTTTAATTCTAATTCTTTATTCTATCTAGTCAGACTCCCCAAATAAAAAACCTCCAGAATAGAATGTTTTAAAGACCACTAAAATGGCCCATTAATACATCCTTGACATAATGAATGATTTTCCAAGACATCGTGTGCATCCACCAAGAACTTTTCATATTAATTGGGCCCAACATGAATTATTTTGGGACCCACACTATAAATTGACATATTTATAAAAAAATTTCATGGTTGAAATTGTGAGCTTCTTTTGAGCTTCCATATGGTCGATTCAGCTTTTGGTGAAGATGGATGAAATAAACCCCTAGATGTATTGAATCTAGAAAATTAAAAAAATTCAATTTGTATTAGTGTATCAAATTTTATGTGAAAAATATAGAAATACATTAAAATACTTAAAAATCATAAATGGTCCATTTTTACCCCTAACCTCAAAATACCACCACAAAATATTTGTTTTTATTTAGATAACACTTTTAAGGGAAAGCGGAAAATCAGAAAATATTCAAAGATAGTCAAGCGACATAATACAACATAGTTGCATCTATGATTTGCAGTTTAAGCCTTTTATAGACCTTACCTCTGAGTAGACTCCATTGAAGGACGGTAACTTGCTCATCAAGATCATCTTTGAGTAGGTTTCCAAAATTATATACCATCTTGTCCTAGGTTTGGATGATCTCTTCTACATTGATCTTTTTCCTGTTGAAACCATGTGCCAGTGTTCCAAAAAGAATAAGATGCATCAATTTATCATAAATTAACACAATGGTGGAATTTAAAACAATTATATTCTATTTAAATTTACTGATTACATTTTCTCTATTAAGCGGTGCTACATTTGTTTTAGAATATTTTGATATTGTTCATATAAGTGTATGTATAATATATCTCCTCCAAGTTGAAGAATATATTATAAATCTTGTGGGTAACATAAATCTCAAGTGAGAACTCATCAAATACATTAATAGTTTGAAATGTATGATAAGGTATGAAATAATTTTACATCATTATAATTACATCCAAGAATATTTGATCTAGATGTGAGTACATTCTTTGTCTATTCTTCATTTATCCCAAAGGATTAAATAATTTTTCATATTTTTTGGAAAAAATAATAATCAATAAAAAATTAGGAAATTGGAAAATATTTTAAATGTTTTTTAAACCTTCAATATTTGAAAAAAATATATTATATATATTACAAACATATCCAAAATTTAAATTAATCAAAAATATGTTTAAAATTTATAAAAAATATGATTGTGGAGATGTGAAATCATCTAATAATAGTTATGTTATGAATAAAGATAATTGAATAGATTACTATTATAAAGGACAAAACAAGGTGTCTAGGGTGTAGTTTCTAGATGTCCTAAGGAATAACTATTTGAGTATATCACAACAATGTGATTTTATAAATGTGGACATATACAAAAAAATTGTTATATAGTTACATGAATGATAGATGGGGTTTTATTTAAATAGGGTTCAAAATATGAATGAATTATATTTAATGTTATGGAAGTGAAAAATTTCATTATGTTTGGAAAATAGATATAAAATGAGTTATGGTGTAGAGGATTGGATAACCTTGGAAAAAATAAAAAAATTAAATTCGGGGAAAATATTGCCGAAATTTACCCTTTGTAAAACAATAGATTAATTTTACTTGTAAAACATAGCTAAAAGGAATACGGGGAATAAAAAAATAAGAGGTTTGAAATTCAATCCTCATATCCTATAAAATTCATTTTTTCTAATATATTTGGACCGAAGAAAAATATTTCAAAAATATGATAGAATTATTAAATTAAATTTATAAATCACTACACATTGTTGACGTATATTTTTATCATATACCATAAATGGTAGGCCCTTGACAGATTCAAGGGATACATAAGAATTACCGAAAATAAAAAATCATCAGCCTGAGGAGAATTAAGTCATATAATAAAATAGACGACACCAAAAAATATTTTGATTTAGATCTTAATAGGGATGAAATGAGACATGAATTCATTGTTCTATATATACCTCAACAAAATTTATTAGTTAAATAAATTTATTGGAGCATATTTTACTTGGCTAGAACTATGTAATCAAAACATGATACATCATGTAATTCTTGTATATTTGATATCACAAAAACACGAATCATCTACAATATTTATTATATAATGAAAAATCATATAAATGACATAGTATGATATGTGTTTTAATATGAATAAAAATTTCAAACATTTTAGGTATTTATAATATAATGATTGATCGAGTAAAAGTAATAATACATAGGAATGATTTATTATAAGAATTAAGATAGATATCTATTCCATAGATTTACTATAAATATAAAATCTGATTGGTGTTACAATATGATATCTTAAATGAATACTGATATAAATGATTTCATAGTCGATGAAAATGATATAAGGGATAAACATGCTATCATTTTAAATTATGAGGATGAAGTTATCATCTTTGAACCTATATAAGAAATTAAAATTCATATAAAAAATCAAACAATATATTCGTATTTTTTAATTTATAGAGATGTAGAAGTAAATATTGAATACATGAATAATAGAATTGGGAGATTTTTTATTCTAAGAATAGTATTATAGATCTAAACCATTTATATTAGATAAGAAGGATGATCATGGAGGCTTACCATTGATATATTCTATCAAACCTTAAATGGAATATAACTATGGATTCCAAAAAATATAAGGAGTAGTGTAATTACATGTATAATTTATATTCCTATTCTTATCCCAAAGGGATATTAAATTACTTTTAGTATGATTAAAAACATCAAACAAACTTGTATGATTATTGTAAGGGTAGGGTGTTTTTTGAAACATGGGAATGGGAGAAAATAGTTCTCAGGTAAACTATATCTCCAATTATTATGTTTTTAAAATATATAACCCCTCTTCGACATTTCGTTAATAATGGATTTTTTCATCAACTAGAGATAGAAAACATAAGAAAGAGTCATCTTAGATTCTCACATTGGGTAAATAATGCCGATAAATTATGATAAATTTAACAAAAATGTATGAAAACATGAGATTAAAATATGATAACCATTCCTTACATATAAAATATAATAATCATTTGTCATCATATAACGACTAGAAGGTCATAATATATTATTTATAAGGTAATAGAAGAAAAATACCTAGGAGAAAATAGAAATTGTATAATACATAGATTTGTGGCATACATATAAGGATATAAAATATTATGTTAATGATGTCCCACCATACATTCATAACATATCAGACTTATGACAAGAACCCACGTTCCAACTTTATGATTTGGATTACCTTCATTTTTTTCTCTATTGTTCTTAGGATGACCTCTCATGTACTATTTTAGATAATATAATTTTAATCATTATTCGATAAATTTGATGGAGATATAGTTCCCACCTATTATATAATAAATAACATGCATATGTGTTCTATATGATCATAAATCAATCATTTATAATAACACGTGAATTATTTTTTTGATAATAATTCCATTATATCATAAAATTCTGAAAAGACAAAAGTTTCCTAAACATTTGATCATTTCCTTATTGCGTAAACCAAAAAACAAAGTGGGATTCATAAGAATTTCATAATTATCTTACCCAGGGAATAGAATCAGGTTACATAAATGTCTTCTTTCCATTTCCATAAAGCATTCTGAGGATTAATAAGAATTAAATCCTTGGATCATAACCACATTAATGAATACATAACTTCATTTGATACCAAATTAGATGAATAATGACTTTGATATATCATTAGGAATATATATTAGAGGAAAAATTTAAATTTAAATTTCAAAAAAACCATTCAAAACATAAAAAATTTGAAAATATATTTTTTTTAAAATAACCATTAAATCTTATAAAGGAATCATCAAATTAATTAATGTTCAAGGTGGCCTGAAATTATGTTCATGTCATACATGATAATATAATCATTATGATTATATATTTTTTAAAATCCAATAGAAATGTTTATGGAAAACTGCATAAATATTCCTTTTCATTTGTTTATGAAAAAACTCCAAAATAAAAAAAATTAACAAATAAATTTTATTATTATCAAATATTGTAAATAATTTTAAAAAATGGTTTTGGAAGAAAATTGGTTTTTTGCTAAAAATGTGGTTATTATAAAAAAATTCATTTTGAAATTATAAGTATATATAGTGAATAAAATGCATGGGAAACATGTATTTTCATGACATAACTAGATGAGAAAAAAATACATGATTTTCTCTCGAGATGGATCATAAAAATTTATCATAAAAAACATAATCACAATAAATACTGATAAAGGATGAGAATATAACATAATATCATTAACACATTGGTAAATTTAAGACCTAATCCACATGAATGAAAATAACTAAATGAAATTTAAATTAAAATGACATTAAATAAATTAATTTTACAACATGTTAATGATGGTAAATATAAACACCCTACTATAAGATATATTCATAGGAATCATCATATGTCTAGGAGAATAAAAATTGATTAAAAATCCCATACTGATTTTAAAAGTTTCAACAATAAAAAACTATAATAGATATCCTAAAATGGATATTAAATTAAAAAATTATTTAGTACAATAAACATAAAATTAATTCATTGGATGTATATTCCCCACATAAATTAAAAATGTGGTTAATATGGAATTTTTCTTACATAAAATTAAAGTGTAATGGAAATTCAATATCATAAGTGTTAAAATACATCTTACATATTAAAACCCCCATAATAAAATTTTTAAATTTATAATTCATTTATATCATAACCATAATTATATATATCATATCATATATGATTTACATATGACCTTTTATTACATGTTTATTTACATTTCCTTCATAAAATTACATTTCGGGTAACAACTACTCTATTTTACATGAACATTAAGATTAGTAATTATAAGTCATATTAAATTTATCATTATAACACAACCTATATAATTTTTAACATTATATAAATATCCTATGTAATAATTATATATGTATTTAAATTAGTCTATAAAAGATAGAGATATAAAATAAATACATCATTCTTATAGACAGTACGTCATACGCATACAAGAATGTTGTTTCAATTTTTTCAAAGAAAAAATACAGAAGGTTGAATAATATAATTTAATTTTATAAAAAAATCATTTCATAAATATCGCATATCTCTACTAATATCAACATTATTACATTCCATGTAAATCATGGAAGAATCACATCTCTTCATGTGGAAGAAGTCCTCCATACACAAGAGTGACATAATTGTATTCCCCATAAATGGAAAGTATGTAACTATGTGTGATATAATAATTTTTTATGAAGAATAATATAATATAATATAATAATATTATATTATATAATAATAAAATATATATATATATATATATTTAATACAAAATTATCACCAGTTGTGAAATGTGGTAGTCAAAAACAAATAACATCAATTCGGGAGGCAGTAGTTCATTATACAGATGAATGATGATTTGATAAACCATTTGATAGAAGTGGAGAAGGTTGCAGGATATTCCATTAAAATAGAAAAATCATAGTATATCTAAGATACAATGGTTATTATATTTTCATAATTTAATATTAAATTATATATTTGGTTGAAGAAATAAAATAAAAATCCAAACTAAAGAACAATACATCATCTTCAAAAAACCCCCTTTTGTTTACAACGAATTCATTATTAAGTTGGATATTTTCACAATATAAGGAATAAAGGATGAGAGTATGAAATTTTTGAATTGATATGGGAAGGTATTTTTATAACCAATTTCTTTTATGGTGTAGTGAAGAGTATAGTGGGGTGGGCTTATAAAAGTGATCTATTGGAAATACTAGTATTTTTTAAGGAAAATGTGGTACCCAAACATTTTTCTCATAAAAGGATAAAAAATTGAGTTTTTTAAATACATAGATATTATATTGACAAAAAACTGATTTTAGAAATGTTTTTGTTCATTTTAAACAATATAATTTTACATTACCTCCCACCCACCCCATCTGGTAGACACATTTTTATCTTAGTCGTGGTAACTAATTTATTCAGTTTTCACAATTAAATTTTTAAAAAATTTATTTTGAACATAATAGGTAGTATAAATTATGTTGATTAAAAATAGGGAATCAATTTTTCCATTTTCAATTCAATGTAGTTGAATATAATGATTTAATGTCATTCTCATAGTCATGGTGAGAAACTTGATTTTTACAGAGAAAAAGTTCAAATCAATAGAATTTTTTTGTATTCTATTTCAATATCATAGTGACTCCAATGAAATAAACTGGATTTAAATATTTTTAATTGAATTAATTATAATATTAAAAAATTAAATAATTTAACATTATAATTTATTTATGAAATTTTGTCTTTTAGTTAAAATTAATTATTTTAAAATATTCATTAAAAATTTAATTTTCATAGAATAAGAAAAAAATTATAACCACCATAAATTTGACATTATTATTTCAAGAATGAATATTATTTAATAAAATAAATTTTTTAAAAATTTGTAGAATATTATTTCATTATTATTCACAAAAAATAATGTAGAACATTTTTTGAGAAATGTGAATTTTCAAAATATATACACATTGTTGTAAAATGATGTACTATTTTGTCAATATGATTTATTTACTAAAAACCATTATATTTAGTATTTTAAAATTATTCGTTACTATGAATATCTATATGTTTAGTGTAATGGTTATAATGTTCAGGATTGAATAATATTAATAATATATGATGTTTTTGTTACAACCCGATGTCATGTGTAATTAATGCTAACTCAATGTTATGTGTAACAGAATCTTAACTTGGGGATTTTAATAATTAATGGCATCTAATTAATTTATTTTATTTGAAAATTAATAACCCATAAAAACATAGAGTGCAAATTTACAACCTTAAATTAATTTATTACGTTGAATGTCATCAATATAAAAAAACCTGTACACTTTTTTCTAATCACTTCATAAAATTTTCAGGGAGCTTCCTGAAACTGCTGGGTTTTCCACAAAACATTGTTCAACTGACACATCATGTTTCATGTTACATTAAATATATAATCCAAAATATTTATCAGTAGTTTCACAAAATAAATATCTCACTCTTGAGGTTTGACCTCTTTGATTAGTACATGTGATGGTTCGGGTATGTAGTTCCACATCCTGGATAAATTGAACACATCGCAGACAAGTGAGAGGTATCGTTCAAGTGAAAATCATTAAGTTATTTCCTTTATAAATTAAATTATTTAATATTTAATAATATATCTAGTTCTTAGTCTCCATTTCATCTTGAATCACATAACCCTCTTCAATATAGAATTTATAAGAAACACTTTACCCCCAAATTCAAATTACACACCATTTCAGCAATCTTCATTATAAATTTTCTACTAAATCTTGGATACCCTGTCGCATTTGTGAATATATCAAAAATTATTTGTAATTTTACCATATATATAAAGTAACGATATCTTTATTTACAGAAAATAATTACAGTACACTGTGTCTCAACATTTTCTTCTATAAAGGGTTTCATAAGGACCCATCTGAATTCATTAGTAAATGATATTGAAATAAGAGATATCAAAATGAAGAAAACGTTTATCCCAATCAATATTGATGGTAGAATAACATAATAGAAATATATTATCTTGGTTTTGAGTTGTTATATGGGACTATCTATATGTATAAGGACGATACATAGTGTCGAAACTCAACTCCATATTAAGAGACCACGGAAGTCATCTCCAGATCATTATGGTAAATCATTTTTCATGATGAAACATAAAGGAATGTTGTACTCTATGAAACCATTATGATTCCTTAATTAATATATGGTATTGTTCATCCATAGATAAATTTTCTATGATAACGATGATGTATGATACTTTATTATAGAGAATGACTAAAACCCATTTAGCATTATCACTTTTAGACATTTTGGGGAGTCAAATTATTGAATACAGGATGATTTTTTCCTATAACCATTCCAGTGTTGCTAATGGATTTAACATCCAATAATTGTTTTTTATATCAAACATTAATTTCTTACATACCATTCTTGGAGATTCAAACAATATAGTTTCACACTTTATTTCACCCCATAAGATGTACTCTTTCAAATCTTAATATTCGTACTTCTTAGAAGAATATAGAATAAAAAACAATGATATTACTCTAATAACTCCCTATTCTAATTGATTATAGATGGAGAATATTAATTTTTATTATCCTTATCATACCATAAAATTTTGGTTAAACTAGAGTGAATTTGTAACCTTCTTCTACAGCTCTACATCTTCCATATTCACCTATATAATATTATCTTGGATAGATGTCTATAAATTAAATTGATCTAGATACTCCCCCATCCTTATATATTTATATATTTTTTCCAAATCCTAATAAATTATTTCTTTTGTGATCCATATCATGAAAAATCATTCATGATACATTTGACTGAAGGAAATAACCACATTGATCTGTTTCATAGGATGCTAATGTATTGAGTTTTCAAAATTTCAATTCATATATACCCACATTCTCTTGTTTATATTTAACTCATTATGTGTAAATTTATACATTAATAATTATTTTTTATTTATATATATCACAGTTTTGTGCATGAAAAATAAGTCATCCATATTTTTAATGATACAATTATTGTTGTTAACTCCTATTCATGAGTTGTGTAATTTTTCTCTAGAATCATTTATTATTAGGAGGCATAAATTAAATACATTCATTATGAAATCTAAATCATCGTAGTGTATTATTTGATGGATAAATATAGATTAAATACACTTATATAATAAAGGGTAATGTAAGAATCAATGTTCTTACCAGTATTATCATTATTTCCGTGATATTTTCCTCAAATTCATCTACCTATATGAAATTGTATCCCTTTCAAGTAAACATGGTGAGTAAGTTAGTTAGTCGTAATAAATTATTAAAAAATAATCAATAATATATATCTAAACAATAAAAACTATATATATTACTCACAATGGTTCTTATGGGATAATATCCAATAGACAACGTCCTTGATGGATCTGCAGATATACTCTCATTGGAGATTATATGTCCCAAAAATGAATTCATTTACAGAAAACATTCACACTTTGAAAATTTTAATATATTTTTTCCTTCCATAATGTCCTTAGAATAATTCTCAATTAACATTTATGCACTTTCATACTCTCCTTATAGAAAACAATATCATCTATAATCAATTCCACAAAATTATCATGGAAATCTATAACCACACTATTCATTACTTCCATGAAAATAACAAAGGAATTAATATGACCAAATGGAATCAATATATATTTATATTGTCAATTACATGTAATGAATTATATATTCAGTATATCCTATTTCATGAACCTCAATTTATGATATCCAGAATGACGGTCAATCTTGTAAAAGTATTGAGATACGTGTAGTTGATTATACATTACATCAATCCTAGGAATAGGATACATGATATTAGTTTTAATCATGGTCATCTACCGATAATAAATTATGAATCACGTTGATGCAACATTATTTTTGAAAAAAAAATAGTTTCACCCAATGTGACCTAATTGGATAAATGGATACATTTTATATTTTTTTCTATATTTTATTCGTCAATTCCAGCAACATAATTAGGGACATTTTATAGTGAACCTATGAAATTTTTGTGGAATGATGTTTGTGTTCTACTGAGAAATCAATTAATTTTTTTTGATGAATAAGATACTATACATTGAAATAAATCAACAAATTCCTCTAAAATAGGAATATCATAAATGTTGAGTTTCTCCCCACACATCCTAGATTTATTCCCCTCCTCAATAGAAATAAAAAAACATACAATAGATATGATTTCTATCAAAAGATCAGATTTAGGATTGTGCTAATTGATGATCAGATGTTAGATTGAATATAAAATGTAACTTCCCTTACTCAAAAACAAATATTTTATTTATGTATAATGATATAAATAATTCCCATGATGAAATAAAATTAAACTATATGAACAATTTTAAGGTTATTGTTAAAACATTATCCAAAATATCAACCTCAGAATAATTAAAAACTATGGATACGTCCATCATACCATTTGTCGTTAGTGAAGATAATTCTAAATATAATTATTTGGAATGATTCTTGATACCCTAATAAATATTTTCATGAAATATATAATTTTAATACCCACAGTTAATTTTTTTAATTATTATTTCTATAGTGAATGTAATGTTTCCCTTATACCACAACATTATTAAACCCTTCATATGAAATAGTGATCTGATTAGATTTCACAATATCTATAATCTTAATATTTTCCTGTCATTAATCACTATTATAAAACCATTGATTTTTGAACTCGTTTGATAAATTTCATGTTATTTTTAAAATAAAACACTAATGTGTGGGGGTGAATTCAATGGTGCATTCAAACAAGTCACATCATTTTATAACTTTGTTCAATTACAATATCATTCATCCAAATTATTAGCTTTCTTTCCAATCCTAAATATTTTATTTTTTCCTAAATAAAATTCCATTCATGATGCTTACATGCCATTACTAATAAATAAAATTTCACTTAATTCTCCCCATGGTTCTTATAATTTCATTTCAATTTTATTTGTATCTTATTATCAAAACCATGATGTTGATATGTCACTCCAACCATTAATTCCACCATTATAGAACATAGAAAAATATTTCCATATATAGTAAAGTACTATATGGATAACTCCCTTTGGAGAAATGGTTTGAATCCATTGATGAAATGACTATATTTATTTTCATGTTAGATTATATTACAAAAGCGTACCCAAAAGTAACTGTAAATGTTTCCATATAAATGTTGAAAAATACATAATCAATTTTATTTTGCTCAAGGATGCCCTTAAAAATATTTTTACATTGAATATGACGATTATAATTATCCAAAAATAATATCATCATATTATTCCATAGATTCAATTTCATCCAGTTTCGTCATATTATTTATAAGAGTCCACCAGATATATTATTCTCCATGAAACTGGAAGATAGCAAAAATGTGATTTTCATGACCAAAACCTTGCATAATGAAAAATATATTATCATTGGTAATTATCCATTGTTATGAATATAGTGGATTATAAGTTCCACTATGGGAAAGTGGGCATTTCCTCAATAAGGACTCAATATAATGTTGTTACTTGTATTCTTCTTTTGTATGTCCAACAAGATTCATATCGTGAGAATGTAGTGTAGTCATAACAACAATCTATTTTATTCCAACTGTCATAATATTTGAAATCATTAGATGTAAATAATTTCCTTTTCTATCCAACTAAGAATTAACATAGGTCCTTTAGTTACCATCCTTCGACAAAGAAAAAAAACAAATTGTAATATCAATAATCATTGTGGGGAACCCCGTAATAATAAAAAGTTTCTTATAGGATGTCTACATGATGAATCCTTTTTTAAATATTTGACACCATATCTATTTCATAGTTAATTAATTATTGCCTTTTCATTAATTCCATCATTATGGATTTTAATATGTTTTTGAATTTCAAATGCATACCCCTCAAGAGTGTGAAACCAAATTTCAAATAATGCATGTAGTCATGCACCCGATGAAGAACATGTTTAACTCTATACACCCATTTAGTAATTATTACCCCATTGGTACTTGTGTTTCAAATTTTTATCCCGAAGTATTATAAAAAAATGGTGTTTCATTAACAATAACATACATTCTCTATCTATTACCAAAATTACATGACATTTTCTACTGATTTTACTCATCCTTATACCTCTCTATAGTTAAATCCATAAACATATCTTTAGGATTATCAATTATGTTTTCTCATTATTGATTAAAAAATTTAAAATCCCTAACCTGTGATAAAAACATAGATTAATGTATTATAATACATATATATTATGTCATTTCTATGAATATTAAATGAATTAATCAAAAACGTATTTGAGGTCCATGAGTGAATATTTTCTTTAGTAATATTAAAACAAAATAAGATTTTTTATTAGTAACTATATAATCTCCCATAATATTTTTAATAACTATCTCCATTAATATACATAACATAAAAAATACATTTCTTTATAACATTGTGAAATGAATAATAATAAAGGGTGATCTCATATTCTCATTAATGGTAAAAGAGGGAGAAGAAAAATCAATGAAAGAAAATAGGGATATGAGAACATGAGGTATAAATTTTAATACCAAACCATGAATTTAAAATATAATTATAAATAAAGTTATAAAAATATTGGAATTTAAAATGACATAATTAATAATTGGATCAATTATTATGGTCCATGGGTGCATAACATTGTTATAGGACATATATTTTTTAGCGTACACATATGAATGGAAAATATAATGTCAAGGATACCCACCAAGAATTTCATAACATTTATGGAATAGGATAAAAACCCTTGTACATTCATTGGGGATTGTATGACCTCCCAGGTAACCTATTTTTGTCATCAGATAACCTCACATATACTCATTTAACTCATATAGAATTAATAATTACCTAAGTAATTGGAGGGAGATATAGGTTCCACCTATCACATAATAAAAATCATACATAACTATGCCATAATATCATTAGAAAATTATCATATAATAAACTATTAATTAAAAATTGGTTTCACATTAATTTCAACATATCATAGCTGATCGAAAGTATATAGGATTCATAATAATTCCATAATTACATCATAAATTTACCCATGAAATGAAATTGGATTGATAATAATTTCATCATAGAATGGCCAATTAAAAAGACATGGGTATCATATAAATTGGTAATAAAAACATAAACCATTAATATAAGTAAAAAATATGTTATCTTTGGATCATAAACTAATAAAATAATAAGTGACATCAATGGATTTAATTTTGTAAGAAAATTGATTTAGAAAGATCCCTCGGTAGATTTAATTAGGGAAAAATATATTTTCCCTTTGAAAAAACATTATTAAAAAAAATTGTTTTGAATATATATTAAATTGAAAAAAATCATTATCATATATAAAATAATGTTCAATTAAAACAATGATTATGATTGTGGGAAATTCTACCCATGTCCTACACAATAATCAAATGACTTTATTCACATTTTTGGTTAATTCCGTTTTTTTGGGACCAAACATCATGATTTATTAGAAAACATTTTTAAAATAACTACTAATTTGTAAATGAATCGATAATAAATAATTACATTTATTCTAAATACATTGACGAAATATTTTTTGGAAAAAATGGTTTTTGAAAAAATTGTATCTAAAATGAAAATGTACATTCTCATAAAAATTTCATTTTAAACTCTTTAGTACCAAATGGGAAAAAATAATGGTAAAACTTGTATCGTCGTGAAATTTTTTTAGTAGAATTAAAGTTATGATTTTCATGAGACATGTGTCATAAGATTTTATCATAAAAATCATGTCCAAAAAATTACTAATAAATTATTAGATTGTAACATAATATTTTAATACCTCTGGTAACATTGAAACAGATTCCCCATGAGTGAACATTATTTATTGAAACATAATATATCCTGAGGGGTAATTTAATGATACACATATTGGATAGGCATTACAACTGATGGTTTCTAAAATTTTAAAATACTAAATGGGTAGTCTTTAAAACAGAGGGTTGGAACTCAATTCCTCTTGTTGGAACCATTCAAAGTGATGTTTTTGGACTAGGTTGATGTCCATTTATGTTTCCATGGTGGATCGATGATTTTGGGAGCACAAAAAAAATAAAACAAGGTTTTAGGAAAACTGCAGAGGTCATATAGTTTTTTTAAACTATGTGGCCCACATTAGGTAACGATGCCGCCTTATTTGAGAGGTTTAGTCATTTCACTCTGGGTTTTCACGGTTCACCAAACATTTCACCCATCCCTTGTGAGTAGAGGGAATTAAATAGGGGGTGTCTCATAGAAGGTGCATGGTTTGGAAAATTATACGAGTTATACCTTGTGGTTCGGCCAATTTAAATACTATTTAAATTAAATTAAAAAAATATATATAAAAACACACACCCTCATCCCTTCCTCTTAGAAATTTTTATGACACCACCAAATGGAGGGGGGTGTCTCCTTTGATGTGCACCCCTCCTCAATACACCCTCGTATCCTCATCCAATACATTCATATTTCAGCCTGTTAGTATTACGAATCATTGAGAAAAGACATATCATTCCTCTCATCCCTTTTAATGGATCCAGTTCGACCTATCCATCACCCCATAGGCTTCGTCCAAACCATAGATTTTTGGGTGCTCCGATTTTTCGGTACTTTGGTCCGAGGGATGAGAGAATAGTCACTCTAGACACCTTGATGCATGCTCATGACAACAACCACTGAAGGCGAGGCATTTTTGGTGGATATGGTCTATAGGAATTGTTTTGGGGTAAGTATTATCATTTTTTTCTTAATTATATTTTGGGAATATCAGGTTTATAAGTATATGGAATTACGTTTGTAGGGAGTTGGACCTTTCTACATTAATTATGAGACCCTAGAGTTTTTTGTTGTTTTTGGATTGTCCTTGAGTTGGGTTCGAGTCACCATAATTTAATGAAGATAGCCTATGTGTGAATAGTTAAGTATATATATATATATATACTTGTGTGTTTGTTTGGATTCCAATGTTACATGTATAATCATCCATGGCGATGGTTATGCATATATTGGGCAAGGTGTTCCCATGTATATATAAAAAATTATTGTGTAGATGACTGTCGACCGGAATATTCAAATAAGAATATATGTTACAATCTGCTTTCACATGTTCATGGACACGTTGGAATGTTAATAGGGGTTAGGTGTCTATTCTTGTATACAATGGTAGATATACCATGTGGGGGAGCAACTAATTTTTTTTAGAAATTTCCAGGATCTTATGATTATGGATTTGTTCCTCTTCGAGGTTGGGTCTTTTTCCACACACTATTTATTTAATAAATCATTGTTTAGTTAATTTATTGTTTTCTTGATCCCTTGCATAATGATCACTAGTGGTGTAGTTTATTTTATATATAATTACATTGTTAAAATAAATGAAATTATTAAATATTTTCATTGATTTATTGATAATATTAATCACTATTTTGTAACAAAACTCATACATTAGAGGTGCACTACCTTGAAGTTAAAAATGTAAATGTAGAATTTTTTTCATGTTTTTCACATTTGGGGTTCATAGTCTATATTTATATAGAGGATAAATGGAATGTTTATGACCTCTTCGAATTATATGATCTCAATTTCTTTCCATTCAAAAATAAGTAGGCCTTGACAATTTTGTAATTTACTTATCCCAAGACACCCTATAGGTATTTGGACATAGTACACATGGAGTTTCCCAAGTAGGAATTTGTGAAGTTAAAATGAATTAATGAATGAAATTAATTTATTAAGATATATGGGTTTTTATGGGATGAATTTAATGAGATAATGACATCCTTTAACTGAAATGACATTGAACGATTAACCCTTAAACCCATTTTCCATTTTTAGTAAAATTGGTTGAGATGACCTTGAGTAAGAAACTCATACCAAATGACAGGTCTTCAGTGAATGGCTTATTAAGGATGAATTGTATTCTGTTTTTTAAATGGTATAAAATTCATGAATTCATTGTAATTGAATTTAATATATCCAATGATATGAACGATAGGCCCCTATGTCATGTATTATAGTTTAATGTGAATCCTATATTATGGTTTTTATTGAAATACATACTATGGTTTTCTTTAAGTATAAATGTGAATATGTCTGGTTATAAGTAATTGAAATCAGACAATGAAATGACTGAGAGGTTAATTCCTCTTAAACAATATATTTTTAATGGTTACACCTTATATAGGAAGGATAGCTAATTTATCATGACATGCCTTGGGTAGGAAGATCGAGTGAGCTTCCATGTTGATTTCCATGAGACATTGAGAGGTTGTGGAGTTGTGCTAGAGGATTGATCATGTGTGTTGCCCATGGTGATGGATAGTGGTGAAATGTCCTGATCCACACCATCTTATGTGTTTCAAGTTGGGGTTAACAAATTAGGGGGTGTTAGACATTGGATAGGGGCAGACTGTGAGAGCTTCCATGTATTTTTTATGTCAAATCTATTTCTCAATCTACCCCAACATGAATATAATGTGTGCATTAAAAGAGACTAATGGCCCTTATTATTGGGTTAGCGGTAGGATGATAGAGCTCCCCTAGAATTAGATGGTGGTGGTACATCCCAATCCAACACCAACATATATCTTTAAACTTATATATATGTATATATATATATTATAAACACACACAAGGTTGACATGATCATTCTATTTATTTGAAAATATTATGATGTTGGTATAGCCATCAGGTGTCCCTTATGAACCTAGATGAGTGTTATTTATTTATTATGTTCTATAAATAACACTTTATACTTTCATAATGCTTAATTAATATTATAATATCATTATTAGACTGGATACTAGTGGAGCAGACCTACTGGGATTTAAATATCATACCCCACTCAGGCTGCCACTTCACTGGGGTGCTGGAGTAGATCATCATGTTTACAGGACCAAAATTTTTTTTGTGTCTCTTGTACCAATTATACAGGAAAAAGGGATAGATATAGGGCTTGGGATGCTCATAGAGATCGCCCATGGGGATTTGGTGTCTTTTATTTACTTTTTACTACAATTTAATATGTGTTGTTTGTTTAATTCTTTTGGTTATGTAACATCAATTGAAATCCATGCATGTGTTGTAAAAAAAATTTGGACTATTTTTAGAGAATTGATATTTTCTATATTAGGATGTTTTTCCATCATTTTATATATTATTTCCACTATTTATATTGGTTATTCCTAAAAAATACATTTTAGAAACTCGGATATGAGGATATCATCTCCATACTATCACCACCCAATACCCTCGCTGCTAATCTATAGCCTCTAGCATATATGGAGATACACTTGATACCATGTGACATATCAGTCTGGTTACCTGTATGATGGTAAGTTGGGTCAAGATATTACATTTTTGTAGTGGAGGATTTTCCATTTCTATTGATGTTATATTTTAATTTTCTAGAAATGATACTAGGAATATGTCAGTGATCGGGTAATAACCGGACTTGGAAATGATCACCCAACATATAGGAAATGACCAAGTGTCCAGGGTTGGGATTGTTGGTCATGTTGTTTGTTGTTAAAATTTATCTGATACCACCTTGGGTGATTTCAATACTTTTCAATACGTAATAATTTATTATATTTCAATAATTTTACACATCACCAGATATGGAAAGAATGATTCATTGTATGCATCAATATAGGTACATAGGAAATTCACATGTCTTGCATATGTCATTCATTATAGTTTTATATGTATGATTTTTTTGGATTTATAAATGTTCCATGACTGTTATTCTATATTAGGGTTTTTAATAATATGTTTATATATCTACATGCATATGTAGCTTTTAAGAATGATTTCTTTTAGTATTACATGCCATGTTGATTTGTATGTCGTTTTGTGGATCTCATTAGAAAGACTTCTCTGTATATTTTATATGAATCTTTTTTATCCTACTTTATGAATTTACCATGTTTTTTATTATATTATGATGATTCTATGTTTATTTCTTATAATGGTATATTTTCTATTATTATATATCAGTTGTGAATGAATATGAACCCAGTTTTGATTATATGGTGTTTGGGAGACTTAAAACTGGGAATATGTAACCTAAAGATCCAAACCATTTTGACCATAATATAAATAAATTTTAAGGGTGTCAAAAATGTGAATGTTTGAAATGCTTAAATGTAATGTTAAATTTTTTAATAAAAAATAGACACAATCACCCAACTGTAGTGTGTATGGGTGATTAGTGGTTGGCATGTCGCCAACCATATTTTTGAGCATTTTCTGTAAGCAATTAAAAATTATATAATGAATTTTTTTAATAAATTGGATCCAATATTAAATATATCAAGTGCATGGGTGATTTATGGATTGGGATATGGAATCCCATATTAAATTTAATGACATGATGCATTCTAAAATGATTATTTGTGTTATTGTATGTAATATATTGATCTAAAATTAATATAGAAAATGATATAGAGTTATTTTCTAGAAAACACAGGTTTTCTTAGTGGATACTCTATGGGATTCCTTAACTATTAAAATTAATTTATTATTATACATTTCCTGTTTATGATGGGATTTCATTTCTTGATTGAATGTATAAAATGAATATATGATAAAATTTACTACTTTAATTTAAAATGATTATTTGATGTTTACTTAAATCCAATAATTTTAACAAACAATAAAATTTGATTAGATGAATATATCTTGTAAATGGACCTATAGTGGTGTCCAATGATTAAAACCCATTAGGTATGTGTATTTTGTGGTTCTCTTAAGATTCATTGGAATGGAAATTGAAGCACTCTCTAAATGTTATTTTTATTTTAGAAATGACTTAAATTTTTGGCTCTTGAGCCATGCTATTCTTTTTGGTGTGACCAAATTCTTGGTTCTATGCTTCTGCATCATAAGGGGATTTGTAAGGGAATGTAGATCACATATAAATTTAATTACGTACTGTTTATGTGGGTTTGTTGACGTTGGGTGTTGTTCGGGTGTTGATTCCATTAGTAGAACCTGTATTTTTTAAATTATACCTCATTCAAATGGGTGGTCATGATTTCCACGACCTTCTAATTGGAGAGGGAATTG
This sequence comes from Viscum album, assembly GCA_963277665.1. Classification (NCBI taxonomy): domain Eukaryota; kingdom Viridiplantae; phylum Streptophyta; class Magnoliopsida; order Santalales; family Viscaceae; genus Viscum; species Viscum album. Next base: position 243,989,016 of record OY728122.1, on the reverse strand, counting down.
GGAAAATGATTGTTTTATATAGGATAGACGTGCCTTGTGAATTTTTGATTACTTCTTAGGTAATTTGATGCTTACTTTTCTTGAGTTGTGTGTGATGTTCGTTTCAGCAAATACAAAATTGAACTAAATATATGGTAACATTGAGTGTACTATCAAGTCATCTCCATCTGGAGCATATTGAGCATTAAAGAATCAGTTTAATCCTAATGATCATGGTGACTATTGTAGGACTATGGTGTTTCAACATGTCAGTTTTACAATTTTTATCTTTATAGGATTTGGTAATTTTCTCATTGTTATGAAGAGCATCACACATTCGATTGTCGTGTTTTTTTACAATTGTTCTTGTGAGTAGATATTTATCATATTTTCATGGAAATAATAGGAAAAAACATGGGTGGTAAGATCCATTTTTGTTCCAATAATTTCATTTTCTTCTAGGTAGAATGATTCCATCAATAGTCAACTATTATAGGATGGTCAAGTTATGTATTAATGCCCTTGAGGATTACAAGTGTAGTCTTGTATCGATGTTTTCTAAAAAACCAAGAATTTGATCTTGTTTATCTATATAAAACCTTTGAAAAAAACAATTTATTTGAATGATCATCATTTTTAATTATTACATAGGTGGAGAATAAATTGTGTTTCAGGTTTTGATGGTTCATCGGCAGGTGAAGCCAAATTTCAACTTGAAGTCGACCAGTGGTGGTCTAAATTTTCCAATTACTAGTTTTGGGTGTGTTTGACTAGAAACCATTAAAATAACATTAGTTTAATATATTAATCATCAATCATATCCCATATCATTCCATTATTCTATATTTACTATAAGAGAGTCGGTCATATGCTGCATTGATGACTTTAAATCCATTGTGATTTTTGGGTGGTTCTACATTGGGTTTTCATTCCAGATGTGTGTTTTACATCATGTAAGGATTAAGAAACATCACTTGAGTTCATGGATGGAATTTGGTTTGTCGGAGTGTTTTAAAATTGATATTCCTTGAGAAAATGCAATGGTGTTCTACTAATAAAACATTTATCGTCTTTTCTAGACATCCTCTTAATTAGCCGGCCACATTGGCTTGACTGTTTCCTCTTTCTATAATTGTTACGGATGGTGATGAACTATTTAGGGAACTTATTATAGTTAATATGAGTATATTTTGTGTTAGCTATGTCATTTCATTAAAATCCATCTTTACATGGGCAAAGAGGTCGATGTGAGATCGATAGTTCGATATTTTTAAAAATCACACATCGGGTGTCGTCAAACGCTTAAGGGAATGATTTTAATGAAAATTCTAAGTCAAATTGAGTTATATTTTTGTTTTATCAATTTAACTTTAAATCCTTATATGGGATGAACTTCTAACTAGTTTCCTGATGAGATAATGAACTAATCGTTTCTCTTATAGTATAAGCTTGGGTATGTTTTGTCTCAATGTCTCGGTGCGAAACCGAGAATTGGCTCGAGTTTAAAATGGATTATGTGTCACATTCTTAAATGGGTAATTATGGGTTTGTTGTGTGTTTAGAAACTCAATTTTAACATTTGAACAAAAATTCATGAAACCTATATTTTGGGTGATGTGTTACATTTTTCCATAATGCTTCTCAGGGACGAGAAGTTCTATAGTGGGAAGGTTGTAACGATCTGTGTTTTGGACCAGACTAAATAGTGAATTCTTTAGAACATTTCCAAATACTTATCATTTCATTTTCAAAAAAGCATCAGAACTAAATTTTGTGGGTTGGAATCCTTCAATGTGATTTTTTTTGGACTTGATTGAAAGAACTTTAAGTTTATCTGCAGGTTCGATGTGTTTTTGGAGTGTTGGGCTCCAGAAACAATGTTTTTGGGAAACTGTATAGGGTGTACTGTTTTTAATGAATAGTGTGGACCATTATAGGAAACTTTTTTATCCTTATTTATGGGGGAATAGGCATTTCCCATGGGTTGTTCAAGGCTTCCCAAATCATGCACCTATCCCATGTGAAATGAGGCTTTTAAACATGGCGTTCCATATGGGTTGAGCACATATTGAAAAAATATGTGTGTAAAACCATGTTATTGGGTATTTTATGAAATTAATTAAATTAAATTATAAATTAATAAAATTAATATAACAATATCTTTCTCCCCTCGCTTTTTCCAGATTGTGTGACACCCCCAATTGGGGGGGTGGTTTCACCTTTAACACACACCCATCCTCTATATGGCCTCATCTCTTTATAAAATTCATTTGGATTTCATCATGTTCGTTATCTGAATCATTGAAGTAAGACCTCTCCTCCCTTTACATATGTTCAGTTCGACCTATCCCTCACCCCATATGGTTCGTCTAATCCCTAGGGTTTTTAATATTCTAATTTATTTGTATTCTATTATTTTAGGGTTGTGAGAATGGTCTCTCGGGACATCCTTCTATGTGTTCCATCAACCACTACCGATGGTGAGGACGTTCAGGTGGTTTTGATCATCCAGTTTTGTTTTGGGGTCATTTTTCTCCTTTGTTGCTTAGTTTTATTTGGTGATTTTTTTGTTTATGAGTCCATCGAATTTGGGTTGTAGTTTTTTTGTTCATACCTCATTATTTTTTAGACCCTAATGTTTTTTTAGTTTTTTTCATCGTCCTTGAGGCGGGTTCGAGTAGCTGGTGTCTAAGGAAACTCATCTATGACTGCATAGTTAAGTAAAGAAATATATATGTGTGTGTGTATGCACTACTGGAAATCGTGCTTTTCCCAATGCTTCTATACCAATGGTTAAAATAACCGTTGGTAAAGGTAATCTTTACCAACGGTTTTCATAAACCATTGGTAAAAATCTGTAAAAATTGTTTTTTCCCAATGGTTTGATGAAACCGTTTGAAAAAATGGGAAAAAATAGTTTTCCCAATGGTTTAGTGAAACCATTGGGAAAGATAAATACTCCTATAGAAATGGTTCTGTAGAACTATTGGTATATTTAGTATTAAAAGGTTTTTCCCCATGGTTTTTTGAAACTGTTGGGATAACATAACTTTGCCAACAGTTGTTTAAAACCATTGGGAAATAAAATCCCCAAATACCATCAATATGCAACTCTAGACATCTCGAAAATTTTGACCTAACCGAGAGCTGGACGCACCCTCTCCAGATTGTTTCCCTAAACCTCAACCGTTTGGAGGGTTTGCCTCTAAATATCGATGAAAACGGTACTTCCCAACACAACAGGTCAAGTTTCAAACGATTTATTCTTCTCGTTTAAATCGGTATGTGTGAGTTCATTTATTTTAGATTTTTTCTTCTAGTTTAAATTGGTTTTTTTGTATTAATTTGTTTTAGATTTTGTCATTCTATTTTGGTTCAATCTAGTTTGTATTGTGATACCCTTACAAAAATAAGGGATATATAATTTTTTGTTACGGTTCGAACCCTACTTCACAACCATCTCTAGAGGGTGCTAACTCTAATTTCCAACGGGACATCTATCATTGATTCAAGAATTTTTTTTTCTTCCATTCAAAATAGGTAGGTGTGCCTTCATTTATTTTATATTTTTTCATTCCATTTTTCTACAATGTATTATGTATTATGATTCCCTTCTGAACACAATAAATATATCATTTTAGGTTATGGTTTTGTTGTGATTTATCTGTATTGAATAATTTTGGTTGATATTGAAGAGGTCAATATGAAACTGATTTATTTTATCCTTGATTTATTTTAAATTTAAGGTCTATTGACTTGATTTCATTTGTTAGCCATAATTATAGTTACGTTTGTCCAGGTGGGGTGGGGGTAGGGCTGTCCAAGTGGGGTGGGGGGGGGGTGCTATGTTTTCCATGTTGGGTGGGGGTAGCGCTATCCAAGTGGGTCGTGTGGGGGGGGGGGGGTTGGCCAAGTGGGTTGCTTTTAGGGATGTCCAAGTGGGGTGGGTGTGGGGTGGGGGTAGAGCTGTCCATGTGGGGTGGGGGTAGGGTTGTCCAAGTGGGGTGGGGGAGGGGCTATCTTGGTAGGGTGGGGGAGGGGGATGGGTTGTCCAAATGGGGTGGGGGTAGGGCTGTTTGGGGTGGGGGAGGGTGTGTAGGTGGGGTAGGGCTGTGTGGGGTGTGGGTAGGGCTATCCACTCGAAGTTTCTCTCTATAGTTTAAAATGGACTTCATTTTAATTGAAAACAACAACCGACATACGAAAAATCAACCAAACATATTCAGATTCTGTTGAAACTTTAGGACAATGTTACATGAGTCATTTTTGACATGTACGAGTCAACACCGCCTCAATCCAAGGCATGGTGTGGCTGGAACCACTCAATGTGTCTCAGGTTTATTTGAAATAAACAACATTTTAAATTAAAACAAAAACTGAAATATGGAAAACCGACTAAACATATTTGGATTCAGTTGAAACTATAGGACAATGATCCATGGGTCATATATGACGTGTACGTTTCAAACCAGCCTCAATCCGAGGCATGGAGTGGCCCACACCACATGAAGTTTCTCTCTATATTTTAAAATGGGCTTCATTTTAATAGAAATCAACAACTGAAATACGGTAAACCAACCAAATAGGTTCATTCAACATTAAGACTACGATCCATGGGTCATATGTGACATGTACAAGTAATCTTCCCCTCAATCTGAGTCATTGTGTGTCCAGGATCACTCTAAGTGTCTCTCTTTTGTTTAAAATGGAAAATATTTTAAGTACATATGGAAAACCAATCAACCGAATTCTGATTTTGTTGATACCTTAGAACAACGATCCATGGGCCATATATTATGTGCACGAGACAACACTGCCTCAATCTGGGGCACGGTGTGTCCGACACCACTCAAAGTGTCCCTCTTTTGTATAAAATGGACTTCATTTTAAGTGAAAACAACAACTGACATATGGAAAACCTACCAAACACATTAGGATTCTGTTGAACCATTAGTACAAAAATTCATTGGTCATTTGTGACGTGTATGAGTCAAACTATCCTCAATCCGAGGCATGGTGTGGCCGGAACCACTCAAATTGTCTCTCTTTCTTTTAAAATGGACTTCATTTTAAGTGAAAACAATAAATGACATACGCAAAACGGACCAAATGCATTCGGATTTTGTTGAAAAATTAGGAAAACAATCCATGGGTTATATGTGATGTGTAAGAGTCAAACCCGCCTCTATCCAATGCCTGGTGTGACAACCACCAATTGAAGTGTCTCACATTTATTTGAAATGGACAACATTTTAATTGAAAACAAATACTGGCATAAGGAAAACTGACCAAACGCATTCAGATTCTGTTGAAACATTAGGACAACGTTTTATGATTCATTTTGGACGTGTACAAGTCAACCCCACTTCAATCCGAGTCCAGGTGTGGATGGAACCACTCAAAGTGTCTCAGGTTTATTTGAAATAGACAACATTATAAATGAAAACAAAAACTTACATATGGAATACCGACTAACATTCGGATTCAGATGAAACTTTAGGACAACGATCCATGAGTCGTATGTGAAGTTTACGTGTCAACCCATCCTCTATCTGCGGCGCGGAGTGGCCAACACCACTCGAAGTGTCTCTCTATAGTTCCAAATGGACATCATTTTAATTGAAAACAACAACTGACATACGGTAATCTGACCAAACGCATTAGGATTCTGTTGAATCTTTACGAAAAATATCCATGGGTCATATGTGACTTGTTTAAGTCAACCACACCTCAATCCAAGTCGCAGTGTGGCCGGGATCACTCTAAGTGTCTCTCTTTTGTTTAAAATGGACAACATTTTAAGTACATTCAGAAAACCGATCAAACGGATTCTGATTGTGTTGATACTTTAGCACAATGATATCTGGGTCATATATGGCGTGAAATAGTGAACCCCACATCAATCCGAGGTGCATTGTGGCCGGAACCGCTCAAAGTTTCTCTCTTTAGTTTAAAATTGATTTCATTTTAAGTGAAAACAACAATTAACATACAGATAACTGACCAAACGCCTTTGGATTCTGTTGAACCTTTAGTACAACAATACATGGGTCATTTGTGACGTGTACGAGTCAACCTTGCCTCAAGCCAAGGCACAGTGTGTCTGGAACCACCAAAATTATCTCTCTTTCGTTTAAAATGGACTTTATTTTAAGTGAAAACAAAAAATGACATACGGAAAAAACGACCAAATGCATTTAGATTCCGTTGAACCTTTAGAAAATCAATACATAGGTCATATGTGACGTGTACAAGTCATCCCCGCCTCAATCCGAGGATTGGTGTGACCGGAACCACTCAAATTGTCTCACATTTATTTGAAATGGACAACATTTTAATTGAAAACAACCACTGGCATATGGAAAACCAACTAAACGCATTCGAATTCAGTTTAAACTTTAGGAAAACGATCCATGGGTCATATGTGACGTGTACGTGTCAACCCAGCCTCAATCCAAGGTGAGGAGTGGCCGACACCACTCGGAGTGTGTCACTATATTTTAAAATGGACTTCATTTTAATTAAAAACAACAACTGACATACGGTAATCCGAACAAACGCATTCGGATTCTGTTGAAACTTTAGGAAAATGATCCATGGGTCATATGTGATGTGTTCGAGTCAATCGTGCCTCAATCCGAGTCATAGCATGGTCGGGATCACAATAAATGTATCTCTTTTGCTTAAAATAGACAACATTTTAATGACATAAGGAAAACCAACCAAATGAACTCTGAATGTCTTGATGCTTTAGCAAAACAATAAATGGGTAATATATGACGTGCATGAGTCATCCCCACCTCAATCCAAGGCGCGGTGTGGCTGGCACCACTCAAAGTGTCTCACTTTAGTTTAAAATGGACTTCATTTTAAGTGAAAACAACAACTGACATACGAAAAACCGACCAAACGCATTCGGATTCTGTTGAACCTTTAGTGAAATGATACATTTGTCATCTGTGACGTGTATGAGTCATCCTTGCCTCGATCCAAGGCATGGTGTGGCCGTAACCACTCAAATTCTCTCTCTTTCGATTAAAATAGACTTCATTTTTTTTAAAACAAAAAATAACATACTGAAAAACGAACAATGCATTCATATTTTTTTGAATCTTTTGGAAAATGATCCATGGGTCATATGTGATGTGTACAAGTCAACCCCGCCTCAATCTGAGCCCTGGTGTGGCCGGCACCAATCGAAGTGTCTCTCTATAGTTTAAAATGGACTTCATTTTAATTGAAAACAACAACTGACATAAGAAAAACCAAAAAAATGTATTCAGATTCTGTTGAAAATCTAGGACGACCTTCCATGAGTAATTTGTGAAATTTAAGAGTCAATCCCGCCTTAATCCGAGGCCAGGTGTGATAGACAACACTTAAAGTGTCTCAGGTTTATTTGAAATAGACAATATTTTAAATGAAACCAACAACTGACATACAGAAAACTGACTAAACGCTTTTAGATTTAGTTGAAACTTTAGGACAAAGATCCATGGGTCTTATGTGATGTGTATGTGTCATCCCATCCTCAATCTGAGGCGCAGAGTCGCCGACACCACTCGGAGTGTCTCTCTATAGTTTAAAATGGACTTCATTTTAATTGGAAACTACAACTGACATACAGTAATCCAACCAAACGCATTCAGATTCTGTTGAAAATTTAGTACAAAGATCCATGTGTCATATGTGACAAGTTCGAGTCAACCGCGCCTCAATACGAGTGGATGTATGGTCGGGATCACTCTAAATATCTCAATTTAGTTTAAAATGGACAACATTTAAATGACATCGGGAAAACCGACCAAACGCATTCTGAATGTGTTGATGCTTTAGTAAAACAATACATGGGTCATATATGATGTGCAGAAGTCAACCCCACATCAATCCGAGGTGTGGTGTGGCCGACACAACTCAAAGCGTCTCTGTTTACTTTAAAATGGACTTCATTTTAAGTGAAAACAACAAATGACATATGGAAAACTGACCAAATGCATTCGTATTATGTTGATCCTTTAGTGAAACGATCCAAGGGTCATTTGTGACGTGTATGAGTCAACCTCGTCTCAATACGAGGCATTGTGTGGTTGTAACCACTAAAATTGTCTCCCTTTCGTTTAAAATAGACTTCATTTTAATTGAAAACAAAAAATGACATACGTAAAACCAACCAAATGCATTCGGATCCGGTTGAAACTCTAGGAAAATGATCCATGGGTCATATGTGACGTGTACGAGTCAACCCTGCCTCAATCCGAGGCCTGGTGTGGCCGACACAAATCGAAGTGTCTCTCTATAGTTTAAAATGGACTTCATTTTAATTGAAAACAACAACGGACATACGGAAAACCAACCAAACGCATTCAGATTCTGTTGAAAATTTAGGACAACATTCCATGAGTAATTTGTGACATGTACGATTCAACCCTGCCTTAATCCGAGGCCAGGTGTGGCAGACACCACACAATGTGTCTCAGGTTTATTTTAAATAGACAACATTTTAAATGAAAACAACAACAGACATATGGAAAACCAAATAAACGCATTCGGATTCAGTTTAAACATTAGGAAAACGATACATGGGCCATATGTGACGTGTACATGTCAACCCGACCTCAATCTGAGACGTAGAGTGGCCGACACCAGTCGAAGTGACTCTGTATAGTTTAAAATGGACTTCATTTTAATTGAAAACAACAACTGACATACGGTAATCTGAGAAAACGCATTCGGATTCTGTTGATACATTAGTACAACGATCCATTGGTCATATGTGACGTGTTCGAGTCAACCGCTCCACAATCCGAGTCTCAGTGTGGCCAGGATCACTCTAAATGTCTCTCTTCTATTTAAAATGGACAAAATTTTAATGACATATGGAAAACCGACCAAACTCATTCTGAATATGTTGATGCTTTAGGAAAACGATATATGGGTCATATAGGACATGCACGAGTCAACCCTTATTCAATCTGAGGCGTGGTGTGGCCAGCACCACTCAAAGTGTCTTTCTTTACTATAAAATGGACTTCATTTTAAGTGAAAACAACAACTGACATAAGGAAAACTGACCAAACGCATTCAGATTCTGTTGAACCTTTATTACAATGATCCATGGGTCTTTTGGGAAGTGTACGAGTCACACTTGCCTCAATCAAAGGCATGGTGTGGTCTTAACCACTCAAATTGTCTCTCTTTCGTTTAAAATAGACTTCATTTAAAGTGAAAATAATATATGACATATAGAAAACTGACCAAATGCATTCAGATTCCATTGAAACTTTAGGAAAACGATCCATGGCTCATATGTGACGCATACGAGTCAACCCCATCTCAATCCGAGACACGTAGTTGTGGGTATCACTCAAAGTGTATGTATAATGTTTAAAATGGACATAATTTTTAGTAAAAACCACTTGTATGTATTCTTAATTTTGTATAAAAAATATATTTACTTACTCAATTTTATATGTATTTTATTGATAATTGATAATTAAATTATGTATGTATTCAATTATGAATTGAATTCTGGATTCGACATATAATTTTCATCTAGTTTTTAAATTGAATTATAAATCAATTATATATGTTTATAATTATGTTATAAATTATGATATAATTCTGGATGTGTATATTTCAACGGTGCAATGTCTAATGTGTATGAATTATATGTTAAATAATTGTAAATGAGAGGGAATGGAGAATTACAGCACAACTGACAGGAATGGGATTGCACACCTGTAAAAATTGCACGAAAATTGCAAGCTGCTAGGCAATTTGAACAGCATAGCCTATGCCAATGGTTTCAAACCATTGCCATAAATTTTTTATGATGTTTTTACTAACGGTTCAATGAGAATAATTGGTAAAACCCCTTTCCCAATGGTTTTGTAAACCATGGGAAAAGGTTCCTCAAAGTGGTTTTTTCCAATAGTTTGGTTGAACCGTTGGAAAAACTTATACCAACTGTTTCCCAACGGTTCTACATAAACAGTTGGGAAAACATTTTCCCAACGGCTTACTTCCCAACAGTTGGCAGAACCATTGGTATACGATATACCAACAGTTCTGCAGCCTATCCCAACGATTCTGAACCGTTGGGAAATATGCTACTTCTAGTAGTGGTGTGTGGGTGGGTGGGGGGGGGGGGGTTCCCCCGTTACATGTATAATCATCCATTGAAGTGATTATATACGTGTGGGGATATATTTTCCAATGTACATATATAATAAAATGCATGCAGAGGTGAGTTGCGACTGGTATATTCATATATCCTAAATTTGATGATCCCCTTCTTCATTTTCATGTCTCTGAAGAAATGTTATTAGGGTCAAGGTGTCATAGAATGTATGTGAAGGTTCATAATTCCAATGGGTGAGAAATATATTTTAGTTAGAAATCTATAATTGCTGATGCAGATTACTGGGATCTACATTAAGGTAGGGTCCCTTTCCTCACCCTATTTATTTTAGAATGCATTAATTAGTCAATTGCTTGTTTTATAGCTCCGTTACATAATGCACACCAATCGAGGTTATTTATTACAAAATTTATTTCATTGTTAACCCCAATGAAATGCTTAAATTTGAAAATCCTCTGATTGATAAGTAAAATCAATATTTTATATTAAAGCCCCTCCAATGGTACTACACTAACTTCAAAAATATATAGAATATAGACATTTCAGTTTTCATTCTTATTGAATTTTTTCTTCCTATGCATTGATGTTATGGATGATAAATGAAATTTTTAGGACCTCATCCAATTATAATAACTAATTGAATTTCCTTTCTAAATGAATAAGGAATTGTCCCTTGTGTATTTTATTTAACACAATACACCTTATATGTGTTTGGATTTAGTAGGATTAGAGATACCCAAGTAGGCATTTTGAATGTTACAATGACTTATTAATTAATATTAATTGGTTAAAATATAAGGGTTTATATGGGATGAGAAAAATTAGATAGTGACATCCATTAAATGAAATTACATTGTCACTTCTACCCTTAAACCATTTTTAGATAAATGCAAAAATTATGTGAGATGAGCGTGAGAAGGATGAATCACACTAAATGGCATGTCTTTAGTGAATGTCCTGGAAATGACATTTTTCATTATGAAATTCTAACTTATTTTCTAGTATGTAATATTTTGATCTGAAATAAATGGAGAAAATGTTATTGTGTTATTTTCTAAAAATCAATGGACGGGTTGGTGGAACCACTATGGGATTTGTTTGATATTATAATTAATTTATAATGATAAATCTCCTATTTATGATGGGATTTAATTTAATGATTGAATGTATAAAAAGGGTTTTTGATAAAACATTCTTTCATTTATTTAAAATGATTACTTGATATTTATTTAAATCCATTAATGTGAACAAAATAAAAAAATGTGATTAAAAAAACATGCTTGGAAATGGAACTCTAGTGGTGACGTATGGTCAAAACCCTCAGGTAAGGGTAGTTTAATGTTAACTTAATATTCCATGGAATTGAAATGGTATCACTCTCTATATGCCATTTCCATTTCTTTAATGACATAAATTTTAGGCCCTTGAGCCATTGACTTCAATTTGGCGAGACCAAATTCTTGGGTCGATGTTTCTTCATTATAAGGTTATATCTCAATGTAGGTAGAGTCATTAAAAAATGAATTACATGCTTGTGATGTGAGTATTTTTATGTTTGGTGTTGTTTGGTTGTTGTTTTCCACAGCAGGACATGCAGTTTTAAAATGAACCCCTCATTTAGATTGGTGGTCATGTTTTTGATGACCTTGTTATGGGAAAGAGAATTAAATAAGGGATTGGTTTCATAAGGATAGATGTTCATTGGGAATGTTTTATTTCTTCACAGGTCATTTGACCCTTACTTTTCCTCAGTAGTGTGTGTGGGTGGGGGGGGGGGGGTTCCCCCGTTACATGTATAGTCATCCATTGAAGTGATTATATACGTGTGGGGATATATTTTCCAATGTACATATATAATAAAATGTATGCAGAGGTGAGTTGCGACTGGTATATTCATATATCCTAAATTTGATGATCCCCTTCTTCATTTTCATGTCTCTGAAGAAATGTTATTAGGGTCAAGGTGTCATAGAATGTATGTGAAGGTTCATAATTCCAATGGGTGAGAAATATATTTTAGTTAGAAATCTATAATTGCTGATGCAGATTACTGGGATCTACATTAAGGTAGGGTCCCTTTCCTCACCCTATTTATTTTAGAATGCATTAATTAGTCAATTGCTTGTTTTATAGCTCCGTTACATAATGCACACCAATCGAGGTTATTTATTACAAAATTTATTTCATTGTTAACCCCAATGAAATGCTTAAATTTGAAAATTCTCTGATTGATAAGTAAAATCAATATTTTATATTAAAGCCCCTCCAATGGTACTACACTAACTTCAAAAATATATAGAATATAGACATTTCAGTTTTCATTCTTATTGAATTTTTTCTTCCTATGCATTGATGTTATGGATGATAAATGAAATTTTTAGGACCTCATCCAATTATAATAACTAATTGAATTTCCTTTCTAAATGAATAAGGAATTGTCCCTTGTGTATTTTATTTAACACAATACACCTTATATGTGTTTGGATTTAGTAGGATTAGAGATACCCAAGTAGGCATTTTGAATGTTACAATGACTTATTAATTAATATTAATTGGTTAAAATATAAGGGTTTATATGGGATGAGAAAAATTAGATAGTGACATCCATTAATTGAAATTACATTGTCACTTCTACCCTTAAACCATTTTTAGATAAATGCAAAAATTATGTGAGATGAGCGTGAGAAGGATGAATCACACTAAATGGCATGTCTTTAGTGAATGTCCTGGAAATGACATTTTTCATTATGAAATTCTAACTTATTTTCTAGTATGTAATATTTCGATCTGAAATAAATGGAGAAAATGTTATTGTGTTATTTTCTAAAAATCAATGGACGGGTTGGTGGAACCACTATGGGATTTGTTTGATATTATAATTAATTTATAATGATAAATCTCCTATTTATGATGGGATTTAATTTAATGATTGAATGTATAAAAAGGGTTTTTGATAAAACATTCTTTCATTTATTTAAAATGATTACTTGATATTTATTTAAATCCATTAATGTGAACAAAATAAAAAAATGTGATTAAAAAAACATGCTTGGAAATGGAACTCTAGTGGTGACGTATGGTCAAAACCCTCAGGTAAGGGTAGTTTAATGTTAACTTAATATTCCATGGAATTGAAATGGTATCACTCTCTATATGCCATTTCCATTTCTTTAATGACATAAATTTTAGGCCCTTGAGCCATTGACTTCAATTTGGCGAGACCAAATTCTTGGGTCGATGTTTCTTCATTATAAGGTTATATCTCAATGTAGGTAGAGTCATTAAAAAATGAATTACATGCTTGTGATGTGAGTATTTTTATGTTTGGTGTTGTTTGGTTGTTGTTTTCCACAGCAGGACATGCAGTTTTAAAATGAACCCCTCATTTAGATTGGTGGTCATGTTTTTGATGACCTTGTTATGGGAAAGAGAATTAAATAAGGGATTGGTTTCATAAGGATAGATGTTCATTGGGAATGTTTTATTTCTTCACAGGTCATTTGACCCTTACTTTTCCTCAGTAGTGTGTGATGGTCATATCAGCAAATACAACATTGAGCTAGATATCTGGAAATGTTGGGTGTAGTATTAGGTCATCTCCAAGAAGAGTAAATTGAGAATTAAATAATAATTTTCTTCCTAATAAATATGGTGACTACTGGAGGAATCTACTTTTTTAACATGTCAGTTTGGTTGTTTGGATCATCGTAGGTTTTGGTGAATTGATCATGCCTCGGAGAAGCGTCTCGCGTTCGATTGCTATGTTTTGTTGTAGTGTTCTTATGAGTAGCTATTTGATCATATATTCCTTCCACAAAAGGAAAACCCTATGGTGGAGAGTGTCATGATGGTTCCTGTAATTACATTTCCTTCTATGTATATTGATTCCAACCAAATATAACCTTCATAGTATGGAAAGGTTATGTATGAGTGCCCTAGGGGTTTGAAGGTGTTGTCTTGTATCGATGTTTGCTAAAGAACATGAATTTGATCATTTTTCTCTATATGAAACATTTGAATACACTGATGTCTTGGGAGGATCATATTTAGTATTGTTTGAATGATCGCAATTTTACTAAGGTAGAGAATGAATTGTGTTTCAGGATATGATGATACATCGGCAGGTGAATCCAAATTTCCATTTGATGTCGACTAGTGGTGGTATGAATTTTCCAGCATCCAGTATTTTGGTGTTTTTGAATGGAAACCATTAAAATCATCTTATTGTACTCTGTTAATTGATGATCATGTACCCAATAATTTCATCATTCTATTTTCACGAAGAGAGTGTCGGTACTTTGTGGTATTGAACACTTTATATCCATTGGTCTTATTGGGTGGTTCTCCTTCGTTTTTCATGCTAGATGGGTGTTTTCATTCATGTCTTGATCAGGAAACAACACTTGAGATTAGGGATATACATTAGTGTGTGGGTGTGTTATAAATTTGAGATTCCATTGGAAAAAGAAACATAGTTCTACTTATAAAATGTCGATCGTCTAAGCCAGACATCCTCTTAGTTAGTCAGCCACAGTGGCTTAAATCTTTCCTCCTTGAATAATCGTTACAGATAGTGATGAACTATTTTAGGGAACATATTCAAGTGAATATGTGTACAATGGGTATAAGCTATGTCATTTTAGGTAATGATAGCATGAAATGGGCATATAGGTCAACAGGGAATTGGTAGTTCGATCTTTTTAAAAATCACACATTTTTCATCGTCAAACACTTAAGGGCATTCTTGTAAGGAAAATTCTTGCAGATATTGCATCTTCTTTTGGTTTTATCCATTTAATGTTAAATAATTATGTTTGATGATAATTTTTCTATTTTCCTGAATATATAATTACCTAATCATTTCTCTTCTAGTATGGGATTGTGTTAGTGTTGTCTCATAGTTTCAGTTCGAAACCGAGAATTGGATTGAGTTTTAAATGGATAATGTTCTACATTTATTAATGGGTAGTAATGGGTTCTGTGTGTGTTTGGGAGTTCCATTATACCATTTAAAAACACATCATGAAACATGTATTTGGGGTGACGTGTTATGTTGTTCCCTAAGGCTTGTTAGGGATTAGAAGTTCAAAGGTGTGAAGGCTGTAATGATCTGTGTGTTGGACCAGACTAAAAAGTGAATGTTTTAGAACTTTTCCTAATACTAAACAAGTAATTTATAAAGAAAAACATAAGAACACAATTCAATGAGTTGGAATCCTTCAGTGTAATGTTTTTAGCCGTGTGTAAAAGCCCTTTATGTTTATCTGGTGGTTCGTTTAGTTTCGAGAGCACTGGGCTCAGGAAACAATGTTTTTGGGAAACTGTAGTGGGTGCAGTATTTGAAAGAAATATTATGGACCACAGTTTGAAACTGTGTAGACATATTTAAGGTGGAATAGGAGTTTCTCTTGGGTTGTTCATGGTTTCCAAAACTGTGTGCCTATCCCATAAGAGAGGAGGCTCTTCAATAGGTTGTCCCGCATGTTTTGTTCACGGTTTGCAAAAATGTATGGGATAGACCATGTTGTTGGGTTATTTTATGAAATTAATTATGTTAAAATATAAATAAATAATATTAAAATAACAATATCCCTCACCCATATCTAATTACAGATTCTGTGATGCCCCCATGGGGGTGGGTTCACCTTTGACAAACACCCATCCTCTATATGGCCTCCACACCATATAAATTAATTTAGATTTCTTCACGTCCGGTATCTGAATCATTGAGGAAAGACCTCTCCACCCTTATCCTCCCTTTTAATATCTTCGGTTTGGCCTAGATGTCACCCCAAATGGTTCGGCTAAACACTAGGTTTTTTAGTAATCTTATTTATCTGTCATCTATTGTCCTAGGGTTTTGTGAATGGTCTCTCAGGACTCCCTTATGCGTGTTCTGGCAACTGCCACTAATGGTGAGGAGGTTATGGTGATTTTGGTCCACCAAATTTGTTTTGGAGTCAGTTTTCTCTTTTGAATCTTAATCATATTTGGGTATTTGTGGATTATGAGTCCATATTATTTTGGTTGTAATGTTTTAGTTCATACGACATTAATTTCGAGACACTAGTGATTTTTTTAGTATTTTACATTGTCCTTGAGGTGGGTTCGAGTCATCGTTGTCTATGGAAACTCACCTACGTGTGCATATGAATATAATTATATGTGTGTGTTTGTGTGGGTTACCTTGTTACATGTACAGTCATCCATGGAAGTGATTATATACATATGCAGCTAGGTTTTCCCATGTATATATATAACAAAATTCCTGCATAGGTGAGTGGCGACTGGTATGTGCTTATAATCATATATTTATGGATACAATTATACATTTTCATATCCATCCAGACATGTTCATTGGTGGTGGGAGTCCTTTAATGTATGTGAAGGGTTCATATTTCCAATGGGGGATAAAAAGATTTTAGTTAGAAATTTCCATGATCTGATGCAGATGACAGGGTTCTACATCGAGGTAGGATCCATTTCCTCTCCCTGATTATTTAAGAGTTCCTTAATCATTTAGTTGTTAGGTTTATAACATTGTTACTTAATTCCTACCATGCATGGTTGAATATTATAAAGGATTTTTCATTGAAAAACATAATGAAATGCATATATTTGATTATTCATAGGATGATATGGAAAATCAATATTTTATATTATAACAACTCCAATGGAAGTGCACTACATTCAATGTAAAAATATTGAATGTTGATATTTTAGTTTTCTTTCATGTTACATTTTTTTCCAATGATTTGAAGTTATAGATGATAAATGATATTTTTAGGACCCCTTCGTATTATAATAACTAAATGAATTTCCATTCTAAAGGAAGTTGTAATTTCCCCTTGTGAAATATATTTAACACAAGACACCCTACTAGAGTTTGGATTTAGTAGGCTAGGAATTACCCTAGTGGGAATTTGGAATATTACCATGACATATTGAATTTTATGAATTGGATAAGATATAGGGGTTCGAATGCGGTGAAATAAATGAGAGAAGGAAATACATTAATTGAAATGAATTTGACACTTGAACCCATAAACCAATATTTCATTATTATGAAAATTAGGTGAGATGACCTTGAGTAGGAAGAATCAGACCAATCCGATGCACTATATGTTGTTAATGATAATCGCGTATATAGTCTGGGGAGAATGGGAATGTGAGAGCTGTTAGGTAGGATGACTGCGTGATTTTTCAAGATGATTTCCATGAGATCATGAGAGATAGTGGAGTTGAGCCAGGGGATAGACCTTTTCTTCAACCCTATGTGATAAATGGTGGTGGCATATCCTGATCCACCCCAGCTTTTGTATATTATCGGAATGTATAGAGACTATGGTATCTTGGAATGGGGCTATTAGTAGACAATGGGAGCTGCTGAGGAATTTGGATGGTATAGGTATGTCCCAATCAACCCAAATATGAATGTAATGAATTCAGGCTGAGAGAAAAAGTGCTCTTGGTATTGGGATAGGGATAGACCATTAGGTGTACCCTTCAATTATATGGAGTTTGTACATATCGGTACACCCCCAATTAATATCTATATATATATATATATCTTTGTGTGTGTGTACTAATAATATATATATATATACACAATGTTGACATGATGACAATATTAACCCAGCAACACTCTAAAGATGGTATATCCTTTAGGTGACCCTTAGGATCCTTGAGTGGTGTTATTTATTTATTCAATTCTTAAATTATATCTCTAAAGTTACACATTATTTAATTTATATTAAAATATCTGGATTGGTCTAGAAACTGGTGGGGTCAGCCTACAGAGATTTGTATCTCACACCCTACTTCAGACTCCATTGCATAGGGGTGAATGAGTATATCTTATTGTTTGTAGGGCCCAGGTTTTCTCTTTGGTCCAATGTACAAGGATGATCGGAGAAAAAGACTGATATAATGCTTGGGATTCTCATAGAGATCACATATTTTGATGTTTTGGTATGTTCATTATTTTATACTATAATATAAACCATATTGTTTGTTTTATACATTTAGTTATGTAACATAACATTGACATCCATTCATCCATTGTACAAACCGGCATTTTCCACTATTATATAATTGATATTTTCTTTCTTCTTCTTATATTTCCAATATTTATATTATTTTTCTATTGTTTTTGTTGGTTTCTCATGGATAATACCACATTACAACACTGATGTGGGGGTATTGTATCCCCATTATCACCCCTTGAGACTGTCACTGGTAGTCAGTAGCCTCTAGTGCATGGGGAGTTGTGCATGAGGCCATGTTGTCCACTATTCTGCCTACTAGTTCACGGGAAATCCATGACGAGATGTTATAGTAAAACAATTCCGGATATTAAATGTTAATTTGGATTTATATACACCTTATTAAACAAGATAGATGTATAACATAATAATATGTCTAAAAGAAAGCCAATTGATACCAAAATCACGTACCGATTAGTTATATCATGAACTATAAACCCCATTAAAGAGGGATACATAGATGTATATGTAAATAAAAAACAATTATGAGAAAAATCATAAAAAACATTCATGGTCCTTATATACATACATTTATGGTACTTGTGGTGAATATTGAATTCGCATCATGGAAAAATAGTGTGATATGAAAAGCACATAACATAATTCTAGATATACATACACGCATTCTAACCGCATGTTTTTTGAATATATTTTTATTATATTTATATTAATTAATCATAATTTTATATAAGATGCCATATGTTATTTACATAACACATTGACTTCCCATTTATTAATAATTACTTGTTAAAATAATTATTTATGTAATAAACATTTTTTCCATATAATTATTTATTTTTTATATTAGGTTATCATACTATGATCATGATTAAATCCTATCAATAGTTTTAAAGACGATAATAATATAAATTATACATATATTTTATATATTTATAGGGATCTACAATATATAGTGATCAGAAAATAAATACAATGTTCGTTGAGACGGTAGGTCGTATGTACAAATGAATGTTGTTTTCATATACTCAAAAGGATGAAATAATGATATTAATAATATATATTATCCTTATAAAAATATATCTATTTCATTTATATTATTTATTTTCACCTGAATCAAGATTATTACATACTGTGTAATTTATGAATAAACCACATTGCTTCTTGAAAATGGTGTACAATTGTTATTACCATGTCACAATGCTCCTAAATGGAGTATTATAAATAATTAGACATTAAATTCTTAAAATATGGTAATTTTAATGTTTTTAGAAAATTATTTATGTCATTTTAACACTTATCTTTTTAGTATAACCCCTGATAGACCCATTTTTACCATAATCAAGGGAATTATTTTTTACAGATTTCACTATTCCTTCTGGTCAAAATATATGATCAACTAAAATTATAGTATAAATATTTCTAATTAAAAAATTCATATTAATTATCATAAATTTAAATAAAAAAATTTAAAATTTAAAAATTTAAATTAATCTTCCATTCGGGATGAGAATGTGGACTTTCAAGGAGAAAATGTTCCAATGTTTATAATGTTTTTATATCCAATTTCAATATATGATAGATTCAAATGACCTAATTTTGATTAATAAATATATAAATATATAATTAAGCTTTATATAATTCAAAAATAAATTAAAATATAATTTCATAATATAAATAATTTTAATGAAATTTTAGTTTTTAATTAAAATTCGCTATTTTTCACGATTCCTCAAAATAATATTCTTTTCTTAAAATTTTAAAACATCGACCTAAAATAACTTTGACCATGTCACGAACCAACCGGGGTCGACCCGGAACCGGTCACTCGAGCCAGGCCATGACATGGCCCGAGGGGCGTTCCCGATCACCACGGGGTGGCAACTAGTGCCAGACATCAAAATATAACAGGTGGGAACTATTTGGTCCAAAAGAAAATAACTAAGCAGCGGAAAATAAATATAACAAAAGTGAATAAACAAAGAACTACCAACAATACTACTAACCTAAAAATGACCAAAACTCCACATGACCCCGTGGGTCACTCTCCAATACCACAACCAACGTCGCTCAAGGTGAAGAACTGAAGCTAGAAACGGAAACATGACTAAAAACAAGAAAACACTATAGGCATGAGTATTGAAACTCAATAGGCTAGCCTAATATCTATTTCTAATACACTACCCTTAAAATAAATGAAACACCATTTCATTAATGAACTACAATTTATAAAAATACTATTTTCTACATGTTACTCAAAAACAAAGTACGAGTCATTGCCCCTATACATATCTCAAAAACCCAAGTCATTATTTTAGTGAGACATTAGAATTTTTTAAAGGGGAAGTTATGTTTACATTTTCAATTTTCCCAAAAAGTATAAAACACCTTTCTTTGAAAACAGTTTTCATAAACCACATTAAAACCACACATCACATTCTAGTAAAAGCACTACACATGAAAACTCTACAGTAGTTACATAGTAAGGACAATGAAAAAAATATATATAAAAGTTCCACATTCATCATAGCAGGTAACTGAAAAGTCACAGACATGGGTGAACCTAGGAGATCAAGAATAAACCATAAGACAACAATACATGAGAAATCATCCTTGTTGAAATGAAATGATGAAATCAAAACACACAATACGCTCGACCATCCTCTCTCAGGCTGGTCGAGGTAAAATCCCATAGTAATGAACCCAATATATCCACCTAATATGGGCCACTGGTCAGTACCATAACCTTCCAGTGCATCAATCATTCTTAGAATATTCTCTCAATATTCCAGATTCCCATGTCTCAAATATTTGGAAAGGGGGTGAGCCAACCGATTCCAACCAAGCATCCAATCAGATATATATATCTATCAAAACATACATCACCCCATGTCACTCCATGGGACAACCTCTTGCCTTTAAACTACTTAAGTACTCTGGATCCTCATAGCATGGCCTTTCAAACAGACAATTGCAACCAAGGAAGGAGAGTTATCCTAGGAAGGGTTTTTATCAAAAAAAATCATCGTTTTCTATAAATTTCCAAACAGGCATTAAATACATTTCACAATCACCACATTAAAAAGAAAAAAAACGCTTGTTCATGCTTTAGAAGAAATAATTTTTATTTAAAACCAGAACTATAATTGAAATTCCGTGAATTATGTTTAATGGCCAAACTAGCATTCATTCACTACTAGGTGTCCGCTCATCCTGAAAATATTTCATGTGTCCTGTATAAAATAAATAGATCACTTTTACACCAACTAATCATTTAAAAATTATTTGACTTATATTATCCCACATTTATTAAAATTAATAAAATATTTAATCTGAACAAATATTGTGCCAAATAACAGAAAATAATGTAACTTAAATTTTAAAAAGCAGTGCAATGGGAACCTACTTTGACTCGCAGCTCGAACGCGACAATGAGAAAACGCGGCACGCCTCACACTGGCGCACAAGCACGCACAAACCTATGATTAAAGAAATGTGTGGATACCCCGCCAATGTGCTGCAACCACAAAGATAAATAAAATAAATGAACATGGACTTAAAACAATCCATACGATCAAACAATGAAAAATAACTAGCTCGACAAGTTTTGAAAATATCACACAATAAAATGTATCAAAAAACAACCAAACACTATATTAGAATCCAATACCAACATATAACCACACCAACCACATTTCAAACATCATACACACCACATGATTTAAGCAATAAACCATTTCAATAATTTATAAAATATCTGCAATTGGGGAAACCAAGGTTCACATCAATACATACTTAGTTTCACATAGGAAAACAATTTAAAATAAAACACACAACATCATCACACCAAGACATGACTCTCACTTAAAAACCAACCCATAAAACATTTAATAAAATAACGCACCTATTTGAACAAAAAAAACATCGTCGCTTTCCATTGGAAAATTATGTTCGCAAAACATAAACACGGTCACCACCTTAAAAATATAATTCACACCCAATAAACAATTGATTAAACATTTCTATAAAATAAGCAAAGAAAAACCAAAATAAAAATCACACCATTTCTAAAAGAAAATACAATTTCATCACACATGAACGACAAAACATTTGTAAAGAACATTTCACACCTTCCAAACACTCTTAAAACCCATTTTCAAAAAATTGACACACCGCTTTAAAAACATTAAACCGAAATTATACCTTTGAAATCAAGCACAACTCAAAATATTCCCAATACAAAGTCTGCACCACATTTTACATATTGCGAACAGGGAGAAAAATCTGCCGAAACATTTAAACACACACTTAGTGGGAACATTTTAACCAAAAAACACAATTTTCACCAAATAAGGCACAAACTAAAATCCTTGCATACCAAAGAAATTATCCAAGTTTTGCACAAAAATACATAGATTTTATATAATGTACGAATTGCAAGCAAAAGATGCAACTAAAATTTTAAAAGTAGGAGCAAGAGAGACCTACTTCAAAACGATGGTGTAACGTAAAACACAAGTGCGAAAAAATTCCACGTGAAACATAAAACCTTTAACCAATGAAATTAAATCCTAAACCGAAACACCGAATAAGATCAATAAAACAAAAACATTGAAAAAGAGGATATAGGTTATTCCAGAGGGGGAAAAATTGCGCCAGCAAGATGCGCGTGATAGGGGCGACTCCAGCAGGTTGTGGGTTGGTTGGGAGAGTGGGGAGGATGCACCGGAGGCCGGCTCGAAAAAAAGCACCTAAGGCTGGCTGGAAGATGGCTACAGCAGGTGCGGTTAGCCAGAGGTCAGGAGGCCGGGATGAGAGGATGCCTGAGGTGGCGGGATGGTGCGGTGGGGTCGCTGTAGTGGGAGGGGAGTGGTAGTAGCCGGGGGTCGCATGGAGGTCGGGGGTTGCGCGGAGTTCGGAAGTCGCACAGAGGCCGGGAGGAGGCCGGTGCAGTAGCAGGGGACGCTGGAGGTCCTGCGGGATGGTGGGGAGTGGCGAAGGCTAGGGCTCGCCAGTGGCTGGAGTTGGAGGGGCTGCGAGGGGCACCGGGTCAGGCGTGATGTGCCATGCAGAAGAGGAAAACGGGGGGGGGGTGTCGCGTCCCTCCCCTAGGATTTCAACCCTTTTTAAAAATTATTTCTTATAATAATAATAATAATAATAATAATAATAACTAATAATAATAATAATCATCATCATCATAATATAAATAATAATTATAACAATATAAATATGAATAATATAAAACCAAAACAATAATAAAAAAAATAAATAATAATATTATTATTATTATTATTAACAAACATATTTTATTTTTAAAAACATAATTCATTTAATTATCAAATTCTGAAAACTGGGTAACCACGAGCTCAACGCATGTCTTGAAAAAAAAACATGAATGCAAAGTGTGCACCTCAACGATGTTCACTTGTGCACCCACATAAGCTCCTGGGGAGACCGCGCTATTACCGCTAATCATGCAGTGCCCGATCATGGATCTGAAACCAATTAAATATAGTAAATGAAGAATATTTTAATCCGGGACCCAACCTGGACCATGGCGTGAAACGCCGAGGCTAAGAATTAATAAAATAAATTAAAAATAGAATTAAAAAGTCCAGGTGTGACAATTCTCCCCACCACAGATAGTTTCTCCCCCCAGAAAGTCGCACAGTCGAACAATGGACCAAACAAGAATCCATTCCTAAATTAAATAGAAGAAACCATAACATAAGAGAATAGAAGAACACGAGAGGTTTCTCCCCACCACAAGAACACAACTAGTGTGGAAATTTTAACACTCAAACATACCACCTCAGGAAAGGGGGGTGACGCCGGAACACCCATATGATCCAGACTAACCTCTATAGCATGAGTGAAACAACACCTCCACCAAAACTTGGAACTCTCGACTCATACAGACGAAAGTCCAAACACTAGAGAAAAACAATTAATCAGAACATAACCCAGGAAGTAAACTAGAGAATTACCACAAACGTCGATCCTTATATATGCACTTACACCTTCAAACGAACATAGTCAAATTTTCATTAACCCATACAAGTTCCAAAAAAAATTAATGAAAAACGTACAATTCAAAGAATCATAATTCAGACAAACCAGGATGTTTGGAATACAACGAACACATCCATCCCAACTTCACAATGAAACAATGGTCCTATAACGATGCCTAAAACTTTAATAGTGGAAGAACAAGAATTGATGGACTTTAAATGTTTCATTGGCAACATGGAACACCAAAATCCGAACAGTGGCTTCACACCCCCGACAACTACTGACTAAGTGCATGCTTCACCCCAAGACCTATGGTTGGGGATATGATGGTTGAGGCATCTCCTTCCTCACAGTCAGGAAATGGAATCTTTTTTTACAATGTCTTTCCCAGGAGACGCTTCCTGTAAAGCTTTTCTAGATGATCCATACACCTACAATGATGGCACATCTTCGGAGGGGCGTGACCTGGATGCTCGTATGCCCTAAACATCCATAATGACGGTACACCATTAGATGGTCATACGAACTGGAAGTTAGAGCCACTATAAGGAACTCTTTAGAAAAAAATTTACCTGACACACTCTGCTCGTCAGATGAGGGACCTTCACAAGCAACTGGATACAGTGGATTGCCAACCGTTTGCGCTCCGGAGACCAACTCAGCCAAGAACACCTCATGAACCAACATTAAAAAGTGATTCTCCCAAAAATGGAGGACTCAATCCTTGATCTCTAGATGAAGACCCTTGATGAAGGGAGAAGTATTCATCCAGTCCTGCGACACTACCCCCGGAAAAAGATACACAAGATTCTTGAAATGTTCAACATACGCTATCACCTTCTGGTGGAAATGTTGAACACGCATGAGCTCTTAAATTTTATTTGTCTTCACCACCACAAGTATAAACCATTGAATGATGATTACTTTAAAGACATACCACATAATATCAACATGTATTAATGGAGGGGTGAACAACTCTTACTCATCCAGTGCTGGACCTTCGAACAGACCCAAAACAGCATGCACTCTAATAACTTCAGGAGTTCCCAATATCCTAAATATGTTCTCGACCTCTTCAAGCCACTCCACTTTCTCTAACACAGTCCAACCACCATTAAGGACAGACAATGTCTGAGAAAGACCAAAAACTGGGTATGACTCATCAAAACTCTGGGGACCTTTCTGGGTGGCATTTCTGAACAACATATATAACCCCTGGCCGAAACCAATATCAATCGAAGTAACATCAATAAAGCACCCTCATCCAAAAACAACCATCTCAAAAAAAAAACCAAACAACCACAAACACAACCCTAAATTCTCTGTCCGAAATTCCCGTTCAATTTTAGATTCCAAAACCACCCCTTTTTTATTTTAAAATCGCTTTCTTTCAAGACCACTTTCCAAATACCAAATCCACTTTCCCAGCCAGAATCACTTTCCAAAAACATTTTCATTTTAAAAACCAATTTAGAAAACATGTTCAAGACTTTAATTTCAAACTCACCCAGGTAATCCCATGAACTTTTGCACATGTATTCATCCACATTCATTCATACGCACCAACATGCACTTTCCATGCTTCCTCTCACATGTGAGAACATTCGTAAGGAGTACATGAGGTTTCACCCCAAATCATTATCGACCAATTTCCAAGAAAACCCTGGTTTTCCAAACCAATGGTTTTCAGTTTTAAAACCCATTTCATAAATTTAAAGACATTTAAAAGAAATCAGTTCCATATTCAAAAACCCTTTTTCATTTCCAAAAATGCAGTTACACCAACCATAACAAAAACGACACTCAGCTTGCATCAAATCACCTGAGTGAGGGACTAGTGGTCAAACCTAACCTGGTGACATGGTAGTGGGTCGTTCCCTATGTAAGTTTCAACAACTTGGAGGAATTCAAATTGTGTACCCGAACTCCACATGGGTCACTACTCCATGTGAGATCACGATGTAACATCGGTTTACCTCTGTTGGCATCCCTCAATTTAGAACAAATCAGATCGAAAGAAGGACTCAATTCATGGACTATCCCTGGCAACTCGAGGTGTGGAACGGGAGAGGGTTCATGATGTCCTTCCCGTACCTACCTCTAGAGTCCCAAAATTTCTAATCATCATCTACTGGACATCTCAAATAACAATTGCCTCCTCTGATATCATTTTGTCACGAACCAACCCAGTTTGACCCTGAACCGGTCACCCGAGCCGGCCCGCGACACGGACCTAGGGGCATTCCCAATCCCCACGGGCTAGAAACTAGTGACGGTCATCAAAATTTAATATGTGGGAATGATTTGGCCCAAAATAACATAACTAATTAGTAGAAAATAAATAGAAACAAAGTTAATAATCAAAGAACAACCAACAATGCTACTAACCTGACCACGACCAAAATTCCACGTGACCCCATGGGACACTCTCCAATACCACAACCAATGTCCCTCAAGGAGAAAAACTGAAGATGGAACCTGCAACAGGAAAAAAACAAGAAAACACTATAGGAGTGAGTATTAAAACTAAGTAGGCCAACCCGATATCTATTCCCAATGCACTACCTTTAAAATAAAAGAAACACAATTTCAAGTTTGAACTGCAACTTATAAAAAGAAGGTTTTATACATGTTACTCAAAAAGAAAGTACGAGTCATTTCCCCTATCCATTTCTCAAAAACCAAAATCATACTTTTAATGAGACATTAGCATTATTCCATGGGGAAGTGGTGTTTACATTTTCAATTTGCACAAAAAGTAGAAAACACCTTTCTTTGAAAACATTATTCATAAAGAACATTAAAACCAAAAATCACTTTCTAGTAAAAGCACTACACATGAAAATGTTACAGTAGTTACATAGTAAGGGCAATGAAAAGAAAATATGTACAAGTACCATATTAATCCCAACAAGTAACTGAAAAGTCACAAACATTGGTGAACCTAGGAGATCCAAAATAAACTAGAAGACACCAATACATGAGAATTCATCCCTGTTGACATGTCACGATGAAATCAAAATGCACAATACACTCTACCAACTTCTCTCAGGTAGGTTGAGGGAAAATAACATAGTAATAAACCCAATATATCCACCTATTATGGGCCACTGGTCAGTACCATAACCAACCAGTGAAACAATCATTCTTAGAATATTCTCTCAATATTCCAGATTCACAGGTCTTAAATGTTTGTTAAGTGTGTGAGCCAACAGATGACAACCGAACATCCAATCAGATATATATATATAATGAATAACACACATAACCCCGAGTCACTCCATGGGACAACCTCTTCCCTTTAAACTACTCAAGTTCTCGGGAGCCTCTAAGAGTGGCCTCCCAAATAGTCAATTGCGACCAAGGCAAGAGTGTTATCCTAGGAGGGTTTTTTATCAAATAATTTTCATCACATTCCATAAAGTGCCAAACGGGCATTAAATACATTTCACAATCACCACTTTAAAAAGAACCATAATTCTTGTTCATGCTTCAGAAGAAATCAGTTATCATTAAAACCAAAACTATAATTCAAATTACATGAATTTTTTTTGAATGCCAAACTGGAATTCATTCGATAATAGGTGTCCACTCATCATGAAAATATTTCAAGTGTCTTGTATAAAATAAACATCACTTTTTTCCACAAGGTAATCATTTAAAAATTAATTGTCTTATATTATCCCACATTTATTAAAATTAATAAAATATTAATTCTGAAAAAATAGTGTGTGCAAACAACTGTAAATAGTGTAACTTAAATTTAAAAAAGTAGTGCAATGGTAACCTACCTCGACTCATAGCTCGTACGTGACAATGAGACAATACGACAAGCCTCACACAGGTGTAGAAGGACGCACACACTGATGATCACAGTAATGCGGGGATATACCGCCAATACGCCGTAACCGTAATGATAAATAAAATACATGACCACAGACTTAATCCAACCCATATGACCAAACAACACAAAATAACTAGCTCGATATGTTTTGAAAATATCACACTGAAACACGTATCAAAACAAAACAAAACTCTATATTAGAATCCAATCACAACCTATAGACACGCCAACCACTTTTCAAACATCATACACACCACATTATTTAAGCAATAAACCATTTGAATAATTTATAAAACATCTGCAAATGCCTAAACCATTGTTCACATCCAAACATACTCACGTTCACATAAGAAAACACTTTACAATAAATCACACAACATCATCACACTAAGACATGACTCTCACATAACAACCAACCCATAAAAAATTTTATAAAATAACGCACCCGTTTGAACACAGAAAACATCACCTCTTTCCATTTAAAAATTATGTTCTCCACACTTAAACATGTTCACCACCTTAAAAATATTATTCACACACAATAAACAATTGATTAAACAATTATATAAAATAACCAAATTCAAAAACACACCATTTCTAATAAAAAAGACAATTTCCTCACACACGCCTGACAAAACATTTATAACGCGTATTTCACACTATCCAAACACTATTAAAACCCATTTTGAAACCCTGAACACACCACTTTAAAAAATGTAAACGAAAATTCTACCTTTGAAATCAATCTTGCTTCAAACAATTCCCAAAACAAAGTCCGAACCACATTTTACATATTGAGAACAGGGTTCAAAAGCTACTGAAACATTTAAACACACACTTAGTGTGCACATTTTAACCAAAAAAACACAATTTTCACTAAACAAGGCATAAACTACAATCCTTACATACAAAATAAATCATCCAAGGGTTGTACAACAATACCTAGCATGTATATAAGGTTGAAATTTCAAGTAAAAGATGAATCTCAAATTATAAAATCAAGAGAAAGAGAGACCTACTTCAAAACCATGGTGTAACGAAGAACACAAGTCCGAAAACATTCAACGCGAAACATAAAACCATTAACCAATGAAATTAAATCCTAAACTGAAACACCCAAAAAGATAAATAGAATAACAAGAGTGAAAAAGATTATAAATGTTATACCAAAGGGATGAAAAATTGTGCCGCCAAGATGCTCGCGATTGGGGGAGATTCCGGCAGGTTTCAGGTTGGTTGGGAGAGAGGGGGGATGCACCGGAGGCCGGATGAAAAAAAATGAACTGGAGGCTGGCTGGAAGAAGGCTGGAGCAGGCGCAGTCGGCCGGAGGTCGGGAGGCCGGGAAGAGGGGATGTCGGAGGCGATAGGACAACGCAGCGGTGTCACCGGAGCGGTGGAGGATAGGGGTTGCACAGAGGCTGGGAGTCTTGCGGAGGCCGGTAGTCACGCGGAGGCCCAGAGGAGGCCGGTGCAGGAGAAGGGGATGCTATATGTCCAACGGGAAGGTGGGGATCAATGACGGTCAGGGCTAGACAGTGGATGCAACAAGAGGGGCTGTGAAGGGGGTCATGTCAGGCGCACTACGCCGTGCAGAATAGGAAAACGGGGTGGGGGTGTCGTGGCCCTCCCCTAGGGTTTCAACACTTTTTTTAAATTATTTCTTATAATAATAATAATAATAACAGAACTAATAATAATAATAATTATTATTATATAAATAATAATTATAACAATATAAATAAGAATAATATAAAACAAAAATAAAAAAAATAACAATAATATTATTATTATTAACAATCATTTTTAAAAAAATATAATTAATATAATTATCAAATTCTGAAAATTGGGTAACCACGTGCTCAATGCACATCTTGAAAAAAAACACGCGCGCAAATTGTGCACCTCAACAGAGTCCACTTGGGCACCCGCACAGGCACCTGGGGAGAGCGCGCGGTTACCACTAATCATACAGTGCCCGGGCATGGGTATGAAACCATGTAAAAATATTAAACGACAAAGATTTTAATCTGAGACCCCACCAGGACCTTGGAGCGAGAAATTGAGGCCAATAATTAATAAAATAAAGTACAAAAATAATTAAAAAGTCCAGGTGTGATAGGCCAGATGATATTAAAATTTACTATTATTTTATAAAATTATTTTTCAATAAGTGTTAATAATTAATATTATTATCGTTCAAAAGAATAAATAAAAGTCCACTTTCGAAGAACAAATTATTTTCAAGACATATAATAATATTCTAGAAAATTTATGTACTTTTAATAAATGTGGTTTCATTACAAAAAAACATTAACAATAATATTTAAAAACTATTTATTATTATACATATATATATATATATATGTTTAGCATCTATTTTATTATAGTCATTTTAGAATAATATTAATAATATATTTTGGTTTTGTTATATCTCTGTATTGTGTGTAATATATGATAACCTAATTCAATGTATAATTAAATCCTCACATGGTTTAGTGGGTAACACAAGATTTAAAATACATTTAACTTATTCAAAAAAAATTCTTATAAACTCTTGGTGTTTCAAAAAAACACATGACTAGATTTAATTAATTGAATCTTATGAACTATTTCTCACACCCATAAAAAATAATGTGATGGGAAAAAAATAAAATTTCATAAACAATCTTGTAAAAAATGAGATGTGTCTAAAAATAATAACAGACTCATATGAAACGTATATAAAAAATAGAATGTATTAATTATATAAAATATAATTTCATATGGCCATTCTTGAAACAATAATAATATGATTTACTATAATACATTAAAGAATTTTAATGGTATTACGTGTGGTTGTAAAATTGTAATTTCAGAATGGTGAAGTTTTAGAAGACATGTCAATGGAATAGATTGATGGATTCAGCTATATTATTGTGCAATAAATGTATTTAATTTGAATAAATAACTTAATGTATTAAAGAATGATCCAATATAAGTTTTCACACTAGATGATTATTTAATAGGAATAAAGACGCATAAGGGATAAGTGAAAAAATAAATATACATATAGGCAACTAACACCTCCTCACACATTTTGAAATTTAATGTTTATGAAAAAATATTTTCTTATTATGAATAATTTTTATCATGGTAATAATCCAATAAAATGAATGAATATATTGAAATATAAATTCTAAGGGAAAATAGATGATTTATATGGCCTAAAATTTTAATTAAATGGCTTACCATTTTATGAAAACCAAAATATAAAAGAGTTATATTTATAAGGATTGACATATATAATGTTTTAGGAGTGTCCAAACTATTTCATGTGGGTCTGAATATCAGAAACAATGATGAAGGGAATGATTTTAATGAGATGGAATTTAAATGATTGATTTAAAATATTATTTGTTTAACATCTTCATTACCTAATATTGTTTTTTTGGTCAACCTTTGTGCCTCATATAAATCTAATCCCAAGTGAATATATCATTTCTTATATAGTTGGATATTGGGATACATGTCGACCCCAAACAATTATGGGGTACCATTAAATAAAATACATGAGATAAATTTAATGGTTTTATGTAATGAAAAATGGGAGGGGATGTAGAAAAAAATACCCATAAAGCAGATTAATTTTTTATCAGATGAAGTTGTTTGTCTAGGAATTCGAAGAATAAAACATCAGTTAATTTAAAATATATTGCCGATAAATATGTGGTTTCATCATAAGAATACACTCATATGATAAGGATAAAGTGACAATAAAAATAACTTATTATGAAGAGAACATATACTAGGACTAGAGGTTGTGACAATTTGAGTTCCATAAACCTATCAAAAATATAGTTCAATACATTATATCAATCCAAATCGATATTATTCACCATTTTTAAGATTGATATTTTTCTAGTTGAAATATTTATACATCAAGTTATTCATTGTAAATAATAGGATGTTTATATTCTGATCAAACATCTCAAAACTAAACAATTTGAGAATTTGAGGCTACAAATGTTAGTGTATCACATTCTCTATCATTTTGGTTTAACATTATTTGAAAATTATTTATTTCCTAAAATAAGCCTTTGGGAATTTTTCTTTGTAGAGGGATATATCCTCCCTATTTTTTATTTATTTGACATGTAATTTAATTGGTATATATACATAGTTCTCTTATTCACCTTATTAACCAATTGTTTTCCCCCAAATAGCCCAAAATACTTATTTTTTGTAGATTTTTCTAACCCCCCTTTCATGGGATGAGGGGGAACCCTTACAAGGCCCATATGAATATATATTACATGACCCATAGATCTTATGGAATATATAGGCTATAACCACAAGGAACTTCTCCTCCCAAGATTTTTCACCATTTTGTCAGCTCTCCCTCTTCCCATAGATCGTTTGGCTAATATTCTCGTGCATGCACATCCGGATCCCGAGGTCAAGGGACATTCCCTCTCTTTTTAAAAAATTTGATTTTACTTCTACTCTAGTGAATGTGCCATCTTTTAATCCCCATCTAGATTCTACTCGTGGTAGAGTCTCCCTAGTTGATAAGAACAAATGCAGGTGGCTCAAAGACCATGTGGTTCCCCTAATGACTTGAGGTGGCCCGAAGGCCGTCAGTTGGCACTAAAGCCTTTCAAGCCTGAAGTTCATGGGTGTCCCGAAGGCCTTGAAGGACCTGAGACCCAAACGGTTGGCCCAGAAACCCAAACAGATGTATAGTTATTGATTCTACGGTACTAAATATTACCTATTATACTACTAAACATTGCCCTCTATAGTACCTACTCGGTACTACTATAGTGACTGATACAATACCTATTACAGTACAGATGAAATATGTCTCCTTTCAGTTTGGAACTCTAGTCTCTCGGATGTACTTACTGAGTCCTCACCATATGGGATGAGGCTCTTGTGCACCAATGGTTTGGTGTGGGTTGACTCATGAACAAAATTTATTGACGATTTAATCACACATAATCAAAAAATTTATCTAGATCATAAATACATATAGTTGTATGCATATTCATCCCTGACATTATAGTCATAAATTGTTATTTTTTATCTTTATTTTTTCTAAGGGGGAGGATAATGAGTGTTATTTTAATCAACTCAATGGGGGGATCTTTCTACAATTGGTTATTACATTGAATGATTCATCCATACATATTTATGATTGATGATTGATGTGATAATATTAATAGAGATATTATGTATTTTTTGGATAATTGAGAACTATGTATAAAATTTTATAATAACCTTTGATGTGTGGATACATTAAAAAAACATGATAGGGGTTTGTTTTATCATTGTAAGATTAAATGAATAAAATTTAAGTGAGATAATGAAGTGGAGTATCCATAAAAGGAATTTTTAGCATGAATAACAAAATGAATATTCATTATATGTTGATATGAAGTTATCTAGATATTATTGTTGATTATTTTGGAAATACCAAGTTGGATTTCAATAATATTTGATATCATATAATGAAAATATATATATATATATATATATATTGTCGGAGTTTAAAAATGTTAAATGGATTAATATTATTTCTAGGCC
Organism: Viscum album; assembly: GCA_963277665.1. Lineage (NCBI taxonomy): Eukaryota > Viridiplantae > Streptophyta > Magnoliopsida > Santalales > Viscaceae > Viscum > Viscum album. Next base: position 243,955,468 of record OY728122.1, on the reverse strand, counting down.
CAAATATGACAGTTAGAATCATAGTATAAAATTTTATGTATATATGTGGAAATTTAGAAAATCATCTTATCTTATTGTCACCCATTTTTGTAAATTAGTTTATTCTATAACAAAATTATTTTACACCTACATGTAGTATGACATTTAAATATAGAAAAGAAATTTATGTTAATCATGAGTGATATTTTTTGATGTATATGATATTTTGATGGAAGGTAAATAAATTCATTTACATCAATAGGTAATTAAAAATTTACATGTAAACAAACAAATGTGATGAGAACTATGTTTTTTCTAGAAGATACAATGGAATTTATCTTACACAGTGGATATTTGATGATTCTATTAGATAATTTTACATATGTTAAGAAAAATTTTGATTAGTAAGATAATTTATTTGGTGTAAAAGTTATATTTCCCAAAATAAAATATTTTAATGAATTTTATTAAAATAAGTTGATGTGTGTGTGATTTTATTCACATTTAAAACATCATGATCAAATAGATTTTCATGATTTTTTCTATGATTAATGTAATTCTCTTTTGATAAAAATTACATAATGTTGAGATGAATTCACTAATTCAGAATGAGATTCTTGAATACTTTCCTATATTAAATTTTAAATAAAATAAATAGGATATTATTTTTTCAGGAATTTGATTTTTCAGAAAGACCACAATGATTCAAATATGATTCAAAAAAAATGAAATGAGTATTTATACAAACATTCAGGATGAATTTGAATAATGCTTGAATTCATAGAGCCTGAGAATTAATTGCCATGATTTGAGGGAGTTTTAATATGTGAAATATTTTTAAATATTACAACAATCTTAGATATTGTGTATTTTTTCAACAAAAATGAATTAGTTTAATTGTATTATTAGATGATTTTTTTAGATAGCATGAATTTTTTTATATCAAATAAGGATAATTTTACTATAGAAACATAATATTTTTTTCCAAGAATTTGTAAGGTGAAAAATATAATCATATGAAGTCCATGTGGGGCATTATAATTTCAATAAAAATATCTCTTCATAAAAATTGTTAACATCTTATATAGATGTCACTTTGTAACTACTTAGCTCCAGTAGATTATAACAGTTAATGATTATATGATTTCATGAGTAATTTTTATTACAAAAATGTAAGTCTTATTATTAGATAATGACTCTTTCATAGTAGGAAATAATAAAATGTAAGGATATAAACCACATTAAAAATTTGAAGGTATATGTATCTATAACATCTCGGAGAATATTAATAGATGTTTCTAGAAAAAATTGAGAGTTCTTGGGATTTGAAATTGGTAAACACCTTGATTCACCCATGTGTGATTCAACCTTCTTGGGATTAAATATGCCCCCTCTAATCCTTATGATCTCCCATAACCATACGATACTCAGTACATTAAGAATTCCATGATCCTTAAAAAGAATACAACTGTAAAATGTTTATCAATATTTTGATGCACTATACATTGAGAATTTTCTTTGTACCTTATGAATTTTATAATCCTCATGAATATCTCAATAATATAATATTTCTTTTAACCATATGCGATATATATTCCTTGTGAAATTTGAAACACATAATTTTCAAGAACCATAAGAACTCAATTAAACCTTATGAAATTACTAGTATGAAAAATAATAAAATGAGTTATGTTTATGACATTTAAATTTTTTTTAATTTTTCCCAATGTAAAACCATTCAAAGATGATTATATTAATCGTTAAAAACTCTAACAACATTACAATGTTTTCTATTACCTAAATAAAGTTCATAGGTCACCAAAAAACGAAAAATATATATTTAATTATACACTTGTAAATTCATCTCATAAAATCTTATATCACTTAAATTTGATTCAATAACATTGTAAACACATATAATGCACCATAAATTCAAAATCCATATTAAAAAAAGATTAATGTAAAGAAAACATCAATCAATCTTATTTCATACTTCTAATACTTCTCTCAATCCCCCATTTTGGAAAAAAATTTACCATTTTTTAACATTATCAAAATCACCAAATCATACCCTTTATCAAATTAAAAAAAAAATTCACACAAAAAATCCAATAGAGTATTGTTTTTATGAAAATTCCATCTCAAGGTGATAAAAAGTTGATCCTAAGTGATTTAGTTGTGTTTCTCCTCAATTCAATTTTCAATTTAATCTAAAAATTCACCCAACAATTTTTCAATTAACATTGAATATTATTATCATAAAAATAATGATATGTATATGTCCTCCTTTATAAGGACATATCCTACCTTTTTCATCATTATTATTTATAAAGTGACACATATATGTCCCTATTTTAGAATATAATCTAGGGAATTTTGGCCAAAAATTGGACACTTCATCAAGTGAAAAGAATTGTAAAAATTTGATGCTTTAGCCAAAATTTAGGGAATAACTCCTTTGGTAAATTCCTTTTAAATATTTCGGATACTAGGTATTGTTATAAATTCAACATATATATTTCATTACCATTAGATATTATTTATTTAATAAATTAAAATAAAATGTAAATTTTATTTTATGTATAGTATTTAAATGCAATCATTGATAGTAAAATTTTAAATATTTTATATGATATTGGGATTAATATCTCATTATATTTGTTTAGATCTCCAAAATATAGCTTTATTCGAAACATCTAATATATGGCATTTTGATCTTCAATATACACTACCTCAGATGTTATCATTGAAATTGGGATCCACTTCATATGATACAATCTAAGGAATCTCTAACCATGATTGATTTATATAATAGATATGATTCTCATATCTATAATATATTTTTAGACATATTTATATTTGAGCCATTTATGATTAATTTATATTATTTTATATATAGAATCTATGAGTTCAGTGTACCCATGATATAATTAAAAAATATATTAACTAACAACATATGATAGGCCATTGGTCACTCTGAAATTATTTCATAACGTTCACAAAAAATGTTATATCTACCCTTTATGCTATGAGGTTCGGTGGACTTCCAGTAATTTTCCTAGAATCTCATTAATTTATATAATTACACGATTTATCATTATTCAACATTATTTTAACTATTGTCGATGTATATATATTTTTACAATCATTCAAGACCAAATTTTAAGACAATATTAATCAGTACTTATCTATGGATAGAAAAACAAATCCATTAATTTGAGTAATCTATAGACTAAATAATATTCCATCTTCCTAAGAATATATATATATCAAAATTCATTTACATCCTCATAGTGAATTATTTGTCGACAAACTCTTTTACATAATAATATACAAATAAATCTACAAATAAAAGGAAAATTAGAAAACCTATGGATTGTTATTTGAAAAATAGATTATTATCAACCATTCCCATTGAAAATTAAATTATTCTCCAGAATCAATCTGAAATAGAGTATTGGGATCTAGTATCATATTTGAAACAAAAAAAAGACTTTCTAGGTAAACAAAATATGATATAATTATTACCACAAATAAATCCATCTAGTTGATAAATAAAATTTTCATTCTATAATTATCCACCATTGGTTGATGAATTCAAATCCATATAATATACATTATAAATTATTTTTAAATAATCATTATCAAATAATCTGTTTTCTTCATATAATTTGAATACTGTAAATTTTTCATCAAAATAATTGCTTTCCATATCTGATTCTCTATTGGAATCTATTCTATCCTTATTTATGTTAAAAAACCATTTTCATTAAATGTTTTTTTAATACCTCACTTTTTCCTTATAAAAATTTTATTTTTTAATATTTTTGTATGGAACAATGAATTATTATTCAATATACGATCATTTTTATCATATTTACAACTATTAAATTATGTGTGGGGAAATTCCTATATAAGTAGTTTTTGATTAACCTGTGAAATTACAGTTTTTTTGGAAATGATTCATCAACTTCTATGAATAGAGGCCTCTTTATATCTAGTGATAATATTTTATACAATAATATGTTTTTTGAATCTTATGTCATTAGATTTACAACACAACAACATTACCATCATCACAATTTTTTATGTATTAAAATCAATACTATTCTTTCTACATACATAACTTTTAACATTATCCTTTCATAAAAACAATCATTTATTTCATCAGTTATTTTTGACACTGTTTTATCATACACACAAGATATATCCTGACTATGGATGACATTAACATCATAATATCAACAAAATATTTTCAGTTCATTATTCACAATTTTATACATTTGATATTTTTTAGGTAGACTATAAAAACACATTCTTCACGTTTATCAATAAATTTTTCATGCATTACCGAATTCAAATTCTTGTATTAGAAAATGAAAAACTAGTTGATGTAATTATGTATTATTTTTTTACATTCATTCATATACTTCTAGGGTCTTTTCTTGACCATGCATTGGTTTTCCTAGAATTGAGATCATTTCTAGATGTTTTTATAAATTTTAGAGTCCCATAGGTAAATTCATGTTTGGAAAATAGTGACGGAAAACCATGTGGTTTTTTAGAGTAAACAGTGAGGCCTATGTTGAGATACTAGAATCGGGTATACATTATTTATGTACCATGTCACCACAAATTAAAATTTTGCACCAATAGGTTTAGGGTATATTTAGGTTTAATGAATAATTACTGTAATGATGTTTCCAAATCATTCACCTGAAATAGAAACTTTGTATAGGGAACATGGTTAAGGCACATAGTTACTTCAATTTGTACCACCTCCCATGAAAACCATTCATGTTGTTTTTAATTTTTCCAAATTTATTTTTAAAAATTAACTAGGAATGTGAATTAAAATGTCATTATCCCTTAATATTATATTTTTTCAACCAAATCCTTATATAGTAGTTTTGAGGATGCTCCGCAGTGATTGATGGTGGATTTTCTTAATTCATGATGGATCAACAAGATATAGATTATATTGTTATCTGATTTTTCTTTTTCTTCTTAGATCCTTGTTAGATCACATCCCCTATAATTTTATGGAACCATATGTGAAACGTGTATATAAAATCCCTATGTTTTCATAGAGGATTGGATTATTTCTTGATGATATAGGATCACGAGTAACTAATATTTTCTTCCTTAGTCACCTTTGTCGAAAGTGATTTGTTCTGCCTCCATTTATGTGGTAGGTGATTCTTTAGAAATGGTTAATTGTATTAATTTATTATTTTTCTAGTGAAATGATATTTTTCTATTCATTTTAATGATGTGATTTTTAGTTTATATTTATTTTGAAAATATAACGTGATTATAATAGGATTTTGTTTTTATTATTGGGTTTCCACCCCTTTTTTCTTGATTAAATTCTTGAATGGTTTAATGGATTCAGAAATATATTATTAAATAATGTATAATATTTTCATTGAATTTTAAATGATATATAAAATGTGAATATGGATTTAAAATGGATTTTTAAAAATAGGTTTTTTATGAACCAAGGATGTTCTAAGAAATGGATATAGGTGACCCTAGTGTGTGTGGAACCACTAGTGATTAATTTTGAAATATCAATAAACTATTATTAGAAATGATATCATTTAGTACTGAAATTTAATTAGTTTAGTAATATATTATTTCAATTATATATTCCCAGTGGAAGAAACCTAATATGATCATGATATTAATTTAATTATTGGTAGTTATTTAATTGATTTTATGTGGATATTTTCCGACATATTTTCATAGGTGGTTGTACGACATGCTAAATACTGATAAATTAATTAATGTTTTTTTGATTACTTTTATACCTTATTGTGTGTTAATATTAATTCATATATTATCAAATTTATTATAATATACACAGATTTTTGATTATTAATGTTTTTTTAAAACCAAACGAAATGATTTATAAATAGGTTTGAATTTATGAATCATTTTTCAAAAAATGATTCTATATTAAAATCTATATCTAATGAATTCTTGATATTAGACCACATATAGAATATATGGTGTTATCCCACTATGATTTTGAGTGGAAAATAATTTTTTCAAGGGATTATTATAGCTTTTTTAATTCAGTTTCCATATAAAAATAGGGGAAATTGTCGACAGCTGTATTCTCTTGTTGTCACAGCCTTCGATTAGGGAAGGACTTATGATGATTATTGGTGGCCCATAGACATTTTTTCCCTAGTTATTATTTTATTAGTTAAAAAATCATGGGATATTATAATACTTATATATATCTTTTATTTCAATATCTATTCTGGTTTTAAGTCACATTTAGTAATATTTATGAATTGAAAATGTTATCTTGTTTCACCTCACTTGCATGATGTTTTGAATCTGGTGGCATCTCTAGTTTAATCTAGTTGGTTTGTAATATAATGTGACCAACTGTATGTTTAATATGAATTTTATAACACTTTTTATGTGTCGTTCTATTTCTTGGATAGATATTAGTATGGACCATCGAAATTCGAGTAGTAAGTGCAAGAGAGTACCAATCTACCTCACTTATTCATGTGAAATCAAGTAACTTCAGGTGATCATAAATATATTCATGAATGTTAAGACATGTATTTTGAGGTAATTTTAATGAAATAGGAGGGATTTTATTTATTTGAAATTTAATCCTTGTAAATCACTATTTTTTGTGATTTTAATTCATTTTTTACGTTTCTTATGTTTTAAAGAAAGGATGAAAATTATTGAAGTTGTCCCAATGATTATAGGATATAATTTTAATGTTTATTGGTCATTTTATTATGATTTATTGAAAAATATTCTGATATGATCTACTATAGTTACAAGAGATGAATATATCTAACTTGACACATTAGTGAATCCTATAATTGATCCTTCATTAGTTAAATCTATAATACCAACAATTCAAAATCATTGTAAAGTCGGTGTCTAGGTGACGATATGAGAAGATGATCAGCTCTAATAATATTCTATTTAAACACCATATTACATTTATGGTGAATGGTATCACATGAATCATGGTGGTGTCTTGATGGGATTGAGGTAATCCTCATATATTTAGATATTTCATATGTATCTATGTTAGGTCTCGCCATATACATGAACGTTAGACCGAGAACGAGATTGTGGGAATAAATCATGAAATATTAGATGCATGAGGTCCCTATAAAGAATTTTTTAATGTTATTATTCAAATATTATATTTACCGTGAGATCATACATGTGGTGAAGACAAGGATGTTTTTGACCATGAAATGGGTAGTGTATTTTCTTACAGCAATACATTTTTTCTTCTAATATAGTTTATATAGAAATAGATATTTTCCCTAATGAGTAAATAATGGCTCAAAATGATTAAGTTGGAATTGATGTAGTATTTTTGGTCAATGTTTATTACCGTGTTACATATGAAAATTTTGGAGAATTTAAATAAATTATCCTTTTCTTATAAAGACATATTCAAATAGATAGGATCGTGGGGAGATTTAGTTAGCGTTGTTATTAGCTAGGGTATGTTTTCCAGATAGAAAATGATGTGTAATGATGTTTAGTTTAATTAAATCTCTGTTTTAATGTATTCATCATGTAAGAAACTACTAATCTTTTACCTGTGATTAATTCATGTCCATACCAAGCCTAACTATTTGGATGTTCCTAAGGCTTTTCATCATTGAAAAATTTATATTAACCAAATGTGATTTTATGAAATAATACACAATGTTACTTGTAATGGATCAGCTACCACTAAGGATTCTTAGTTTATTACATATATTTCCAATGATCGTTGATCTAATCCTCATTCGAGGATGAGTGTTCATGTGGGAAAGACCAGATGGATTCATGCATCGTAGTATGCACTATTGGAATAAAAATTATGTTTGACTACAGTTAGAGGTACAATATTTATTTAATCATCTATTGTACAATCATTATTTAATATAGTACTACTCAATCCCCTATATATAATATTTTATTTTATATTTTCGGATGAAAATAAAATCTTATAATATTATTAATGGATCTTTCCACACCATTGGGAAAGATAACCAAATAGGGTTTCAAGTATCCCTTTTGTGAGATGATGATATCCAACATCAAGGTTATGTGGGAATTTTTTGTTATTCATATTCACATTATAATCTTGATACATTCCATGGATTTTATAATTATAGATATGTCCCATATTTATGGTTATAATTTTTAGATCATTTTTTATCTTAGGATGGGGTCACTCATATTTTTAAGGGTGTTTGGGAGTCCAGATCATGAAGGGAGGGCCAATTGCGAATTATTTTTGTGTATCATCATGGTAAATTTTTGAGATGTTTCTTGATGTCATTGACCCTTGTTTATGTAGAAAACATCCTATTGTTGTGTGTGTTAAATTCAAGTTCTTACATCAAAATTTTTCTTGTCTACCACCCTAGACAGAGGTCAAGTTTACTACTTGTCATATTTATGGTATGATGCTCATTTAGATTACATCTTATCAAAACATATTATGTTGGTTGAACATAATGCCTTAAAAATGGTTCTATAGGAAAAGGGATTTATTTTTTATAGCATGTCACCATGGGCTTCACTTATGCTCTTTGTTAGGAAGGAAGACATGATTCCCAGAGCATGGGTGGATTATCTAATTTTAGATTTGGTTACTATAAAAAGAAATATAATTTTCTAGTATTGATGATATTTTTGACTATATTAGAGTGAATGTTGATTTTGAATTATTGAACTTAATTTACGGTACCACCACTTAAATTTCTGGGAATATGAGTTAAATAAGAGAATATTCACAAGATTCCATTGAAATGTCATGTTTATTGATACTAAATTTAGTCTTACAAATAAGATTTTGGTATTTATGGATTTTATGAACCAAATATCTCATTTTTAATTTAAAACTTCTATAATTGTGTTTTATGAAGATATTTTGGTGTACGACATATTAGAGGAGGATAATGGGGTCTATTAAGATAAAATTCATCAATCCATGAATGAGAATCGACTATATAGTAGGATTTCAAAATTTTCATTTTGGATATTATTAGTGACATAAATGTGGAATTTCATATATGAGAGGGTAATATCAATTGAAATTGAGATAATATAAATTTTTATGTCTTGAGAATATCCCATAAATGTGTTTTACTTCTAAAAAATCATTGTTGAAGTTGGCTATTGTAGATGACATGATTTTTATTTCACTTAGATTAAATATTAACAAAACATTTTAGCTGATAAGGGTGTAATTTTTTAATAGAATTAGAAATTTTAAGGATATTTTTGGGACATGAAGGTGAGGATTAATTCAGCACCAATCATTATTATTTAGGAACTTGGATTGGGTTATGATGTTTTGTGTGATGTTGATGGTATGGGTTTTTGTAGTGTCATAATGCAATGGAAATAGGTGGTGGTATATGTATGTCTCTAGTTTGTAACTCAAGAAAAGAACTATAATAACCATGATATGGGTTTGAATCATTTATTCATGAACTCAATATGGGGCATCTATATCTCCTTGGCATGTGGTTTATAGTGTATTCTGACCCTAATATCTTGAAATATATTTTTATATAGAGAGATCTGAACTAATGATAGAGATGATGGGGAAAGTATCATCATACATTTTATTATTACATTGTGTAAAATCTATTGAATATTAATGTTGATTTGGATGTGTTGTGATGAAAAATATAGACCCAATCCATTTATTAATCAGTTGAAAAATGGACCTTAATGAGTTTGTTTTCTGATATAATCATGTATTTGAAAGAATTTTTTGTAAGATGTTCTTGGATTTGATGAAAGATTATTCATATTCTTATTATTCAATTAATCATAAATAGTTAATTGACACTACGTTGCATTGAGTTTGTAAAATCTCCAATGGTCAAGATACCTTTTGTTAGTGATCTCAGTATACAAAAGGAACATTATGTGTCAAAAACTATTTGGTTGTTCTGTTTTCCCTCATGTAGTAGTTAATTGATAGTGGTAACTAGTAATGTTGGTCTCTAATACATTGAGAAGCCATGATCTCTAATAACATGAGGTGTTAATTTTGGTGTCTAAGGATGAGGTGCTTGATTGCATATTCAATCTCATGGTGTCTCACTTGTCAAAAAATTAAGGCAAAACACCAGAGACATGATGGTTTGTAACAACAGTTACCCATTCTGGTATGGATGGGGGATAATATTTTGAAGGAAATTGGTATTTATTTTCCATAAACTCATAGTGGGATGGATACATTCTAAGTGATCACTGAATGAATTATAAGACATCTCAATTCATAAAATTCATGAAGGCAACAAAATCGGATAATCTCATAGGCTTATAGGCCCTAGATATTTCATGAAATCATGGTGTTCCCTCTATGATTATTTCTAACAAGGACCTGAGGATAACATATAATTTTTGTAATGGATTATAGGATTTGATGGGTTACGTGGTGAAATTTATCAAGTATTAACATCCACATATTTATTTATAGATATAGAGTGCTATGAACGATGTCAAGGATGTGATTCGGGCATAAATTCTTTATTATGAGGAATATAGAAAAAATATTTTTTTTATATTGATACATTTTCCAAAAAAATGATTATCATGATTTTATAATGAGGAAAATATTTGAATCATTATATGGGAGGCCATGTAGATATCCCTTGTGTTGGAAAACGATGGGTGAGTTGTCCGTATTTAGGTTGTGTCTCATTCAAGTGATGATGGAAAACGTGTCGTTGATCCAAAAATAATTCATCATAGCATAGATAAAATAAATAATTGTTTATATACCATCATCATCATCTGATATATTTTTAAATTAGTGACATATTATTTCTCATAGTTTCACCTTGATAGGGACACAATCAGTTTAGTGTGGAGGGTTGGTTTAAATTGAGGTTTTCCCCCATTGAGATCATGGAGTGACTTAGAAAAGATTCATTTTGGTTAGAATTTATATATTGTATTACATCAATCCGTGATAAGTTTAATGTTTCCCATAGGGAGAGGTATTACTCAAATCCATAAAATGTGATCAAATGGGAGGATATTCTTCTTGGTTATGATACCATCATTACTGGGCAACTAGTTCAAATTATGGATCACCCATATAATATACATTTTTTTAAAATGATTCCATTTGTGTAGGTATTGTGAAAATGATGATGGTATATCCAATAGACATGGGAATATGAAATGTTTCTGAGGATTTAGTGGCCTTCATTATTTTTCTATAATAATTTTCCCTTTATAAGGACATAATAACTTCATTACAGGGAGAATAAAAAAAAATTTACTCTCAATCTGTTAATTTTTAACCCCTATATTAACCATTCTTTGGTTGGGTTTACATTGGGGTCATTTCAACATGTTTTCATAAAAATTGGATGCCCATGGGGCTATGCATGGGTCTCACATGATTAGGGAAAAATACAAAATTTTCGATAGAAAACTGTGTGTCCTATGATGAGCCATTAGAAGGGAGTTAATGGTTTTTCAAAACCTTGTGACCACCCTTCCATACAATAAACCCCAAGGTAGAGAAGTTACTGTTGTTTTTTCATTAGTAAACATAACCTTATATCCAAACCATTCACCTCCTTCCATACTTCTTTAAAGAAATATTTTTAATCCATACAGATACTCATAACCATGCGACCTCTCCAAAAAAAATATCTCTTATGTGTTTTTAGGTTTCTGAATATTTAATTAATATTTCTCCAAACATGGGTATGATCTCTAATGATTCAACAATCTCATAGTGGCTTGAATTAATCCAAATTCAATGGTCTATTGTCTTTCCTCTTGAGATTCTATGTGCATTTCCTCGGTTCTTGAAAGATCAACTCCAGGCATGTTACATTTTTATCAGGTTTTACAATTTATTATAATGTATTTGTTGAATTTGTTTTCTTATCATGTGTTAGGACCCAATGGGATCCATTGGTGCAATATCTAAATGTTTTTATATAGTATATATGATTTTGTTGTGGGTCTATGAACATGATGACCCAATCTAATCATTCACATCTATAATTTTCGATGTGGAATAGTTCTATCATTCTTCTAGAGGAAGGGTTTTCACTATAATGGGATCATTATATTTATTTCATATTTTCCATGTAAAATTTCATTCTATTTTTAATTTCCCTGAATCGATTTTATTTTACAATGGATTTAATCTAATGATACATGTTTTAATGGGGAATTTATTAAAAAATGTGTATTAACACCATCTATTTGGCTAAATGATAGAATGATGGTTTTGATTCAAAATAGGGTATCAAACACTAATGATTAAACTATTGGATTTGATAATTTTTTATAAATTTTCATCATAGTTTTAATATGATTTTTGAAAAACCCGTCACATTGGTAACCATAGGTTCTTCTAGAGTGGGACATAGGTTACCGTAGTTTGTATAGAACCAGTAGGGGAATCATTTGTGATATAGGTGTACAATGGTGGGACTCAATTTTGGATAGTACAAACATATACCTGGTTTGGGAATAATTTATGTCTAGTATATATTCCCACATTCTAGGTCCCAATACGAAGTGATTTTTCATACATAGATTATTTATATTATTATGGATTTTTTTCATGGATTGTTGCTCACATGTTTTACACATAAGGTTTCATCACATGGTTTCTGATGAAATATTATTTAATGGATATGTGTTTACTCGATTTCCTTATGATTTTTTGACATTCAATAAATGTTTATCTCTTATAAAATTTGTAATCCATCCGTTCTGAATATCTCAAGATTTTTGGAAAACCAGTGGATATAATTTACAAATATATTTGGATTTTTGATTTTCTTTAAACTATTTTTTAAAAATATATATATAATTTTTTTATTCATGATATTATTCATTTTATAAAATCTATTGTGGTATCATACATGACTTTTTTTCATGCACCATAATTTTTTATTTTAGTGGTTGTAGATGTTTTATTATAGGATCTTCATAAAGGTAATGATATATTGTTGCATGATAGCTTCTCTTATTGTCATAGCCATCAGTTTTGGATGGTTTGGTTGTAATTATTTCTTACATAGAGACTTATTTCATTCATGAATTTATTATTTTGTTGTTTAGCATGTTTTTCCTTGATTTTATTGAATCTAGATATCTCTATTTTTTTCTATGTTTTTTTTCTTGTTGTTTTTCCTATTTTTTAATATTTAATACTAGTGTTTGTTTTCATATTTAACATTAGTATCATGACAAACCGACTCATGTGACTTGGATATACAAATATAGTTGATTTGTTATAAATTCTTAGAAGGTTATCTCTTAAACATCTCATAAAGTGAAAAATGTGTATCTTTCCAGAAAACACCTATTTATTAATAAAAAATTATTAAAAACAGAATCTATCAATAATTATTTTTATATTTTATATTTATAATATATTATTATTACAATCACCAACAGTCTTCTATTTTTCCTCATAGCAATCCAATTTTTTTCAGAAGTGTAGGGTTCAATATATTATTTTTTGATTATATTTTTTTCAAGATGAATTTAATAATTATATCAATTATACTCCGAACCATTATCTAATATTACTTTTTTATTTTAAAAATCTATATTATATCCAAAATTCCTTCTTTATATTGTAAGTATATTAATTTCCATATATTTTTTTGGATAAACATTCCATTATTTAATCAATTGTATACATAAATTAATGTAATTAAATGAAAACCAAAACAAGTGGGATTTTTTCTCATATAATCATATGTGATAGTATGAATTTACACAATTGCATTTATATATTGAGTATCCACACTATTATGAGTATCATATACTGTATTCTCATTTTGGCATTTCCAAACACAACCCTTGCTTCTATATTACGCTAGTGTTGTAATTTCACTAATTCTTTTTTTTGATTTTTTTGTTTTGTTCCACCCACCAATGTGGAAAATTATCATATCTAATAAATGATTTTCATCTTTATCGCTCATATACAATGTATTGGTTACATCACTAATTTTGAATATATTTTCATTAGTTATTTCTGCACTGGGGATGAAAATTCTATATTTTGAATTTATGATGATGAATAAATTATTCTTCATGAAAATTTAATTCAAATAATCACATAACTATGTTTCACACAAAATATCATAATTAAACACTCAATAATAGAGAAATCATTTTCATTTCATCCTTTGAGTTACAATTTCATATGTTCTAGTACCTTGGATTTTGATTGAACTATCATTTCCAAAAAATGATACTCCACTTACAAGTTGATCAAAAGTATTTAATATTTTCATCTAATCCATTATGTGACTAGAATATTCATTAATAATAGTTCAAATATTTCATTTCATGGATGTAATTAATGTAACATCCTTGATGAAATAGTTTTCTCCCTACATCACCTTTTGAATTCCACCCACCCTTAAATTAAAATAAAGCTATCTAGGAACACCTCTAATTAATTCATCAGTCTAATGACTTTGTTGATGAATCCTATTATTACAATATTTCAAACATTCATATATAATTTATGTATTAAAATCATATATTTTTTAAATTACTATATTTATTTGAGAAGTTAATCCTTCTTAATCAATGTTCTTCCATAAGGATGTTTTCCATTTCCATTTATAAGGGATATTATACTCGATTGACCGAGATATATGGAGATATATTCCACATAAAAAGTAGGAATATTTTAAAATGGTCCTTATAGAGTGATACTAGATCATTCGAGAGTACTATTTATATTAATCAACCATGTTTTTAAATTTATTTAATATTGGGGAGGATTCTCTTCATGGATCATTTCTAACAGCGATCGATTAGTTAGTTTTTTATAAATACATATATTGCTCCGTACTTGACCATATTTTGACTTCAAAACAATAATATTAGTAAAAATTGGATAGTTTTTATATTTAATAGAAAAATATTTAAAAATCACTTTTATGAAAAATTTAACAGCTGTAATAGATGTCTCCTCTATAACATACCCCGATTTATTGAAGTCATCATTTATATTCTTCTTATCGTTTCCCAAATCAATATATTAATATTTGGGTTTTCATTTTTCTCCATATTTCAATATGAATATCTTTTTATGATCATTTATAAATTTTATTTCATAGAATATTTTAACTTAGTATTTTTTATTTCTTCAATATACTCATCTTACACCATTATATTGTATTGAATATATTAAAAACTATGTACATATACCTTCATTAATGACATAATATCCTTATTTATCATTTTCTTCTACATAAGACATCATTTGAATTATCATTTTATTATGTTCCCCATAGATGTTATCTCATATTCTTTATCAACATTTCTTTTTGAATCATTATGTTTCACTATATGGTCCATGATATTTATCACATTATCAAGAGATTCGTCAATTGATTTGATATTGGATTAATATTATTTTTCATAATATTAAATAATTATATTTTTACTCTTTCCAATTGGAAATATATATCTTCATTCAAAAAAATTATTTAAATATTTTTAGTTTTTACACCAAATATTATTTTGTGGTTTGTAACATTGTTCATCTACCTCTTATTTCATACTCTTTATATTTTTTAATTTCATAGACATGTTTCTAATAAAACCATTGTTTATGAATTTATGTAGTATTTTCCTTTTTATTTTCAATTTAGTTTTATTATGTTTCTATAGATAAGGGGAAAATCCCTTTTCTTTTTTTGTTGTCTTAAACATATTCAAATCCAAATTTTTCATCATCTTCTTAATATTTTATCTTATATTATCCTAATTATTGAAAATTAATTTCCAATTTATCATTTTTTTTAATATTAGAATATGTCTCATTTCATAGGAAATATGAATTTTTCTTTAATTCATCAAAAAAAAAATTATCTATTTTCTATAATGTTCTAATTTTGTTTCAATTATGTCTAGGATGTTTTAGATAAAAATATTCAATACTATAAATTCCATAAAGTATTCTCAAAAGAATATTATATTACATAATATTTAACTCACTATTTTAAGGTAATCATGAATTATTTCCTCTTTAGGACTCCTGACATCATTAAATATACATATCTATATTTGATGTTTGGATTCATTAAAATTTTTACTAGATTCATGAAAATAGTATAATTTATCCAATATTTCCTTCAAAGATTGTAAATCCACTAGCTCTATGTCACCATAGATTTTAAGAGTCCTTAGTTTTTAATTTTTATCTTTTCAGAAAACCTCATAATTTATCTTATAAAAATAATTTTCTCATTTCGCTCAATGGGGGAAATCCAAAATTTTCTTCAACATTAACATCAATGAGAATAGATAAAATATTGGTTCACATATTTTTCATCCATCTATGATAGTATTATATCATTAATGGAAAAACTCCCTCTATTAATGATTTTTATATTATAAATCACTTTATAAAAAATGTTATGATAGAGGGAACCTCAATGAATTGTTTCAAATTGATGTTCTATAGGATTAGGCTCACTATTAACAAAGGTGGAATGAATCATTAAGATAGATATTTTACAATACCATGGAAATATAAATAAAAATATTTCTAGGGAAGAAAGGATCCACAAAAAATTAATTTATCCGCACTAGAATTTGAAAAATTAATGTATAGACAAGTCACTATAGACTTTACACAGTTTACCCTCTATTTGACTTACTACATCTTTCCTATGATCAGAGTCATATGACATAGGGAATTTCGGTTATTGTATTCTGATCATGTATAATTGGATAGGAAATGTATCATCATATAGACCAGTGCATCCATGAATACAAAATAATCCTATGGATAATGATATCTCCTTATAGTTATAAACATGTTCTAAGACATTAGAGTACGATATGCATAAGGAATTATTCTTATTGAACAACTATTTATGTAGATCATCCTCACAAAGGATCAAATATTATCTAGTTATAAAGTTTTAACCTCTGAATGAGTATGTATATTAAATAAATCTATTTAATGAAATATGATTCAGTTATTTGATGCTCAAATTATACAAGAAGATTTTGAGGATTTGTTTCTTGGTTACAGAATACTGATGTAGTTTAGATTAATCTTTTTTTAATTTTTATGAAATCTATCATTTATTCTCTATATATTTTGGAAGATGTTTTTCTTACTTCACTCAACCTATAACATAATATTCTTCCTCAATTCCATCACTATTTTTTGGAAAAAAATAATTAAAAGTTTAACTAATTATAAATAATTTATTGATTAATATTATGTAGAAATACAATAAATTACAAGTATAATGAGTCCCTGGTTCGGCTTACTAAATCATATATCATGGGATAATTCTACCATTATCATGCATTATTCTTTTCTATTGTTAACCAACATCCTCTATACAATTACAAAAATACAAATCATTTAATTTCAATTAATAGAATAAAATTCGTAGATAAATCACATATTTTGATCAGAATTACAATGAATCATAAATTAATAAAACCAAATATAAAAAATTTTCTTATATTAGTTTCATATGATTTCCAATGGATTTTTATTAGATAGAATCATCTTCATCATGATTTAAATTTTATTACTTCCTTGAAATAATAATGGAATTTAATAAATCCAACTCTTGAATACACATATTGAATCACATATTATTAATTTTCATGTAATTTAAGAATTTAATATCATTACATCACCATCAAAAAAAAATTCACGAAATATTATTAAGAGGTTCTCCATTAATATTTTTATCTTTTATCACCATTAAAAGTTTTCATACAAAAGAATTTGAAAACAAGAAAATGTTTTTTAATTGATATACCAATTTATTTTCTCGCATGAGTAATATTGAATTACAATTTATTTTCAATTTTTAAAACAATAATATTTATTTTAGTATCTAGAACATTGTTCAATTGTGTGTAGAAGGTCATTTTTAAATTTCCATGACACGATTAATGTTAGAATATTAATAATGAATACTCACAAACCATTAATCAAACAAATAATATCAGGTGATTTAAATAAATAATGAAAAAAACTCAAAATAGTACCCCATAAATTTTTTCCAAACGCATGTTCTTCTCATTTAAATGGACCATTTCAATATGGAAAAAAATATAGATCCCTATATATCTTCCAAAAACTCTCCATATGCCAGAAAATTTGTTGATTGTTAATTTTTTTGTTATATCCTAGTGAATTGAAGATGATATCGTTGATCTAGGAATATTGGGATAACTATCACTTTAATATAAGAAGGATACTTGGATTTCGGTTTTCTATACACACTATTACATATCTATAAACATGGATGGTTGAGAAATAGGTGCTCAATATTAGGTGATGAATAGTTATCATGAATAATGACATTAGTTTTATTAAATATGTTGGATTAATTTAAAAATAATCACCATATTTCTTTTATAAATAGGACCCATTCAATTTGACCATATTAGTTGTCTATTATATAGTGAAAATATAAGAATAATCATAAATAATATATAAATTACTTATAACAGATAAATTGTGTTTTGAGTTGAGATACGAGTTATCAACTCCTCTCTTCCCCCTTAAAATTATTTAGTTAATATTCAATAAAAATATTCATTAATAAACTATTATACATTGTTTTGACTATATAATTATAAATACATTCAAAAAAATTAATAATATCTTCTTAATTTATATGTGAATAAAAAATGTATATTTATTCCCATACAAAGTTAAAAATTAGGAATTTCATGGCTAACAACTCGGATCCCACCATGTCATAATCATCAATTTATTTGCATTATAGAAGTATCTTGACATAATTTCTTTGTGATAATCTAGTCCCATATATTTATTTAACTGAGCAGTAGTCACAAAAAATATTAGTATAAACTATCACAATATAGTAACAATTGAGATACATTTTATTTAATTTAGTGAAAACATATACTGAAGACACTTTGTGTAATATAATATTTTTTTCAAAAAAAATTCAAAATGAATGATGCACAGTTGGGTCATAAACACATATTTGTAAATTGATTTTATAACCTTAATGAATGAGACTAAATTCCACTACCAAGGTCAGTGATTAAATAAAGGTGTTTATATCAAGGCCAATAGTTACTAAGTTATATATTTCATTTGGAAGGGAAAACAATTTTCTCGACCATTCAATATATATCATACTGTAATTACACACAAAACACATGATACCTCTCCATGAAATAAATTTCATTGTTTTAATATTTCCGCAGAGTTTTTGTTCAAATTGTATACCCTGATAATGACCTTTTCAAGGGCGACCAGTATGCATAATCAGGGATAAGATCTACCAATGACACCCAAAATATGTGGTGTTCATTTTAGAGAGACAGTGACCATAATCTTATTTACTCGATATCCCAATATTTGATACTCATGATTGGATGTTCTCAAATTTCAAAATTTCATAGAACATGATAGTTAGACATCATATATCTCTTTGAATTATCATGTATCATGAACATAGGACATATGTTTTGGAATAAAATATTTATATATTAGGTCTCACATTATAACAAGGAAATTATATAACATATAGATTTGAAATATAATCGAAGGAAATTCATTAGTATACTGAGGATCAAAAAGTATTAACAATATTATTTTAAATATATATCACTTAGAAAATATTGTATTTATGATTTGGTAATCAAAAAAAATTCATTTTCGGTATAGGGAAACCAATTTCAAAAGTCTTCTAGATTCACTAGATAATAATTTTTAACCATCAATACGTTATCCCTCATTTTATAAAATCATTTTACTTTTAAAGAATTTATTTAATCGTTTGGCCTACCATATTTTCTTAAAAGTCAACATTGGTATTTGTTACATTGACTTATTTATTGAGAACCCTCTTGGGAGGATACCCCCCCAAAAATAAATACATTTTTTAGTCATAATTCTACACATTTTTTATAGTTCTTTTTATAAAAATCCAATTACATGAAATTTTTTTCAGATTTTGTAGTAAATTGTTTATAGAATCCAAAGATATGACAAGTTTATTATTTCTAAATATATAAATATTTAATTTCAATTTTCAACAATTGATCATTACTGTATCCTAACAATGATGTAATATAAAAGATATCTATAAGAAAAATAGTTCATGTAGCCATTGAAACTATTGTTTCTTCCTCCCAATATCCTAGTTATAGATCCATTGTACATTCTAATGTACTATTAGATAGTTCTAAAAGATACCATGTATTTCATTTGGATGTATTTTATTTTTTCCTACCATAATTTATGATATCAAAATATCATATCTAATATATAATTTAGAATAAGTGATAGAGAAATCGTTGAACCATATAATTTTTTAACAATAACATTAATCTCTTTAAGATTATTATAAATTTCTTATCACTGAGAATTATTCTTTTTCACATTGGTAATAAATCCCCCTTTAAATACAACAATTTTTATTTTCACAAACATATAAATTTCTGTAATTTTTCTTAATATAGGATACCCTTAATTCAAGCATATTGGATCATATTCCCTTGAGAATTAGTTAAAATGTTAGGTCATTCTACGGTGAGGTATTCCAAATCTAGTGTTTTCAATTTTTATTACTAAAAAATTTTATCCTTAAGTGATCAAAATATTATATTTTCAAAAATATAGATCTCTAAAAAAATAAGTTTAAATATGTGGTGAAATTTCATTACAAATAAATATTAAATGATCACATTTCTTATATAAATCCATTATATATCTCTATGACTTGTATTACTTATTAGACATATATGGTTTCACAAACAAATTGTATTTCCATTTTTATAAACACCTTCCATGAAAGTCTATCTTGAGATCCAAATCCTAATATAATCATCCTATTAAGTTACTATGAAATGTATAATACTAATAGATATATGTATGATGATTCTATTTTAACCAAAAATACATTATTTAATACATTCATATACATCCCAAAAATAGTATCTCTTGAATACCGATTTAAAACATTACAACAATTAGAGAAACCCAAAATATATAAATATGATATTGGGACTTGGAATATATTTCTCTATATTCATATTAACATTTCATTATAACTAATTACTATTTAATACTTCAATAAATGATCAAATTTTCATAAAATATATTAAATCACATTGACTAAGTTGTTATAAAAACATATAACGATTGATTTTTCTATCATACACAGTATGTTTCATGAAAACATGAAATTTACAAGTCCAATTATGGAACATTTCCCAATGTTTCTTATTTTCCATCTCAATATTTGACATTATAAATGTCAATCCTATCCAATTAACTCAAATAGACGTCTAATTTTTTTTATTAAAAAATAGTATATCACATGAATATAACTCATTTATGCCATGGATTTTGTAGTATCCATAGAATCCTATGGGATAATGTATTAAGCTTAACATTGTTATTGTTTCTGGATGAAATATCCTTTCTAAACATATCATGACAAAAAAAATTGAATATACACATTTTTTGACATAATGTATTTATTTCATATTATAAAGCATGTGATATCATTTTTATCATTTTAATTGGAATATATTTAAGGGATAAAATATTTATTTGACAAAAATTACAAGAAAATATAATAGAATATAATGAAAGGTTTATGAGTCTCTTCATTCATCCTCATTATACATACATAATGTGCCTTATTTGTATAAGGAATGAGGAGTTTATGGGTAAACCCATTTTATATTTTCATGAACAATAAAAGTATTTTAAGACTCATCATTTTCATTTATTTACAAATAGCATAGATCAATGATATATTATGAAATTTGAGTATGGGAATAATTCCAATATATTTTTTCAACGATCTTTGATTACTTTGATTGGATATAATACACAATACCACATAGAGAAACTAATATATTTATGAAGTATATTACATTCTCATAAAAGAAATCATTAAATTTATATTTAATTGTCATCATGTATTTGAAAATTACTCTACATTATAAATTAAGTAGTTCACTAAAATCATTTTAATAAGGGTTAAAATATTTTTGTCCAACCATTATTTGAGAAGTTTTCTTTGTCTACAAATTGATATGTTATTATGGATCCAATACTTACGGTTTCTACCTCAAAATATTCTAAAAACAATATTGATTGTATGACTAAAAATATAATTTTTATGTAAAAAAGAAATATATTTACATAACTATGTATTTCTAATTCTTACATTTTATCTAAATATTTATTGAGGATTCAGGTATTATTGTGATATTAGTTGAGTATAATACACCATAGAGAATATTAATTCAATAATAAAATAATGTATCATTATGTCCAATGGAATCATGGGATAAATTTCATGAAAATAATAAATAATATCTCACCTAGATTCAATGAAATGTGATGTTTGAAGTTGTGGGTTTCTTATTTCTGACATAGGAATCTCAATATGTCATCTACGTAATGACGTCACCATACACCATAACTTTTTTTGAACTATCACAGTTTTTTATTTTTGAATATAAATATGTGACACACATATAATATCAAATACCCATGATTTAAAATTTAAATACCACATTAAATGTTCTATATAAAAGAAGTGTAACCCACTTCTTAATACTACTTTAATACATTTTAATTTCCCTTCCATAAACCTATCAATCCCATTGAAATGTAAATCACCTCATGTTTTATGTAATCCCCCTTTACCGTTTATTCATTATAATGTATTCATAAAATAGTTATTGAATTAAAAATATTCAAGGGTTTTCCAAATATTTCCTTCATATTTTTTCACCACATAAACTAAAAAAATATATTTCAATATGATTTTATATAATTTTAAATCCTTTCAAAAATTATATATTAATGTTTTTTTATACTATTCATTTTATAATTCTCAACATAATTGGGGTAACTAGGTGATGAGGATAAGGGAATCACATTTATTCGATGAACATGTGTTAATATAAATCCAAAATTGAATTCACATTATTAATTTGTAATTATAAACTCATTCACTTCATCATTCCCATTCTCCTTACTAATTTCATAGAGATGAGAGAACATGTTATAACCATCCATATCCTAATGTTTCATTCAAAAGTGAATAAACATTGATGATAGTAACATAAAATGATTCTTTAATAAGCCTTCTATATGATTCGATTTAAACATTACATTTTTTAAGTTGTGGAATAAAATTTTGTGAGGATATACGAAACATATGCAATATTCATATTGTAGTATGATGTGTAACAACTTGTTCCACTCATGAAAATTAGTTTTAGTCCAAAAATTTTCATTCCCTACTATTTATAATATTAATATTATTGTATTAATTTTTAAATTTGAAAAAAAAAATATAACTTTAGAATATTTTTACTTTTTTCTTAAATACATGTTATTAAACAATATATATTTATAAAACATAAATTTATCTCAAATACTTATCAAACCCTATAGTCCCTCGAAAACTATAGTTAGTATACTCCATAACATCAGTATTTTAGTTGAAATAAACCATAAAACCTCTACACATAGTTCATAATATCCAATATAATCATCAATAACTTTGACCCATCATAACATAAAATGATTGATATAATGAGGAGAAGGTGGGAGGGGTTCATAGTTGCTGAAATTCATGTGGCATTCCCTCGAAGATGGGTGACAAACCGTGAATCCCTGATGACTTATTTGGTTCATTTTTTAAATCTCACTTGTTTTATTATCGTCGTAACACAGAATTCCTCATTTATGTTAAGTAAACTCTATGGTTCCCATGGGATAGATAGATGGTTTTGTCCTTAGAATTATTTTTCACCGTCAAATGACTCATGTTGTTCACGCAAGGCACCATCGATAAATCATAAAAAACATTGATATTACTACTGAAATTTCAAGTGACTCCCGAAAATTGTCACATAAAACAATGAGAACAAAAATAGAGTGGGGGAAGAAATGTTCTGGGTCACTGAAGGAAATGAAATCTATCCATCAAGACATCATGCTCCTGTAGGATCATATCTACCTCATCTCGTAAAGTACCTTTGAATTGTTGTCATTGTTATACGAAGTTCCCAAGGAAACATCATGATGCTCTAAAGATGAATGAATAGATTTTTCCATCTAATTCTTGTGGCCCCACATATGACTCATGTTCGTCATGTGATGCATCATCGAAAAATTTAATAATTATCCTCATAAAAACACCTGAAATCTCACATGAACCCCATCCATTGTCACAAAAAACATATGGGATTAAATGGGGTGAGGTGATAGGTGTTTTCAGTTACTGGAAGGCATGAGACATGCCCAGGACACCTACTTCATAGTGCCATGAGACCCCAAGAAAGTTCACAAAAGTTCTCATGTGTGTATTTCAACATGAATTTCGATCTTCCTAAGGCCCTCATACATGTTAGCATAACATCATGGAACTCCATAAACATAACATCATGAATATAAAATTATTCATTAATCAAAAAAATATTTATAAGGGAATTATTGATGAATGAGACTTGTGATTGTTTAAAATTATGTGACACACAAAGACTAGTCCATGGAAAACAATCATGAAGACGTGTGGCACGATACACCTTCCCTGACTCCATCGTAGACTCGTGCTGGAAATGCCACACAAACTAGAGAGTATTAGGGGTGGATATTTCTATATATTTCCCATTCCTACATGAATAATGTTTTTAGACTATGACCAATACTATTAATTTTGTACGCCCAGACTCTGGAGGATTTGACTCTCAACCTATACAATATTATCTGAGTGCTCACATGACCAACCAGAATTTCTTCATGTAATGTACTAGTGGGTAGTCAGAGTAGTCAGGCACTATTCATAAAAGAACATCATGTGCTCATACATATATCATGAAAATGACATTTTTAGGTTATGAAAAGGAAATTTAAAAAGTAATCTAGATAACACAAGACATAAGATGAACTAACACTAAAAAATCAAGGCAATAAAAATAAAAGGGAGAGAACCAAGATAGAGAGTGAATGACTCAAGAGGATGAAATGATCTATGTACCAAATTCACTGCATATGTATTATCCAAATACACACAATATCACTATGGAACATAACCAAGATCTCCTGAATCACCACCAATATATAATATAAGAAATATGAAATACTTTGTTCATTCCATAACAATTCATGTGGTTCCCCCCAAGGAAACAATTTTGTCCTAAAAACCACCTAATCCTATTACCCGGGACTTGGGGAGTCCTTCGGACTCATCGCCTAACTAATATAATGATTCACTCCCATGTCATCCAAATATCTCCAATGAATCTGGAGATGATTACAAAGCTCTTGTGACTCCCTTTGTGGAAGTCAGCTTGGACTCATTATAGACTCCATACATTTTTTCTAGGTCTTGAGATGCCTCTCAGATGTATCAGCCAAAGCATGTGATACCCCTCAGACTACGCCACAATAAATATTGAGATACCCTCTATATGTGGCATTCCAGTTAATGTGATGTTTCCTAGTAAATGCCATAATGGTCATGAAATTCCATCCAAACAAGAATTCCATGTTAATGGGAAATCCCAAGACTTGATATCATTTTCTATATTGGGGTGTACGCCCCAACCAATTGGGAAACCTCATTGTGTAGGCCCTAACATAATGGGATATATGAGGAATCGGATTCATTCCATAACCATGATATGTAGGAAAGCTCACCTCGTGGTTTGAGATCCATATTAATCATCTAGGGAAATACCAATATCTATTTCCCTTAATCATTGCAATGAAATTGATTTCTTGTTTTCCCTTTTTTCTGAGAGTGATCAAGGCATGTATGTTATTCTGGAATTGAAATAATCATAGAATCTACAATATAAACATTCAAAATGGTATAAGTAAGCCATAAATTATAGTCCCATGATATAAACCAATCATAAAAGACTCTGATTCATGACATAGTCAACATATGTAGGATTTTGTATCAAGACCAACGATCTATACCGAACACTCCACGGACTATTAAAACACCCAATCATGATACCTATATTCAATGAGGATGATCATCTTATGCCACCTTGTTTCTCACACTAAGAATACATCAATGGGCTTAAGGGGATTCCACAAACACATCATTGAGAATCATCAACATCCATTAATCACGGAAATGATATTTACACCCCTTATACAAAAGTATATACATTAGGTCCAGTCCCAAGGATGTGAATGAACTATTTGGATTTTGATTCCTATAATAATAAGGATATGAATGATGCCACATTATTATAACCATCCTCTCCTTAGAATATTAACCACTTATTGGAATGGAATTATAAATTGAAGAACTTGGTTATATGACATCATCATATGAGAAACGTACCATTAGTGGAAAATTATAATGAACCATAGATAAATACAGATGGATTTAGTAATGATATCCCCGATGTTCACTTATAAAAGTGAATTAACCTATAGTCATTTTGTTAAGATAACTATTTTTGAAATAGTAAGAAGTAAATATTCACAATCTAATATTAAATCTTTAAAAGAGTCCCAAAGTAGGATTAACTCCCCCCAAAAGGGTGTGATGAACCTGACATCCAATCCCCTCACCTGATGTGAATCCTAAAAAGTCGCTATGCATGAAAACCCAGATGATAGTTTGAATTTGGAAAATAGGAATGTACCCAACTATGGATAAGGGAACCATGGGTAGATTATATGGAATTTGGAACAAATAGTAAACCTCATTTATATGATTTATGAATACCATGAAAACCCGTCAATCAAACCATAAAAGGGAACCTCATTCCATATTCCACATTGATACCCTATGAAACAATGTATCTACCATATATATATATAGATTATTATATTTTAATTTAATATGGTAATTCATTACATATTTTCTTCTCTCTAATACCATCAAAATGAAATTTCCATTGATAGTGTAATGATATGATTCTATTCAACCCATTTTCCCAATATGGGTAACTCTTATTTTTATTCATTAAGAATGATTTTATTTTTGTGACACAATTAAATAATGATCAGGTTATTATGGGTGTACCTAAATATAACTCCAGTGAATAGGGAAATAGATTAGTCTCATAGGAAAACATGTTTGGTATTGGATTGTAAACCTAATCCATTATGAGACATTGTACTCTATGTGATAGTATCTAGGAATTTATCCATGAATCAATTTTATACCATGTTATATTTTACTGTTACCATTACTGTACTTCAGTGACCTGTTTTGATACCATTTTATTTATGTTTTCCTACTGTATGATTACTAATGTTTCTTGTATTTTACGATACGTTGTTATACCTTTATCTAACATATTATTTTTCCCTATCATGTTAATTCTATTTTTATGAATTTCATCTCACCCATTATTACTATATATAAGCCATGTTATCTTCTGATATTTCCGTATCTATAAAATATTTAGGATCTCGATATGGAGAATAATATAATTATTATTTCTTTCGATATAACATTGATGTATTGTCAACCAAGTATCCCAAAGATATTATGCCGCACAAAATTTTTATTGTAATTAATAGATTATTGTTTTTAAAACCATGTAATAGTTTGTGTAAATGGTTTGGGTCACTATATAGAGTTATCCCAAGAATAAATATAGTGGATTATAAAAAGACTAATTGATATGTAAAATCTAGTGGTGTAATTTTTCTCTCACAAATAGAATAATGTGGAGGATAAGAAGATTTGATAATGTAATGAGAATGAGGTTGAAAGATGAGATAACCAATATAGTCCATTTTCATTAATTCTCAACACAAATGAGATAAAATTTTTTTAATTTGGTGAAATGAAAAGGGTATTGGTCAATAAATACATAGGGTGATATTGAAGTTCCCATATGAATATGTTATATTTGAAATCAATAAATCTATCATAAGTTAAGTTAATAATGTTTTAGTAGATGAGTGTGATACTATATTAAATGTAAAATGATGTTATTGGAAGCCCTATGATGAAAATGGAAGGACATTAAGCATGTATCAGTCCAATTATTTATAAATATAGAGTGTTTTTCAATGAGATAATCTGGAAATATATTTGTGTAACATGTTACACTAGAAAAAAAATAATGGAAGTTATTTTTAGGGGATATAGGAGGCCACAAAATAATTTATTGTTCCATCATATTATATCGAGTGAAATATTTAATTTTGAGGTTTTCTATAATAAATTTATAGTTTAACTGGAGTAGAGTACATATATTGAGTTATATTATAGGTTTAATTCACATAATAAGAGCTATAAATCATTTAGGGATCGAATGTGGAGTTATAATGTAGTTTATTCATGTATAGTTGATATCCAAGATATTGATTTTCTATATAGTAAATGCAGATGACATAGAGTTCATTCCTTGATGAAAAGTTAAAAATTGGAAAACACACTAAGTAGAGTTGTGACAAAGAAATATAATTTGGAGTTCATGGATGATGTCGAGCTATTAAATGTAGGTCAAATAGCTATTTTATAGTTTATCCAATGCTTTAATTTTGAAGACATCATAATATAGATTGGATGTAGTCTTTTTAAAACTACAACAGAGTCTTTCATAGTGTTCATCTATTTATGTATAGTTTAGTAATGATGAAAAATAACAATTATATGACAAATAATGAATTTCAAAGTGTGATGTATAGTTTTCGTACAACTACATTGAGTCCATATAAACCAACAAAAATTTCAAAACACTTACTGAAAATTTGTGAAATCTTATTATACAGATATGATATATTGAGAACGATTAATTATAAACAAATGAATATTAAAATATGATTATGTTGTTATGATGATGATCATATAAAAGAATCATAATGGAATTATGATTCAATCTAAGATTCTCTGTTGAAACTTTATGGAGGCCATGCTACAAGGATAAGTGAAATATATAAAACCTAGTATTCTTCATATTTTTTTGGGCTTCTTTTGGTTATAATTTATGTTTAGTTTCTTCATAATGTATTGAAAAATGGAAAAATATGGATTGTGACATCGTATGGCTGGGTGTTTTAGATTAAAATCCCAACTATGGGGAATGGAGAGTAACAAAACATTTTTTTCACTCTTGGAATATAATTTTTTTCCCACAACATAGAAGGAAATATACACAAAGTAGTGCATAAATTAATTCACATAATGGTGGAATTTTAAATGTGTGAAGTGAATATGATTTTGGGGATAATTTAAAATAATTTAATTCTTGATTTTTTTGGATGATTACAATATGGGATTTTAAATGAGAGATAAAGTCATTAATCCATAGATTGATTTAATTATGATAATATCCCACATGAAATGATCAAGTATATTCCATGTTTATAATAAAGAAAATATCATTATTCATATTATATTTTGACTATATAGAAAAGTTATGTTGCTAAAGATAATATGGGTTATAAATAATGATTGATATCTCATAATATATTTCGTGGAAGGGGGATTAGAATTTGAAGAGGTTCTCAAAACAAGAGTGTTGGTTCATCCATGTATTTATAAATTATGAGGAATATCTAAACTACCCATGATATGGAGGAAGTATCATGACCATCATATAAGTTCAATACTATCGTCAGTTGAATATCATTGAGAATTTGTAATAGAGAAAACTCAATCACATGAGATCGTGAAGGAAGACAACATTATTTAGTAAATAAGTAACTAGGTGATTCTTGAGATCCTTTTACCAATAAATTTGAATTGATGAATTTTTTTTCCTGGTGGTGTCTAAAGAGATCACTATTGATTGGCATGTATATCCACTAAAAATGTTGATGTATGTGATGGGTGTCATAGAAATTATTAAAGAACAGTTCGTGTATGGGTTGTATAACAAGATAATATTTTAAAATAGCTATTGTGGTGCATAAATAGTGTTTGTCAGAAACAATTTGTTGGGGAGTATAACTAATAACTCATTAATGTTACTGAAAAAGTAATATTTTTTATAAAATGTCAATTGTATAGAATTAGTTGTTTGTGGTGTCCAAAAAACTATGAAAATGAGTAATATTTTATACCAAAAGTAATAAATCATTTATGTTGAACACTATCAATATTTACTACATATGAGTTGATACAAATATCTTAATGTGGAAAGGATCTAATAGTTTAATAGCCACATAGTTTGAATTTACAAATGATAAATTTTCAGAAATGAATAATAGACAACTAATTATTCTTATCCCTTCTCGGTGATTCATTTTCATCTTGGAACATAAAATAAAATAAATAAAACTTCTATGGTGGTGAAACAAACCACATATAAAAAAACTGAATATATTATTTTATATAATGATAAATAACTCCCTCTAGAGCGTATTTAAGGAATTGATATAGATTTCATGGGTGTGAATGAAATTAAACCCAATTAAATCATCACAAGAAACTATCATGGAAAATTGAAAGAAGTGTATTAAATCCTTAGTGAAAAAATATTGAAATAAACTCATTATATTTCATGGAAAACAACCCCCACCTCACTATGTATCACTAAAATAAATAAAAAACAAGTATAGGAATAAAATAATTTTAACAATATATCATAATCCATCATGCACCCTCTAAATCATTTAATTATACAACCTCCATCCCCAAAAACATTAATCTTACATATCCTCTCCATTTTATATCCATATAACCACATAAAAAACAAAAATATACAACCACAACAATAAATCAAATAACAAAAAAACATACCACATTACATAATCACTAGTACATAAAAAAACCCCACTATTTATATAACCAGTAGCACATCATTACCTCATTTGGGTTTAGATCCCAAGAAACAACATCTATATTATCTATGATTACTTAAATTCATGGAATATAAATATAAATAATTTAATCTTCACATTATGAGTATTTTCAACATAAATGTTTATTTCATAAAATTGAAAGGGAAAAATATAACAATTAAAATTCATTGTAATTCCCCTCTACGATGAGTACCAAGATGCATAATGGTGATATTCTTAAATATATTAATTATATATGATATATATCTTTTTATGTGACAAAAATGATATTACATATCATGGTTATGGAGATAGTAAATCATTGTGACTTATTCTTGTGAATGTTTCCCTTATTAATCTTAATAACATATATTATTATAAAATTACCAACCAATATGAAATTATTATATATATATGTCATTGTGAACCTCTATCTAATGTCATGTTTAAGGGTCTATAAACAATATTATTATTGTAATTAAAATAATGATACTATTTATATAATATATTTCCATAATTCTTGAAAATAATTGTTCATGGAAAATTGATTTGCATTGGGTGTCCTCAAAATTTTATAGAATTAATATATAATGTGAGTGTGGATATTTTCCCATCATATATTAGTCAAATTCAGTATCACATGGCCTTGTGGTAAATGGAACATCTAGACAATGTCTATGGATAAGGTGTTTTATTGGCATGTTCATTTCTAGAGAGTAATTGAATGTGACCCCAGGAATATAATTCGATTGTACCGACATGATATCAACAAAGTTACAAATATGAAAATAATTCTTTTATATTACACAATGAGGGTTTTATAAGGTTTTATGTTTTTATTACATTATGATAAATTTTATTTGTTGTCTACACATGTTATTGGAGACTAACCATATAATTTAAGATATATTTCCAAATCCCAAATTGAAAGAGACCTGAGGGGTCAGAAAAAAAGTGTACCCAAAACAATAGTCAAATCACATATGTATTTTACATGTTGGATAAATGTTATTCCCATGATTTTTTAAATATTTATTCTTTTTGGATTTTTCACATATATTCAGTCAACTGTTATTCAATAGAATTTTTAATTTATGAATTTTTAATAAAAAGACTGTATATTTTTTTAAATATAAAATTTATTTATTTAATGGAAAATTATATAGTGAAATTTAATCATTTAATTAAATATAAGTTATTCATGTTTCACTAATCATTGTGAAGTAATGGTTCACCAAGATTTTTGGTTTGGTGAAAAATAAAATATCTAATATTATTTGATTTATTATTAATTTATATATTTCAACGAAATGATATTTATTTAATCATAAGATTATCTAATACAATGAACAAATAAACATACTATTATTATGTAGCCATGATTTTCTCTAGTAATTTAGAGAATCATAAGTCCCTATGTGAATTTATTATTCTCTAACCATAAGATTATAAATACCATGACATGTACTTCTATAACCAATATCTTACTATTTTAATCATGTGAACCAAGAATTTATGGGAATCATATTAATCATAAGATTGATCCTTTACAAGGACACTTTCAAGAATGGATAATTATCATAACTACCCAACCCTTTCAATTCATGAGAGAATTGGGATAGTCCTACCAATGGAAATTCTTGTGATGGTCAATAAAATAGGATGCAGTCATTGGAATCATCAATTCTATAACCATGATAATTTAGTAATGATGTTTGGTGGTTTGGTTATGAATGTGTGTATCCTTGATAGGGTTAGTATATCCTTAATTCTTGTGAATCATTTGTATTTTCATGTAAAGACATAAAATTACTCATTTTAGAATATATAATTTCAAGACAATGAATTTATTTAAACCAAAAATAATTATTTTTTGTGTGATGATCATGCCTTTGTGCTTTTGGAATCATAGTAAATTTATATTTGGTTTAATTGATCAATTTATTATATTCATCATCATGTACATATCTAATTATTCATTGGTTATTAAAAAAATTTATGTTGGAAACTAATTAATATGTTCTTCCACTTCTTCTAAATTCTTCATGTTGAATAAAATTGGTTCAATAGTAAATTTATAATTATTTATTAATAATGGATCACTGGTATGGATTCATTTTTAGTTTTTCATTAACATAATATTTTCTCCTAAATTATCAATGTTGAAATATTATATTCTTTTTTATTGTCACTTATATAACCAATAACATGTTCAATTTACATGATGAGCATATAATGACTCCATTTTTAGGTTATAGTATATCTAGATAAACAATGTAATACTACATGGAATGTACCTGGCAAGTAGAAGTGGTATTCTCAATTCCATTTCATGTTGATGAACTTTGAGAAATATGTTTCCTAATGTTATAATTACATTAATAAAGTGTTAAATGTTAATTGTTTTAGGACCTAGATAGGCTAGAAAATAGTTTTATAAACTACACACTAGCAAGTTTCTTAGATGAAATGTAAGAGAAATGTTTTTTGGTAGAACACATCAGAAGAAGGTGTGTCATGTATTTACCACATGACATGAGAACTAAAAAACCATGAAACCCCAAGACTCCATGATGTGTAGTTGTTTTAGAAATCATATACCTCTTAATGATCAATGATAAACCAACATTCCCAACCCTTAGGAGTTTTTCATATACATGAAAATAATATATTATACAACTTATTAATCTAGTACACATCGGGAAACCAATTATTACATTTCTGAATAATTAAAAAATAAATAAATTTTTTATATAATTAAACCTAATAAAATCTGTATATCTGTTATTTGTTGAAAAAATTAAGCATGTGATAGTATTATAAATTATATATTAAATCAATTTCCATGATAAATTAAAAACCTAATGTTTATTATGGTCTTTACATAAAGTGTAATTCTCCTATATTAATTACATTACAATACATGCAACTTGTATGATATGATGTGTTATTTATTTTTATAACATACCTTGTCTTTATATGGAACACCAAGTATGTTTCATGCCTTGTGAATGCACATTGAAAGAAAAAAAATTAGCAGTATTTTTGGGTATACATTTTCACCTCAAAGTACACATGTTTATATATATACTTTTATATAAAATTGATTTTTCTAGTTTGATTAAAATTATCGATGGTGGAAATTTCTAAGATGGTTGAATGGAATTAACATAAATTTCATTAAAATATTCATTATCTAAATATATAAGTTAATTTGAGGAATTATATCTTAATTAAATAATTAATATATTTGAATTATAGGTATATTGAAAACATATATATGTTTCATGTGTAAGGGTGATGGAATCCCCTCATTTATGCTAAACCCTTACCCAATATTTTGGAATCCCCTCAGTTGTGGGCGAGTAACGCTTATGTAATGGAATTAAAAACCTAGGTAAGTGGTGGATGTTCAAGTTAGATGCTGAGGTGAATATAATCCAAAATATATATAAGAGAACATGTGTAATGTTACTTCCCAAACTAATATGTGTTTTGAGGTGTTATACCATGTTGGTTAAGGATTAACTTAATATCTACTAAAAAAATAAACAATTTAAAAAGTTTTCCAGTAATAAAATTATATAATTTTTTTAATAAATCGCCACTATTATTTTTGTTGTTGATCCAAATTAGTTGTCTATTATATTCCAAAAGACCAATAGAAATTGTTTTAAATATTCACAATATAGGGTGGATATGTGAATCATTTGAACAAAACATTTCTATTGGCTCCAATAATTCACATATAAAAACTTATTTCCAAATTTTTTTTCATAGGTACATTAATTTCTAGGAAAACTATACAAATGGTTTTGGAAACTCTATGGTATAGATTTAAAATGGGACCACTAACAATAATTTTCTTGAAACCAATGGTGTGGGATAGATAAATTTTTTATATACAATATAATTAAAAACATTATAATTATTAATTAAATTTATAAATATATTTATTTGTAGAATTGTTTTCATAGGCTATTGGTAATGTCATTTAGTTACATGAGGCATGTACTTCAAGCAATACCTGAAAAAAATTTTAAGAGAAATTATTCCACCAGTATTGTGAAAATATTTTAGTAAACATTCCCCACCAGTTTTCCAAACAATTATTGTATGTATCTAATTAGAAATTACCTATATGAATAATTTATAAACGATTGGTACAGAAAACATGTACCATTGATTTAGTTCAGCCATTTTTATATGT
Source organism: Viscum album (assembly GCA_963277665.1). NCBI lineage: Eukaryota > Viridiplantae > Streptophyta > Magnoliopsida > Santalales > Viscaceae > Viscum > Viscum album. Next base: position 243,920,489 of record OY728122.1, on the reverse strand, counting down.
TAATCCCAGTTCAAAATCACCATAACGTATTTCAAAACAGTAGTGTAAGATATAAAAATTTTATAAAGGAATATACCAATGGTAACAAACAATTGTTAGAGATTTTATCTTCTATATGTTGTTTTCTCCCTTTCACATAATAAATAAATTAGAATCCTTGATATATATAATTATAATATGTTGGAATATCTATTAATTTTGTATAAAAACATTTAATCAAATTTTTTAATTCACTTAATATTAAAAATCATGTAACAGTGATTAAAAATTATTCAATTTTTTCATAATAATAAAATCACACATATTAATTATTAATTTAAATGGTTTCTATTAAGTTATTTATAATCAAACCACTATAGAAGGCTATTATCATATCCCTCATCATGATAAACCCATCTGATGATATGTTATAAAGAATGATTTGGAAAGTCTTTGCTAAATTTTTAATTGTTGTAGTGGAATTTAGCTACACAATAAAAATTTATATGTATCATTTGATAAAATCCATATTTAGGATTTTAGGATTACAAATCCCACTAAATGGTTTAAGGTGATATAAGTTAATATAGTGGGAAATACCCTACTCTCTATATATCACTTAAAAACATAGTATGCCATATTTTATGTTATTATAAGTGTTACATGGATCCATTACAATAGAATATACGTGATACAAGATATTTTGGGACTAATGGTGAGGAATTTTTTGATTTAATACAATTGTGATATATTAATAAATAAAAATTTTAAATTATTTTTGTAATCTATAAAAAGTAAATAAAATATTCTCAAATTTATTGATGAAATGGAAAATAATATGTCTTCAAATGGATCATTATGATCAATATTTATGAAGGTTTAACGTCTCCCTAAATAAAATTTATTTTAATGAAATGGGATCTTGTTGGTTATACTATCCAATGAATTTAAATTATATGTGTAAAAAACATTTAAAACCCTCAGTAATAAGGCTACACAAGAGGGACTCTACCTCAATATATAAAACATTTGGATTTTGTATATAATGTCAAACAGTTGACGACCTCTTATATATTCAGTTTTATTGTAATGAAACATTAGTATATAGATGTGTATCAAATCATATCTCACCATCATAATATTTATCAAGAGACATAGATAAAAGAGAGATATGAGATCTCCAATTCCCCTTTTTTGTATAACATTTTATATTTGGTGTTAGTTGTGCTTAATGTAGTTAGGTATGTCAGATACGTAGAGAATTTGGATATTATTGGATTTAATATCCTTGATGATTTTTATAAAAATATATCTTATCCTCACTACCTTCGAGATTATGTTTTCTTATTAATTATAATATGGGAAATAGTGAGAAAAATCTCAAGAAACTCCTTACCATGATTTGAAAATATTCAAAATTACATAAGGAATAAAAAAATACTTCATATGGTAATTAAGTTGAACAAGAAGGAAAACTATCCAAAGGATCACACACTGTATAAGGATTCCAAGCAACATCATTTCATGAAAATTGAGATCCAATGATTGCAAAAACAGGTTGTTATATATATGGAATGATGGGCCACTGGGAGATGATATTCCTGAATTTTATGAATAAAGAGGATGATTTAGATACGTTTTTTTAGAAACATCATTCCATATCGAAATGTTTTGTATTAGATGTTAGTAGTGTTACCCATATATATTCAAATGTAAAAAAACAGTATGTTCCAAACGATTTGTAATGTATGGGTTGATCATTGATTAAAAAATGGATAGAATCATTCTTTATTCCATAAAGGAGACTACCACATTTTATTTCCAATGGGGTTCATTATTTTTTTCAAGAAATACTGTTATGTTTCCAGTGTTACATAGAAAATTAGGTCTTTTAATCATCCAAATAGATGTATTAATTTTCTTTGTAAAAAATAGTTTCTTTTACAGCAATGTGATATGTTATTGTGTGAATTTTATAAAGAACATTATTTATATATTCAATTCAAAAAACCATGTATTGAAATGATAAATGAATTAAATACACTGGAATTTTTTAACATAAAATTGTTTAATCTCAATTTTTTCATTTATAAATGAGAAACTTCCAAAAAAATGTCTATTAAGAGGGTTATTTATAATCATTTCGGATAACACCACTTGGAATATTTCATTCTCTTTTACACAATAACATAACCAAACCACTATTTGGGGTACACGATGAAAGAGCCACAAATCTTCTATAATTGGATTATAATGTTGTTTTTAGACCATTTATAATATAATGTAGATGTTTTTTAACATACCTTATAATTTTTAGTGATGAAATGTAAAATTATGGTTATGTATATTTAATGATTTATTTGTTGCAAAACTATGATAAATTAAATGTTTTCATGAATGAAATATAGTATAAATTTTGTGATAAGATAATGGTAGTCTAGTCTAATATAATATTTGATTATTTTTACAAATTTCATTGGGAGATTTAATGGGTCTTTGAAATTCAATATCAACTTACTTCAACTTATAAACAACATATAAACAGTATTACTGAAAAGTGGAACAATTACTTTCTTGATATTATTTGTTGAAAAATGAGTAATACAATTCATCCATTATCCTCTTAAGGATACACATTATACAAAGTGTAGTTGACTAAAAAATAGGTTCTAAATAAATAAATAAATACAGAGCATATGATTTATTAAATTGAATGATGTTATTGTAGTCTAAGATTCACATATGAGGATGTTAGGTGTTTTCTAAATCATCTTCATGAAATAAACTAGAACCCCAGGGCATTAAGTGTATAATTATATGATATCCCAAATAATTGAGGGGATAATTTCTATATAAAACATTATATTAAGGAATCAAGGATAACCAAACTCTCTATTTATAGATAGGGAACACATCCTCAATAAGGACAGTGGTATAAATTTTTATTTTTATAAAGTTAATGATCCTAATAAAGAAGGGTTGATAGAGTATTAAATTATATATGTCCCAATGGAAAAGTAAATTACTATTACACAAGTACTATAAAGGAGAACAAGAGTGTATTAAAAAAGAAAATGAAATGGTTTTATAACTACTGGATATAGTGACTCATTATTGTTAAAAATAATGATATTATTTACTTTAATTGTGTAGTAAATATCATAGAATTTTAATGATGGTCAGAATCAAAAAATTACAATATTTACTCTATGACTAACAACTATTTAGTTGATTTTATCATCTAGTTTATGTAAATCCCATTGGGTATAAATAATTCTATAAGAAAAAATTAAAAGGGAAGGTAATGTGAGTACCTATAAAGATCAACTATTGGATAAAGGGTTTAAAAAAATTCAAGTTAGTGACTATAAAAAAATTCTCATGTTTCTTTGTTTAAAGCCACCTGAATTATGATTTCTATAATATCCCGATATGAATAATTGATTGGGTATATATATGTAACACAAATTTTCATAATGTGATCTTTTAAGAATATTTCTAAAAGACTCATAAAAAAGGGCTCATAACTCGAGTAACTTCTAATCAAATATATAATTTATAGGGATCAATTTATTAATTAACAAAATATCTTTGGTCATGTAACATTTGGTTCAATAATTCCATAATGGAATTTCATTTCAAAAAGGATGAATGTGATCTAGGTGTTTAAAAAATAGTTATTTCAATTGTGGTCACATTCCTAGTTGTATATATTGATTACATTTTATATTTTAGAAACAATATACTTTCCTTATATTTAGTTATGGTTTTATTAAAAAAATTAATCTCCATGAGGGACTTAGGTGAAGCACCCACCATTCCCAGGATGAAATCATTGATGATAATTATATATATGGTTCTTCTAGGACAATATCAAATTAAAGTTATTGAAGTCATAGATAATTGAATTATTGTTAAACAATTTGAGTGGCAATTGGTTCAATTGGAACTTTGTATACTTCACTCCCAGAAAATTCGTCCTCACTACTGGTAAGAATTTGAGAGCATGAGTCTGAACCCATATATTTATATGATAAGATATATAATACAAATCATGTTATGAACATAATTTTATGTTCTATACTCCTTGAGTAGGGCAGGCATAGGTTATTCTGATCAGAGTGAACACCATTGGATTTTTTTAATGATATTTTGAATTATATGAGGTGTACTGTGGATATTTTTCTAGTATATGTAGGTGGTGAAGAGCTTGTCATCTAGGGATATGCTGATGAAACATTATAAACTTATTAGAAGGAACTAATGGAAGAATAATTATATATCTTTAGTCTTAATAGATCTTTATGATCTGAATGTTTTCATTGAAGCTAGTTATAACCAATTCTACAATAGAATTCTAATAATTTGTTGTTTAAAGATTTTCTAAATGAGTGATATGGATGTTAAAAACTATATATGATATTGATGTGGATTCCTTCAGTATATATTTTATTGAATTTAGTTTTTTTAATACTACATTTGAGTCTCTTATGAAGGAGATATGGTTATATCTAATGAAGAAGTGATTACTCAAGAAGTATAGCTTCATGATGGATTTTTCTCAATGGAGTGAGATCTGGGTTAGTAGATTTTTTAAGGAGGAGAACATGGTGGAATGCATGAATAAATTTTTATCTAATAATAATCCTAAATATCATGTATGATCTAGTAGAATAATCATTTTTATTAGTAGGATCTAAATAAATTTGTAGTCTATTGGAGTTGGTTCCCCATAAGAAATGTGTATATTGATTATGATTATCTATATTCATGCTCTTTAAATTTTAATAAAGATTAATCACATTATGATTTTTCTTTCACATGACATTATTGGTGATAATCTCCTATAGGTACATATTACACTAAAAGGCCACGGTTGTTTCCTGATATGATGAGAACCTATACCGGTCTTCATATTATTATTAAATACATGTTATATGGTAAGAGGATATCATTCACTTAGAAAATGTTAAAGGTTATCATGGTTACCAGTATCATAAGACATTGTGATATCTTATCGTGGTGTTCATCATTAGTAATCTCATGAAATAAAATTATTAGTGTAGAGTCACACAAAACATGCCACATATATGCACCCTAAGGTCTTGGGTCACAAGAACTCATGGGAGCCTCTCCAACTCCAAAGGTTGATTAAGAGTGGTGAGGGCCAAGGGTTTGTTTTTTGGGAGAAACATTCCTCATATATCATAGTGGAGTACATGGTTATGTGTATATATATATAAGTGTTAGAAGAATCTATAACAACAAAAATAGTATCATACTATTTTATATGTACTAATAATGGATTTTAATGTAAAATAATAAAAACACATCAAATATAAACAAAAATCAGATTGAAGATGACCAGTAAATAGATTCGAAACATTATTTTTGTGATGTCATGTCACTATGAAATTTGATTACATAGGGGATATTTGATATATACATATAACACAAACTATAAAAAATAAACAAATGCCAACAAGAAGCTATTGCTGGCATTAAAATCATTTGATTGGACCCTTGCAACCATACTTGATTCTGGAACTGCCAATTAGGCATCGAATGATAAATTACTCCCTTTATTTATACCTAAAACCATAGTGGGACTTGGGTACTAAAGGCAGACCAATTAGGGTATAAGTTATACTATGTAGGCCACCACAAATGGTGTTATGATCAATCAAATCCATGTAGTATAAAATATTTATCATTTTAGTATGGGTTAATTCATATCAATAAATAAATAAAACCTGGCAGATAAGGTTCCACATGAATACTCAACCACCACTACCATTTTTAGCCTAATTCGAATATCTAGGATGCATGAAACCTTGAAAAATTAGATATGGTGTGCACGTAGGTTATCATTATTTAATTATCAAGTGTGGTGAGATCCCAATATTTTTTTTGGGCAAGCGAGATGTGTCCCTATATCAGTAGTTAAAAAAATTAATATTTTAATTAAAAATAATCTCATATAAACTAGGAAAATAACTTATAAAATATAGTATGCCATCTAGATCCCATTCATTGTGAGCTATAAAGGAAACCTAAGAATCTGCATCGGAGATGTTAAAATACCCAATATGGTAATGTTCATCCTAGGTGACCAATAAAAGGCATCCATCGTATCACTCTCAACATGGTGTAAGGATACTAGGTATCTTTCATAGGGTACACATTATCACTTGAGGCATGGTCTAACCCAAATTCCAATTAGGCCATCTACAGTGCCTCCCCTAGGTAACTCATGTCTCTCATTGGTATAATAAAATTCACGATGAGATCATACAAGGTAATAGAAGTCTCTCACTTGGTGCATCGTAGAAATCCATGTACTAGACAGGGTGATCCCATTAATAACTTTCTTTTGTCAGGAACCGTGTTTTCTCCTATCCCGTAAGTAGATAAGTCACGTAAATAAAGATCACATATCATTAAAAATGGATTGAATGTACAAAAACATTAGCAAGCTATCCAAATAATTTTATCCAAAACAATAACTATAGAATATGAAAAGAAGCATAAGGAATTAATAAATAAGACTTATAGGTGAGTCATAAGGAATGATGAGTTAATTCATGGGTATTAAGGCATAAATTGAGGCCTATAATTCATCATAATTAAATTCACTGCTTTAATGTATTTATTAAAAGAAACCACACACCACAAAGGGTGATTAAAAATATAGAGTTCTGTAAAATGTATTAATAATAAAGGGATTAACCATTGGGGTTTCACGTAGAATGGTGCTCAAACAATAAGGTTTTTCATTGTTGTTTATGTTAATAGGAGACATGTTAAACCATATAGCTTAATTTTTTTAAAATTTTAGAGGCATCACAAGAAGGGTATTAGGAGAAGCCATAATGTTTATATATTAAAATAATTGAAACATGAGGGGAAGAAACTAGATCACCTACCATAGTATTGAAGATGAAAACAAATCTATTATCGACCTCTTATTCGAGTTACAATTGGTGAAAAAGAGAAAAATATTAAAATTATGATAATATGGAAAATCCGTGCCATCCAAAATATCACAAAGGGTTACAATATAAATTTTTGGAGGAAGTAAGATGATCTTGTTGCTCACTTTTGTGGATATATCATGACCAGTACTAAAGAGAACGAAGTTCAGATAGAGGAGGAAGAATGATCCCTAGGATAGGAGTTGTTCATGATCTCATAAGAAACTTCTTTTATTTAAAAGATTATAAGAAACCCTATTATTAAATAATCGGTTCAATGCATTTAAAAAGAATTATTTCGGGGATTTACATGTCAGGTAATGTTTTGTGTTCATTCCCCTAGGAAAACCCAACTCATGATGTGAAATGGGTATATCCAACCCTAACCCATCGTTTTCTCTATACACATCATGTATTTAGTACACATCATGTACTTTGCATGTTGCCAGCCTCCATCTCCTTACAACCATTCCATCCAAAAACATGTGGACTTTCCCTTACACATGGTTATCGAATTTAACCAACCCAACAAAAATATAACTCATAGAATAACCGGGATATTAAAACCTCTTCTACTTAAAAAAACTCATCCTTGAGCTTCCCTTCTGAAGTTAATAAAACATCTTCAATGAATGTTTTGGCCGATATAGACGTTCATCAGCCTCACTCTCAATGTTCTTTTCCTATACATGTTCGTACTTCCACCACACCCAAACTAGTGGAATTGACTCGCCAGAGAGAGCATTGTTGTTCTTGATCATGATACATATTAGTTTATCATTAGTGGACACATCATCCTCTAGCTCTATATCCTCTTTTTTTTAAAAAAATGGTTTAGCGTGATATCAGTAATGCTGGGATAAATTGATACATCATGAATGGAACAATACCACTGAGGTAACTACAGTTGAGAAGATATCGAACCAACTCTACCCACTATATAGAAAGGTCCGACATGAGGAGAAAATAGTTTACCCTTTCTTTGAAACCTTATATGACCATATCATAGTGAAAACCATAGAAAGACCAAAATTCACACTGGAAACACCATAGTTAAACAATATTGATATGTATTAAAAAGATTTATATATTTATCTTTTACTATATGTTTCAAAATTGGATGTAATTCATTTGAACCATCCCATATGTGAAAAAGACCAACTACTGCTACCTCATAACCACTATCCAGTAAAGGGATGATCGGGATGGATTACCAAAATTTTCTTTATATGAATCCATCAAACTAATTTCATTATTTATTATGTTTTAGGAAAACCCCAAAATATTTATAATATTTTCCCATGATCCTCTAAAATCAATGAAGCATTCTCTAAGCATGTACTCTAACACATGTATCATCTGTTCAAACATCTAGTCAGTCTGAGGTTGATATTCTATACTCAAGAGAAAATATGAACCCAGTAAATTCTACAGTTCCTTCTATAACTATGAGATGAAATGGGAATGATGGTCAGATTTGTTGGAATAGTGAATACACTGATGATTCTCAACATCAAACATATAATTCTTTCAATTATCATCGTCTAACAAGGCCTCCTAAATTAGTTGGATGTGTCTTACCCTTGTCATCATGTAGATGATCACCCATACAGAATCATTTCTTCAAGGGGAAAAAAGACGTCCCAGGAAGAAAATAATTCGTGACATTTTTTCATTTCCTATCAATATGAGATAAAATCAATAGAGTTTCATCTGGTGGATTGTTTTTTTTCCTTAATGTTTGGACATGCACAGTAGAACATGATAAAACCCAAAATCTACCTCTTAATACCAAGACAAAAATACTAACGGATTGCATATAATTTCATCATGGTAATACCTTGATGAACATCCCAAATTGAGGCATGATATTCTCACATATTCTCTTCCATTATATCATAAGTATGAATGATACATCCACGGAAGAGTAGGGTGTCATTATCATAGAAAACCCATCCTAAGTGTGGGTCCTCACTAGAGAATCTCTCCCTTAGGAAGAGACCCTCATATTTGTAAAGATGTCTCATTGAATCCCACTCTATAAGAGAGGATATCACAATGATTTCTAATCAATAATTTTTCTCATGTGATTACATAACCATTAGTTACAACTCCGTAAACAAATCCATCAACTACCGCTCATCGCTTTCCTCGTCTAAAGCTTCGGTCTAATACTTTTGGCTCAAATAATTAGCCACATCATTAGCCTAACCATTTTTTTAATCAATATCAATGTCGAACAACTATTCGTATTCAACCCACTTGTGCTACCTAAGAATATTATGCCATTATGATGAGATGAATTTAAGACTCTAAAATTTACGTAAATAAACAACCTCTCACCCAATAGATCATTACTCCCAAAGAATAAATAATGTTCAATAGTTTCTATCTCATAATCATGAAAATGATAATTCATATCCAGAGGTCTCAGTTGGTGGATCCATACACTACAGCTCATTCACCGAAAATCAATATTTCACTCCTCCGTTTTCTAGAATAATAATAGTAAGCCACATTGTCCCTACGCAAATCCGAATGATTAAAGTTTAACACTAAATTCATTATTCCCTTCAACTTCTACTAATTATTATGGTAATATTTATATGAAATAATTTCACACCATTATTAGTCAAACATTAATAGGAACCCCTCATCATGAGAAATATGGAATGAATCTCTAATAATAGTTAGGTAGTCCTATGAAACATTATATATCAAACATATTCATTGGAAATTCCTAGGAATATATGTAACCATCCATCTCTAATTTATAAAATACACCTTCATCCCAGATGATATGACCTATGACGTGAACCATTCAATTCCCAAATGTTTAATTTTTGATCTTCACGTAATGGTGGATCTCTATTAGTAAACTCAACAAGATCTCAATATATTTTTCATGGCCATTTCTAGTGTGAGAATAAATTAATATTTCCTCTAAGAAGACAACAATAAAAAAATCTAAGTACCGGTGGAAAATAAAATTCCTCAGTTCCATAAATACTAATTGTTCATTCATAAGGTTGAAAGGCATAACCCAATACTTATTCAAGATTTACCTACTCCAAAATGTTATATATTTTATGTCTAATGGCCTTATGCACACAAGATGGTGTCTAGACCGTGTATTCATTATAGAAAGACATATATGTCCTCAAATATTGTCAAAGAGGTCATCATTATAGGTAAATGGATATTGAATCTTCATCGTGATCTATTTTCGTTGAAGCTAATACAAAAAAATTGATTTTACTAAACACCTTCTGGATGAAAATGATAGGAAAACCCCAAGGATATGAATCGTATCAGGTAAAACCCTTTTCCCTTAGATATTTAGGATGTATTTTCTAATCTTATTGTATTATAGGTATTATCCTATAAGGGTGAATAGTAACTAGTGACAAACCGAACACTTCTTCAATAGAAAACACAACCTCCCTCCTAGGTTGTAACTTAGAGAAATATTCAGGGAAGACATCCTAAAAACAATTCACCAGAGGAGATAATTCCACAAGATGCATTATATAATCACTCATAAAGGGATTTCACATTTGGTTTGTTACTATTATTACCCCCCAATTCTCATGTCACACTCAACTGGACTAGATATCCCATTCAACATTATTAATATATCCACTTCCCTCAAGTGATGTGAAAGACAACCACCGACGATAGAAATCCGCCTAGGTTTGATAAGACACTAGCTAGTACACACCGATAATGTTGTCAAATCAGCTCATCAAAAGGAAAAAAGAAACTCCATAACAATATCTACCCACCAATATTCATTTGGAACCCATTTCATTGGAGTATAATCTCTATTATTACCCATAACATTTTGACAAGATACATAACAAAAAAATTGTATCCTATTTAAAAGTCGAGATATCCCATAGATAAGAAATTTATAAAAGCTTGTGAGGAAGCAGTATCAAAATAATGAATAAGATAATGTAGAGTCCACTAGAATATTACCACATTTAGTATAAATCTTTGGCCTCCCCTCTACAAGAATAAGCCACACAACTTATATATATCTTGGATTAATTCTCTAAGATACAACCTCACTAGCCTATGAAAATCTATTGTACTAGAGAAAACCCGTAGATGCCTAACCACCTCAGCCACGACCACATCGTCATCCTAATCAGCATGTATAATAATAATTACAAGCCTGAAATTGAGTCTATTTTCCAGTACCAGATTGGGTTGTTGGAAAAGATCCTCATTAACTAGAAACTATTGGGAATGATTGATGGAATCGATGAAGGTGACACAACATGAAGAAAGCACGATATTTAGTCATGTACATCATAAACATGATAATTTTATAGATTATCCTTCTTTAATAGTTACCCACCAAACAAATTCTAGTTTGTTTTACTAGAATGGAACATCCCATGTGTAAAACATCAAGATAATGCACATGCTCCCAGATGAACCAACACCCTTCCTTAGAACAAAATAACTCTATCTCACATTTCCAGTCACCCATAGAATTTGTTTTATAATAAATATCTGGTTTAAAATCATTACATTTATGGTGAACTATAATAAATTTAACAATTGTCATATGACATACATAATCTCATCCTAAATTTATATTAGAGTTTCCAACTCTTTACTAATCAGAAATAGATAAAAACACTGAATATGGTCATGTGAGAAGAATACTATAGCATGAACATAGAACCCTATTTTTGATTCATATATTCCATGGAGTGGTCCAATCGTATAATATATAAAAATAAAATATTATTGAAGGATATCTATAATTTTTTATAGAACATTCCCCAGTGACAATTAGCCCAATATAATATATCCCAAAAACACATGAAAAGAAACACAACATGTAACTAGCATGCTTGACCCTCTACTCTGGAGGTTCATATAGATGTTCAAAGATAGAAAAAATGTCCTCCATCCGTGACATATAATCCTATGGTTTTACATCAACTGAGAAAGTCATATTATTATAATTTTATAAATATTGATTAATTTTTTCAATAATAGGATCAGTTTGGGGAGCCCCCTGAAAATAATTCATGAACTGGACGAAAGTAACACAAAACTGAGCATCGAAACCCTGTGGGAGAATAATATAAGGCACCTCGGATTTCACATGAGGGGTAATAAAGGGTTATAATTTCCCACCCTATCCTGAACATGATCATCTCCACTTTCCATGAAAATTATGAATGGAATCCATGGTTTCATAACTCTACAATTTCCATTCTCACTTTAAATAACCCTTACCACATTAGTCCGGAGCTTTTTCCATACTTTTTTACATTGGTACTATGAAAAATAGATCACATCTCAAAGGATATAATAGTTTTGAATCTTTGGAAACCCAGATGAATAATAATAGTTACATTACAACTTTATTTTAAACAACAATTCAACTCCATGAGAAACACCAATAAACTCCTAGATTATCCCTAAAAGTCATTCTTAATAAAAAAAAATTTCATACTGTGGAAAAAGATAACATAATAAAAGGAGTGATCTTAGATTCTTAAAAAGGACAAGAAATATAGTTTAATCTATCATAAATATTAAGGCATGGAGAACTACTATAAAATATTTCTCTTATAACATAATATTGAGGATAATATGGATGGAATGAAATCTAATCACAAAATACCATATAAATTATCACATAAGAAATTAAAGTTACCAAGGATATTATACTAGTGAACTATTCCTAGGTATTATAAATTAATACTATCATAATGTGGGAATTAATGATTCCAGACATCATAAACGTTCCATTGAGGCCTCTTCCAATACATATATAAATAAATGTTTAAGGTCTCGGCTAAATCCATATGTGTTTTCTCTTATTAGGCCTACTGATACATTAATGGGACATAGGGGGCTAAAACCATCGCTTTATAAGTAAAATTAATTCCTTATATGAGTGGGGTGAAACATAAAAAAAATACATATGAGTTGAAAATATCTTCCCCCAAAAATAAACATAGTCACTAACTATTTTGAGTAATATTGTGATTGGTATTAAGATAGTAGAAACATGTTCACACCAATTATAAATCATTTAATAAAATGTAGAAGATGTTATATTTATATATTTATAGAAATTAGGAAGATGTTTCAATACTATTATTTATTTGTAATATATGAAAATAATCCAATAAATTTATCAAAGAATTCATCAGAGAAATACACATTTTACATTACTAAGAAGTGCTATTTATGAAAAAATCATTTTCTCAGAAAACATATTATAAACATGTATATACATGAATATAAATTGTACATATAATTAAAATATTTTTGATTAAAAACTAATGTACAAATGAAGTGAAAACCTGAAAAAGTGTTTTTAAGATACATCATTAATGGTCCAATTTAGTGTGGTTTAAGGGAAAACAAAGATTCATTAAAGATTATAAGTTCTGAATTGTTTTCATAAAACCATAAAGATATAATAATTTTATTTTGGATAAAAATATTTATTATAAAAAAATGTATGTGTCTTACAAAAAATATGTAGTCTACTTTAAAATGGGAAATAAATCGGGAAAATCTGTTTAATCATGATTATTTATTGGGATGAATTGAAATGGAAACCATATAAACCTTGTATTGACACATAAAATAAATATTATCTAATCTGGATTAATTATTTTGTTACACATTCACTATATTTGGATTAATTATATAAAAAAAGTAATAGTTAAAATAGGTTAAAGAGAAAGATAGTGTACCTAAATGAAAAATGACAGTTCAGTTAAAAACCCTTACCATAAGTCTGAAAGAATGATACTATTATTCCTAACATTATGGATAATGAAATTAGATTACTTATAAATTAATTCATAACCTATTAAACATTAATTATATTTATTATAATTTTATTATGTTCATTTATTACCTTTTGATGAATTATAATATTCATCTTTGTTGCTTGGGAGTGTTTGTTTCCATTGTTTGCATGATTTGGTCAGATGTATATATGTGTAGATGTTCTTTTAAAATGAGAGTAATACTCCATAATTAAAATTATATGTTATTAGTTAAATTATAGTTGAATAAATTCTCTTATATAAATTTTTTTTCTAGATATGAAGTATAATTAATAGATAAATCATTAATGGTAAACGTTAGTTTATTTTGGTGAATTTGTTTTTACAACAATGAACTATTGTTTTATTGATTAATATATTTTATTACTATAGGTTATAAAAAATTATATGAATTATTATATGTATAATAAAATATTATTTAACAATAATAATTATTTTATGACTAGCCATGAATGTGGTAATGGAAAGTGAAAATGCATAATCCACGATGGTGGTAAATCAGCACATCATGGATGATATTTTAATTTTTAGACTATAAAATAGTGGAAATGGGCTTGGATTATGTATTTTATGTTATCACAGTAATATTTTAGTATAAATAAGATACTAGAGTTATCCTGAAATTTTTAATAGAGTATGTGAGGGATTTATTAGAAAATAAATGAATTTGAAATGAAAATAAAGGAAAATGAAAGAGGATATTACCTATTGAATTTCTTCTACTTGAGAATATCCTTATGGGTATGTGATTTGACTTTGGGTGAGAACAAAGGATATGAAATGTGGGTAAGACTCTTGGGGATCCAATTGGGACAAAATTTTACATTCCTCAAGTATTACTAGTTCTGAATAGAAGAGGTGGTGATGGGTTGTATTTATAGTGGTGGAGAGGGGTGTTTTTTATTATTTTAATAATCAGTTTATTATTTAGGTTCAAGATATGAAATTTTTATTATTCCATGATTAAATATATTATTGAATGAATAATTGTTCTTGAATATGGTTCTTACATCAGTGTTGAATCATAGCATAGTTTATTTAACATATAATATATATATTGTAAATTATCATATTTTACTATACACAAAAAAATTAACTATTTCAACAAAATCCTAGAAATTACACGTTAAAATTTATCAATGATTATTATTAAAAAAATAAATCCATATTATGATAATAAAAAATTAAATATGATAAATATTATTTTTGTTAAAAATCATCATTTATCTGTGAATTACCCATTTTAGGATTATTACCAGTTTTTGACCCTTTGAAAAATTAATTATGGTCACAAAAAATTATATTATAATAATGACAAAATAAAATATTTATTTATGCTTATTTTTTATCAAAATATATTTTCTATTAAATAATTTTTTGAAATATAAAATTCTAAATAAATATTTATGACTTACCAAAATAAAATCACACAATTTATCATTTTTTAAAACATTTATTTTCATACTCCATTATATAATTATACCATATATTAATTTATAAGATACATAAATTTTATTTATACATTCATTGGTGAAGTTACAATTCTATTGATGATATTATTATTCTTAATCGTATCATTAGTACTCCAATTGTCATATTTAATATTATATTATGATTTCAAACTTTGTGTTACCTGCAGCATAAAATATCTATGAAGATTAATTTTAGAATAGACATAACATATGATATTTTGGTTTTACATTATCCCACTATACAAAAATTTCCACCATGATATTGCAATAATTTTACCTTATAAAAATATTTTGGTAGTTTTTCATCATAAATTCCTCCAGTTCACATGTCACCTCTAAGATTATATGACTTTTATGAAAACCATAACAAGTAGAGTGCTCTGATTCCTTAACACCTACTCTATAGTGTCCAGAACATTGATAGATTCATCATACTATGAAAAATATGATTGGAATTATAATCCTTCATTATGGAGGACATGAATTAGGCCAGACATGTACTTCCTTAACAATGATATGTGGAAAAAATTGTGTTCATTAGATAGGCATCATGGCATCACCAAAGAATAATCTAGAATCCCAACTCACTATGAAATTTATAAAGGGAAAATGAACCAGGGGCTTAGTTTCACATTCCTTAAAAATAATATAACACCCTTCAATGAATATATATTTATGATAACACAATATACCACTTTAAATTCAAAATCCTTCCATTTATTATTGGTGCAGATCTTTATCCTATATTGTCATTATTTTATATGTGTTTTAATTATATATACATTTTAGTGTAGTTTTTTCTAAAATTGTTGGACCTAAAATCATCCTTTCAGCAACTTCATCCCAACTAGTTTTTTTCAAAATCTATTCTCATACAATGCTTCATATAGTTCCATTTGAATGCTTGAATGGAAGATATTTTTTTAAGAAAAATCTTCCAAAGGTAAATAAAAATCCCACGTGCCTTGAACTTCATGTTCTAATGATCTCAACAAGCCTTAAAGGGTTTGGATCATCTATATTGAATTACTGTAAGTTTTAGGGTGATAAGTAGTACTCAATTTTAGATATGTATCCAAAAAAATTATAAATTCATTTCTAGAATTTCAGTGTAAATCATGGATTACTATCAGATATAATTGAATGAGTTTCACTATAAATTCATTAAATTTATTTAATATATAGTTTTGTATGGAGCTCTAGATAAAAATCATACCATGTAGCAAAAAAATGTGCCCAGCTGTTTTGTCGCACATAAATTCTCCTCATTGCATCATTACTTCATAGTGTTTTTTAAAATAAATTTAAAAAATCCATTGATTTCCAATAAAATTTCAATTTAGGAATAGGTAGAGGATTCATGAATCCCAGATGATGTTGTATATTGTATTTTACCTATTGATAGACTAAAAATATTGATACATAATCAAAAATTCCTCGCATCATATTATCCACCAAGAAATGTTCCTTGATATTATTGTACATTTTAGTGCTACCAGAGTGTATAGTGAAATTCACGCTATGACATCATTTAAATGCATCATTTTTTTATCGGGTATAGAGGGAACATAAACACGCATCCCATATTTCAGAATTCCATCATCAGACATAAATATTAAAAACTTATTATGATTCCCATCATTAATTTTACATTGAAAATTATCATCATCACAATAATAACTTTTAATCCTTTCCAATAAAGATGGGTTGAAAACTAATTGAAAAATAATAATTTTCACCTTTCCTAACATTTCCCATATTCATATTTACTAGATCCATAAACACAGGATCCCTTTCATTCCTCATTTTGTTTATAAATCCCTGATCCTTCCTACTAAATTCAAATTATAACTTATTTTTCTTTCATAGGTTATATTGAATTGAAAAATCATAATACATGAGTATCCATATCCATCCTATTTGCCTCATGTTGAGTTCATTAAATGAAAATATACATTTTACAATCTTATTACCTATATATAGCGCAAATTTTTACCATAAAAAAAGTTTCTCCATATCATCAGAGCAAATATTATAGTTGCTAACTCAAAATCAAGAGTTGGATTGTTTTGTTCATGTGTTTTTATAAACCATGTTTCATATCCAATATCTCTATAATTCTTCATAAGGACACATCAAAAGAGTTTTCAGATTCAACATTATAAATCCCAAATGCACCATTTCTCAATCATATATTCATTATTATTACATCCACTGATATCCCCTTCAATATTTCAAAACATTTATCACATTATTTTTTTCATATGAACATAAACCCTTAATGAATAATCATGGTTAATGGTTTAGCTAATCCGTAAAAATTATAAATGAATCACAAATTTTTACATGTTTATTTGATGCACAACCTCATGGATATATCTTTCGTGATGACAAAGAGAACATTGTCCCCCAAGGAGAAATAATAGGTTATATAAATCACTTATCAATAAATTCCTCACGTTTTTTGTTTTTACATACAAATTTCATAGTGGCCCTTCAATAAAGAGTATTCCATATATATCTTGCACCATGAATTAAATAAATAGAGAAATAAACTTCCCTATATGGTTGAAATTAAGTAAAATCATCTAAAAATAAATCATTTTATTATTACAAAATGTGTACATCTTAGATTTGAATATTTCATTCCTCATCCATAGACAATTTTTTCTCTCTATCCATGAATATAATTTTGAAGAGCTATCGGAGGTGGAAATATATATGACTCAAATGAAGAAATATCCCCTATAAAGATAAGAAATTATATATCGTCATCACAAATCATAATTTCATTCTATTTGTAATAAATTTATGCATTATATTTCAAAATATATTCTCTAGCAAGGATTATTTCAAAATCAAAAATAGGTCTTATGAAAAAATCATCAATTAGTAGTTTATCGGGTTTTATAATAAGAACTCCTCGACAACTTTGTGTTATTATATAGTTTCAATAAGGAGTATTTACAAGAAACTCCCCCATTATTTGAATTGGAAATATGTATTTTTAAAGAAAAATAGGGCGATATAAAAGAATGCAATGATCCAAATTCAAATTAATATTTAGAAAAATATTTGGATATGATTAAATTACATGCCACCACATCAATGGGTACTCCAACCTCCTCAGTTTTGATCCCATAATCAGGGCCTTGTTCTCTTGCAATTTTCTAGAGAAATATTCATCGATGCATAGAACTATCATTTTCATTATTCCCCATCTATTTACAATTACATCGTTGACACTATATAATAATTCTTTACCTTGAATTCACTAGATTACTGACCTTTTTTACACTTGTAAGAAACTCATTTCCCTTTAATGCACACACCAGGTTTTCTCCCTAAACGTGCATTGAAAATTACAAAATTACTTTTTTATTATTCCCACTATCTATTATTTGTTATGACACCCTATTTTTATCTTAAATTCCCTTAATGTAAAAGACATAGATATTCAATCTCTGTCTTGATAGCACATGAGACTATATCTTGATATGATAAAGAATTTTTGGAGAATAGTTCCCTTTAGTGGAATGGTGTTAAACCATCAATGAATCGATCAATATTTTTCCATTTAATACATATGTAGTCCATAGAATTTCTTGATAACCTTATAAAGTAGGATTCTTACATGGAAATTTTTTCATCCCTTTTTTGTTTCAAACTCAATAACTTAATCTCTATGTCCACAATCTATTTCAAAGGGAATACATTTCTAAATGAAATTTCATTAAAATACATCCATTCCACATATATAATTTCCTCTTCATGCATTTTATTTTGAATTATGGGCCAGCATTGGTCTTCATACCATAATAGATGATAAATTTTCCTGATAACACTATGTTTTGTGTTACTTCCCATAGAAAGTAATATCTTCTCTAATGAAAATTTAGATTGTTCAGCTACAAGTGGGGTGGTAGTCACATTGAATGATATAGGTTGTTTTCAGAAAAAGGGGTCGATCAGTGTTACACTATGTTTGGTATTAGCCTACTCCATGTGAGAAATGATATTGTTCATAAACTTAGTTAGTTTACCTAGTATAGTTACATGTTTTTATGTACATGTAACAGTGTAAGATCCAACATCAATATCTTACATATGAGGTGGATCCCTTCATGGGATATAAAAATTGATAAAATCTATATTCCTTCCACAATTCATCATTTCTAAACAATGGAATATAGTAAATTAAATTATTATTCATAATGAATAATTTAGAACTAGTAACACTCAATATAAATGGAAAACATTATGCAATTCTAATATAATAATGATAAAAATTGATTAATTGTGGAAATTTTTACTTCTAAATCCATCATAATTGTTTGGTAAGAAAATTTAAATTATACTAAGCGTATCCTCTGGGTGTGTCAAAAAACGTATGTAGTCATTCTCTTTTTGATGTACAGGGTTATGTCCAATCAGGTCCGATGCACCTTGTTATCATTGTAACACTTCTGTACATTAGAACAACATCCACTTTAGTATCTATAAATGTATAAATTATTTGGAAAAAAATGTAATATATACATTCCAAAAAAATTAGGATGTTATTCTATGTTTATCTTAAATTATATCATAGGTTTATAATCCCAAATCTATGTTTTCTAGTTCCCATGGTTCCGACTAATATTCCTCTAATACGAACATTAATTACCCCAAACCCATTTTCCAAGAGTCGGCTCCTTCCATTATTACATTAGTACTATGAAAATGAATGTTCAGCCTAAATGACAAAATGGTTTAGTAGATTTAGAAATCTATATACATATTAATTATTACATGATTACTTTATTGAAAAAACCCACAATGAGAATCCATTGGTAACACTAATAAACTCCCACATTATTCATGCAAGTCATTCATAATACAAATCTTCACATCCTGGGAAAAAATAAAACCTATGAAAGTGGTGAACACTAATTCTCATTATGGGTATAAACTTCAACAAAATATAACATAAATAATTACGAATGGTGAATTACTAAAAACACATTCCATGATAACATAATCTTAAGAATAATATGGTTGGAATAAAAAATGATTATATAATAAAATATAAATAATCACATAAGAGTGAAACTTAACCAATGATATACTACTATTAGAATAATCATATAAATAATCAATTAGGGGAAAGGATGGGAGCTATCGAAGCGCTCTCCAACAGGCAACTGGAAACCTTAAAATTATTCGCTGATTCCCCTGAGATTTGCCGATGGCCAACTTTGATCAGGCGTGGGAACTCACCCCTCTTGCTCCTGCATATTCTGGTCCTGGTTCTTCAAAAATCGAAGTGGGATATCATGAAGTCCCCCTTCGTACCTTACATGTCTCTTTTCACAGATCATTATAAGGAACTGATCTTGGTAGCATGAAGGAGTGCAAATGGCCGCTCTTTAAAAATCATGAAGATGGCCGTTACATGGTTGATACAGATTCAGAATCCTTGAAGAAAAGAGATCCAATGTGAAAATACTCAGTTCTTGGCTGAGTTTCATACATCACAGGTGACTGGCCCTAGCCTCTATTCGAACTAAAGAACTGGATTGCTCACTGTCGGGGCTCGTTAAAATGGAAGATAGTTCCCATAGGCAAGGGCTATTATCATATTCTCATCAGCTCTCAGGGTGACCTTGATCAGGTATGGAAACTCGGGAACTTGCAGCTTAAATCAGGCTATTATAGAATTTTTGATTGGAATGCTGCATTTAAACCATACACACACAAAAACTATATGGAACATGTTTGGGTTAGAATTCATGGACTCAATTGGTCCTATTGGAATACGAAGATACTTAATGACATTGCTTCCTACATAAGGACCCACATTAAAATAGATCACAGGACATTGAATGGAGATCTTGGCCTATATTCTAGAATAGTGGTTGAGGTTAAATTGGCCAGTGAACTCCCATATAACATTGGCTTTAATTATCCTGATTATAGAATCGATCATAGAATTGAATATGAAAAGAAACCACCCTTTTGTGAGGTGTTCAATTTGATTGGGAATAACCTCTCCAATTGTTGGGTGGTTAGGAAATAAATGGATCCCCCTATCACTAATGATTGACAGGAAGTAAAAAATGGTAAAAGGGGTTGAATATTACACACAAACTTGAGCTCCCCAAAAAAACAAGATATTTGGGTTAAAAAATCCAATGTCTTTACATCCCTAGAAGGTAAATCTTGGGAAGATTTGGTTGAGGAAGAAGAGGCCCATCAATGTAATGATAACATTGTCACAGGCATATAAAAAATAGTGGATGTAGGTAATGGATATAATATGGATAGGAGAAATCCTACAACTATTTCCAATTCATCTACTACTACTTCTACCTCTGGTACATCAACATCGAATGATCATGTTTGTATAGACTTTGAGAAATCTACCTTGGTTCCTATGAATCGGAATGGTACCTCTGATGCTTCTAATAAGATAGAAGGTGATATGGAAAAAACTTCAGAACCAATTATTTAGGTGCAACCCATATCTACTAACAAAATTATTACTCCTATTCCTGAAATTTTTGTTATGGTTACTCATGCTGCTAATATTGCACAAATCATTTCACACACCCCTGTTTCTGTCTCTGTTTCACAATCTAAGTCTTCCCAAACCCCTACTATCTATCCTATTAACAGGGTGGTGTTCATCCCTCCTATTGACAAACCGAACTCTGATTTGTTACAGCCTCATTCTGAAAAATCTATTCCCACGTCTGCAGACAAAGTTATTATTCATGTTTCTGAAATTGCTACACATGATACTAATGTTAACACTGATACTACTATTATTGCACACAACATTTCATACACCCCTTAGGACTGTACTGTCATGCCACCTGACTCCACAAATGTTTCCCCTACTTCCCTATCCATAAACCTAGATCAGTTCTCACCAAAGTCTAATGATACTCTGGTTATAATTGATAATCCTCCTCCAATAGAAGAGACCCTTGTTCATGTAGCTGTGAAGGATCATTCTCTAGACAGTACTGACAATTTAGGTACTCCAGTTTCGGACACTAATTCAAATTCTACTTTGAAAATAGATGCTTATCCAAGTTCTGAAACTATTGAGAGAAAACCAAAACATTCTTCCTCCACTATGGTTAGGTGATCCCAAAGGAAGAAAGGATATAGAGAATCTAAAAAAAGAAGGGTTATAACCAAAAATTCAAATAGAAATGAATTTTCTCCATTGGAATTTCCATGTATTGGCCAACAAAGATACCTCCACCACACTTAGGAGGTTCATAAACACTCATAATCTTCATCTCTTTTCCATTTCAGAACCTAAAGTCAACATTAATATGAACATCATGATATTTGGTTCTCTTAATTACAGTTTTGTATACTCTTGTAAAAATGGTCCTCAAACTGACTCTGTGTGGTTCTTTTATCACAATACCCTACAAAATATCAACTTCTTAAAAAATTCTGTGCAACAACATACCTGTGATTTCTTGTGGAATGGTCAGCATAACTCTTTCAATATGGTTTATGCCAATAATATATATCATGAAAAAAGGGTTTTATGGAATGATATTTTTGATATGGAAAACTCCATTCAGGATCCTTGGCTTGTTATGGGAGACTTCAATTCCATTCTTAACTCTTGTGAAAAAATTGGTCCCTCACATCTTTCTATATCCCCAAGGGAATTCAGGTCTACTATTGAAGACTATAGCCTTTTTGATTTCACTCATTCTGGTTCCAAATATACTTGGTATAGAAAACACTATAACAAAACTGTTGCCAGTAAGCTCGACAGGAATTTTGTTAACATGAAGTCTCTTTATATTTTGGATAATATATCCATTGTAACTCTTCCTAGACTTATCTCTGACTATCATCCTATTCTATTTAGCATCCTTATGAATTATCATAAGCTTGTTCTTCCCATTAAATTTAATAATGTTTGGTCTTCGAATCCTAATTGTGTCACTTTTATTCATAACACATGGAACTCTATGAAACACCATAAGGATTCCTTTGCCTATATGTAAAAGTTAAAAATCCTAAAAGAGGCCCTTAAAGGATGGTGTAAATTTACAAATTCTCAAATAGACCAAGATATTTCCTCTCATGAAAATGAACTTAGCCACATCCAAACACAAAGCACTAATTTAGATTTTAATATGGATCCTCAATTGGAAGCAAATATATCCCTTAAACTTAATTCCTTGCTCAAATTTAAGGATAATATTTGTAAGAAAATGTTTAAGAATAAATTTCTTATAGATGGTGACCATAATACTAAATTTTATAATTCCCTTCAAAGAATCAGAAAGGTTAATAGTCCTCTTTAAAATCTTATTCATAATTATTTGAACATTGATTCTGATGAGGCCATAACGGATCACGTTATCTCATACTTTTACAACATTTTTAATGGTCTGGAGACAAATATTGATCTCAGATCTGATATTATTCCCTTAATGGTGGATGAAAGAGACAATGAGTCTCTTTTAAGCACTCCACATGATCATGAAATTAAAGATACAGTTTTTGGCATTAATCCAGACAGTGCGCCTGGTTCGGATGGGTTCAATAATGGTTTCTACCAAAAGCATTGGGATATAATCCACAATGTTGTTTGTAACCTTATTAAGACCTTTTTTATTCATGGATCTCTTTCTCATGGAATCAATTCTCAATTTCCAACTTTAATACCTAAGGTTGAAAATGCCTCATAGATCCATCAATTAAGACCTATTTCCCTGATTAACCCAATTTGTAAGATCATTACCAAAATTATTGTGAATACACTTGCGCCTATATGCAATAAAATAGTCTCAGGGAATCAGTTTTGTTATATTAAAGGAAGTTCCATCCAGGATTGTAATTGTCTTGCCTCTAAATGTACCAATAGTTAAATAAAAACACTAGAGGGGGGTGTGTGGCCATGATACATGATATGAGAAAGTCTTTGGCCCCATATACTGGAATTTTATTTTCAAAGTCTCAGAAAACTTTTCATTTAATGATTAATTCATTGGAATACTTAAAACTTTATTTTTCTCAGCTTTTATTTCTATTATGATTAATGGCACCCATATATGTTTTTTCAAAGTCTCTAAAGGTCTCAGGCAGGGAGACCCTCTTTCTTCCATCCTCTTTTTTATTGCTGAGGATTACTTAAGTAGACTTCTCAATAATCTGGTAGATCAAAGTATGCTTATGATGATACAAGTTGCCAGAAACCTAAATACCCCTACCCATATTTTATATGCAGATGATATCATCCAGTTTCTCAAAGGGGACAAAAAAAATATTCATGTCCTCAAGAAATCTCTTAATCACTCTGAGGACGTCTCAGGACAAATGATTTCCTGGAAAATTTTGTATATTTTTTTCGGAAAGAGATTCCCTGTCAGAAGGAAATCTATCATTACCACTTATCTTGGAATTAAAGAAGGCCTCCTACCATTCACGTATTTGGGCGTCCCAATATTTTGTGGTCATCCTATAGAAAGCTAATTTGATAATATCATTAATAAAATCATAAACCAACTCTCTACGTGGAAAGAGAATTCTCTCTCCATGGAGGGAAGAATAGGTCTGGTGAAATCGACCATTGTCTCTAAAATGATCTACTCTCTTATGATTTATAAATGGTCGGTCGCCATCTTCATGAAAATTAATTCTTATATTAAAAACTTCATTTGGACGGGAATTATTTTTGAAAAGATACTTGTCACTATCCCTTTGAAATCCTTTTGTAAACCCCTTAATAAAGGTGGAATTGGTATAAAAAATTTAAAGTTGTTCAATAATCCTCTTTATGCCCGTCTTACTTGGCGTATTGTTAATTTTACTTCTAAATCATTCGAATTCTTGAACCATAGATTCCTCTTTAAACTCTTAAATCGGAATTTTAATTTCATTAACTCTACGATATGGCCTTCTATTAGGGACTCGGACAACAAGATCCTGGAAAATTCTAGACGGATTTTTAGTGCTCAATCATACATTAATTTTTGGTGTGAAAAATGGTGTGGTAACCCACTGATATCATTGTTACTTCCTAATATTATTCCTGATGATACTAGTCATTCTATAAATAATTTCTTACAATCTCATAGACATGAACACCCTGACAATATTGCGTAGATCATTGATAATCACCCTTATTCTTATAATAGTGACTTCCTTGTTTGGGAACCTGCATCAAATGGAATCCTAGACCCTAAAAACTTCAAAAAGAATTACTTTTTTAGAAATGAATCTAATTATCAATGGGTGAGTCATTTTAACAAGCCTTGGATCAAACCTTCTAGGCTCACCCTTATTTGGCGCATTGCCCATAATAGATTGCCTACTAAAGCCGGTCTGCAAACTTTTAGCATACAACTCTACTCTAAATGTCACTTGTGTAATCAGCACAGGGAGGATGTTGATCATCCTTTTTTGTCTTGTGCGACGGCCTCTGCTTCATGGAATTATGTTCTTGAATTATTTAATTGCAGAAGGCCCTTATCTGACTCTATTTGTTAGTTTTTCAAAAATTCATTAGATATGAAGCCTCTCTACAGTTTAAAAATATTTTTCTTGTGGTGGTGTCGGAACTCCTGCATGAGATCTGGTACGTTAGAAATGATCTTATTCACAATAAACACTCATTTAGTCTCAATATAGGAAAATATCGGATTCTTGTTGTGATTGCAGAAGCTGCTTCAATTCCAAATGATTGTTGCAACAACTCAGTTGTTGACATTGAGATCCTTTTTCATCTTCGTGTGCCTCGCATATACCCAAAGATCAAACGTTTTTTTGAAGTATTCTAGAAATCACCGATGTCGGGTCATATCAAAGGTAACATTGATGGTGCTTCTAATGGAAATACAGGCCCTGCCAGTTTTGGTGCCATCTTCAGAGACTCAGCTGGCCAGTGTCAGGGTTGTTTCTATGTTGGATCTAGGCATTCTTCATCTTTGGAGGCTTAAATGTTGGGGGTCATCCATGCAGTTGATTTTGCGCTTCAATGAGGTTGGAGAAAGCTTTGGATTAAAAGTGATTCAACCACTATCGTTCATTCCATCTGGAATGGCATCATTCATCTTGGCTGGCCGCATACCAAATTTTGGAAGAATTGTCTAAACTCGCCCCATGGGATTGATTACGTAGCTACTCATGCCTACCGTGAAGCGAATGTTGTTGCTGATGCTCTTGCTAACCAAGGAGTACATTAGAGCATGACTTGGCTGGACACTCTGCCAACTGACTTCATCTACCTGTTTGATAGAGATTGTAAAAAAATACCATCCTTTCAAATTTTGTAATCTTTTTTCTTATTAATAAATTGTGATTTGGTATTTTACCAAAGCATTACCTTTAAAAAAATAAATAATCAATTCATAATATCATAATAAGGGAATGCATAATTCTTGAAATTCATAAAATACCATCAAGTCCTCGACCATGATAATGGATAATAATTGTTTAAGGACTCATCCAAATCCATATATAGTTTTTGACAGGAGACCAATCGATATGATGAGGGGATATAGAAGGACCTGCATGTCACATGCTAATTCCAATTTCTTACTCATTTAAATGGGGGGAAACAAAAACCATAGAAACATATGAAATCTAAATAATAGTCCTCAAATAGTAAACATAATGCCTAATTATTCTGAGTAATATGGTGAATGGTATTAAGATAGAAAATCCACACACAATTAGGTCATAATCCATTTAATAAAATATTTTAGATTATATCATCCATTATCAATAATAATTAAGAAAACATTTCAATATAGCCTATTGAAAACGATGAATATACCCTAATAAACTCATCGGTAATTTCTAAATAGAAATATTCATTTTACATTGCAATGTATAGTTGTTTCAGAAAAAACAATTGTAATTTTCATAAATAATATTGTAAAAATATATTCCTAAAATATTTAATGTTAATTATAGTGAAATTATTTTTGACATATAAAATATTTCTATCTTAATTGAAATCCTGAATTTTTTTAAACATTGGAAATGGGCCACTATAGTGTGGTTTGAGGGAAAATATAAAAGATTCCATCATGTGGACAAAATATTAATTGTTTTAATACAACCTAAAATGAGATAATAAATATTTTCATGATAAAAAGATTTATATTAGTAAAATATTCATGTATTACAACAAATGATGGACTTTACATTAAAATTGTAATGAAATAGGGATGTTCAATTAAATAGGGATTTCTTATTATGAGGAATTGAAACAGGAAACATCATAATACACATATTTCGTCATAAAAGAGATGAAATGATATAGATTCTTGATTTTGGAACATATTAAAAGGATTTATAAGAATTATACAAAAACAAATAATAATTTTGTTGGTATAAATATAAATAAAGCGTAACCCAAATGAAAACTACATGATCAGGTATATGCCCATACCTTATGTCTGAAAGCGTTCTCTACCTAAACATCACATCCTTGATGATAAATTTATATTCATTAATAATTTAATTTAGAATGTATTAAAAATTAATTTTATTTTTTAAAATTTATTATGTAAATTTATGGACTTTTTTATAAGTTGTAATATTCCACTTTTTTGTTTCGGAATGTTCGTTTCATCGGTATTCTTGATTGGTTAACTTATATACTTGTATTAATGTTGTTTTAAATTAGGATTAATTCTATGGAATTAAATTTATATGTTATAAATGAAAATATATAACCTTATATATTCTTTTATATCATTTTTCCAGATATTATGTCAATTAATCAGATAAATAGTAACAATAAATGCTAGTTTATTTTACTGGGTTTTCGAATATCTCAAACTAGTTTTGTTTTAGTAATTAATATTATGTATATATACTAGTTAAAGGAAATTATATGACTTATAACATGTGTAATAAAATATTATTTAAACATAATAATTTTTTTATGGCCAACCATGAATTTTATAATGAAAAATTTAAATGCATCATCCTTGATGGTGGCAAATCGACTTGTCACGAAGATATATTAATTTTAGAATAAATTGGAGATGAGAAATGGATTGATGATTGATCTATTGTTATCACAATAAAAATATATTATATATATTATAATGGAGTTATCTTTCATGTTTATAACGAGTATTTTGGGCAAGGACAAGAAATGGAATTAAATTGAAAATAAAATAATGGAAAATGGAAGTGGATTTTACCTCATTAATTTCATCACCTTGAGAACGTCTTCAAGGGGAATGGGATTGATCTTTTGGGGAGAAAAAATGATCCTATACAATGGTAATATAATTTACAATTTTATTTGGGGGAAATTAGACAATAGTCGATGCTTAATAAGTGGGAGGTGAATAGGTGGTGAGGGTGGCATTTATTGTGGAGGGTGGGGTGTTTTTTAATTATTTCAGCCATTAGATAGTTATTATTCTTAGTATAAAAAATAGTTATGACTCCATGAATAAATTTAGTAAAAATATAATGATATTACTCTGTTATGGTTCATAAAACGTCGATGACTCAAGGAATAGTGTATTAAACTTATAAAGTATATATACTTTAAATTGTCGTATTTTACTATTCACAAAAAATCTACAATTTTAGAAAAATTGAAAAAATTAAACCATACCTTTTTTTAATGTGTTGAATTTAAAAATGATATGCATTATATGAATTTAATTTTCATAATATTAAAAATTTAATTTTAATGAATATAATCATTTATTTAAAAAATAACCATTTTGAAATTATAATTTGTTTTATGACACTTTGAAAAATTAATTTAGGTTATCATAAAATTATAATAAAACCATAAAATTAGAAAATAATAATTTATGATTATGTTATATGAAAATATATTTTCTATTAAATCATTATTTTTTTACAATGTTGTAATTAAATATTTACGACATACAAAAACTCAAACACATCATTTATTATTTTTTAAAACATTGTTTTACTCATTCCATGATATAAAAAAACATATGTACGTTTATAAGATGAATAATTTATATTTATATATTCTGGAGTAAATATATTATTCTATTATTCACATTACTATTCATAGGGGTCACAATACTATTCCAATGATCATATTTAATTGTATACTACAATTTTAAACTCGGTGTTGAATGAAGCATAAAATATAGAATATGTTAAATTTTTAAAGAGTCATACCATAAGATCATGGGTTGTTATAAAACACCTCTGATAAGATTTAATACAAGTTATGGGAAAATATAACTGGAATGGGTAAATTAAATCCCCAATAAAATAAGTCACACCTCTATACCTACTCCAGAATAATGGTCAATGTGATCGGAATGATAGGGAACAATAGATCACAAGATACACTTCTTACTTCATACAAATGGGGTTAGGTTGAGGTCACATTTTTCAAAAAAATCCCAACAGGTCTGGTATATGGAGTTCAAAATGAAATGTATAAATGAAAAATGCCTTTATATTTCTTTTTTTTATCTTAATCTAGTGGTAAACTTATAATAATGAAACATTCATTTTTTCGAAATTCATTTTTATTTGATTTGTAGGAGACATCATGTTCACATTAAACGAATCATCAATTTAAATTTATAAAGAATTAAATGCTTTATAAATTTAAATTGGAGAGTCATGTAACGGTAACCTAACCATTCCCCCTAGTTATAGGATGTAACACGACTTGTATTGTAATTTGATTGAATGAAATACCATTTCTAAATTATAGAAGACCCCTCAAAATAAATTTGCATTGGAACTGATCATTCAATCCAAAAATTATAGATTAGTTGGTCGATTAAACAAATGTCATCATGAAAAAATACAAGCACATTGAAATAAAAAAGAAAACAAGGTACCACAATATCTCATGAAAAATATGAAATTCACACAGAAAAGTATATATGTTGTGGAATAATGCATAAAATTTAAGACTTTTGGTGCCTAGTATTATGCAATATTCTAATACACCCTCTTATAAACAAGCCAAGGTAAAACCACCCATTATAAAAATATCAGAAATAATAATGACACAAAAAATATTTGTCACCCAATGGTGAAATATAACCAACTATAATAACTCAACCAATTAATGAAATACCCATCCTAGGTAATATGGGATTCAGTTGTATGTGGGTTAGAAACTCCCTAGAACATTCTTATTACTGAATTCCATTACACCTAATCTCCTATCAAATAACTGTTTCGGGTCGGTCTCAAAATGCCCAATGGTTCTGTATCTGATAACGCGTGGACCTGCTTTCCAAAAGCAAGTGTTCACTGGATGGTTTGGCCAGCGATGCTTAAGAACTCACATTGGTAGAGAGGATGGGATGTCGGGCTCCTCAAACCCTTTTGGGGGGAATTATTTCCTATTCTGGGACTCTCTTAAAGATTTAAGATGTATTCATATGTTCGCGAATCTTTGGTTTATACCCAAACATAGTATCCACGGATTTAACCCTGGTGGGTAATGGTCAACTGGATGTAGGGGTTTGGAATCATTTAGGCCTGAGGTTTATCTTCCCTCATTGGATTAATGACCTCATGGAGTCGGGACACATTGAGGCGGTGCTGGGATTGGTGTGGAGAACTGAGGTGAAAATAGTTGGGTCGACTGGTTTTTGGGATTGAACCTTGCGGAGGCTTCCTATGTACCCAGCCTAAAAGAAATGGATCGTAGTCAACATAGTTTTCAATGGAATGGGGCTTACACTATGAGGCGGCCCAAGGTGTGGATGATGGGCTTGAACCTCAGGGAGGCTTCTCGCGTACCCTGCCTAAGAGACAAGGATCATTGTCCACATAGTTCTCAACGCTTGGAGAATACGGTCTAAGGAATCCCAAGGTGTTGATGATGGGCTTGAACCTCAAGGAGGCTTCCTATGTACCCTGCATAAGAGAGAAGGATCAAAGTCCATGTAGTTCGCAACGCTTGGGGCTTACGCTCTAAGGCAGCCCAAGGTGAGGATGATGGGCTTGAACCTTAGGGAGGCATCCTATGTACCCTGCCAAAGAGACAAGGATCAAAGTCCACGTAGTTCGAAATTCTTGGGGATTGCGCTCTAAGGCAGCACATGGTGTGGATGATGGGCTTGAACCTCATGGAGGCTTCCTACGTACCATTCCTAAGATAGATAGATCAAATTCAACGTAGTTCTCAATGCATGGGGCATACGCTCTAAGGTATCCCAAGGTGTGGATGATGGGATTGAACCTCAGGGAGGCTTCTTGAATACCCTGCTTGAGAGATAAGGATCAAATTCAACATAGTTCTCAATACTTCGAGCTTACTCTCTAAGGTATCCCAAGGTGTGGATGATGGGATTGAACCTCAGGAAGGCTTCCAACGTACTCTTCCTAAGAGACAGGGATCAAAGTCAACGTAGTTCGCAACGCTTGGGGCTTATGCTCTAAGGCATCCCAAGGTGTGGATGATGGGCTTGAACCTCAGGGAGGCTTCCTATGTACCCTACCTAAGAGATAAGGATCAAAGTCCACGTAGTTTGAAACTCTCGGGGATTACGCTCTAAGGCAGCCCAAGGTGATGGATGGGGGCTTACACTCTAAGGAGTACCATGGTAATGGATTGGGGATTACACTATGAGGAGGCCCATATGACGATGTCATGGTAGATGCTTACTCTAAGCCCACGTGAGTCATGCTTGGTGTGAGATAAAAGAGGCAAAAAGGACCAAATGATCACGTCCTGAAAGTTTCGTCTGTGAGAAGTGGAGTGGGGCTTACGCAAAGAGGCGACCCATAAGGTCGGGGCTTACTCCTCGGTGGAAGCCCATGGAGAAAAAGTGCAGCGGGAGAGGGAAAGAGGTGCTCATGTTCTCTTCAACTATCTTGTTCCCGGGGGAAGTACGGAAGTGTTTGGGGGATTCCGTTGGATGGGTATTTTACTAACTTCCAAATAAAGATGATGTACCCCAGCCCCAATAAGTGAAGGGGCACATAGGACACTCACGATCTCAGAATCTACATTACCATGGGAATGTGATCCCGGGAATGCTTCGAGAATATGCTCAAGGGTCGGGTCAACCCCTTAAACCATGATTACCGTGGGTATGTGAACTCAAAAGGGCGCGCTAATACGCCCAAAGGTTACATAATATCGGTCTGGTGGCTCTGGTGGAGGCCACAACTCAGGGCTGACGAATGGGCTAATGAGGAGGTTGTGAAGGATCATGACAGATTGGAATTGGAAGGATTTTATCTGGCTCAGGGAATGGAAACTCCGATGTTTTTGGCAGGCCACACGGGTGTATGAGGGGTGGCTCCCTTCATGCAGGGAGGTGCTACATGGCTGGAGAAG
The DNA here is from genome assembly GCA_963277665.1 of Viscum album. NCBI lineage: Eukaryota > Viridiplantae > Streptophyta > Magnoliopsida > Santalales > Viscaceae > Viscum > Viscum album. The sequence continues at coordinate 243,887,923 of OY728122.1, read as the reverse complement.
CTTTCTGCGAACCAGGAGGGTCCACGGACAGAGAGGCTATCCACGGACCTAGAGGGTCTGCAGACTAAGAGGCCATCCGCGAACCCAGAGGGTATGCGGACTGATTGGCATCCCACGAACCAGGAAGTTCTAGGGCATCGAGTTTAGCCCATGTAGAAGGTTGGTACACGAAGGGGTCCACGCGAGCAGCGGTGTCCAAGGGCGGCATCGGTTGGGGGTTCTTCGGTCGTGGCTTCGCCCTCATAGGAAGGGGCTATGTGGTGCGGCGGATCGGAAAAGAGGCATGAACACCCTGGTCTGTGGGTAGTGCTTCCTCGGAGGGGTATGGTTCGCGGTATTCTCTTTTTTTTGTTTGCGTTTCACAAAATTATTATGCGTTTTCAGTTACTTATTAATTCATTCCCAGGTTCATACCTGTCTGGTTCATGAACAAGAGCTTCGCTGTTTGCGAAATCCTAAGCCTTCCTTCGAACTCCTTCAACTGGAATCTGATTGATCTCCTCTCCATCTACTCTCCCTCTTTCCCCCTCAGTATCCATTTATAGAGGGGAGGAAAAGGGATCTTTCTAGGGTCATGCGACACCTATTTCAAAGTCCCATGACAGGAAAACCGTTTTACGGCTGACTTGGTCAATCCAAGTATTACGGTGGGCACTAAACGCTTTTCCCCTCGCGAACCAAACAAGGCGAGTGCTTCGCAGCCATGGAGGGTTCCACCTACATTTCTTGAATTATAGTAGGGGCGGTTCGGGCCGTCTGACGTAGCTCATGGCTGGGATGGTCTAGAATGGTGAACCGGGTTATTGACTGTCCTGCCTCGCGACTGTGGTGGGTCTCCACCTCGGTTTCGTGAATAATGATGGTCCTCAGAGGAGGGACGCTTCGTGGAACTGGCAGTGTGTTGTTACATCAGACTGGTCCGCGGACCGGCTCTTCCTTCAGCATCCTTGATTATTCTCCACATTTTTTCAATTCTTTGTGGATTTTTCAGGACCCTGCAAATGCCCCCCATCGGAATGGGGTCCGATCGGAATGAAGAGGAGACTATTCCGATGCAATGTGGTCCTAAAACTCGGATGTGTTATAGTAGGGATGTGGACCCAGTAGGGGACCACACCTATAAATACGTAGGTCCCTTCATTTGCCTTTTACCGAATTCTTTTTGAATACCAGCACTCCTTCACTTTTTTTCCTCTGCGTGCTTGTTCCATGCGAAACGGTCTGTCCACGAACCAGATACTACTTCCATGAACCATCTCTCATTCACACCTTTCTACATCCGCGGACCAACGTCCCAGCCACGAACTAACACTTTTAGTTGATTCAAAAGTAAGTCAAGATAGGCCGCGTAGGAACTCGCTTCGTGGTTTTGGTGCTCCGTGGTTTCGATGATCTGCAATTTCGATGCTCCACAGACTAAAAGCTTCTGAAAATTTAAAAATATCTAAGTATTTAGAACTTAACCACTTAAATTTGGGATTGAAATTCGGCGGAGAGACCTGGTTTGTGGTTTTCTGGCCAACGCTCCACAGGCCAGAGTATTGTGAACTACTTCCACACAGGATTAGTTTGCGGGGTGTAGTCATCGAGAACCATCCTTCGAGGCCACCTCGCGGACTTTTTTATGAAGGCCCCTCAACTGATCATTAGCCATATATTAGGTATTTTTCTTCGAAAGAATTTTTTTATTCCAGACTATCCACTTGTTGGCTTTCGTTGTGCAGGGAGAAAACATGGTTCCCCCTCGTTTTTCACATAAGCCTACTGCTGAGCCTCTCCCAATTGGTTCAGGGAGACGTTTAGCTATGATTCCCAGAGCGGAGAACATCAAAGAGGAACATGGTCGGCTCATCATTCCTGATGATGGTGTCATGATGGACGTGCTCTCTCCTGAGCTCCCGAGTTATCTGTTATCAAATCGGATTCCACTTTATAGCTTCGGTCTTCAGGACAACGTCCATATCACCCCAACTTTCTCAGGTCTTCCGTCTCCTTTCCTTGAAGTGCTACCAAAGTGCGTTTAGGCGAGCCTTACCCCATTGGGGGAGATAACCTCTGATTCTGATCAGAAAGAATATTTCATTTTGAGAGGCTCTATCTAGACACAAAGCAATCAGTACACATAAGACCTTTCTCAAGAATCCATCCTCAAGAGTTACCCCTCTATAATCAACCTTGCTCGAGTATACCCTAACGCGGGATGGAATTCTAAGTGTGATCTGCAGTCTGGTGGGATTTTCTCGATTGACTAGGCTTGGTCCTTTTGGGTCCATCATCAATGTCGGGAATCTCTCAAGTCGCTGGAAGTAGTCAATTTTTACTTCGTAGTATGGGCCTACTAGTTTGCTGTTAGCCCACCATGTCTGATCCTGGCTGACCTGCTCAGTCGCTGGTGTTCAAGGAGTAATAATTTACACCTTTCCCATGGTGAAGTTGGCATTAGTCTGTGGGAAATCTATCCCTTGGTAGGGCTCCCGATTATCGGTGAGATGTATGGAGTGTTCCTGCCCACTCCCATTGTGTGGGATGACGTCGAACAAGTACCTTCATTAGCGAAGGATCTGCTGGTTATGGCGGAGAAATCACTAGGTCAGGCCTTGCATGCCCGCTCTCTTATTCCCTATAGCAACTGGATAGGGCTATTTCTGAACAAGACTGGTCCTATGCTGAAGATCAAGGTCCCCAAGACTCATCCTTCTCAATAGTAACAAACCACCCTAGGTTCCTACTGGGCAGTTCTGGAGGCGGGCGACTACCTTTCATGGGGTTATGAGGTGCACCCCAGTGTTCTGCCTATGCTCCGGCTGGCAGGTTTGTTTGCTATGTTTCTGAGCGGGTGGTTATTCCCTTCTTGGGATATCAACCTGGGTGTCAGAGCTTGCACCCTGATGATGGTAGTCGAGTTGGCCGAGGGCCGCCCAATGAACATAGTTGTGCCCGCTTTGGCTTGTATTTATGAGCTGCTGAGTCACACACAGGAGGGCGGGTCTCTCTATCATCCAAGTGGGCCATTTCAGTTCTTATACGACTGGATAGTGAATGACTACCACTGTTATGAGTATTTTCCTAACACGGTCATCCCTTTTCCTACCTTTCGGCCTACCTTGTTTGAAATAGCTAGAGTTCGCTTGATGTCCCTCAGCTCTGATGATGTCCTCGAGCATCTCAGTGACTTCCCTCAGTTTTCTTTCACTCCCTACCCCACCCCTTCTGGCGTCTTAGTTGACAATAGCCGGGGGAGACTGGAAGATCTTTCTTACATGATCTCTCTGCGGGATGGATTTCATTCTACGTGGATCTAAGGGGTTTCTCTGTGTGAGATTTATGTCCCGTATCATTTTTCACACTAGTCTGGGTGCATGAATGTCCAAGTTTCCCATTCCCCTCCTCAGGATCAAGGACTGCACCCTGCCATACTTCGTCAATGGTGGCTAATGCTGATGTGGGAGGGATTTGACACAAGCATTCCCATGACTGTCATGGCAGCGGTTGCCGGCTTTTCTGTGGAGTATGCAAAAATGTGGGTAAAACACTATCCCGATGGGATCCTAGGGAAGGTTGTTCGGAAGGTTCCTAAATCAGGAGTAAATGCAGCTGTTGCATCCACCGCACATTCCTCATCAGCTCTAAGGGAGGAGCGAGTGATGGATCGTCGATCAAAACTATTAAGGTGATTTTCCTCCCCCAGCCCTTCGATGGCCGAAGATCAGGATGGTTCATCCTTCTTAGATGTGGATGTGGATGACCCTGTGGTTTCGGGTCCCAGCGAGGCAATCCCAGAAGTTTTTCCAGTCGATACCTGGCTTAGAAACTTGATCCCTAAGCCTGAACCAGGGTCAGAGGCTCCAGACATTCCATCTTTGGAACCAACTTCTAGCGAGCACATGTCTGCATTGGTTACAATGCCAGACTTCGTTCCCATGCTATCCAGCGAGAATACCAATGATCCTCGTGTTATGGAGGACCACCGAGTAGTGCACAGGTGGGACTGGCCCCATATTTGAGAGATCATTTCCGAAAATCTACTAGATGAGATGGAAACTAAAACTGAATCTCTTCGACAGATCTTCCTAGGTTTGGGGTCAGGTGGCTTTTACTATCAGCAGTTCCATTCTCTTTCTTGCCATGTTGTCATCGCCCGTGAGGAAGTTTCCACTAGTGAATGAAAACATTATCATTTCACTGTCGCTCATTTTGGAACCCGAGCCTTAGAGGAATCAATGATACAACTCCATCAGCTGATAGCACAGCAGGAGATCTCTCGAGATCAGGCGGCTGTCCTATCCTCCGAGTTGCATGAATGTGAAGAACGGGAATCGATGCTCTGGGATCAGTTATCGGCTAGGACTAGTCGTCTTGAAGCCACCAGAAAATGGATCAATGACCTCCAAGCAACAGTGGAGCGTACTCGTTCGGTGGATGAGGTTGAATCCGGGGAGAAGGCCGTGTTGGAGCAGTCGTGAAACAACCTTCACCGCTCGTTTGTTGATCGGGTGGAGTGAGCGCGTCAGGCTATTTTATGACTATCAGATCCATTCTTGTACTCTCTGTTTTACTTACCCCTTTTTGTTGTGACGGAGTGACCCCAGCTTGTGGACATCCTCCCATTTTTTGTTAGAAAGGAATAAAATCTATGTCAATCTCTTGCTGCCCTAAAATTTAGTTCTTACTAGAACAATTGTGGCATAAATAAAAACTCACCGAATCGGAATTAATCATAACTCAGGAAAAAAACTCTATCTTTTTCCTGGACCATGGAATCCAGTGAGTATAGTTTGACTATTACTATGTTTTTGTAGAAAAATCCCCAAAAAAATTTTTTCTTCTCTTTTAATTCCCTAATCTTATATGGTCCCATTAATTTTGGACCCAGTGGGTATGGCCCGGCTTTTTCTTAGGTCGCCCTTTTCGGGTTTTCGGCCTAACAGGCTTTGAGCCTCTCTTTTTTTTGTGAGCGGTTCAAAGTCCCGATGACAAGACTAGTTTTAATGATGTTTTAGGTCGAACAATTTTGAACAGATATAGTGGGGAAATGGCCCTAATGAGGTTTGGTTGATAAAAAGGTGTCTCATAATCCTTTAGACACATGTGGAGGGAGCATGTTTAGATTTGAACAACATGCAGGGCTTGTCTCATGGCGTGGGAGCTGCATCGGCATACAGAGGTAGGAAGAACATTGCCTAAGGAAATATTTCATTTGGTAGATGAGCCAGGGGCGATCAATCTGTAGAGCCGTTGAAGGCAAGGTATGCATAGTCGTACAAAGGTGTCCTTAAGTCAACGACTCTCCATTTCTGATGGCCATAGGACTTCATGAAAGTCTGGCTTATGGGAACCACCAGGGTAGCTTGGAGAATTATGAAAACCACCAGGGGTGGCTTGGATAGGGTATGTGATGTCTGAAAGGTTTTTAGAACATCTGTATCAATCAGGAGTGTGGAAGGGAGACCACTTTCCTAGGCATTTAGCTACTGAAAGGGATGGTTGAAGCTTGTCGCAGTTTAAAGTCATGCAGCTGGGACATCATCTAGAATGGAACATCTTCTCCTGGTCCTCGGTAATCTTATCAGAGACATTCCACATTATTCATGCAGAGTTTTGAAAGGGGTTGGTAAACATTAGATCATAGGGTTTCCGAATATCGGGATAGACAGGGGGCTCAGAGGCCAAGAAGCATATGAAGAGAAGTGTAACAGGCCAAGATTTTATGAAAAATATTCTTTTTAATTTCACTAATGTCTTGTGTTGTACGCAACACAAAATGGAGCTTGCACAACACGCATCCTTGACTTGCCTTGCATTACACGCAATCGCAACCTTCCTCGATAGCGTGTGTAGTACGTAATACTGAGTTTCACGAAACAACGATATGCTATTAAAATATTATTAAAACTAGCCATTATGAATAGTAATAACCACTTTTTAAATTTTAGAAAATTTAGCTCTCAAAATGGACTTTATTTTTGGATTCGAAGTATCGAATTTAGCCTAAGGTGAAATTTTGGTACTTTTCGGATAACTTTCATATTCTGATGAATAGTGAAAATTACTAAATTTTAATTAAAAAAAACTTTTTAAATCGAAATAATTAATAGTGATAAATTATTAATTTGAGTGGTATTAAAGTATATTTAGAATATATTTTTACAATTTAATACAATGTTGGTCATTGAATGTAATTTCACATTTAAACCAGACATAATCAAGTGTCAATCTTTTGATAAATATTATTTCTTCAAAACACGCTATTTGTTTTAACAGCGGGATTTAATTATAAAATTAATTAATGCAACTTCTATGTTATGAATTTGGTAAAATAGACTTCATTTTTGAATTCTGAATATGAAATATAGCTTAGGATGAAATTTTGGCATTGTTCTAAAAAACATCAATTTTTGATGAATAGTGAAACTACTAAGTGGTAGTTAAAAAAACTGAATTTTTCATAAAACTTAATTTTACCGCTTCTGTGAATAGAATTTCAAAACTCCGAGAGACACGGTTGATGTCAGTATGTAAAATGTTGTTCAATGAGATGAAAATAATTTTTGGTGAATAGTAACTTTTTACTTTTATTTACCACGATTAAAAGTAAATAGGGTAATTAAGGGTAAAAATGATATTAATATTACCCTAGCACATGTCCTAATTCTATTGGATAAGTGTAATTCGACCAAAAACAACCTTATGAATATAATATGACCATTTAGGTCCACTTGGATTATATTATAACATTTAATATTATTTTATTTAATGAATAGTTAAAATAGTTAAAATCAAAGTTTAATAATTAAAACATTTATAATATGGGGTTATACATAAGATAAATTCGACTATAAATATTCATTAGAAAGCTAAAAATATTTCCTACGTAATTATATTTTATTTATAATTTTTAAACTTTAAATAAATTTATTTATTTATGACACAACGATGATGCAGTAATTACCCTTTTAAAGAAATATTAACATAATTGATGTTATAAATGCTCAAATGAATGTAATTTGAGACTTTTTAAGAATTCAACTAATTTTCTAGGTTACTATGATATATCAGTGTTGATTTAATCAACTTGGTTTGAACATATAATTCTGATATGACTTTCAAAAAAATCATATATCAAATAGTGTCAAAATTGACACAAAATAGTTTTTAAATCAAATATTATATTATTAATTGTTATTGTATTTCTAAAAATCTAAGGTTCGGCAAAATGACTTTGATAATGATATATATATTAATAATAAACAATTTGGGGTTCGTTTGGCATGTTATAATAAGTGTATTAACCATATAGTGAAAGAAAACAAAAAGACACGGTAAAAGATAAATTATTTAACTTAGAGTTAAATCTAATTGATAAGGTTAAAATAATACCCTAAACTTGTCTAAATCCTATTGGATGATAGGAGTTCGACCCATCCCCACTTTAGCGTCGAAATAATACTATTTGGAACCATTATAATCCGATTTTGACATTAATATAAAATAATATTTTGAGGTATTCCTAAGGTGCCCCTCTCCTCCCTTATAAAAGGGTACCTCCTCCTCCTTCTCCTCACACCAATTTGAGAACTCAAGCTCGGCCAACCCCTGCCAAAATCTCTTCTCCACTTCCCTAGCAACATCCTAGAGGTTCTGGTCTTCCTCAAAGACCAATTTTAGTTCCCTAAGAGGAGGTCTCAAAGAGGCGCTTCAAAGAAGAGGTAATTACCGTTACCAATTCTTTCATCTTTATTTCTTCTTCCACTTCTTCTTCTTAGGTTGTTTCATTATGAAGTAATAACATCAGTATCACTAATATACTGATATGTTATTATAATTATGAAACAACCCTATTTCACCATCTATCCATCCTACGGAAAAAGAAATCACCGCGCGTGCGTACGTACGGAATACCGTCTCCACGTCGTGGTGTAATCTATTTTCCACCACCACCTTACATGGATGGGTATAATGGTGCAAAGAATAACTATACATAGTTATTACAACATCATATTGATTATGATATCTTGTATAATCCACTCCAATTCAATTCAATATTTATGGAAATGATATCATCGCTCGTGCGTACGTACGGACTACCGTCTCCACGACGCGATGAGATTCATTCTCCATGTTAACCATTTAAGAATGATTATAAAGTATATATAAGAAATAATAATGAAATATATGACATTATAAAGCTACTGGATTTATGTATATATATATATGTGTGTGTGTCATCTACTTACTTCCATTCAAGACAATAAGGAAAGGAAAACAGCGGTCATGCGTACGTACGAACTACTGTCTCCATGAACGGTGTTTTTCATTTCATTTATCTATATATTATATATATATACTGAATATATATGATATATAAATCATATTTTATATTCTGGAAGTAAGTAAATCATGATATAAGTAATAATAATGTCAAGAATAACAAGTCAAAACACCTACGATAAATGAAACGATTTTACCCAAAACGCTTCTTTAACATGGAATTTACAAAATAACGGGTAATATAATGTCATAAGTGAACAATATATGATATCATAACAATGAATATTATTCTTTAATAAGTCAATGACATTATTTAAATCATTATATAGGAGGTTCGGACACATACGAAGGAAATCGGACCTAAGGTAAGGGAAATATCACAATCTCATTTTTATCCGAGATTGTTTATTCGTAAGTATTTACTGGGGTGTATTTTATCATCCACATCCATGTTTCATCAATATGTAATATTATTTCCCTCCACTTACAATAGTTTAAATCCAATTTTACCCTTCGGTGAGTTTTTAGTAAAGAATATGAAAGGATTCTTTTGTCGTTTTTTTCGTACGAGGTACTTTTTGACTTTTCCGACAAAAGTACGAAGAATGTTTTTTTTAAACTTATACGGCATGAATGGATTTTTAAAACATTATTTCCAAGAATCTTCTTTTACAAGTTTTCAAGTTTATTTTTATTCATCTTCTTTTATTTTAATGTCGTATGACATTCTATGAAAGGAAAAAATGATTTTGAAGTAGAAAGGATATTTTCCTCAAGAATGGAGTTCAAGTATTTTATCAAAATTATTTTCCATCTAAGATAATAAAAGGGTTATTTTTTTATCCCTATTATTACATGGATTTGATTATGTTGTGATGGAAATATTTTTATGAATTCCTTTATCTTATATGAATTGTTTTATGATGTCATGTTGTTTAAGAATTCCATTTTTATTACATGGGTTACGCTATGATGTATGGTTTATGATTATGTTGCACACATAAGAAAGGATTCATTATAAGATTGGTGGGACCTATATCTCCCTCCAATGCATTGGGTAAAGATTTTATATCTCATGAGATAGACATGGCTGAAATGGTAGGTTATACCGGTTCAGTGAAACAGGACTGAAACGAGGGTTACTCGATTCAGAAAGGGACTTTTTCCACTAAGATAGTCTTGGAAATGAGTCTTGACTAACAAGATATTATTCTCTATGATTATGTGTGAATGCCACAAAGTTTCATGTTTTAAGTTATGATTATTGTGATTACATTTCAATTCCATGATTTTTCCCATGTTATGAAATTATGCTCTCTTTTGCAGGTTATGATTTCCAAAATGTTATGTTCTTATGAATACGATGTGATTGATATTTCTTTTGTTTACCCTTACTGAGCATTTGAGCTCACCCTTTTATGTTTTCTTTTCACCATGATATAAAGAAAGGTTTTAGGTATAAAAAAAGGAAGATCTTTATGGGAGATGTTGAAGATCTTTCACCACGATTAGAAGATTTTATTCCGAGTTTCCAAAGACACTAAACTATTACGATCCTTACGTGTGTGTTTTTGTTATGTACTAAGTATTCCGCAAAAGTAATGTAATGTTCATGTACGTCATGCTTCGGGTCTCTAAAGTTGGTATCAAAGGAAAGGTTTAGTCAACCTTTGGAAACTAGGATGCGAAAACGTTAGTGAGATCCCTAGAGATATTTCTACGGTATGTCTAGGGATGTCCCTAAGGTTAAGTATATGTATAAGTTATAGTACTAGAACTACGCTAACGATCATAGAATTAAACCTAAGATGTTAGATATTGAAGGTACTTCCCCTTTATTATGTTGTTTTCCCTAGCATGATTTTTTCCTCTCACACTATTCTTTTTGGGTTTTAGACGATGGCTGGAACCCGAAGGAACCGTGTTGATCAATGCAATGGACAATGCAATGATTGTCCTCATGAACAAACAAATGTTATGGGAGATGGAGTGCAAAATCTTATTGCTATACTTACACAAGCTATGAATCATTCTGGACTTCCAAATGAGCAGAGAAGGGAACAATATTCTATTGAGTCCTTCATGAGGCAACGCCCACCTTCTTTCAGTGGGTCTTCTGATCCACTTGTTGCTGAACAATGGATAAGTACCACTGAAAAGATATTTTCAGTTCTTCAATGTTCTAAACATGATAAAGTCATCTTAGTAGTATATCGTTTGGAAGGTGAAGCTGATCAATGGTGGAATGTTATCAAGAATACAAGGCAAAGAGATGAAATTGAGTCCATGGAATGGGACGAGTTCAAGAACTTATTTTTCAATAAGTACATCCCTCGTATTCTTCGAACGAAGATGGAAAAGGAGTTTCTTGAGCTGAAACAGAAGGATGATGAATCTGTTGGTATATACAAAGCGAATATTACAAGACTTGCATGGTATGCATCTGGCATTATCATCCAACCTGAAAGTAAAGTTGATCGATTTTTCAGTGGCTTAAAACCAAGTCTTCGAAGGGCATTAGCTATAAGAGACTTCAGTAGCTATGAAGAAATTGTGCGTTGTGCTATCAAGGTAGAAATGGAAGTTGGTGTTACATATCCATCTCATGGTTTTGACAAGAAATGAAAGATGGAGTTCAAGGAGAAATCTCAGAATAATGGTGAAAAGAAGATGAATGTTTCCTTATGCACAAAGTGTGGAAAGAAGCATGGAGGAGATTGTCTTAAAGGGACTAGAAAATGTTTTAAGTGTGGAAAAGAAGGTCATCGAGCAGCTGAGTGTCGAAGTAATGGAAAAAGGTTTTCTAATGATGTGAATAAAGCAAACACTGCAGAGAACGCACCACCGACACTTCAATGCTTCAAGTGCAAGGAAATGGGGAATTATGCTAATAAATGCCCTAATCCAAGGGTTAGTGATGATCAACATGAGAAACCACTGAAGGCAAAGGACAAAGGGAAGTCACATGCGATCACTATTGGCGATGTTGAATATGACAACGATGTGGTGGAATGATTAAGTGTTTATGTAATGGGATTCCAAAATAATATTGTATCATGGAGTATTGGAATATTTATGTATTGGTCTAATGTGGTATTCAAAGTAATTGAGATATTTTTGGAAATAAGATGATATGCGCATAATGAAGAGAAAACGAGAAAACGAAATGTTTAATAGTATTCATGGGCTCATGATTGATATAAGGACTAAGTGATATCATGGATTGAGTATATAGAATTTTGAGGATTTTAGTATGTGAAAAGTGTTAACTTTTAACTACATTCAAGTTTTCACTATGGTTCAATGGGTATTCAAGAGAATACATTATTAAGGCCTTTGAATGTTTGGAATGTGACCAACAAAACATATCTTATGATATATGGGGATCGACGATGGTGTTAAATCTCTGGTAATTGTTTTCACTATATTATGAGAGTGGACTGCAGTATTATGGGTAAGCCTAAAGATTGGAATAGATTATGTTGGAATAAGTTAGTATTGTTTAAGGATAGAAGTTTTTTTTCGTTATTATTGATGGGATGATATAGTAATATAGTTTTAGAAAAAGAACAACCTGCAGGACGGGCGACATCCCATCACGTCGGACAAGGATATGGGAATCGAACCCACAACCGAAGTGCGACTGGACTTTATCGCCTTCCACTGGCCTACAGGAAGTCCCTGTTTAGTAGAAACTAGTTTTATTATATTAAGCAGTATGATATATGAAGTATAAGTCCATTTTAGGAACCATATGTGATTAATCTCACTATAGATCGACTTATGGATATAATTTTTGCTAACCTTTTGTTTGAGACAGATGGAATGACCCGTCATTCTATCACATGATCTGCTAACAGTTCACGAATAACAAATTCAACTTCATTTATTTAAGAGATGAAGTGGAAATTGTTCAAGGCATGAACAACAGTGAGATTGTACCAAAATAAAGAAAGTATTTATTCTAATTCAAATTTTCAACTTTAGGGAAATGATCTTGAAAACCAAAAATGTTGTCCTAGTGATCTTATACCTGATGAATCGGATGGTACCTCAGATCGTCACAAATTTAGGGATTTCTGATTGTTGGCTTTTCCATAGCCATGTTCTATACCACTCTCCATCAGAACATGATGGTTAGATTTTTCTTCCATATCCATATTTTCACCTATGTGGAAACCCAGTAATTAGTTTATTTGGGTAACCGTTACATTTCATACTTTCCTTTTTAAAGATTGGTTTTGGTATTCCTTTTTACGATGTGGGTTTCTATTAAAGAAACTTTATAATAGTAAAGCATTTATAACCCCGACGAATTTCGAGGGCGAAATTCATTTTAAGGGGGGTAGAATGTAACAGCCCAAGATTTTATGAAAAATATTCTTTTTAATTTCACTAATGTCTTGTGTTGTACGCAACACAAAAAGGATCTTGCACAACACGCATCCTTGACTTTCCTTGCATTACACGCAATCGCAACCTTCCTCGATAGCGTGTGTAGTACGTAATACTGAGTTTCACGAAACAACGATATGCTATTAAAATATTATTAAAACTAGCCGTTATGAATAGTAATAACCACTTTTTAAATTTTAGAAAATTTATCTCTCAAAATGGACTTTATTTTTGGATTCGGAGTATCGAATTTAGCCTAAGGTGAAATTTTGGTACTTTTCGGATAACTTTCATTTTCTGATGAATAGTGAAAATTACTAAATTTTAATTAAAAACAACTTTTTAAATCGAAATAATTAATAGTGATAAATTATTAATTTGAGTGGTTTTAAAGTATATTTAGAATATATTTTTACAATTTAATACAATTTTGGTCATTGAATGTAATTTCACATTTAAACCAGACATAATCAAGTGTCAATCTTTTGATAGATATTGTTTCTTAAAAACACGCTATTTGTTTTAACAGCGGGATTTAATTATAAAATTAATTAATGCAACTTCTATGTTATGAATTTGGTAAAATAGACTTCATTTTTGAATTCGGAATATTAAATATAGATTAGGATAAAATTTTGGCATTGTTCTAAAAAACATCAATTTTTGATGAATAGTGAAACTACTAAGTGGTAGTTAAAAAACTGAATTTTTCATAAAACTTAATTTTACCGCTTCTGTGAATGGAATTTCAAAAATCCGAGAGACACGGTTGATGTCAGTAAGTAAAATGTGGTTCAATGAGATGAAAATAATTTTTGGTGAATAGTAGCTTTTTACTTTTATTTACCACGGTTAAAAGTAAATAGGGTAATTAAGGGTAAAAATGATATTAATATTACCCTAACACATGTCCTAATTATATTTGATAAGTGTAATTCGACCAAAAAAACCTTATGAATATAATATGACCATTTAGGTCCACTTGGATTATATTATAACATTTAATATTATTTTATTTAATGAATAGTTAAAATAGTTAAAATCAAAGTTTAATAACTAAAATATTTTTAATATGGGGTTATACATAAGATAAATTAGACTATAAATATTCATTATAAAGATAAAAATATTTCCTACATAATGATATTTTATTTATAATTTTTAATCTTTAAATAAATTAATTTATTTATGACACAACGATGATGCAGTAATTACCCTTAAAAGAAATATCAACATAATTGATGTTATAAATGCTCAAATGAATGTAATTTGAGACTTTTTATGAATTCCACTAATTTTCTAGGTTACTATGATATATTAGTGTTGATTTAATCAACTTGGGTTGAACATATAATTCTGTTATGACTTTCACAAAAATCATAAATCAAATAGTGTCAAAATTGACACAAAATAGTTTTTAAATGAAATATTATATTATTAATTGTTATTTTATTCCTAAAAATCTAAGGTTAGGCCAAATGACTTAGATAATGATAAATATATTAATAATAAACAATTTGGGGTTCTTTTGGAATGTTATAGTAAGTGTATTAACAATATAGTGAAAGAAAACAAAAAGACACGGTAAAAGTTAAATTATTTAACTTAGAGTTAAATCGAATTGATAAGGTTAAAATAATACCCTAAACTTGTCTAAATCCTATTGGTTGATAGTATTTCGACCCATACCCACTTTATCTTCGAAATAAGACTATTTGGAACCATTATAAACCGATTTTGACATTAATATAAAATAATATTTTGAGGTATTCCTAAGGTGCCCCGCTCCTCCCTTATAAAAGGGTACCTCCTCCCGCTTCTCCTCAGACCAATTTGAGAACTCAAGCTCGGCCAACCCCTGAAAAAATCTCTTCTCCACTTCCCTAGAAACATCCTAGAGGTTCTGGTCTTCCTAAAAGACCAATTTTAGTGCCCTAAGAGGAGGTCTCAAAGAGGCGCTTCAAAGAAGAGGTAATTACCGTTACCAATTCTTTCATCTTTATTTCTTCTTCCACTTCTTCTTCTTAGGTTGTTTCATTATGAAGTAATAACATCAGTATCACTAATATACTGATATTTTATTATAATTATGAAACAACCCTATTTCACCATCTACCCATCCTATGGAAAAAGAAATCACCGCGCGTGCGTACGTATGGAATACCGTCTCCACGCCGTGGTGTAATCTATTTTCCACAACCACCTTACATGGATGGGTATAATGGTGTAAAGAATAACTATACATAGTTATTACAACATCATATTGATTATTATATCTTTTATAATCCACTCCAATTCAATTCAATATTTATGGAAATGATATCATCGCTCGTGCGTACGTACGGACTACCGTCTCCACGACGCGATGAGATTCATTCTCCATGTTAACCATTTAGGAATGATTATAAAGTATATATAAGAAATAATAATGAAATATATGACATTATAATGCTACTGGATTTATGTATATATATATATGTGTATGTCATCTACTTACTTCCATTCAAGACAATAAGGAAAGGAAAACAGCGTTCATGCGTACGTACGGACTACCGTCTCCATGAACGGTGTTTTTCATTTCATTTATCTATATATTATATATATATATATACTGAATATATATGATATATAAATCATATTTTATATTCTTGAAGTAAGTAAATCATGATATAAGTAATAATAATGTCAAGAACAACAAGTCAAAACACCTACGATAAATGAAACGATTTTACCCAAAACGCTTCTTTAACATGGAATTTACAAAAGAACGGGTAATATAATTTCATAAGTGAACAATATATGATATCATAACAATGAATATGATTCTGTATTAAGTCAATGACATTATTTAAATCATTATATAGGAGGTTCGGACACATACGAAGGAAATCGGACCTAAGGTAAGGGAAATATCACAATCTCATTTTTATCCGAGATTGTTTATTCATAAGTATTTACTGGGGTTTATTTTATCATCCACATCCATGTTTCATCAATATGTAATATTATTTCCATCCACTTACAATAGTTTAAATCCAATTTTACCCTTCGGTGAGTTTTTAGTAAAGAATATGAAAGGAATCTTTTGTCGTCTTTTTCGTACGAGGTACTTTTTGACTTTTCCGACAAAAGTACGAAGAATGTTTTTTTTAAACTTATACGGCATGAATGGATTTTTAAAACATTATTTCCATGAAGCTTCCTTTACAAGTTTTCAAGTTTATTTTTATTCATCTTATTTTATTTTAAAGTCGTATGACATGTTATGAAAGGAAAAAATGATTTTGAAGTAGAAAGGATATTTTCCTCAAGAATGGAGTTCAAGTATTTTATCAAAATTATTTTCCATCTAAGATAATAAAAGGGTTATTTTTTATCCCTATTATTACATGGATTTGATTATGTTGTGATGGAAATATTTTTATGAATTCCTTTATCTTATATGAATTGTTTTATGATGTCATGTTGTTTAAGAATTCCATTTTTATTACATGGGTTACGCTATGATGTATGGTTTATGATTATGTGGCACACATAAGAAAGGATTCATTATAAGATGGGTGGGACCTATATCTCCCTCCAATTCATTGGGTAAAGATTTTATATCTCATGAGATAGACATGTCTGAAAAGGTAGGTTATACCGGTTCAGTGAAACAGGACTGAAACGAGGGTTACTCGATTCAGAAAGGGACTTTGTCCACTAAGATAGTCTTGGCAATGAGTCTTGACTAACAAGAAATGATTCTCTATTATTATGTGTGAATGCCACAAAGTTTCATGTTTTAAGTTATGATTATTGTGATTACATTTCACTACCATGATTTTTCCCATGTTATGAAATTATGCTCTCTTTTGCAGGTTATGATTTCCAAAATGTTATGTTCTTTTGAATACGATGTGATTGATTTTTCTTTTGTTTACCATTACTGAGCATTTGAGCTCACCCTTTTATGTTTTCTTTTCCCCAGGATATAAAGAAAGGTTTTAGGTAAAAAAAGGAAGATCTTTATGGGAGATTTTGAAGATCTTTCACCACGATTAGAAGATTTTATTCCGAGTTTCCAAAGACACTAAACTATTACGATCCTTGTGTGTGTGTTTTTGTTATGTACTAAGTATTCCGCAAAAGTGATGTAATGTTCATGTACGTCAATCTTTGGGTCTCTACAAGAAGCATTGCCTAATGAAGTCTTGCCTTTGGTAGACGGGCTCGGGGCGAACAATATGCAGAGCCTCTGAGGGCATGGAATGCATAGTCATGAAAAGGTGTCCTTAGGTCAATGATTTTATTCCCCCGATAGCCAAGAACCTTCAGGGATGTTGAGATTTGGGACCACCAGGGGTGGATTATCAGAGTTCGGATTTTTCTGAGTACATAGTATGGTTTATGATGAGAGGGTTCCTGGATACGGGGGAAACATCTAGACTAAACATCCTGAGAATGAGTGAAGTAATCCCTTCTCACGAGGGTAGTGAGATGGTGTCTTTTCCAGGTCTGACCCATGCACTGAAGGACGTAGAAATGACTTCGTTAATTATTGAACCCATGGCGGGTTCGACCATTCAGTTTATCATCATGTGGTAGGGACAAAGAGCATTATTAAAGAATGCTGTGTAGTTTAACGTCATGCAGTAAGGACGATTGACCGTGAAATTTAATGTCGTGCATTAAGGATGAGGATCATTATTAAACCAATGAAAATTATTGTTGTTGGAGGAATTACACTGGATGTTAAATTCTTGGTCTTTGCAGCCTTACAACAAGCGCCAAGATGTTCTTCATACCGTTTGACGTCATGCGGCAAGGACATAGATAAATAGGCCTCTCTTGATTAGAATGTAACTGGGCCCGAGTACCTTGACATGTCCAAGATGTGGAGGGGGGTTGATGGTGTAAATCATGGTTCCAGGGCTTCTTTGATCAGGAGGGATGACTTGGAGGCTCTAGGGCCAGTAAGCGTACGAAGCTGGGAGGAGTATCGCCCGAGGAAATATTGCCTTTGTTAGACGATCCAGGGGCTATCAATATGCAGAGCCGCTGAGGGCATGATATGCATAGTCATTCAATGGTGTCTCTAGGTCGATTAATTTCCACATCTGATGGCCATGAATGCTTATGAAGATCCGCAATTATCTGGGCCATGAATTCTGTCATCGGGGAAGGAAATGTCTGAACATGTCGGGCATACATAGCCCTGGTTACTGTTAATGCTTAGCGAGCTCCCTGTACTAATTTATTTTTCGCATTGGGGTGTACCTTCACTCCATGCAGATTAACATTGTGAAGTAAGGATGAGTTACTCCTAGTTTAGCGGTCATAGAGCTCAGACCATTGGGTGACTATTACTGCAGTCACTCGAAGGATAACTGGGTCAACATGCTCTGATATACGTGGAACAATGTGGGGGATTAATGTCTGAGTATATAAGAAACATCTCCACTGCAATTATCCATTGAGCCAATGTAGCCTAGTCCTAGCTTGATGTTCATTGATGCAAGTATCTATTTTAACCATCGGCAGACACATTGGCTAACCGAGTAGGGATACCCTAGAAAAACATGGATGTGAAGAGGGGGGGGGAACTTTTAAACCACTACTCCATAAATGTTGGATCGGGATTCAAGATACAGGGGCTCCAAGGCCGGTAAGCATACGAATCTAGGAGAAGTATCCCCCGAGGAAATATTGCCTTTGGTAAATGAGCTAGGGGCTATCAATATGCAGAGCTGCTGATGGCATGGAATGCATAGTCATTCAAAGGTGACCCCAGGTCAGTGACTTTCCACTTCTGATGGCCATGAATGGATATGAAGATCCATAATTGTCTTGGTTATGGATTCTGATGTATGGAGAGGATCCATCCAAATGTGTAAGGAGTATCTCCATCTCATTTTGTCATGTGTCTTGGGTGGGTTGTGATGAAGTCCATGCAGTTTAACGTCATTCGGTGAGGACGAAGTCCGTGCAGTTTAACGTCATGCGGTGAGGACGAAGTATACACCCTGTGCAGGTCTAGTCCGTACACGGGGGGGGGAGGGAATTTCTGTTTTTTTTCTTATTCGTGCATTTTAATGTCATTCAGTAAGGAAGAAGAATACACACCGTGCAAGTCTAGTCCATACATGGGGGAAAGTGGCATTTTTTAAGAGGTGGATGGGCCATGTTGTGGAATTCTGGCATCACTACGTAACCTGGAAGTGCAGTAATCAAGCCTCATGTAGTTCTCTGAAAGATGATACACCCCGTGTAGGTCTGGTCCTTAAACGGGGGAAATTGAATTTTTAACATTATTTTCATTTGTGAGTGGCTGGGATAGGACAGGGGATCTCGACGTCGCAACGTATCCTGCAAGGGAAAGAATCAAGCCGCACGTATATCTTTGAAATCTATGGAGTTTAACATCATGTAGTGAGGACGAGGAATACACCCCGTGCAGGTCTAGTCCATACACAGGGCGGGAAGAGGGAATTTTAAAAAAATCTTGTCCATGCATTTTATCGTTGTGCGGTGAGGATGAACTACTCTTAGTTTAACGTCATAGAGTTTGGACCGTTGGGTTCTTGGCAGTTTAACGTCTTGCAGCCCGGAAAAAGGATACACCCCATGCAGGTCTGGTCCATACACAGGGGGAGGGAGAATTTTTAAAACATATTATTATCGGTGTAGTTTAATGTCGTGTGGTAAGGACGAAATACTCTTAGTTTAGGGTCATAGAGTTAGGACCATTGGGTTCTTGGCAGTTTAACATCATGCAACCCGGAGGAATGATACACCCCGTACAGGTCTATTCCATATACAGGGGGAGGGAGAATTTTTAAAACTTCTTATCATCCATGCAGTTTAACGTCATGCGGTAAGGATGAAATACTCTTACATTAGGGTCATAGAGTTAGGACTATTGGGTGCTTGGCAGTTTAACGTCATGCAGACCGAATGAAGGATACACTCAGTGCAGGTCTGGTCCATACATAGAGGGAGGGTGCATTTTAAAAAAATCTTATTATCCATGCAGTTTAACGTCATGCGGTAAGGATGAAATGCACTTAGTTTAGCGTCATAGAGTTAGGACCGTTGGGTGCTTGGCAGTTTAAGGTCGTGCAGCCCGGACGAAGAATACACCCCATGCAGGTCTTGTCCATACACGGGGGGATGGAGAATTTATAAAACATATAATTATCCACATAGTTTACCATCATGTGGTAAGGAAGACTAAATAAACATGGTATGTATGTGAAATACTTCTTCAAGAATCTCACATTGGTAGGAGCCGTGGTGAATTGCTCGTCCATGGAGATCAGGGTATATGACCTATTGGAGTAGACCTTGTGTACAACGTATGGTCCCTCCCACTTGATCTCTAGCTTTGGAGGCTTCTTGACGGGTATAATTAGGGTCTGGAGGACCTACACTATTTCTCCTTCCATGAATGACCGATGAAGAACCATTTGTTGAAGGCTCATGCGATCCGGTTCTGGTATACTTCCAGATGGTGCAAAGTGTGCAACTGCTTCTCGTCTAGCTATTCCAATTCACCTAGCCACTTTTCTGATTGCTCATCGTTGGATAATTGATCACAAATGGCAATGAGGAGAGAGGGTAATTGGAGCTCAATGGGCAGGACCATTTCTGTTCTTTATACTAGTGAGTACGGAGTAGCCCGAGTAGCAGTGCGGATTGTGGATCGATAAGCCCACAATGCATGAAGGAGTTTATCCGGACACAACTTCTTTTCTTTGTCCACCATTTTATGGATAATGTTGTACATGCTCTTGTTAAAAGCCTCTATCGGTCCGTTGGATACTGCATGGTAGCGGGATGAGTGGTTAGCCTTGATACCATACTCGTGGTATAGTTTCTCCAATTCCACAGAGTTGAAGTTGGTTTCTTTGTCCGTCAGTATGGTGTGGGGGACACCAAATCTGGTGATGATATCGGTCTTCAAAATGCTGACAATATTTCTTTCCCCGACTTCCTTGAGGGGTATGGCTTCTGCCCATTTGGAAAAGAAGTCTGTTGCTGTGAGAATATACTTCAGCTGTTTGGTCGTGGCTGGAGAATATGGTCCCACAGCGTCCATCCGCCAATTGGAAAATGGCCAGAAGTACATGGAATGATGAAGTAACTCTGGGGGTTGGTGTATGAAGTTCACATGAATCTGGAATGAGTGTAATTATGCGGTAAAACTCTCACATTCTCATGCCACTGTGGCCCAGTAGTACCCAATCCTTTAAACCTGATGGGAAAGCCTGGTCCCTGGTCATGTGCTCCACACGCTCCGGTATGTACTTCATTCATTACAACAACGGTTTCTTCTCCATCAATGAATCTATGAAGTACTACATCGAGGCCTAGTTTTTAGAGGACCTCTTGCTGACCCACACCGCTATATAGGACAAAGTTGATTGCCCTTCTCTGTATTTTCTCTCGTTCAGCACTGTCTAATGGAAGTTCTCCCCGTTGAAGGTAGTTTGCAAGGAGTGTCATCCAGCTGGTGGTAGGACCATATGGCTCGAGGACAGGACTGACATCGTTTATTTATTCTGTCTTATCTTGAAAAAATTGAAAAACCATTCGACGATGAGCAATACTGATAACCGTTTCTTCACGGCCTGGGTCAGCTAGGGTTGTGGCCACGTTGGCTAATGCATCAGCCTGAGAATTCATAAACTAGGGAATATAGGTCAATGTTGGTCCTGTGGATAATTCTGCCATTAACCCTCAGACATGGTCAAATAGGTGGATCGACTCCTCTTATTTAATAGCATAGTCACCATTGACTTGCTTGATGACCAGCTCCTAGTCACCTTTTACCTTAAGGTAACATACTTGTGCCTAGAGTGAGAGCTCCAGGTCTACAATGGGAGCGTGATATTACACTTCATTTTTTGTACATACCTCTAACAGGAAGAAGTAATATGGAAAGGCTACCTTTTCTAGGGACATGAGTATTATTCCCAAACCCACTTTGTTGAGTTTTGGGTCCTCCATCTTCTTCCCGGTTGGGCTTCCGGATGCGCCTTTGAAGTACATTTCCCATGCTTGGAACTCCTCTAAAACCGAGAGGATGTCTTCATCAGGTAGCTTGGAGTCTAGTGCAGTGGTCCCTATCGAAGGGTGATCTTTCAAAAATTCTACTAATTCCTGGCCCTTGATTTCTTTCTGATGCACAAACCCAATGCAAAACTGTTGCAGGATGACAACCCATCGGGATAGGCGTCTGGTTAGCATCGGGCGGCTGATGATGTACTCGAGCGGGTTACTCCACGAGATCAAATGGACATCATGATGTTGCAGATACTATCACTGCTTTTGAACAGCGAAGACCAAGGCCAATCAACTCTTCTTGATATTTGAGTATCGAGTCTCTACATCAATCATGGTTCGACTGAGGTAATAGAGACTGTTTGCATTACCGGTGTCATTCTTTTGTAAGAAGAAGGCTCCCAGTGACCGTTCTAGGGCCGTCACGTATAGTATGAGAGTTCTTCCTTCAACCGGTGGCATGAGCACCGTTGGGCTTAAGATTTACTTCTTCAAGTTGTCGAACGCCTCTTGGAAGTCATCTGTCCATTGGTACGTGACCACCTTCTTCATTAACCTGGTGAAGGGAAAACATTTGCCTGCAAGGTTGGCTATGAACAGCCTAATATAGGCATGGTGTCCTTGAAATCCCCTCATCTCGGTGAGTTTCGGGGTGGTGGTAATCCATGGATATCCTTTGTATTCTCAGGGTCGAATTCGATGCCACAATGGCGTACAACGAAGCCAAGGAATTTCCCTGAGGTAACCCCGAAGGAGAATTTCAAGGGGTTCAACTTCAAGCCATGTTTTCAGAGTTTGTTGAAGATGGTCCCAATGTTTCAAAGGTGTTCTGAGCGTTGTCTGGACTTGGCCACCAGGTCAACCACGTAACATTCAGTGAATTTCCATAGGAACGGTTTAAAGATCCAATGCATGGCACGCTGATATGTGGCGCCAGTGTTCTTCAGACCAAAGGTCATGACCCTGTAACAAAATACCCCTTGAGGGGCCCTGAAGGCACTATCTTCTTCATCTTCTCGGGCCATCATGATTTAGTTATACCCTTTATAGCCATCCATCATGGATAGAGCCTCATACTCGGTCGTTTCATTGATTAATACCTCGGTGACCAGGACCGGGAAATCATCTTTTGGAGAATGCCAATTGAGATCTCTGAAATCAATGCAGACACAAATTTTTCCATTCTTTTTCTTGACAGGGATGATATTGGACAACCAGATGGGGTATTGGACCTCCCGAATGAAGACTTATTTAATGAGCTTATAAACATTAGCCTCTATTTTGGATGCATGTGAGGGGTGTGTCCTTCGGGCGGCGAGTTTATAGCCTCGATGGTCTTCTGGTAGACCAAGGTGGTGTGTTTCCACTTCGGGATCTTGTCCCGGAATTTTTGTGTAATTGAAGGATAACACAACTCAATGTTGACTTAAGAAGGTGGTATATACCTAGTGCTCTTCTGGATACATGGCTGCACTAATGAGAGTGGGCCTCAGGTCTTCCTCGGTACCCAGGTTTATTTCCCTAAGCTCGTCCACAGTGGTGGAGATACCTTCCTCAAATGCAGGAGGTGCATCCTTGAGATCTTCATCCTCTTATTCTCCCAAATCCCCATCTTCTTGATTTGACATGGAGAGAGTTCCTGACATGGGATCTTTGGAGTCCAGAGACGAAGTGTTTTGGGCGCCCTTACTTGAGTTTGCATCCCATGATTGAGGGTCAGTGGACGTCCCCACATTGTCACGCTCGACCGTTATGGCTGAAGTCATGAGGACATCTGAGTTTGTGTCTAGACGTGAACTCATACTCTCAACATGGTTGATGGGTATGAAATAATCTCTGCCAAGCTGCCTGAGGGGGTCATCAGGAACCATTTCCAGGCCATTTGGAGCAGGGATCCAGGAGACACCATCGAAAAAAGGCTTCTTTTTCTTTTGCTCATAGAACCCAGTGTCAATGTAATGTGACTCGAAGAGCTCAAAAGGGGCCTTGTCGGCATGCAATGTTCCACTTTTTCCATTAACTCAGTACTTGATACACTGGTGGTAGGATGAAGGAACGACCATGTTCTTATGGAGCCACGACATTCCCAGGAAGGCATTGAATGTGGTGCACTTCCGGACCACTAGGAATTCCATGTAGGCTACCAGGTCACCAAAATGGGTCTTTAGCTAAATTTTTCCCATTGGTTTCTTCTCACTCATGTAATAACCCAACAGAGTTGTGGCCGTGGGTATTAGATTGTCTTCACTGTAGCACAACTTACAGAGTGTCCGTAGGGGAATGAGGTTTACTCATGATTCATTGTCTATATAGACTTTCCAGATCCCAATACCATTTTGTGTGCCGGACACATATAGTGGTATGATGTGTCCTTGAATGATGGCATTTTCATTCTTATTGGTGAAGGAACTAATTATATTGCATTCAGTTTGGCTACTCTCTATCCAGTAAATCTCGGCGGCAGCTACCTCAGCTTGAAACACCTGGGGGATGATCAAAGCTTCTACAAGTGCCTCCCTGAGGTCTTCTAACAGACTTAGGGCATCATGGATTGACATCATGGCTGGTACCAATGCCAGAAACTTAAGGATATTGTATTTCTACTCCATCGGTCGACGCTTCTCCATTGGCGGGAATGTCTTAGCCGGTGCTCTGGGTGCTGGAGCATTTGACAAGGAGGGACCGGCCGCTGGGTAGGATATCTATAGTGTTCATGCTTTTTGAGGACTTTGTCCAGCCGGTATGTTTGTGAAAACTTGGCAGCAAGACACTTGCTCCTCCTCTAGTGGGTATCGCAGAACAATAGGGCCAGAGTGGCTGCTTGTGGATGTGGAGGGGCATTCTTTCTCATACTGAGTCTGTTGAAGGGCTCTCCCTTGGGTTTCCACGATATTAACGGTTTGGGCCAGGGTCCAATCATAGGATTGGTTTCAGTCGTGGCTGCGCCTCCCCTAGTATCCCCTACCTCTGCGATTCCTCCTCCCGGCTCCTCGTGTAAGGAACTTGATTTCATAATTATACCCTTCGTTAGGGGATGATTCCATGAGATGGATGACGTTAATAGAACCAAAGACTGTCTCTTCATCCTCTGACAGGTCAACCTGGTCAGTTGTCCCTGATGGTGTCATTTGGTGCGTTAGTGCTCGTGGAGCCAAATTCTAGGGCATATAATCTTCCTAGGTCAGGACTAACTTTGGCCTCGTTGCAGACTGCTCCGCTTGAGATTGTTTCATCCTTCTTCAGTTATGCCTCGATGACCAGATCGTAGAGGATTGTGAGGCCGATGTTGTCGGCTCTGCGGTGTCATGGGATGTTGGCGGAAACATTGGCTGCCGTAGCTGAGCTCGGAGTATGCCTTGGGCTCAGTTGATAGTCTTCTGAGTCATACAGTCATAGAATTTCTACCCCTACATGCTAGTGACTTTCTGAAACCCCTCCTCTTTGTCGGAGTCGGTGGTATAGATACATGCCACATGTGCTGGGGGTGGTCCCAGCATGACCTGTCCGGAGTCTACCATCCTCTGCAGGAGGTCCTTGAAGATGAATAATTCTCAGATAGTGTTCCCCAACATTCGATGGTATGGGAAGTACTATGTCCTGTCATCACAACCGTCATATTCATGTTTCTTGGCTCCGGATGGCGGAGCAAGTTGCAATTCATGGCGGCAATGAAGTAGCCATAGAATTGATAGACTCAGAATGAGTATACATTTTGTCTTCGTTCCTCAAACTGGTTCCTCTTTGGTACTCTCCGATTGTCCCATTTAAGCAGATTCGGCCGCTGATATGAAGGAGGCCCTTGATGATTTAGTGGAGTCCTGAGAGGTAGAGCGGGCACAGGGGGTGGATTGAGTGTGACAGTGGACACTTCCGCTCTATGGGCTCTTTTTTGCAGGATCCTGTGAGTATATTCGGGACATTGAATTAGTCCGCTGTAGGGAGTCATCAATTCTCTGGGCAGTGGCCGAGAGATGGAGGAAGCCATTGGTGCACTACATAGGTATGAGCGGTGTTCGCAGCTTATCTCGAAGATTATCGATTCATATGGATAGCATCTCATCTTGATGCATTGGCATGTTCAGGGCATAGGTAAGTCCGTTCCATCTGGTGATGAAATCTGAGACCCTCTAGTTCTCCCTCTCCATGCAGTTAATGAGGTTGCTGACTGTTGTTTTAGGAAACCTTGAGCTGAAGTGTAACATGAACTGCTGCTGAAGGTCCTCCCAACTCTTTATTGACTGGGCTGGCAGACTCGTATACCAGACGATGGCAGATCCTTGCAAGGTCCGTACGAAGCATCTGATTTTTACTTCTTCTTGTTGTTTCGGACTCCCAATCAAAGGGTCTCAATAAGATGCGTAGTGCATCAAATTTTGTTCCGGATCACCTGACCCATTGAAAATAGGGAATAATGGGCTCCCAAAATTGGGTGGAGGTGGTGTGTTGGTCACCCAATCTGGGTAGGGTTTCCGCTCTGGCATTATCAGAGCGAGTCGACCTTTCATCACTTCCAATCGAGTTGTTAGTGCCTCGATGGTGTTGGTGAGACCCTGGTTTACATCCTACTGGGCCTGGTCCTGGTCAGGCGTAGCCCAAGAAATTGCTTGAGGATCCAGAATGGCCGGCACCAGGGGTGCGTGTGCCATTTGTGGCACCTTCGGAGGGTTCAAGCGTACTCATTCCAGTAGCTTCTTAAGTGGAGGGAATTATTGGTATTCATTTGAATCAATGTTTAGGTAGTTGTACGGGCCTGGTGACTCGTTGGATGGGAGCCCTAACCATATTTAGTTTATCGAGGAAAACCATAGTCTCTGAGGTGCACATACTGGGAGTGCATGATGTCGCTCCTCCTGGGATGCATTTTCCATCAGGTGGTTCCTCTGGAGTTTCTAGGCGTTAAGCCGCCTCAATTCCTTTATCTCCTCTTCCTATCGAGCGAATCTATGTTTACAGGTAACCATTCCTTTATTATTATCCTTATTGGAGGCTTTCTGGTTAGGCAGAGGAGGGTTGGCTGGAAGGACGGTCATATTTAGGGCCACCCTCTGGTTCCGGGTATGCACACCTAGGGGTTCATGTTGAGTCACAGCCTGACCGGAACCATCATTTCTCAGTCCATCATAATTTTCATCATCTCTGGTCTCACCCATGGGGTAACCATCTATGACGTTGATAGAGACATATCACGGGGTGGAAATGATGTCATCTTCCAAACATGCAGAGGATCTCTCGTGTCTCCTGCTGGCCTTCCATTTCATGACCGGGGATTGCCTTTGGACTTCTTGACGAAGGGTGATGTGGAGAGTTCTTTGATGCAACCTTACGGTGCGCCTTCCTCTCCGAGGGGATGGTGATTCAAATGACGTGATAGGACGAGAACCTCCTCTTCTAACATTCCTCCATAGAACAGAGAATACTAACTCTCATAGGGGAGTTTGTTGTTGAGGGGGTAATAATGCCCCCATCACTAGGGGCTGGGGTTGGCTCCATTCCTTGTAAGTTGAGTCTCCTGCGGTTTTTAGGGTCTTACGGAAGAATTTATTGTTAAAAATTCCCCCATCCCTACAGGCTGGGGTTGACCCTGGATTGCGACAGTGGCTGCGGCTATCTCTACCTTCCTGATCTTGTGTTCCCCCATTCGTGGGTGAACTTGGTTTTATGAAGTGTTTTTCAAGGGACCAATCCCTTCTGGGGTGGCAGGAAAAGATCACGGATTGTCCTCTCTTAGGCGACAGGCATGTTGTATGCTCTCGGTGGCCTGATTCTGGAGTTCTTGAAGGGCTTGTTCCCGTCGGGCCTGACGCTTCTGGGACTTACTAAAGGCCTGACTATGTTGGGTGTGTTGCCTTTCCTGAATAGGGAGACCACTCGATTGCATTCCTGACATGATGACGTTGTAAGACACCACACCAAATAGGTTATTCTGGGTGAGGAGCAGAGTGAAATGCAGAGCTCCGTGTTCTCCCCACCCCCTGATATGGACTCACATTGGAGCGTCACCAATGAGGCAGTGCAGTTGGTGCAGTGCACGGAGGCAGGCTATCCCCATGTTTCCTTTATGTCTCTCGGGGAGCTGTTTCCACGTCGAAGGAAGGGCTTCCAGGTCGATGTGATATAGGAGGTCTCCTATTGTCTTGACGTGTTCTACATAACCATCATACGACAATAAGCTTCATTTCAGTCGACGGAGGGTTGTCCATATATTATAGCGGATTTCGTGCACACATTCATCTGAAAACTCTCTGGGTATGTCAAACTGAGAGGTGGT
Source organism: Viscum album (assembly GCA_963277665.1). Classification (NCBI taxonomy): domain Eukaryota; kingdom Viridiplantae; phylum Streptophyta; class Magnoliopsida; order Santalales; family Viscaceae; genus Viscum; species Viscum album. The sequence continues at coordinate 243,859,947 of OY728122.1, read as the reverse complement.
AGTGACCCAAAACATAATTGGTATATCATCCCTGGCTAGTCGTTTCCTCAGGTGAAGCATATCAACAAACTCCTCCATTAGTGGTTCCTCTAACTAGTCATCCCAACTGAGGTGCTCACTAATAGTATGGTCAGAGTCAATGGGACCGATAGGTATTGAATCGCCCTGTGGGAGATTCTGAGGTGGTTTAGAAGATGAACGTTGCCCTAGACTGTCTCCTGATTGAAGAAGGTTGTCGTTGGCAACTAACTGGGAATCTGACATTCTTGATCTCGTCCTTCTGAGTGCCCCGACATACGAGGTTTTTTCTGTGCTTGATTCGGCAGGGGGAGTACCCTCCTGTCGATATTATATGTCATCACGGGGAGGACCTCCCCAATGGCGGCCATGATGGCGAGGAATACCATTACTACTTGAGGATTCACTGCATAGAGGACTTTTTCAGTGCACATCCTGGGGAGGACCTCCAGGGCATGTCGCAGCAAGGGGATGACCTTTTTTCTACGTAGCGTCGTTACTTGGAGGGCCCTTGCAACTACATCCATCATGGTGAGGATGACCATCATGGATTGACGTTCAATGTGCATCCTAGGGAGGACATTCAAGATGCACTACGACAATGGGAGGACCTTCTTGTCGCTTGGGGCCAATGCGGGGAGGACCTTCGTAATGGAGTTCGTGATCGCGATGCCTACCATCACAGCTGCAGAAATGGCGAGGACTACCATTACAACTTCCTCAGGGAGAATATCTATGGGATACACACTGGGGAGGGCATCCAGAATGTACCTCAATAAAGGGTGGGCCTTCTCGTTGCTTGACGTCTCTACGGGGAGGACCTCCATTTTCAGAGTGGCATGGACTACCACCGTGATCTGATTCCCGGTTGCGCGGAGTGTTGTTGAAATGTAACCCTTGTGAAGGACCTTCAGGGTGGGCCATGACAAGGGTAGGGCCTTATTTTCGTGATGAGACATCACTACAGGGAGGGCATCTGCATTTGCGACTATGATAGCGAGGACTACTGTCATAATCTGTGGTCCCACTGCATGGATAGTGCTTGTAGTGTATACCCTGGGGAGGACCTTCAATGTGGACCGCAGAAAGTGTAGGGACTTCTTGCTGCTCAATATTCTGGTCATGTGTAGGGTTTCCGTGACTCTCTTCAGAAGAGGAGCTCTCGTGATTGATCGTTATATGCCAGCGGGGGAGGCCCCCGTGGGTGCTTTGGGGAGGACCTTCAGAGCTTCTATTAGCAACCTTGTGGGGAGGACCTTCGCAACTGCTACTTCCACTCCCATAATATGGTAATGGGGGTAGGGTTTTGAGCCTGTGATGTGTGATTAGCGGCATTGGGAACCCCAGCTTTCAACCGAGCGGAGTCATAAAACCGCTCTTTATTTTCAAGCTGCCTTTGGCGTGTTCGGGGTGCTTTATTGTGGGTAGCTGGGACCGTCTGTTGTTGATAACGGCCTTCACCTTTGGGTCCCTATCTAATTGGGTCTCGTGATGTTGTCAGGATATGCCGATGAACATCTTGACTTTTAGTATGGATATATGCCTACTCTAGAGCATCCAACATGATGGACGGATGTCCCCCAGTTGGAATGAGTGAAGAAGCTCGATCTGGTTGCCCTTGTGTTCCCGAATATGGACAAAGACCCTCCTAGGAAGAAGTAGGTATGAATATCTGCTCCGAGGCAGCTATCTCGTCTCTTAGATTAGTCACCTCGATTGGGGAGACGTGCTCACGGGCCCAGGTCCGTGTTGTTTCTGCTGATGCAATTACATTCTGGAAAGTCTAAAAGATATGATTTGGGATCAATACCTGCACCTCCATCATTTCCAGGATATGTAGAGAGACATCTTTGGCTGGAATGATTATGAAGGCCGATTCCGGTATCGAAGTAGGAATATCCTTCTCTGGTCCTCCAGTTGTTAGTCGGTACTGACAATTCACCTGTTCCGGGGAAGGTGAATGAATCTGCCCCTATTCCGGGATACGCCAGTTTATCTCTTCGTTTTCCGCCACATCCGGATGGTAGACATTACCTGCATCTGTAGGGAGTTGGCCTTACATTTGTGGGATTCCCACTATATCGAGTCGGTGGCCTTTTTCAGCAGGGAGATGTGCCCTCCTATTAATTGCAGCCACATCTTGGGGGAGGGATTTTCTGATCACCACTATGTTAGGATGGCGGGCATCAGAAGCATCTGCTAAGAGCTGGTCCTGCAAGCGCTGGGCCTCCACCACGTCAAGCTGGTGGGCATCACGACCCTGGGCAGGGAGAGGTGTCTACCGGGTAAGTGCCATCCTGCGTGAGCGACGAGCCTGATGGAGCACAATGGGCATGTGTGCCGGCTCGTATGATGCCACCATGTCTAGATGGCAGGCTCGGGAAGAGCGAATAGGTGTAGGTGCCTGTTCGTGGTACGTCTCTGTGGTTAGCCAATGGAGCTCCTCCTCAAGGACCAGGGTGATGACTGGTCCATGGTTGTATGTTTTCTGCCCTCATTGGGCGGTCTGAGGGGCCGGATCTTCGGGAGCGTGGGCCTGAATCCTCTGAGAGACATACTCCTTGGCGTGAGGATGTTGAGTCATGGTGTGACCGCGATGACGCATTCTGGTGGGGGCCTTGGATTGGAACCCGCGTTCAGCAAGGATGAAGTCCTCAACGTCGACCTCATCCTCCTCCCTATGATAAGGGTGGTATGAATTGTCCTGTCAAAGACTCCCGAAATGGTTTGAGACGGTAACATGGGCCGTCTGGATCTGCTTCTGTGGCCGCTGCTGGGCAGGTGACCGGTGAGTTCAGGCAGATTGGTGGGCGTGCAAGGCCGCCTCCACCGTTGGGAGAGTACCGTTCAGGTGGTACTCTCAAATCAATGTGTATGAGACCCAGGGTTGAAGACGCTGGGTGGGTGACGGGGTCCTCCGTAGGTGAGGATGTCTGGTCGTCGCATTGTTGGAAGCGTGCGCTTGTGAATTCCTTTACGATGCCATTAGATCTTAGGGAGTTCTAAAGTTACCTGTAAAATATTTTAACAAATAAAAATAGAAAACCCATCAAAGCAACATCTCATGATCCCATGCATAATTAAGGACCTTGATTGGCCCTCCTTGTAAGTAAAAGGGTGAACATAGTGGAATTAGGTTAAATCCATCATTATTGGTTAAAGATTCACGTCGGGCTCACCATTTTTTGTTTTGGATCGGTCTAGAAACACCCAACGGTTCCGTATCCGATGACGCGTGGACCTTATTTCCAAAGGTAGGCGTTCGTTGGAAGGTTTGGCCAGCGATTCTTAAGAACTCACATTGGTCGAGAGTATGGAAAGTCTGGCTCATCACACCTATTTGGGGAGAATTATTTCCTATTTAGGGACTCTCTTATAGATTTAAGATGTATTTATATGTTCGCGTATCTTTGGATTATACCCAAACATAGTATCCATGGATTTAACCCTGGTGGGAAATGGTCAACTTGATGTAGGGGTTCGGAATCATTTATGCCTGAGGTTTACCATCCATCGTTGGATTAATGGCCCCGTGGATTTGGGACTCATTGAGGCGGCACTGGGATTGGCACGATGAACCGATGTAAGGATAGTCAGATCAACTGGTTGTTGGGCTTGAACCTTCTAGAGGCTTCCTACGTACCCTGCCTAGGAGACAGGGATCAAATTCAACATAGTTTGAAATGGTATGGGGCTTACGCTATGAGGTGGCCTAGGGTGTGGATGATGGGCTTGAACCTCAGGGAGGCTTCCTACGTACCCTGCCTAAGAGACAAGGATCAAAGGCTATGTAGTTTTCAACACTTGGGACATATGCTCTAAGGCAGCCCAAGGTGTGGATGAGGGGCTTGAACCTCAGGGAGGGATCATATATACCATGCCTAAGAGAAAAGGATAAAATTCCATGTAGTTCGCAACGATTGGGGCTTAATCTCTAAGGAAGCCCAACGTGGGGATGATTGGCTTGAACCTTAGGGAGGCTTCCAACGTTCCCTGCCTAAGAGACAAGGATCAAAGTCCACATAGTTTGAAATGCTTGGGGCTTACGCTCTAAGGCATCCCAAGGTGTGGATGATGGGATTGAACCTCATGGAGGCTTCCTACGTACGCAACCTGAGAGACAGGGATCATAGTCAACGTAGTTCGCAACGCTTGGGGCTTACTCTCTATGGCAGACCAAGGTGTGGATGATGGGATTGAACCTCAAAGAGACTTCCTACATACCCTGCCTAAGAGACAGGGATCAAAGTCAACGTAGTTCTCAACGCTTGGGGCATACACTCTAAGGCAGCCCAACGTGTGGATGAAGGGCTTGAACCACATATAGGCTTCCTACGTACCCTGCCTAAGAGAAAGGGATCAAATTACACATAGTTTGCAACACTTGATGCTTACGCTCTAAGGCAGCCCAAGGTATGGATGATGGGATTAAACCTCAGGAAGGATTCCTATATACCCTGCCTAAGATACAAGGATCAAAGTCCTCGTAGTTTGAAACTCTTGGGGCTTACGTTCTAAGGCAGTCCAAGGTGTGGATGATGGGCTTGAACCTCCGGGAGGATTCCTATGTACCCTGCCTAAGAGACAGGGATCAAAGTCAATGTAGTTCACAACTCTTGGGGCTTATTCTCTAAGGTACCCCAAGGTGTGGATGATGGGATTGAACCTCAGGAAGGCTTCCTACGTACCCTACCTAAGAGATAGGGATCAAAGTCAACGTAGTTCGCAACGATTGGGGTTTATGCTCTAAGCCAGTCCAAGGTGTGGATGTTGGGCATGAACCTCAGGGTGGCTTCCTACGTATCCTGCCAAAGAGGCAGGGATCAAAGTCAACGTAGTTCGCAACGCTTGGGGCTTATTCTCTAAGGCATCCCAAGGTGTGGATAATGGGCTTGAACCTCATGGAGTCTTCCTATGTACCCTACCTAAGAGATAAGGATCAATGTCCACGTAGTTCGCAATGCTTGGGGATTACACTCTAAGGAATCCCAAGGTGATGGATTGGGGTTTACACTCTGATGAGGCCCATGTTAATGGATTGGGGCTTACACTCTGAGGAGGCCCATAATAGGATGTCATGGTCGATGCATACTCTAATCCCACATGAGTCAAGCTCGGTGTGAGAAACAAGAGGCAGCAAGGACCAAACGATCCCGTCATGAAAGGTGCGTTCGTGAGAAGTGGAGCGGGGCTTAAGCATATAGGCATCCCATAAGGTCAGGGCTTACTCCTAGGTGGATGCCCATGGTGAAAAAGCGCAGCAGGAGAGGGAAAGAGGTGCTCATATGCCTGTCACCTCTCTTGTTCCTAGGGGAAGTACGGTAGTGCGTGGGGGCTTCCTTCAGATGTGTATTTTACTACCTTCCGAAGAAAGGACAAGTACCCCAGCCCCAAAAAGTGGAGGGAAAGAAAGGGGACTCCCGAGTTCAGACTCCACATTACCGTGGGAATGTGAACCCGGGAATGCTTCGGGAATCTACTCAAGGGTCGGAGCAACCCCTTCACCCCTACATACCATGGGTTTGTGACCTCAAAAGGGTGCTCTAATACACCCAAAGGATACATCATATTGGTCTGGTGGCTCTTGTGGAGGCCTCGACTCAGTGCCAATGAATGGGCCAATGAGGAGGTTGCGAAAGATCATGCCGGATTGTATTTGGAAGGATTTTATCTGGCTCGGGGAATGGGAAATCCGAAGGTTTTGGAAAGCCTCACGGGTGTATGTGGGCTGGCACCCTTCACACAGGGAGGTGCTACGCGGCTGGAGAATCTGTCGGCGAACCAAGAGGGTCCGTAGACTGAGAGGTTGTCTGCGGACCAGGAGGATCCGTAGACTGAGAGGCCTTCCGCGAACCCGGAGGGTCTGCGGATTGATTGGAATCCCATGAACCAGGAGGGTTTGCGGCTTTGGGTTCGGCCCGCGTATAAGGTTGGTACGTGGAGGGGTCCATGCAAGCAGCAGCGGACAAGGGCGGCGTCGGTTGAGGGTTCGTCGGTCGAGGCTTCGCCCGCGTAGGAAGGTGCTACGTGGTGCGGCAGATCGAAAAAGAAGCATGAACACCCTGGTCTGCGGGGAGTGCATCCCCAGAGGGGCATGGTTCGTGGACTTATCTTTTTTTGTTATTTTAGTTTTTGGTTCACCAAATTATTATGCATTTTCGGTTCCTTATTAATTCATTCCTAAGTTCATACCTGCTCTTTTTCGCGAACCAGAACTTCGCTGTTGGAAAAATCCTAAGCTTTCCTTCGAAATCCTTCCACCTGAATATGATCGATCTTCTCTCTGTCTCCTCTACCTCTTTACCCCTTGGTCTCCTTTTATAGAGGGGAGTAAATCGGATCTATCTGTGGTCATGCAGCACCTTTTTCGGAGGCCCATGATCGGAAACCTGTTTTACGGATGACTTGGCCAATCTGTGACTTGCGGAGGGCACTGAGCGCTTCTCCCCCTGCGAACCGAATGAAGGGAGTGCGTCAGGGCCACAGAGGGTTCCACCTCCATTTCGTGAATGACAGCGGGGGCAGTTAGGGCCGGCTGAAGCGGCTTCCGGCTTGGGCGGTCCAGAATGGTGAACCGGGTTAGCGCCTTTCCTGCCTCATGACAACAGAGGGTCTTCGCCTCGGTTTCGCGAACGATGACTGTCCGCGAAGGAGGGATTCTTCACGGAACCGGTAGTGTGTCGTTACATCAGACCGGTGCACAGACCAGCCCGTCCTTCGCCATACTTGAGTATTCTCTACATTTTCCCAATCCTTTGAGGATTTTTCAGGACCCTATAATAACCAAACAATAATATTGCTGGAAAGGTACATATGATACATCTTTTTATCATCCCTCACCAGATAACACGTAGTAGTGTCCCTAGATGGCGGGCCACAAGACCTCCAGTAAGTCTCCTTATATTCCAGATGTTGCTAACTAGTAGCGAGGTCCAAGTGTCTTTCCACATGGATACTATTACATGAAACATTAGTGGAGCATAGTGGTATGTATATATATATAATATGAAATAAAAAATAAAACAAAAGAATGATTACACCAGTGTAGTGAAAGGGGTAATAATAAACAACAATGAAAAAACTAATGATAAATTATCAAAGTCAAATCAAAAACAGGGATGTTTATCAATAAATCGATACAAAAAATGATGTTCATGATATAATGTAACTATAATAAATGATTACTTATGAGATTATGGATATAGGTATATACCACTTGCGATAAAAATATTCAAAATGGAAAAAAGTATATACTACTAATATCACGATAATAGGATCAGTTCCATGCTCTCATACTCCATCTTATACATGACAATCAAGAATTGGAATTCAGAAACAACTATTTATCCATTCCCGTAATAATAATGTATATGTTGGTACCAATTGTAGGAAAATAATTTTTTGACATATACTCTGTAATAAATCACCAATAGTGTCTAGATCAATCGAATTTGTGCAGTATGAAATGAACAGTGGTCCCACAAGAGTAAGATAATTGACATAAATAAATACAACACAACAGTTAGGGGTCCACATAGATACCTATCCTACACTGCCTGATTCATCTTGAGATGTATTTCCCTAAACTAGGTAACCTATACAGATTTGATATGGTTTGTACATGGTTTATAATAAATTAATCATCATGTGTGGACTAACCACGTGACAATGATTTGGATCGCAGAATGCATCATTAGATCATCATTTAAACTATTTTATAATTTCTTATTAAGTCATCTTCTTTGATACAAGAATGATACCATCTAATATAGTATGGAATCCTTATCACATTAATGCCTTGTACAAGATGGAAAAGAGATTGGATTCCCTTGGGTTCGACATATCATTATTTTTTGATAGGTGTGGATTTTTGTTATTTCATTCTATAATTGATGTATTCTATTGATGGTTTCATGTTTTATTTCCAATATATTTCATTAAATCATTATCCTTCTCAACCAGTCATATTTTTTTTTTGTTATTTCTTTTAGATAGTTTATAAATGATTTTCAAATATTTCAACTTTGGATTGAATTTTTTGGAATCACATAATATATATTTTGATAATTCCATTGATATCTCTACTCTCATTAAATTATGTAATATGTGATTGATCTTAATAGCATTTTTGTTCGATATTTGGAGTGTTTTTATCATAATTGGTCCATGAATTGATCCTTGGTAACCTTATGGTTAGAATCCATGTTTAGAAAAATTATCAATATCATTATTCACCATTATCCCTTATAATCGGAGGTAAGAATCCAATGGCCATGACCATGTTGGATAATATCCTGGTAGGAAAAAAACTAGTAATTATTTCTTCATATAATATGATCTTCCTACACATTAGTTTTCAAGTAGTCTAGATGAAGGATTCTTTTATAGCATTGGAGGTTCCAATTGGTCAGACCTAGGCCAATTTTTGTTCTTTGAACATTTTTGTTGACTATGCCATAGAATTATCCCGATTTATTTATATGAATACCCTTTGAATAAATAATAAAATTTTCCCCGATCCCTTATTTTGTTTCTCTTACATTTTGTTTATTTAATTTTGGTCATTAATTATTTAAAATAAAACCGAAATTGGAGGGACCCAAAATTTGGTCATGAATTTTCAGATGCATTCCATACTTTCTAGGGGTTTGAACCCATAATTCCACATTACCATTAATTTATTGATAGTTTTTTTAAATAAAATGAAATAAATTCTCATTAGACTAGTGGGAAATAACCTCACTCTTTGGGCCTCTCAATTATTCAATAATTAATCTTGTTTTTTTGTCATAAATTTTCTATCACCTGTTATTTTAGATAATATTTATGTTATTTGATAAAAATATATAAAATATTTTATTTAATATAATATTTCAATTTTTATGTGAATAGTTAAGTGATATTAATTTATTTAAATAAATGAAAATTATTTGAGGTAAATAAAAATTATAGAGAAATGGTTAACCGAGTAAATGTCCAAGTTATAAATGACATATTAAATATTTTTGTAATTAAAATAAATTTATTTAATTTGGAAAATAATACTTATTTAGTCATGAATTTAGTGTATTTCAAAAAATAAGAATATTATTATTGTTACTTAAAAATGTGATTTTCATTTAATTCTAAGAGTCATAACACTCATTTGAAATTATATTTCTTTAACCCATGTTCAACTAATAAATATTTATATGATTATTAAACTGAGCAATAACCATTCTAATCATTGTGCACAATTTGTTCTAGATAATCCCTATAATCCCTAGATGGATCATCTCTCCTAGAACTCTTAGAAATATATATTAATCATCTACCACCACACTCTCCATTTAGGAGATAAAAAGGATATTCCTTCCACAAAAACATATTCTCATTGGGAACAACAATGAATGATGTATGAAATAATACTTTCCATGATGGAACCCTGATATTTCTATGATGATGCTCAATGTTTCGTGGTGCACGTTTGAATCACTGATAGAGGGATTCTAATATTGATTCATGTCATTGAATTATGGTTATATGTTAATGAATAAACTTGTTCATCAATGAATATTCAATTTCAATACAATCTACATATTTATCTATATAAATAAATTATAATCTATATGTGATGATCTTGACCTCTTGATTCTGACCAAATAAATAGTTAACATAATATTTTATTCTGTTGACCATAAAAGTTGGCATCAGGTTAATCTAGTATTATATGTTTATTATAAAAAAATAACATGATAGAAACATCCAAATAGGTGATTACATTGTCACTAGAACCTTAAAACATGTCACCATGTCACTCTTTCATCACCATTTCCATAACCCTATTTCATAATGGAATATACTTAATCATTATGATAATATGGAAGTTTGTTTATACTCATCCATATCACCCACATCCTTGATTTTTATATTACAATAAGAACCCAAAAATATTACATTGAAATTTTTCATAGTATCGCACTCATGTGGTGGAATATAAGAAAAAACATAAACTATATAGAGTGTAAATAGAGAACTCACAATCCCAATTTTGTTGTAAACATCATCCACAACACCTTCAAATCCATGGATCAATATGACCTTATCACTGTCACATGGAATTTTTAATTTCTACTACTAGACAAAAAACTAATTGCCACTACATCTAAATGAAAAGAAAACCAAAGCCATATAACTTATTATTATAACATTATATCATAATTATTTTCTATTAAGTATAATAAATTTATTAATTATATTAAAATTTTAAATTAAAATTTTAAATAACATTTACTATTTCATATAATTTAGAGTTAAATTTCAATTTATTATACCGCTACTCAATTATTAACAATTCATTAATTCATTTGGAATCGATCTCTACTCATCGTTAATTTAGACATCATTTGTGAATATTTGTAGTATTCTATATTTGTAAGAATATATAGATCATCAACCATATAAAAAACTCCTATAATATTATATATTATCACATACACTAAATATATAACAATAACAAAGATATATCATCACAATCACATGAATAAATAGAAAAAAACATCATTCCATTATTCCGTCGTTTGTCAAAAAAAATCCAACATACTAATTAAATTTTAAATATATCAAAAAGATACTGATATTACTGAAAAATATGATAAAAAACTCATATTTATATACTTAAAATTTATTTAATAATTCATACTAAATTATATAAAACATTTATTTTAGATTTTGATATCCTAGATTAATTGGAAACATTTATTTATAACAATAATTTAAACAAGTTTTAAACACAACATAAATAACATAAAATTGCAACAACATTTTTATAAAATTATTTCTTATGAATGAAATGATTATTAAGAAATTATATGAATTTTTTTAAAAATATCTATTTAAAAATAAAATAGAGACATATTGATTCCCAATCATTGATATACAATTGAAAACACAGCACATGGAGAATATAATGGTAATGACAAACAAACAGACCAATATAATCCTTTAAAAACCTATAACAGATATTCCATTATTACACACCAAACAAATATTTTAAAAACTATTCTGAAACCCCACTAATATCCTCCTGTAGAATGAATGGTATGAAATAATGATATAAAGAGAGGATAAAGGATCCTTAAATCATTATGGGGAATCCAAGGATTATTTTCCCCCAAGGAATGGATAGGAGAACCCAATAAGGAATCACATAGTCCATATAGTTGGGGATAAAAAAATTGAACCCAAAGGGTTTAATACAGTGAATATAAATAAAACATTAGGGACTTACCCATTGTATAGTGACGGAAAGAGAAAGAGAAAGATTTCATTGGTCAACCAAGATCAAGGATTTGAATAATTTATAGTATCCTATAAAAATATTAGTCACTGAAAAGTTCCTTATCTAAAATTTAGTTTCATCCCAACCATGGTATAGTGTATCCATTTAATTACAAAATTCCTTCAATTTACTAACCCAAATGATAACACACATGGAATATCCACCCATGATCATTCAAACATACATAATCAACCATAAAATCACTATATTAAATTTTTCTCTTGAATATGTAACAAATTTATAGGTTTTAGGAATAGTATAATTGTGGGAGGGGAAGTTCCTAATTCTTATTTTTTCCATTATCAATGATTAATCTGACATTAAGTAATGATGAATATCTTGATCAACAGATTTGAATAAATGAACCATAAAGTGTTATTAAACTAGAACCAAGAGAGAGGATATCAACACATATGGTTTAAAATAATTTAATTAAATATGAATTAACTCCAAGGTTATTCATTAGTAATTGATGTCTCTGACCATAGATCTGCAGTGCACTACTGAGGAGTTATTGAATCCAAGAATAGGATTCATCTTGTGGTGATCCACACATTCTCCACAAATCTCTAGACATCGGAAAAGGAGTATATAGTGGCTAGCATGGAAGATCCCTAAGCTTTTGATGCCATCCTTCGATCACATTGTGAACATCTTCCAATATGTAGTCTTTGATTTGGTGAAGGAGAATCTCTCTCATTGTAGAGACATTTATTTGAGAGGGATGAAATATATAGGATTGGGATATTTTCCCATATAATTTGTTCAAATTGATTTTCTTGGCTAGGGGTTATGATAAGAAATCATAATTTTTTATTTAAATCACTTCTGTTAAAGTAACATAATTGAACATGTTCACTTATTTATATTGTTAATCCATGAGAAACCCCGTGTAAAATAATAATAGTATTATTGTTGTTATTATTTCATAACACATTCTTAACATGAGAATTATTATTAAATATGATTAAAAAAATTAAATTAATCATTACTATTTCTTCCCAGACCCTTAAATATGGTCCTCCAATCCTCCATCATATTTATTTATCCTTTAATACTATCTATTTATCTATTAAAAAAATGTCACTAAATTATTCACCATGAAATATAAATATATTATATTCAATAACTATAATATAAATATTTATTTAATATTCCACGCACAATATATATTCTCTGGAATAACTTGTGTCAGAATAAATGTGATAAAGAAACCATGAAAAATTATTAATCCCCGACTATAAATAAATCTTATTCATCTTTTTAAATAAAAAAATTATTTAACTTGATACTGGATACAGTTAGTGGGTCACCATATAGGCCACTTTTTTAGTTGCATTTGGTGGATCCACCTAAAGTCCTAAGGTAGAAACTAACAACATGCCCAGGAACCAATACATTATGATGTTAATGCTGCAATGACCAATCACATCATATGAATTTTTATTGTCTAATGTAATATCATTTCCTCGTAACCTCTAATCAAGTAGGATTCATTCTTCTGTCATCAACCCATGTGCTCAATTTATCATTCTTTGATATCCAAGATGTTTATAATTCCTATAAAACACCATGGACATTTATTTATTTAGGATATATCATTCCAATCAAAGGTCCTACGAAATCAACTTATATTATAGAATGGATGGGAAAAGTCATTTCTTGTATTATTCAGTAATGTTGTATTACTCATTAGTCACCCAAAATATCGTACCTTATTGCAAACACTTATTGAAATTGATTCCCTGAATACATATAAGGGATTGAATCATAATACTCATTAATGATAATATTATTATTAATATCTATGGACCAATAAACATGTTCTAATATATGAACACCCAATGACACATTGAAATGAGGGTCTCATACTGGTGGGTCTCGTTATGAGAATATCCTCTAGCATATTACCATGGGTGTAAACCATGAGAAGGTACCAAAATGTCATATGAGTCTACATCCATATAGCATATGTCATTTGTGTTCCTAAAATGATATCATCTACTCATATAATACATATTTAGAAATATTGTCATAGCACCTCCAGGTTCTCATCATAACAAGGATTAGTTATGACCTTTTAGTGTGATTTCTACTCTTAGTAAATTGTAACATTCAATGACACACAGAAGAAAAATAGTAATGTTCTATGTAATTTAATAATATATAAATTAATTAATATAAAATACCATATAGTAAAAAATAATTTTTCTCTAGGTAACAAACTCCAACAAAATCCCACTTGCACTAGAGATAACAATTAATGATCCACTTTCTGATATCTCTCAAATGATACTCCAAATTCTTCTAATATTGGTATTTAGTCAATGGGTCTACAATATTCTATTATATGGGTACAATACTCATTGCATATTCACCCCTCTAATAGAAATCACTCAAGAGGTGATACATCCGGAGTATATTAATTGTTCGTTTATGCTACCTTGGATCTATTGAAAGAGCCACTGCAACAGTATTAGAACAATACAATGTGATATGATATTTACTACTAGTCACTACATGAAGATCCTGGAAAATATTCCAAACACGGATAGATTTATTGGATGCATCAAGAAGTCACAATATACATAGACTCCAATGTAGAATCAGTGAAAACTAGATTTTTTTAACTCTTCCAGTTCACTGCTCCTCTGTTGAGATAGAAATCATTTCATAATTATGACTTCAGACCATTCTGATCTGTTTGAACACCAGCATCATCATACCCACATATAATAATCTCCTCATCTCATGAAAACACTATGAACATATCCTCTGTTCATCTCAAATACCTAATAATGGTCATAACAGTAGTCCAATACAATTTTCATGGATCTTATTGATATTTTCCTACCATTATCAGTGCAATGGAAACATCAATTCTAATATATAACATCTCTTACATGATTGATCCTATCACTGAAGCATATGGGATCTTACTCATTCTATCCTTCTCCTATTGTGTCTGGGGAAAAATTTTCATAGAATTATTTAAACCATGTGACATTGGATCCAATCCCCTCTATGAATTTTCCATAATAAATATCATTATTATTTGGTCAAAATATGTACTTTTTATTAGTAAACTTAGCCTCATGGATCTATCACGAATGATGTTGATCCCTAGAATGTAGGATGCATCTCCTATGTCCTTTATGGTGAATCACTTGTTCAATAACCAAAAACTGATTGTAAGAATTCTATTTCATTTTCAATAAGTAATATTTCATCAACATACACTACTAGTATAACAACTACATTCCCATAAAACCTTTTATAAATACATAGTTCACCCTCATTGTAAATGAATCCATGATCTAATATGGCATCATGGAATTAAATATTCCAGGACTTCGATTATTGCTTTCAATCAATAAATGGATATATATAAAATATAACAACTTTTTGTATCACTTGGTGTCACATAGAAATATAATTGTGTTATATATACATCTCCATGAAGGTTCCCTTTAAGGAATGTAGTTTTGATATCCAACTGCCAAACATCTTATTAATAGTTAGCTATTAGGGCTGGTAAGAATATTTTGTATCTTAACAAGGAACTTGGAAAAAAGGATTCATAATAATCAATACCTTGATGATGATTAAAACATTTATCCACTACCCATTTTTTATAGGAATTTTCTTTATCTTCTATGTCCATTTTTCTCTTTAGTACCCATTTACACCAAACAAGCGTTACATCAACTACAATACTAACAAGATCCAAGACATGGTTCTTATACATAGAACCCATCATAGAATTCTTAACATCTAGCCATCTTGTATTTTTTATCTATCTACTGAATCCATATATAATATAAGTTCATCATTATCCAACAATATGGAGTCACTATCCTCGGTGACTATAAAACTATATCTCTTTGGTTCCCTTGCCTCTCTTACACTCCTATGAAAAACTTCTGTTTCAGGAATGGATTCTCCCATGGGGACTTGTGGAACTTGATCCTATACCAAATCATGTTTATTGTGATCATCAAATTCATTGAAGTAGACCTTTCTACCTATAGAAATTTTAATGATGTGCATCCTTTCAAGAAAGATGGCTTGTCTGGTGACATTCAGATTATTACTAAGGGGTTCTATATGTAGTATCCCTTTTTCCTTGGGATACCCTATAAGGATACACTTTGTTCCGCAGGGTTTTACATTATTTCCTAATAAGGACAAAACTAATTCCTTACAACCCTATTTACATGTATGTGATAAAATGGGTTTCTTTACACTCCACAGTTCAAAGGTAATTCAATTTTCTCCTTCAGTTGTTATTCATTTTAATTTATATTACATAGTTTGTAATGAATATCCCCAATAGGATAATAGATGATCTAGATGACACATCATCGACCATACATGTATAATAAGTTATGGTTCCTCCTTTCAATAACACAATTCCACTATGGTTTATAAGGTTGATTGATTTGAGAATGAATACCAAATTCTTGTATAAAGATGAGGAAATATTTGTTATGATATCCACCACCTCGATTTGTTCAATAATTCTTTATCTTCATTCCATGCTGATTTTCTACTTCATTCTTGAAATCCATTATTTTCTCAAAGTACACGGACATATACCTAAACCAGTAAATATACAAATATTTATTCAATTCATTAGTAAAATTTATTAATTAATAATATACACCACTATATTCTACAGGAAATGGTCCTCCCACATAACTTTGTACCAATCGTAGATTCTCCTTAGCCCTTTCACCTTATCCACCAAATAGAGTATTTGTCATTTTTTATTGTAAAAACATGACTATGATCCAGTAGTTTTATCTCAGTAGAGTTTAAATAGACATCCTGATAGAGGTTCTCAAAATTCATCTCATTTAAATGACCATGATGGTGTTGCCAATGATGGGTATAATATGATTCATGTAAACATGATTATTTATCAATATCAAACACTTAGTTTTCATAATTTTATACATTTACACCGTTATTTAAATGTTCCTTACCGTAAAATATATTTTCCTTAAAAAAATTATTTCTAAAAAAGAAAATAAACCCATATGTATCTAAAAATCGAATAGAAATTTATCTTTTTTAACATTTGGTACATAATAAAAATCAAGTAATACAAAAATCATTCTCATTGTAAATGAATGGTGGAAGTCAAAAATGGAATTAGTATCCAACCTCTCACTATGGAATCCATGTAGATCCAACTATCATCTGGAAGTCTTCTGAAATATACATGGTTCCTGCATTTGGATATAGATGTGTTATCCATGGAAATATTTCTCTTGATAATGAATATACTTTTATATTCCCCTTGATTTTAGGTGAATTTATTCTTCTAGTTCCCAAGCTAACCACATGAAAAACAAATTTTATCCTTTTTATTTCCCTACCTCTATAATTTATACATCTTGAAAGGATGGTACTTGAGAGATTTAGACTTTTCATATGTCTTGATCCCCTTTTCCTTGTTCTTCCATTCCTTATTCTCGAGAAGGAAGGCTGGTTTTTCTCAGCCCATGTCATTATCCACATGGAAAATCATGTTCAACAGATCTATTAAAAAAAAATCTTTATTGATCATATTAGGATTGAAAACAAAAATAAATAAGGTATTTGGTATTGATGAAATTATTATACTAGAATGAAAATCATACAAGAATTTATTCCCAATGATTTCCAGGCATTCAATTTTCCAATAAATGGACTACATGAGGCTCATATGGATCACTCTCTCCATGATTAATTGAGACAGTAGAATTATAAATCTCAAACCTATATTTTCTTACAGTGTATTGATATATATTCAAATGTTTATACATCAAGATAATGTCATCCATATCCTCAGGTTTCATTAAGAGATCATTAGACAAGAATGATAGCATTAAGAGTTGAATGATTGTATCATCATTCAAATGTTTGTCATTGGGAGAAATCACTTCATCACAAGACACATCTATATTCATAATATGTAATGGTTCTTCATGGACATATAATGTTCATTAATAGTTATGGATAACACATAAATTCCCATACCATTCAAGTAAATTCCTGCCAGTGACAAGGATTTCCATATGATGTATGGATCGCTGTGATATGTTTGATGTAATTTTTAATGTTGTTTCTAAAAATAATATAATCATATATTTAGTAAATTATCTGATGAATTTAGAAAAATATATAACAATTATATTTATTAGTCTCCCACTAGTTAATTGAAACCATATATCCCTCACCATTGGCTATGGAACATCATGTTGCTTGGACATTCAATTTGGAAGGATCCATATTCTCCTTCTCATTCCCACAACTTTTTTTGGTCAAGGAACTATAAATGTTTTAGGATGGAATTCCAAATTCCATCTTAATTGACTCAGAATTGATTGATCTAGTATGTGATCTCCCCAATCTGAAAATCCCTTACATGGATTTCTTCAACCTTTTCCTCTCAATTACATGAAGTCCTACATTTGCAGTTATCCATTGATGTGAACAAAGTCTTGTAAAAGAAAAACCTCATGATAGACGTCCTCGATAATATAAATCACACCAACATTCTCTAGTAAAGAACATTGAACAATGGTTCAATTCATTCAAAAGGAATGGAAGGCTATTCTGACATAATATTTTATTGAGGTATTTTATAATTTATGACTAACTTCTAAACTAATATATTTATCATATTCTTATTAATATAATGTGGGATTAAATAAGTGATTCATGATGTCATTAAATAATATTTAATCCTAATACTTTTTATTTTAGGTCTTCATGTCATTATTGTAAATTCAATAATTATGTGATTGTTAAAAATACATCAATAATGAATATCCATGAAATGGATATAAATAGAATAAAGTGTATGATCATTAACATGTTTTAATGGACAGTTTATCTGGTAGATGATAAAACAACTTCTAACCAAGGGGAGAAATAGCATAAACCAATACATGGTTCATGTTTTCTTCTTCCCACCTATCAACCTTGGTATCTTTCTTAGATTCGTTACACCTCAGCTCCTTATATGAACTACTTTTAGAAGCTTGGGAGATCTATCCAATACAAATAATTTTACTCTCACATATTTGAGATGCAATTTAGAGTTTATTTCAATGAAACTCTAAGCACGAAGTCCCTACATATTAATGAGGATATATGGAACACATGCCAACAATTAATTTAATAATAAATTATAATGAAACCAATCGTATACAAAGGTCTGGTCTATCTCTGAATCATACAATAACATAAAACCAATAAGGCATTTAATTAAACTAGAAATAAATTCATTATCATAATTTTTTAAGATAAATCACTACTGAATAAATTAATTATTATCTTTAATTAGTCAGTCCTTTTATTTTATACATTGTCTAAATTTCCTTGAGATTATCATCCTTTATAAATTTAAACAAAATCAATAAGTTAATTTTAAAATATTTGTGTACATAAATTGTAACAAGGAGGGAATGTGGTTAATACATTTCCAAACCTACCAAACATGTGTTATACATGTATTAAATTATCTCTTTGTTACAAATATCATGCACAACATATCACGTACTTTCATGAAGTGTAATTCATGGTTGATTACACAAATTTCATGCTTTTTTGGAAACGTGTCATGTGTTAATGCACATAGAATAATACATATAATACAACTAATACAAGAAATTATAATCATGAACATCACACATATATTAATTAAACATTTAAATATTAACGAATATTAACATCGATCACATGGGATTTCCCATCTTTATAACCATACAAAACTACATGCATGAAGGTTTACATAGTAAAATAAATAAATTTCAAATCTACATATTCAGGTAAAAGTACACGACATTTAGAATTGATCTGTAGGGAGTGTACACCATTGACCATCTATTTGAAGTTCACACATAGAGACCCAACAAGTGGGGAGTACTTAAGAAATATTAGAGTTCATGGAGTGTCCAGTGGGACACACACATTGTTGAATCTATTTTACAGGGTCACCGGTCAAGTTGGCCGTTTGTGGGATACACGTCCATACCCTGACATGAAGGTATTACATGTCGTGTCCAATTGGTCACACAATGTGTAGTCTAATTGAACACGTGCGAATTAATAATATTCAACATGTGGTGAATTAATAATGTAATTAATTCCATAATAAATGAAAAATCTCATGTTTATTTATAAATCAATCTTTCTCAATAGAACATTACTAGACAACATGTAATTTTGATTACATGGTGTGTAGTATTATGTTGCAAGGTCAGGATTCTCTTAACCATTAGATGAGGCCATTCATTTTATATTAGTCAAAAAATTAATCATTTCTATTAAATAAGTGAGAAACCATAGAAGAGTACATTGATCTCGTATTTCAGAGATAAAGGATGATTGAAATCAAATTGAATCAAATTATGAATGGATAAAACACCAATGAAACAAAATAATTATAAAAAGCCATGTTCCCACTTTGATACAACTTTTAGGATCAGGGTGAAACATATGTATGGGATTGGTGGTTCCCAGCTGTAATTTTTTCCATTATCAATAAAAATTCTCGGATCAACCCACAATGAATGACATGATCAAAGGATTCAAATCAAAGAACACGAAATTGTTATTAACCTAGAACCAAGAGATAGGATATCAACACATGTTGTTTATAATTAATTTAATTAAATAATAATTACCCTGAAGTTTATTAATTCATCGATGACGTGTCCGGACATAGATCTGATGTGTGCTACTATTGTGTTATGGAATCAAATAATAGGATTCCCCTTATGGTGATCCACATGTGCTATTTGAATCTCCATATATCATCTAAGGAGACTCTGGGTGATAGAGTTATCGAACCTTGTTCATGAGATGTCCACATTTGATCGCCTAGAGAACCTCTTATAAATAATTCTAATTGATCCAGTGCTGGAGAATCTCTCTCACTCTGAAGAGAATTCTTGTAGAGGGATGAAATCTCTAGTCAATAGAGATATTCTCCAATATATTGTGCACAATAATTATCATGGAAAGGGATTATGTGAAAATAATTATTATTGGTTATATATAACACTAGGGTTAAAATAACATAATTTCACTACTACCATTATTTATTTTATTAATGCTATTGAAACCCAATTTCGAATTATAATAGTATTATTTTTATTAAGTGACACTCTCCTAAAATGATAATGATAAATAAATATTATTTAACCAAAAAATAATCAATGTTATTATTTATCATTGGAACCATGACCTCGGTCTACCAATCTTCCACCATAGGTATTGGGCCCTGAATAATGTCTATTTATTTATTAATTATATATAAGTACATTATTTTCCCATAAATATATAAATATTATTTTCATTAAATAACATCTAAATATTTATTAAATATTATACCCACAGTTTATATTCTCTCAAATAACTAGTGTTTGAAAAAATGTGATTAGGAATCAATGAATGTTTATTAAACCACAATCAGCAATAATCATTATTCATCTTGTTAAATAATAAACAAAAAAAATTATCTAGGAAACTAGATACACTTAGTGTGTGACACTCTATCCCAATTTCTTAGTGGAATTAGGTGGAGAATCCTAATGTCCAAGGGTATAATCTAGAAATACTCCATTCCACCTAGAGAGAATGATATAAATGTCACAACGATATGTCACCACATAAAAATCATTACTATGAATCATAATCCATTTTCCTTGATATCTCTAATCAAGTGGGTAGCATGATAGTTTCATCAACCCAATGCTTGATTTATCT
The DNA here is from genome assembly GCA_963277665.1 of Viscum album. NCBI lineage: Eukaryota > Viridiplantae > Streptophyta > Magnoliopsida > Santalales > Viscaceae > Viscum > Viscum album. Next base: position 243,838,844 of record OY728122.1, on the reverse strand, counting down.
TTCTTTAACTTCCTAGAAATTGATATTACCGAAAGAACACCATGATAATGGATTTATTTAGGCTATAAAATTTCTATCAAAGGTCCTGAGACCTTATCTCTTACTAAATAACAGAAGGGAAAAATCCTTTCTCAGATTAATAGTTAATGCAGTATTAAACATGACAAATAAAATATATCCAACCTCACAGCGAACAAGTGTTTCCATGGTATTAGTTAATAAATCATTATTACTGACTAGTAATAATCATTTATAATAACCATAATTTCTAATGACCAATACACACATCTACATATAGGAATATCCAATGAAACATAGAAATACATATTTCCAACTATATGGTCTCATTCTCATAACATCCTCATGTACATTCAAAGGGTACACACCATGTGAAGATGCCTCAATGTCCAATGAGTCTCCAACCATTATCGCTTGTATCGTTTGTGTCCCTCAAATGATATCATTTAGCTATAGAACAAATATTCAAGAATAGTTTCCTTACACTTTTGGGTTCTCATCATTGTAGTAAGGTGCTATTATCCTTTAGTGCAATAGATACTCTTAGAACATTATCCAATTCAATGTCACATAGAAGAACAATCAGGATGTGATAATCATTTTGTGAATATTCAAAACCATTAATATAAGTTATCTTAAAGTCCAAAAGATGTTGTAGCTATTGAACAATCTCAACCAAAATCTTCATGAAACCTAACGTTTATATTTCCATACAACCCATAAAAGAAATAAATTTCACCAAAATCAACCCAAACACCAGACATAAAAACATACCCCACCACTCCAAAAATAGAGCGATAGAGAATATATTCCCTTAAAAAATTTAATTAAAATAGGCATAAATATCCTAGTAAAAAGACAATAATACAAGTACTGAATGTAAATAGTAAACATCCTAAAATTCACCCTGACTAAATGGGGAAAACATAACATTTTCATATCCCGAATAATTCAAAAACACATCTCTTCACCTCTAAATAACCTCTAATCAACTGAACATAACCTCCTATATATATAATATAATTAATACATATAGGGATATATATTACTCTATAATAGATACAATTAAAAAATAATTTAGAGTAAAAACCAATCCTTGGAAAAATAAAATCCCCCTTGAAAACAAATCATAGGTAAATACAAACAAAATGGCCAATTTCATCATATAAAAAAACAACTCAAAACCCCATAAATATAAAAGAATAGTATATGAATATTAGTATCACATTTATGAATCTCTCTTAATTATACAGTTATCTATACAAACATCTCTATATAAGACATAAAATAATGTAATTATATACCCATATAGAACATTCACATGATAATATTGAATCTAATCTACTCACTCAATGAATTCCACATCCTCTCCAATAAAAAACAATCCCTAATTAATGTCCAGAGATATATAATAAATATATAATTTAATAATCCAAATATTAAAGATATAATTATTTTAAACAATTAATTAAGATAAATATAAAAAATACACAACCTTCTCAACAAGGACATGTGCCGAAAAAGGACTAATGATCTATTAATAATGATTCACACCTCAATCAAATAATTATTTCATTTTATGTGGAGAATAAATCATCAATACATGGTCACTAATATTAATACTATATTATCCTCCTCCGTTAATAATATTTGTAATTATGACGATCCTAAACAACCATCATATACCCACACATGCACATTTCTATAATTATATATTCAATATTTGTTCTTAGAATCACTATCTCGGCAATATTGGCCCATTATAATGAATAATATCATGGTCTCTCATGAAATTCCTTGAATTGATACATTCCAATATAATTTTTATATCATTTTTATTAGAAAAATCATCAAAATAAAAATGTTGTTCCCATTAAACTTCAATTAAAAAATCTAGTTATAATAACATAACCTCTAGTGTCATAAATATAAATTTGGTCTAATCATTAATATATAGAGGGGAAAGTAGTGTCACTGAAAAAATTAGATCCAATTGCATGATAAAAAGTCTTCCATAATTATTTGAAAAATCAAGGATCATGATCGATGATGATTTACTTTGGAACCCAATGAATCTACACTACCTCATCCATATAATGTCGTAAGAGGTAATCTAGACCGATGGACTCCATGATCACCATGAGTTGATCTTATTTCATTAATCAATAAATTTCAACATATATTTATTTATGAATTACATGGAAATAAGGAACAAATTCTTTAAAATGACTTAAATTTTTTCCCACATCCCTAGATGAATATTCAATGACTATAACAGACTCTCTAGAAATTGATGATTTATTTTCACCTAAAAACAAATCCCACATCATGACATAATTTCAACCACTGTCCTATTAAAACTGTCCCCTAAAAAATGATCTCACAAACCATGATAGATTTTGGAAAACTAGAATGAATTTATGAAGGTGATATATAAAACACACATTATAACATATATCATTATTGATTTAATTACAATATTCTAATAAAATATCACTTAATGATCATCATCCTCAGAAAATAATTCTATTGAATCACTGTGAATGAAATAATATATCAATACCAGTACCTGATTATCTCCATATTGAGACACATAAAACATTGAAAAAAATTAAAAATTCATTTTCACATTAAAAATTAAACACCGACCATTGACTGCATCCACATTGGAATACATTGTATCATGTTATATTATCATACTTCACTCATCTCTAACATCTCAAGAAACATCACAACAATACTTCATGCCTAGCATATCATCTACCATATTTATTTTCCTCAATGTGTAGGAAATTTCTATTAAGAAATACTATAATATATATATCCATATTATATAATATATATTCCAACATAATGAATTAAAATATACCAAAATATCATGGGATTTGTAAAGACAACAAATTTCTCAGTAATCAAATAATGAAAACAAAAATTTAAATAATCAACTAACACAAAAAATTGAGATTATAGAATATTTATTAATTCTAAAATAGAAATAAATTTATTGTTAAATAATAGTTATCCTCTCTCATGTGAATTATAATATATCCCAAACCATTATAAGAATCAACACAAAAGACTAGGAATTGGACACTTTCTATAAATCATAGAAGATGTGCAATGACTGGATTTTCCTTAATGTAATAAGACACAACCTATCAATAATACATCAATATTAGTTCAATATACATTTGGTTTAATGTTATCAAAAGTTTAATAATTTACTAGAAATTATAGATCAGACTATGGTAATATGTTTCATGACCATAGAGACTACTAAACTATACATTATTATTGGGAGATATTTAGGAAATAAATTCCTCATTATTAGAAGTGTTTAATATTTATCCTTATAATTAAATTAAATTAATAAGGAAATTCACTTCACACATCCACAATATTAACATTTTAAGGTTCACCCATAGCTAATTTCATCGAAATACTTTTTAAATATTCTACAATTTCTCAAAATGACCCTCCTATGATCTAAAAAAATAAAATTACATTTATGGAAACAGCCATAAATTTATTAATAATCTCTTAAAATTTCCATTACATTAGTCAATGAAAATAACTGGTGAATTGTGGTATTGAAAAGGAATTATCATTAAAACAACTACCCATAATAACATTTAAATGCATTCATTGGAATTTTATCAACATTATCTATCATTTGATGAAAATCATACCATGAATCAATATTTGATTATAAGTTAACACCCCACAATGGATCAAATAAAACTATAATTCTCACGAAGGAAAACTAATCTAATGGCTTCACATGATTCAGTTAATATTAATTTAAAAAAAAATTCAACCAAAAGTAACCTTATTCTCTTATAACCTTGGAGCACCCCAAGGAGACATGCTAGTCTAGATTAAACCATTATGGACTATATCAAAAAATTGAATCTATAACTTCCAATACACAAAATTTTGATTACAATATTGATAATTAGTGATTAGAGAGACACCATTTAGTAATATTATCCCAAACACAGTATCATGTCTATATGGTTGCCTAAAAAAAATTCATTAAATATTTCATCAACTTCAGCAGTTCTCTTTGAAAAATATTTTCATTTACCTCCTAAAAATACAATACCAACTCTAATAACTATGAAGAAAGAGGCGCTAAGCATCAATTATCAGCTAGCTGATCTTACATTCCATAGAACACTAAAATATTACTATCCATATTAGAGAGAACAAAAGTCCTTTAATAATTATAATTAATATATTTAATTAAATAAATCTAATCCATGTTGTGTATAAAATTATATAGAATATTAAATATGAAAAATTCCTTATTTTATTGACCTTACCCCATTTTCAACTGACATCAGAAGTACATGCCAACTAAACAAGACTATACTCTAATAATATTAGTTTAAAACTGGGGCACTATAAGAATATCCTCTATAATTCATAAATATGAGACTATTATAGGTTAAAATATGATGTTTAAAGATATTAATTAAAAAATTAAAATGATAGTGTAATAGATAGTTAAAAAATATGTTGTATGATATCAAGATATCCAATAATATAAAATCCATAAAATGTATCCATAAAATGTATCCAAAAATAACACGATCTCCTACCTTATCACATTGTATAATTTCCACCTCCATGACTATTATAAATCCTAGGTCACTATGGAATATGAATAATATAATTTTATTCCCCACCTATAGTATCACCAATCTTTAGTATAAAACCATGGTAACTATAATGACACAAACCTTACTAGTAATGATTTCAAGAAAATTATGTTTTTTATTTTTTTGTTAATTTAAATTTATTGTTTATTTGAAGATGATGCAATATATTATATTTTCTTTAGTTAATAAATTTTTATATTAGAGAAAAATTATGTGTGAGAATGGTTTGAATGAATATTGGGGTAATTTTAATGATGAAAAATGAAGGGGTTAGTGTTCTAGGAAACACTAACATAACAGTTGTTGTCCAAAACATTTCTGTTGGAAGAACAAAAATTATGCATCCCTTAAATATATATAGTAACATTGGTGACCATTTGAGAAATTGTTTTGTTAAAAATTCGGTTATTATAAAAATTGAAAAAAAATCCATTTTAATCCATGGCCTATTCTCCATTCTTCATCATTTTGAATTAGTTGAATTATTTTTGTGTATGAATTAAATTATAAGTCTTGTTAAGACTTCTAAAAAAATGCATTTTTATTTTTATTTAATTAATCCTTTTTCAATTCCGAAAATGGAGTCCCTAATCTATGATTTTACTTAAATTAATTTAAATTAAATTATATAATTTTTATTACACATTTATACCATTAGAGATGTCCAAAGTAATTATTTTTACAATCATTGTTATTTTTTATAATTTGGTTCCATTCTACAATTGGTTTATCTTTGGTTTTCCAGATTTAATATTTTTATTAAATTAATAAATGATCTATTTATCATGATTTTTTCTGATTAGGGTATATGTTGATTATTTTGGTTTTATACTAATGTCTCAGATGGGTTTTAATTATGTTTTTCTATGGTTAATTTGATATCATTTTTTATTGATCTTTATTTATATCTTAATATAATTTGTTGATTTTTATGGGTTTATATGATTCCATTGGAGTATTTGGAAAGTCTTATCTAGGTAAATTTATTTTTAGGTGGTAAAAATTTATAAATTCCATTTTACATTACTTTGATTCCTAAAACACTAATTTTGTAATAAAAATTAATCAAACACGTCATGTTATATAATGATAGAATAAATTTCCAATGAATAACTATATGTTAAACCCAATTGGACTTGTTTTTTAAAACATCCATTACTTCGTAAAATAAATTGTAAAATTTAATTTTTTTCTTTAAAATTATAGATAATTTGATTGGGACAATTCTTTTGTTTCCAATTTTGGATTAATGTATTGATTATAATTTGATTATGTTAGTATTAAATTTATAATGAAATCTATATTATAAAAAAATTAAATATAATATAGATGAAATTTACATTAATCTATGGTTCAAATATAATAAAAAATGTGGTAAACTTATTTCAAAATATAATTATTAATTTGACATGTATATATTGGTGAATCCTTAAACTAAAATGGGACTCTTAATGTTATTATGTGTTATCATTATTTTAAATGGATTCAAGGGTACTAAAACTTTTAGAAACATATAAATTTGTTTGGGAAATAGTAATTATATAACTAGGATTGTCTCAAATATAATTTTCCAAGAGTGTTAAATAATCTATTATGTTTTTCAGTGACATTTATAAAAAAATAATTTGTGTCCTCTTCATACCTTTGTACATAAGTTTTTCAATTAAATGAACTAATTATATAATTATCTTGAGAAAAATATGTATTGTGACCAAATTTTAATATAATAATTGTTTTTCACAAAAAAATGAAAAATTGTTTTGAAAAAAAATCATTCTATTTAATAATGACTTACATAAACACTTTATTTACTATAAAATATTATAAACCCAAATTTAATTTTACAAAACCATATTTTCATTTGTAACTGGTTTTACACTACATTTTCCAAATTAACGAATTCTATGTAAAACTTGTAACAACATTGAAACACAATTGTATCTTTCACTTAATGTAGATTCTATGTATGGGAAACTATTTTAAATAGTTTATGTCTATTAAATGTGTACCATAAATTTATTTCATCAAATCTTTTTAAAATTATTATATATGTTTAATCATGTTTTAATTAATGGTAAAAAAATCTATACTTTATATATAAATTTTAATGTTTTTAATTTACGGTTGATACTACACATGATAGAATTAGATCTTTATTTGAATTAGTTCTAAAAATAATTGATTACCACTAATAAAAATATGTATGAAATGATATTTTATATCTCAAATGTATATTACAAAAACTGCTGTTTCATGACCCATTTTATATTTTTATTAAATACATTATACTTATTTAAAATACAAATTGTGATGTATATATACTACTAATTATTCTTTTCTAACTATGTGGAAAATAAATTCAGATTTTTATATGACAAATAAATAAAAACTGGTGTTTCATGACCGATTTTTTATTTTAATTAAAGAATTTATACATATTTAAAATTCAAATTGTGATGTATATATACTACTAATTATTCTTTTCTAACTTTGTGGAAAATAAATTCACATTTTTATATGAAACATACATAAGAGTGTGGTATAATTTCTACTTTATGTGTTTATATATTGTATTTTTTGGTACAATTTAATTGTTACTAATGTCTGGATATTTCATTTGTTGATAAAAATATATATTGTTATCTTAATTGGAATATTTTGTGCATGTCTAATAATTTTATATTTGATAAAAAAGGCTAATATGGGTCGGTGTGTATGTTGTTCCATATAATTATGTAGTTGGTACAACATAATTTTTATATTGGTGTTCAAATTATCTAAATATTCCCTAAATATATGTATTACTTCATCATTCCATTGGGAAGTATGAGAGTTGGAAAATCCTGAAATTGTGTACACTATTACCTTCCCCCTAGTATGGGGTTTTAATATCTCTTCCTTTTCAATTTTATTTTATAAGATGGATGAATTGGTTTCACTACACAGTGATCCATTTTATTGAATAATGATTATCAAGTATTGACACTCTAGATATAGGTATTTCTGGTTTATCCTTTAATTATTCCTCTGACTTCTTGTGTATAACCATTCCTTTATTAATTTTTATTTTTCTAAAAAACAATTTTATATATATTTATATAAATGGTTTGACTTATCTAAACAAAATATTTTATTTTATATATATATGTTTTAATATTAATTGATTCCAAATAAATATGTCATGATCGAACCTTATATGTCTATTTCATTAGATATTTAGATTATTTTTCAATTTTATTTTTACCTATAGTTATCTATAAATATTTTGATTATTGTTTTAATACACATATTCATCACTTGTATGGGTCGAGATCCTCTCAATGGTAGAGATTGAGAGTAGATGACATGTTGTAAACTATACATATAAACTTGAAATCCAACATTTATCAACTATAATAGGATTCTTACTTATGTGGTATGACATAAATTTCATTAATTGACAAAATATTTATTGAATATTTAGACGACTCATTTAGTGGGAAATATCAAACAAAAAGTACCTTGAAATCCATGGATCTAGTCAACATTCCATTTTTATTAGGGAGTTATTATAGTGTCAGGTGGTGTATAGTATATGTACCATTCATTTGACTCATGTTACAGCCACTACCTGAACCCTTTGTGATTAATAAGTTCATATCTCCAACCGTTGTTGTGTCTAAATCAGAAACCAATCACCTCTACATAGACTACAAAAAACATGGGACACTAAAGTGACTAATGTAATCAACATCCATAAACAAATGACACCATGTAAGAAAAAATAATTGAGGATTAAAAACTATTATATCTAAATTTATTTAAATAACAAACCTAAGACTGAATTCCCACCAATCAATATGTTAACAATAAATACAAATGAGAACCTCCTTCCAAAAATACATTGTATCAACACATTATGTTTTCAGGTACTTTTGATGTTTCTAAGTACCTCAGTTTTATATTAGCAATGAATGGAAGAGTCGGGAGAACTTTAAATGATATTTTGTGGTTAAGGGGATGTCTCACGGGTTGCGCATGGGTTGTCTGAACCGTGCAACCAAACCATGCGTAGTTGGCCTTGGAGGTAGTAGCTTCTACACGGGCGGAGCACAATTTGTCTAACCATGCAACCAAATCATGCATGGAGTGTCTTCTGATAGTGTAGCTAACACACATCTAGTTCCCTGTTTGTCAATCCGTGTAAACTAACCATGCAGGCACTTAAATGAGATCCTTAATTTGTGGATCTCACTTTTTTGCCTATAAGTACCTCTTTTTTCCTCCTAAGCATCCCTAACTCTGGCTTTTTCATTTTCTAAGGACATAAAAGGTTCTCTCGTCATTATGGATGAGATATAAAGGCTCCTCTTGGTGAATCGAAGCTAGATTCTGGAGGTATGTGATCATTCATCATTGTCCTTGATTGGTTTATTAGATCTATTTAGATCTACTTCTCCTATTCTCTCGGTTTCTTACATCTACGCCCGTTATGGGTAGATCTAAGTTTGTGGATGCCAAATATAATGATATTTGGTCTTGATATTTCTAGGAGAAGATATATAAGGTGGATTCTTGAAGAAGAAACCTGGTTTTCTTGAGCGTTCTCGACCATTGTAGTTTTGGTCAAAAACTTTTGATGTAGGTGGTTCTGTCCCGAGATACCAAGATGATTATCATCGTATTTTCTTGATTTATTTCAATTGTTAATTTAAATACAATTTCTCAAATTTTATTTCAATTAAATTTATAAAAACTCGATTCCAGTGAATCAATATATCTGAAATGGTTTTGGCATGGAAATTTGGAAGACACCAATTCCGTTGAATTGGGAGTGTTCATGGAATTTTTTTAATTTAAATTGATTAATTTAAATTGTGGATTTGATGGAAATGATATAAATTAAATTTTTGAATTTAATTGGGGAAATAAATTGTGTGATGATGGATTTGGTTTTGAATGGATTTCAAACCGGTGAAAATGGATTAAAATGATTTGATAGAAACCCATTGGGCTTATCTTGTGAAAAAGGCATGTTTTGAATGAAACCGGTTTTGAGTTATTTGGATACACTCTATGCTACAACAACGTTCTAAAACATACTTGTGGTGAGTCACATCCTCGATGGGTTAGTAGTGAGTCTACTTTGTCCATTTTCATATGGATGTGTGTATACACCTTTTGTTGAGTCATTGAGAGAGTACAGAGTCCTATAACTGGTTTATACTATCGTACATTTTGGAAGATAACCATGTTGCTCGCTTGATTATTTATATTTGAGATATAAATGTATACCAATGCTTTTGAACTACTTTTCCCACCTGCTGAATTTATATTAACTGTTTTATATAAATATTTTTCTTAAACCATTATTTTAGAAATATTCCATAATTGTAAAGCTTTTGCTTAAAGTAATTTTTCCATCATTTGAAAATTTCTAGAATGTTTTATTAAAATATGATTTTGAGTTTCCAAACCTATTTATTTGGAAATTGAAAGATTTTATTTGGATAATATATATTTGGAATCTATTACGGACTCTTTGGTGGTATCCTACAAGGCTTAGGCTCACACCCTAATTTTGCCTTCGGGTGTTTGTAGACATTCATCTTCCAGAATCGAGAAAAGGGTAGGGACATCTTGTAGGTGGATCCATATGTTGATATTGGGTCTTGGTGAGTTGTGTCCTTAGAGACCTTGGGACTTTTCCCCCATTTTTAGTACTTGGGTTGTAGAACTTTGGTATTTTTTTACCTCTTTGTTTTCGGGTACATTACTCCAAGCAGAGTTTCTTTTTGTTATGCATACTATCTTGTTTCTTTTGATTCCACATTCATGTGGAAAAAATCCTTCCCACTTGTATGTTATACAATTCCTGGTGCTAGTCGATGACTTGTGGGGATCGTGAATGCCCTTCGGGCTATGTCAGGGTCGGCTTGATTATCGGGTTACCAATGTGCCTGGGCAGGTTCATGACAAAATGGTATCAAAGGGCAGGATAAGCATCTTTCCTTGATGAACGTATGCATTTGTGTATTCTTGTCTGGACATACAAGGTAGTTTTTATTGAGTGTCTAGCCTTCTCTCACCATAATGAACCTTATGTCAATAGTGATGGTTAGGAAAATACGACTTTTGGATTAGTTAAAGTATTTTCCCTATTTTGAATTGGATAGAGTGGAATCCAAATCTTGTTATCCCTTCTATTAAGAATAGTTTTCCTTGTTAATCGGTTTGAGTGTTAATCTATGTATTTTTATGATGTATAGCATCATGCCTCTAAGAATATGTGGGAATCCAATCCAAAAAAGAGGTTACTACTGAATCTCTACAAGCGAGTCCTATTGTGGATCCGAGTCTGGACGAGGTGATTGTTCACACTGTACATGCTCTACGATAGGAAAAACCTCCAGTTCCTATTCGGGATCCAGTTATAGATCCTCATAGTGAGGTTCTCCGAAGTCGTTCTCAAGAATTTCTATGCCAGATGCCACCAGTTTTCAACAGCTCCACTGACCCTCAACATTCTGATGAATGGTTGAGTAAGATTGAACGCCACTTTGGGTTCTTGGAGACACCTTATATGATCAAGGTAAGGTGTTCCACCTTCGTACTGGAGGGTCCAAGTAGGAGATTGTGGGACATGATGGTGACGGCTGAGAAACAAGAGGGTGTGGAGTGGAAAGGATTTAGGGTTCTTTTTACTAACATGTTCTATCCTAAATCAATGGTGTTGGCCAAGGTTGTGGAGTTTTTCAAGCTTGATAAGGCCAACAAAATGGTGACTGAGTACTCAAATCACGTTTTTGAGTTGGTACAGTTTTCTACTGAGATTGTATCTAATGGGAAGATGAGTGATCAACTATTTGAGTTGGGACTTAGATCAGATATATTTTCTCATGTTTTCTTACAAAAGCTACCCACTTATGATGATGTGCTTGATAGGGCCATGTTGGTTGAGATGGACCTGGCAGGAAATTCAGGGTTGAAGGAGGTTCTTTCCCTCCTAGTGGCAATGTTGGTTCATTTAAAGGAAAAAAGAAGTGTGATGTTTCTCATGGCAGTTCTTGACAAGAGAGTCATTCTAGACCTCCGGTAGCAATGAGAGGGGATTCATTGTCTTGCTATTACTGTGGAATTCTTGGAAATTCTAAGAGGGTTTACACAGAGGCACCCAAGAACTGTAGCTCCTACGGATGTTTGGGGAACTTACAGAGATTCTTCCATCACTTCTCTGCTCCACGTAGTAGATCAGGATAATCAGCACCTTCAGAAACAACACGGAAATCAAATGCTTCACGTACAAAAGGGTTCCAGCCACAGGCATCTGGAACAAAGCTTCTTCACGTAGTGTAAGAGTTTCCAGAGGTAGCTGATACAAGTCCAGCAACTGTGAGAGGTACCATTACTATAGATTCTTCATTAGTGACAACACTTTTTGATACTGGTGCATCTCACTCTTTTATTTCAACCCATATTGTTAGTCTTCTAAATTTACCTATGGAGATTCTATCTTGTGCGATGGATATTACTACACCCCTAAGTACAATTAGAGAGAATGGTCTCTGTAGTCCTGCTTGTGTATTCTCTCTATCAGATGATGATCATGCTTGGAGTTTCATGGTTCTCAACATGAAATCTTTTGATTACATTTTTGGGATGGATTGGCTAATTTCCAATAAATCCCGAATTGATTGTTATCTTCGACGAGTTTACCTTACTAAAACTAGTGGTGTGCCTCTTGTTTTTCAAGGAGAAAGGGACCTAAGGTCAAGTAGAGATGGACCCTCTTATCCTGGGGTAGGGAAAATTATATCAGTGTTCGATTTTGATCTAGAGAGAGATTCAGTGTGTGGTGATCTCCCTCCAGTCATATCTGATTTTCCCAATGTTTTTTCCTTATGACTTATTTAGTTTTCCACCAATAATAGAGGTTGATTTTTCTTTGGACTTAATTCCTAGTACAAAACCGGTTTCTATTCCCTCTTACCGAATGGATCCAGCATAACTAAAAGAACTGATGTTTCAGTTGGAAGATCTTCTTTAGAAAGGTTTTATACACCCGAGTGTGTCACTTTGGGCAGCACCAGTTCTCTTCACCAAGAAGGCTGATGGTTTTCTTCTCTTATGTATTGATTATCGAAATCTCAATCGAGTTAATATAAAGAAAAAATATACATTACCATGAATTGATGATTTATTTTATCAATTGAAAGTTGAAAGGTGGTTTTCAAAAATTTATCTTCAATTTGGTTACCATGAGTTGAGGATAAAAGAATTTGACATTTAGAATACCTCTTTTCGGTGTAGGTATGTCCATTATGTGTACCTTGTTATGCCCTTTGGCCTAACAAATTATCCTGTTGTTTTCATGGAATTCATGAAAAAGGTATTATGTTAGTATCTAGATAATTTTGCAGTACTCTTTGTGGATGACATTCTTGACTACTCCAAGTATGAGGAGGATCATGGGCATCATCTGAGAACATATCTGAGTCTTCTATGGAATCACCAACTTTTTTCCAAGCTTTCAAAGTGTGATTTCATGATTTAGGAAGTGAAATTCTTACGACATGTGGCATTTGAACAAGGAATATAAGTTGATCCTGAGAAGGTGAGGGCTGTTATGACTTGGGAACAACCATAAATTTATTTCAAGATTCAGAGCATCTTGGGCTTACCAGGATATTATCGACGGTTTGTTAAAGACTTCTCAATGTTATCTTCTCCAATGACTTCCCTGAATCGAAAGGGAGTGAATTATTCCTGGAATGATAAATTTCATATTTATTTTTTTGATCTAATGAGTCTTTTTACTACTATGCCAGTGTTAACTCTTCTTGGGGCTGGGATAGGTTACGTGTTCTTCTGTGATGCATCGGGTTCTGGTTTGGGATGTGTTCTTATGCAAGGTAATCATGTTTTTGCATGTGGATCTCATCAGCTTAAGCCTCATGAGAAAACTATCCTACCCATGACCTTGAACTTGCAGCTGTAATGAACACAGTTAAGTGTTGGAGACATTACCTTTATGGTGAAAGGTTTTCTGAGTATTCAGACCCCAAGATAATGAGCTATATCTTCTCTCAAAAATATTTGAATCTCCTCCAAAGGCGTTGGGTGGAGTACATGAAATCTTTCATCATTGACATTTCCTATAACCCTAGGAAATGTAATGTAGTTGTAGATGTGTTAAGAAGGAAACATCCATCACATTCTATTAAAGAATCTTAAAATGTGAAGAGTTTGATGGATATTTTTCCCCAGTTGCATATTGGAGTTCAGTGGAAGGGGAATGATGTTTCTTTAGCCAGTGTTCAGTTGACTACTGCACTCCTCGAGTTAATTCTTCATATAAAACAACTGGATGGTGAATTCCATCACATTAGGGACTCTGTTTATGGTGGGAAGACTGACACCCAGTTGTCGTTCTCCAAAGAGGGTGTTCTTTGTTATCGAAACTGTTATGTTGTGCCATTATCGGAAAGGAAGAATGTGATGTGGGATTGCAATAACTCTTAGTGGGATGTACGACCCGGAACTAAGAAGATGTTCTATGACATACAGTGACAGTTCTGGTGGCCACATATTAGATGAGACATTTCAATGTTTGTATCTTGTTGCTATACATTCCACCAAGTGAAATCCGAGCACCAGAGACATTTGGGTATTCTTCAACCACTTCTAGTCCCTAAATGGAAGTGGGATGAAATCACTATAGATATTGTGGTTGGGTTAAATCAATCCCAGAGGAATAAGATTTTTATATGGGTTGTGATCGAAAGGATGACTAATTCGGCTCACTTTATACCTATTCATGATATATCTAAAGTGGAGGAATTGGTAAATATATATGTGAAAAAATTGTTCGTTTTCACGAAGTTCCTTCTGCTATAGTCTGTAATAGTGATCCTCGGTTTACTTATTTCTATTGGAGAGGCCATCAGGGGGAACTGGGATCTCATTTTCATTTGAGCATGGCCTACCATCCATAGTTAGATGGCTAGACAGAGATAGCTATTAAGATCATTGAGGATATGCTCCGCACATGTGTTCCTGACTTTGGTGGGTTTTGGGATGATTATCTGGGGCTAGTTGAGTTTTCTTATAACAATAGTTATCATTCTACGATCACAATGTCTCCTTTTGAGGCATTTTATGGTCGTTCTTTTAAATCTCTTCTATGTTGGTCAGAGATTGGTGAAAGGTTTTTGGTAGGACCGAGTTTGGTCCAAGAGACAATAGCTAAGATCCAGTTGATTCGTTAGAAAACGTTGATAGAACAGAGTCAGTACATGTCTTATGCTGATCTTCATCGTAAAACTTTAGAGTTCTCAGTTGGTGATTAGGTGTTATTGAATGTTTCACCCTGATTAGGTCATCGACGGCTTGGGAGGTAAGGGAATATTACTCCTTGTTTTGTGGGACCTTTAGAGGTTTTCAGTCTTGTAGGGAATGTTTCTTACCATCTAGATCTACAAAAATAGCTGATGTTGATACATAATGTGTTCCATGTATCGCAGCTTTGAAAGTATCTCTATAATCCATCTCATGTTTTGAGCTGGAGTGATCTTCAGATTGAACCAGATTTATCTGTGACTGAACGACCAGTCAGGGTTGTTGATTCTGAGACCAAGGTACTTTGAGGGAGAATGATACCTCTATCCCATTTCCTATAGCGGTATGTTCATAAATCTCAAGAGATGTGGGAAAGGGAGACACTAATAAGAGAGAAGTGGACTCATATTTTTGACGTGGAGGATTCTTCGTAGGCTTTCTAGGGACAGAAATATCTTATGGTGGGGAGGTTGTAACATCACGTTTTGTTTTCAGGTACTATTGATGTTTCTAGGTACCTATATTTTGGAGTAGTGACTAATGAGAGTGTCGGGAGAAAATTAAATTATGTTTTGTGGAAAAGGGGATGTCGCATGGGTGGTGAACGTGTTGTCTAAACCATGCGGTCAAACCCTGGATAGTTGGTCTTGGAGGCAGTAGCTTCCGCACAGGCGGTGCACGGTTTTTCTAACCGTGTGGATAAACCATGCATGGAGTGTCTACCGAGGTAGTTGCTAACTCACGGCTAGCACACGGTTTATCAAACCATGCGAACTAACTGTGCAGGCACATAAATGAGATCCTTTAATTGTGGGTCTCACTCATTTTTCCTCTAAGTGCCATGCTTTTTCCTCCTAAGCAGCCCTAACTCAGGATTTTGATTCTCTTAAGGTTAGATAATGTTCTCCCATCATTCTGGAGGTGATCCAATGTCTCCGCTTGGTGAATCGAAGCTGGATTCTTGAGGGATGTGAACGTTCATCATCATTCTTGATTGGTTTCTTAGATCTATTTATATCTACTTCTCCTCTTCTCTCAGTTTCTTAGATCTATGCCCGTTATGGGTAGATCTAAGTGTGTGGATGCCAAATATAATGAGACATGGTCTCGATCATTCTAGGAGAAGATATCTAAGGTGGGTTCTTGAAGAATAAACTTGGTTTTCTATCGACCATTGTGGTTTTCGTCAAAACCATTGATGTAGGTGGTTCCGTCCTAACATACCAAGTTGATTATCATTGTATTTGCTTGATTTATTTCAATTGTTGATTTAAATTCAATTTCTAAAATTTTCATTCAATTAAATTGATCAAAAATCTATTCTAGTGAATTGAGATATTTTAAATGGTTTTGGCATGGAAATTTGGAAAAACCCAATTCCATTAAATTGGGTGTGTTCATAGAAATTTGATGATTTAAATTGTTTAATTAAATTTTGGATTTGATGGAAATTATTTAAATTAAATTTGTTTAATATAATTATGGAAATAAATTGTGTGTGATGTAATTGGTTTTGAATGGATTTCAAATGTGTGAAAATTGCTTAAATTGATTTGACCGAAACACATTTGTATTATCTGGTGAAAAAGGAATGTTTTGAATGAAACCTATTTTGGTTTTAAATGGAATAAAATTGGAACTTTTGAAATGGAATAACAGGATTGATAGTATTTTAATCATTCTTAAAATAGTTCTCCCGTCATATAAGAGCACATGCAAGACTTAGGTAGTTAGTGAGTTATTTGAATACAATATACACTACAACAACATTCTAAAACATACTAGTAGTGGGACACATCCCTGACGGGTTGGTGACAAGTCTCCTTTGGCCAGTTTCATAGAGATGTGTGTATACAAACTTTTCTGAGTTCACATAGAGAGTGCAGAATACTATAACTGGTTAATACTATCGTACCTTTTGGCGGATGACCATGTTGATCTCTTTTTTATTTATATTTGAGATATAAATGTATGCAAATGATTTTTTATATCTTTTAATTCCTACATAATTTATATATTTTTTATATAAATTTTTTTCTTAAGCCATTGTTTTAGAAATATTCTATCATTTTAAATCCTTTGATTGAATTAATTTTTCCATCATTTGAAATTGTATAGCATGTTTTGTTAAAATATGATTTTGATTTTCAAAACCATTTTATTTGAAAATTGTAAGCATTTCTAGGGATAATCTATATTTTTCATCTGTTACAAAATCATTATGTGGTATCCGACTGGGCTTAGGATCACACCCTACTTTTTCCTTCGAGTGTTTATACACATTCTTCTTCCAGGATTGAGAAAAGGGAAGGGACATATTGGAGGTGGATCTAGCTGTTGATCTTTGGTCTTTGTGAGTTGTGTCCTTAGGGTCCTTGGGGATGTTTTCCCATTTTTATTACTACGGTTTTAGTATGTTGGGCTCTTTGTTTTCTGGTACATTGCACCCAGTGGAGTTTCTTTTTGTTATGCGTACTGTCTAGTTTCTTTTTCTTCCAAATTCTCATGGAAAAAATCGTTCCCACTTGTATGTTGTACGATGTCGGGTGCTAGTCACCGACCTATGGGGATTGGGAACGCCCATCGGGCTATGTCAGGGCCGACTCGGTTATCGGGTTACAAGGGAACCCGAGCTTGTTCGTGACATACATTCCTCGTGATGTTTAAAATACACCCCTATAGGGATGGACCTATCAATGCATGCATATTATCTGTAACCTTGACATTCTAAATCAAATCATGATATTTATAAAGAAATAAAATTAGTTCTTTATGATTTAATATCATTAATAAATCCCTCCTCATAATGTTTCCCTATTGCCTCATTGTGTTTAAGAAGATATAGGGAATAACAAAAAGGTTACTAATAATAATTCTATGTGCCCTCACACACATGATATCCAATTAAATGGTTTATAACAGATACCTATAATCAAAATTAATAACTATAAAGGGAAACACAACATATAAATTACTATGAATCTTCTCCCAAGATACCAATAACTCCTCATGAATTCCATGAATGTAAATCTTCAACAGATGCTAATAAGCCCTCAAAAAACTGATATCCAAAGTAATTAAATGATACATCCTCCAATATATTATAATAAAAAATATCTCTCTCTGATGACTACCAAATTATCTCATGAATAGGGATAGATCCCTTATACATCATTGAACACTGATGTTGAATATTACACTATTCATTTCAATAAAAAAATTCTTCTAAGGACAAAAACACAAACCATTAACTAGACTACCGTGTCCCACCTCTCCCACAATAATGCTAGAATAACATATTGGACCTTATATATCTATAAAAATGATTTTTTAAGTATAATAAGTTGTACTAATTTTTTATATCAAAATTAAATTATTTTTTACATCACAAAATATCTTACCCTTTTCAATATGAGGTGCATTCTAGTAATCATGATGCATATAAATTACTTGATTTTCTTCACCATAATTAGTATAATAAAAATTTTCTATGATTAGTATTCTTAATTTCCTTGTTTTGGATCATAGATTTCATTTCTACATCCTTGTTGATCTCCCATTCCTTCCTCACTTTCAATATTCTCGTAATATTATTACCATCTCTCCCAAATTCAATATTATTATTACCATCTCTCCCAAATTCAATATTTACAAGTTTCAAACTCCAAAAGTCATCCACATGACCAAAAAAATTTATTTACAACTATATCATGAACATTACCCTCTAAAACCCATCCTGATGTTGAAGTGGATAAAATGTAACCCCGGCGACTATCTCTAATAAACATTATATGGGATGCTATCATTTTAAGTATGGAAAAATATATATGGTTGTTACTACCCTTATAGTACCATGAATAAAATATAAACCACAAATTATGAATTATATGTTATAAAAAAAATACATTATCACAGAACCCCATAAGAGAGTAATTATACTTCGATCACTATAACACCTTGTAAAATCTATAAAAACTACATATTGGATATATATGTTAAAAATATAAGAATAATTTATAGGATCATCCCAAAAAATTATCATGATAAATTTATGTTTCATACTAAATCCTCAGTGAGTAAATAGTGAATCCACCATGATACAAGACTAGAAAAATAATCATGAAAAATATTTGAAGGAAACTCTCACCCACTTCACCGCCTAATTGGTTTACCTCATTCCAAGACAAAAAATGTCCTATAGATCCCATTCCTACAATATCCTTATGATAACATGTATATAACCCAAACAAACCCATCTGTGCAACACCTAATTCCTAAACAACATAAGATAACCACATAAAAAAATTCCCACTACCATATAATATCAACCTCACACCACTTACACATCCCCACAATCACAATCTCATGGAATCATAGAATATATTACATTAGGAAGGGAGAGTGGGAAAGGGGGAGTATTCATTCACCTTTATAACCCATATCCCTAATGATTATGGTAAACCCATAATGTAAAAATATTATATGGGTATTTTTTATGTTTCTTGAAATGGGTACAGTTTTGTAAGAAATAACATTAAATATAATGGTAATAAATGAAAAACTAAAAATAAAAATAAATTATTCCACTCCTACCATAGAACCTCATCAAACATAATTCAAAACTACTTCAACCTTACCAAATGACAACAAAAACATAAACAACTGTAATCAACACCCACCACCAGTACAATTACACATCAGCACCACCACATCACTATATAATCTTAATGTTTCTTATTTACATATTTATTTCCTATTAGTGACATTAAATTCATTAAACACATTAGTTATGAAATTTTCCTCATTATATAACCATTACCACTTCAAAACATATACATTACTTGTACTAAAATTTTTCCCACAACTCAATTGTGAACTCTTCATTAATTCAACATTCACTAATTTCCTTTTGACTTTGGTTTATATTTTTTCATTTTATTTTAGTGATCATACTTATTACTAGGAATGGGAATCACACCAACCGTATATAAAAATATCCCCTAAAACCCCACAAAATCAGCACCACCACCAACTCTACTACAAACACCACAAAAATCCCACATCAAACAAATCAAACCATCATAATAAAAATAATTATTTTAGTCCTTCATCTACCAAAAAACTAACAAATACAAATAAAACCTAATGTATACAAAAATTTAAAAGGAATAAAATTTGAAAAAATATCATAATATAACTCAAATAATAATTATAATTTTTTTTTAAATTCATAATAAATAAATAATAATAATTATTGATTTAGATATCCAATTTTTATTAAAATATCTAAATTATTAAACTAATTTAAAAATCATTCCTATAAATTAACAACAACATTTGTTCATTACAATATGATTGGCAGAGAAATTATAATGTACTAAATAACGAACAAAATGTTTCAAAACAATATCATATCACATTGAAAATTACAATGTATAAATTTCATGTTATCCTAAATAAGATAATAAAAATAAATTACCCAATAATTGGAAATCATAATTAACAAACATCAACACAGATTAAAAATAAATACATATATAATTCGCTACCAAATAATAAATATTAATAATGAAACAATGAATAAACAAAAAGGGAGTTACAATCAATCATAATTAATATCTTGAAAATCCTATTAACCTCATATGCATCATCCTATTTCAAAACCCTTTAGAAATCCCTCAATGAAGAATGAAAATAAAAAATTATATAAATTTGAGATAATTGAAGCATAATTAATGAATTATAATGATACAGTCTATGATCTACCATGAAATGACATATAACACTCTATAATGGACCATATAGTCATTATGATACTGAATAATCCCAAACAATCTATCAAAGATTCGAGGAACCATGTGTATATAATAAAAAATTGTTGTAAATTACCTCTATTTGTTGAAGAATACACCTTGTTATATTTATTCTATATAAATCATGATAAAAGATTTACAACCTTTAAAATAGTTTTCCCCTCATTAATTAATGGTTGTTTCCATATTTAAAAATGTGTTTATCCCCATCCATAACATATTTTCTAAAAATAATTACATGGATACTTCGATCTAACCTTTTAAACAATGAAATCAATATTATATCAACCCATTGTATTAACATTTTACTAAATTTAACATGACATTTCCAACAAATAATGTTTCTTAAAAATGGAATAAATAACCAAAAAACCAAAAATGGCAATTTCCATACATTTATGGTAGACATATATTCCACCATATTTAACCAAAACCATGACATGATCAAGGGTTACCACCATTGTGTAATATATGTTCAATGGAATAAACCCCCATAAAAATTACAATAAGGAACTAAAAATCATCATCTCAATTAAAGGACCATACCACGATAAACATAGATCAATCGTGACCATCCTGAGATTCACAATGGCTTTGTCAGGACATGACCATGTCTAGGTTACCATCATTTTTGGAAAATATATATCCTCATATTAGAAAAACTCAACGTTCCATTATAACACATATAAAATCTATTAAAAACTATTTAGTAGTCTTATATAATATGGACATCAAAATATCCATCATAATGACTTTACCCCATTTTAGACCACACGAAAAAAATCACAGTAATAATAAATTAATTTATAATTAGTAAAAACAATCATAAATTTTTCCTTATATCATGAACAAACCAAAACATAATATAATTTCATACCCATTAAATACTATATATAATGTCAACTAACTTTTACCCACTCTTTATATATATGATATTATATATAATGAATTTAGATATCATTTTTCGAAGGAATTTTTAATTTTAAATCATTGATTAAGGGAATAATTTAAATTAGTTTTTAGATTGGGATTCCAAGATTTGAGTTATAACATTGTTTTTTCAAATTTTCAATTATTTTGATGGTTTTTTAGATATTATAAGAATGCTGAAGTGTTTTTTCCTGTATTATAATATAATCTTTTGTTATATGTGTTACCTCATTCTCATATAGGGGCAGTTTCACACTAAGGGAAGAATTTATGTTGTGATGGTGGTTTATCACATCAAAGTACATCTACATATATGTAAATTATTGACATTTTTGAAGGTGTTACAACACATCCTGGGGGTGTTCCATGATGATATGTTTAAGATTAAATTTTGTAAAATTTATCCAAATCACATTGCATTTTTGGGATTGAAATGTAAATAATAATATTTGATATATGTTTTTTTTGGATTTTGAGAAGGAATCATTACACATTCAGTGGGAAATAAAATTAAGGGTTTTTATAAAAGTAGTATAGTGACACTATGAGATAAAAAATTTCACGATAAGACATGTAGTCATTATATAATGTGAAGATAAAATTTACTTTTTTTCTTTTTCTATAAGGGAATAGTGCAATGAACATAATGGACAAACTGCAATGTTACCTGATAGGGGAGAACTGAACCGTGGTCCCCTTTTCATTGTGGTAATTTACCACTGTATGGTTTTTAATGATTTTAATTGAGCTATTTAAAAAGATCTGTGTCCTTTATTACTTTTCACTCAACATTCATCCCCTAATCCTTTCACCCTCTGAGTGTTTTACACTATCCCTCTCTAATCTATGACCTGTTAGGAGGTTGTTTCCTATTGGATAGATTAACCAAATATAGAAGGAGTTATCCATTAGGGAGGCTAACGTGTGATTTATTTAATCTATCAATATTATACATCTAATGATTTTTTATAAACCCTTATTCAGGGAATTTTAATCTAATTTAATGATATTTGGACGAAGTGGATGAACAGAGCCATGATATCTGAAAAGATAGATCCTATATGATTGATTTATGTTATTCCTTTTATATTTTTCTATATTTCTAATGGTTTTATATGATGTCCATATAGGTTCCTTAGTTTTTTGGTTAAGTAATTATAGAAACTGTTCGGGTGAGTATCATTGATTGTGGTAGAATTGGGTAGACACTCCATGGTGTCAATTTTGTGTCCTTGAGGATTTTTTTATTTTAGAGTCCTTTTATATCAATTCCACTAATAGTGTGTCCTATATATGGTTTTTAATTGACACGTTTGTGTTTTAGAATAATGTAGCTTGTTAAAATTGTACTAGGATATGTCCACATAATATTTATTATAGTATCACATTTGATGGGGGGCCATATGTGGGAGAATAATTGAAAAAGACATTTTTGATATCTTATAGAATGTGAGTCACATGTTTCTTATAGTCATGTAATCGAATTTTTAGTCGTTTAAGGATGAACATGTAATTTTATTTTTTAAAAATGAATCATTACCTAGAGGGTATTATTTTGAGGATTCAAACATAGGGGATTTATTTTTTATATTGTGATTGGATAATAGTATATGGGTATCAATAATTTAATGGATAATAGTTGGGTCAATATGTATGATATGTATTGGATTCTTTATACATAGGTCATGGGTTACTTCTAAATTCAAATGTATCCTTCATGAAGTAGTACCTCTAGGTAGTTTAAAGGGTGATAAGCCCATAGATACCTTATAAGAACATGGTTGGTAATGGCTTGAGAGTGGAATGTTGTCCAAGTATTCCTTTGGATTATTTCGTGAGAAATAATATTTTAATTTAAATTGATGATTTCGGTACTTAGTGCCCATCAAGGTTAGGTATCACCTATTATGTGTGTTCTAGGTCAGTTTACAAGATTATGACAAAATGGATGTGTTATATATGGATTATAGACTAAGGTATTTTGATATCCTTGGTATTATTTTTGATGTTATAGGAATTAAAATATTTTTTAATTATATTTTTATAATTTAGGGTAATTGATAAAAGTATTTTTTTGGTATCCTCTTCTGGTGAATTAAATTTTGATTAATGGTTGGTCAAAGATTATTTTTAGGATCATATTGTTATGATTGTTTTTCTATTTTTCATCATCTATGATCATGAAGATGATAAGATACATGATTTGACACCACACCCTTAGTGGGAGGGTGTTATCATTGACTACATTGAGAGAGATTTTACCAGTCCTGGTCTTGTTGATGATGAATAACCCTAAGATAGGGTGTTGTCCCATTATATATATTAATAGAGGATATTTGTGCATTTTGTTTTCAATGATATAATAGCTCATTTAGAGATAGATGATGGTGGTATGATACATGGTGACAGATGTGGTCTGTGGTGAGATATGATACAACATCTAAAGTGACAAGGTGGTGGTATAGGACATGGTATAAAATATGATATGTGTTGAGGATTGTAACCTCACCCTCATAATTATTGTCGTGGTATGTGACATGGTTTAGGATTTTTCCTGGGACCTCAAGATGAGTGAGAGGTTGTTGTGTTGTAAACACACGTTATCACAGTATTAGAATATAAAATTAATATCATTATTGAATTAATATTAGGATGATGTTATTTTTTACTATAAAATTATAAAGGATTGATTCTTCTATTCAAACTATATTTAGAAGATATTTGAGAAAAAATTAATGATTAATTTACTTTATTGGATGATGTGAAGCTATGATATGTTCATTAAATGATACTGAAAAGTATTTTAATTATTTTACAATGAAACAATTCCATTACATATATTTACCATTGGAATATTACTTATAAAAATATTCTATATTTTTTTACATTAATATTAATAAACATAAATATTCGTTGAACTTTTAGTCACTTGAAAACTATAATAGATTATTTTAAGGAAAACACTCATATTCGTATTTTCATTTTGATTGTTTCTGGTTAGTGTTTGACTGTGATATTTTCAATATAATACTCTTTTAATATTTATTATAATCATTGATAATATGTTCTAATAATATTGAATACATAATAAGAGCCTATAAATGATTTTTATATGACATTTGTTATAATAATAATCATGGTTTTGAAAATTTTCTTATATTCAAATAGATTGAATAGTGACATTTTTGGAGGAATATAGTGTGTCTCTGATAGACACTGATACCTTTTTATGGTCTAATCCATTATATTCAAATGGAAAATACAACAATCCTTTTGACATGATATTGTTTTATTATATCATGAATATGCTTTATCATTACTCTTATTCATTTTGAAAATAATGGGTTACATATATTACTTAAATAGGTACTTGTTTTTAAAATCAATCTTTTATTTTTAAATTTATTTTTTTCTATTATGTTTCACACTTATATTTATTTCTTCTATGCACCTAATTTTGTATGTGTTTATTAAACTCTGGAATTGTTAATTTCTATTATGGCTACGTATTTTTTCAATGATAAAATTTTGGTTTATATTTTTTAATTTGAATTTCATATTATCCTTCTTTTTTAGACTTGTGGTCAAAAAAAATTATACCTCATGTTTTCACATATAATTAACCCCTCCCCCACCAACCCTCTTGTAGTTTACATGTCATTGTATTTTTTGGAAAGGATTTGGTTTCAGAGAATGTCTCTAACATTGAGACTGAAAATTGTATTGTTTCTTATTTTTCCATTTCATTATTGGAATTTCATAACTCATTTTCCATACACCTAACGGTGTAATTATAAGAATTTTTTTATTATTAAATTCATTCATATTCGATGTGTTAAAATATTAATCCTAATTTTCCTCTAAATTTTTATGGTATGGAATATGATTATTGGATATTATTTCTGACGCTTTTACACTAGGGAGTGCGCGCATGTCCATCATGCATGGGAGGACGTGCGGCTTGTTGCCCCGCATTCCCGCTTTCCAAAGGCGGGAATCATCCGTTCCTTGTTCAGGGACGTCTGAACCTTGATCAACACCGGGATGATGGGATGTCGGTTCTCCCTTCCGTGGATTCCTCCTCGGAGCTCATCACCTAGTCTGGGTCCCCCTCATAGATTTAATACGGGTTCGGGAAGTTCACTCCCCGCGCCATATCTGCATGGACACCAGTTAATTACACTGCTTCTGTCAAGATGCTCCAAGGGGTCTTACCGGGGTAGCAACCTACGGTGAGGAGAATGGTCACGTTGGGGTGTCGTTGGCATGTCGTAACGCTGGGGATTGGCATGTCTGTCTTTTTTCCCTTATTATATGGATTCTCGAGGGCGCGGAAGCCCAAGGCATCCCACATCGAACGCGGGGAATTGTGTATCATTTGAGGTTTTTCTCAGCTTCCCATGTTTAACACGGGGTATTCCGCGAGTTTAACATCTTGCAAAGACGGATCAGACTGATCGGAACACTGAGAGTGGATCAGATTGAAGAACCCCCTTGGGGGAACGCCGTTGTTGGGGCCATCACATGGGCGGATTCCCGGATACTATGGAGTGGAATGAGGTGGCATGATCTCACCGGGATGTGGTGGCCTAGGTAAGGATCAGGATGTGTGATGGAGTGAGGCATAGGGCTTATGCTCTGAGGCGGCCCATAATGGTGCTGGTGAACCGACGCGAAGGGGTCGGAACAACTGAGCGGTGGGCTTGAACCTCGTGGAGGCTTCCAACATACCATGTGTTAGCATGGATCAAATTCCATGTAGTTCAGGGCATACACTTTAATGACATGCGGGACGGGATACAGTTTAATGTCATGTGGTATGAGGGCATACAGTTTAACTTCATGCAGGATGAGGAATCTGGGGCTTACACTCTGAGGCAGCCCAAAGTGTTGGCGAACCAATGTGAAGATGTCGGAACAACCATGTGGTGGGCTTGAAGCTCGTGGAGGCTTCCAACGTACCATCCGTTAGCACGGATCAAAGTCCACGTAGTTCGCTGGTATGGGGCTTACGCTCTGAGGCGGCCCATAGGAGGATGTCATGGCCGATGCATGCTCTAAGCCCACGTGAGTCATGCTCGGTGTGAGAAACAAGTGGCAGAAAGGACCAGACGATCACGTCGCAATGGGTACGTCCATGAGAAGCGGGAAGGTAATTACGCGTTGAGAGGTCTAAAGAGGAAACAGGGGATTACGCGTGGTTAGCGGCCATGGGTGACAGGGCTTACTCCAGGAAGGAGGCCTGTCGTTGCGACAAAGCACAGTGGGAAAGGGACTCCACTGGACTTGGTAGGGGGGATGTACGGAGGTGCATGGGTGCAACCTTCCGTAGGAGAGGCTTGGGGATTATGTACTCAGGTAGCCCTTCCCCTGCAGACAAAAGCCACTTCGACAAGGAGGATCTCATTCCATGTGAGGAAGAATCCATTCCGATGGAGACGAGTGGGCGTAAAGAATGTTCGAGCTGGGGGGACCCTCTGGACGAAGCATAGGGTCAGACCACAGTTTAACGTCATGTGTTATGGACGGGGTTCTTAGCAGTTTAACGTCCTGAAAATTGGACGAGGTAGGTTCGCTCCACACCCATAGGGCTTACATGCCCAATTCCCTCTACCCATTGTAGGAGGGAAGGCATCGGCAATGCCGTAGTGAAGGGGGGCCGTCGGGCGAACCGTTGAGGGGTCCACATTAGCGTGGCTATGCGAAGAAGCAATAGTAGTTAGTGTGCCTATGCAGAGAAGCATAAGGAAAAGAAACACAATGGGAAACACCGCCCAAGGGACCTTGAGGTTACTTCATACGAGCCTGGATGGCCGTACGGGAAAACAACTCATGGCGTGCATGCCCGGCAGAGAAGATATTAGGTGCCAGCACGGATAGGGAGTCATGGGGCATCAAGGTAAAGGTTCCTGGGTGTTGGGCGCAAAGAGAAGGTTTGCGCGCAAAACACTGGGATGGCGCGCAATAGGACCAGAGGATTGCGTGGATTAGTGAGTGCGTGCAAAGAATTGGGATTGTGCGCATAGAAGGGGATTGCTCGCAAAGGACAAGGATTGCGAGCTAGGGAAGAACCCGGAGGAGTGGGTGAATTCACTTAAGCTAGTGGAGTTGTGCGCAACAGTGAACCATGGGGAAAGGTTGCGCAAAAATAAGAATTACCTTGAAGTCATCTTGCGCACGAGGGAGTCCAAATTGCGCACATGGGAGCTGTTCTGAATTCTGCAACCCCCAACCCTTTTGGGTCGCCTTCTATTTATAGGCATCGACCATCGCGGAATCCAGGCGGCGTGGGAATTCTTCCACACCGGGAACCGTCGGCGCGCAAAGCTTCACCGCGCGGAACCCGGGCGCGCAAAATTGCGTGCACCACTGGCTCAATTCAACGAATCCCGAGGATGCTTCATGCGCACCTCATGATTTGGCACAATTCCTCCTTTATATCGCGCACCACTTCCCGGGCCCCCAGACCGGGCCTCTGATTACCAATATGACTTCGATTTGTCATTTCGAAACTCCCTCTGGGAGTTACAGACTCTTTCGGCATCTACAAATGCCTCCCATATGAATTGGATCGGCGAGAGGTCGCAACGGTCGGATTCTGAGGGAAACACCAAAACGCTAAAGCAGGGAATCTCCTGGGCACTTAGGACGCAAAAAACCGACGCGGTGCGCAAAACGACGGATTCACGCAGAATTCTCTTTCTTCGCGGCACGGAACCCTGGCCTCTCCTATAAAAAGTGGGGCTGGGTCCCGAATCCGTACTCAATATTTTCCACGCGATAGTCTTACCGCTATCGAGCGCAAAATTTCTCTCGTGGATGCACCTAAAAACGCTCTGGCAGCGCGTAATTCCTTCTGAATTTTGGCCGCACATGCGCGCCTACTCTGGATATTCCATGCCTAGCATGCTGATTGCATGCCCAACTCCTTGATTTCGTGCCGCCACTTCAGATTTCGAGCTGCACTCTCCGATTCCGCACACTACATCCTGATTTCGTGCAACTCCTGAAATATTCGAGATGGACGCAAACCAAGTTGATGAGGGAGAAGCCTCCGCTCGTAGGACTGAAATGGCAGAAAACGAGGAGGTTTATGGAGACAAGGTGATAATTTCCAACAACCTGACCTTGTTCAATCTGGTGACTCCAGCCCAGAAGACGTATCCCCTGTCTGACAACCTCCTACTCTAGAACATTGGCATCCTAGAGGAGGTGCCACTGCCGGGTTTCGAGGTGGACACTCTGCGGTCATGGGTGACCTGGGAGGATGACCTTCCTCTCTACAAAATCACAAACAACGGCCATCCTGCCATGGAAACCAGACAAATGGACGTATATATCCTGAACTCGAGGACTAGGGCCATTACCGGGGATGAGCCTATCGCAGAGAATTCTCCGGCCCTCTATGCGGGTACATTTCATCAGAGCGTCATGGACGACACGAAGGGCTGGCTGATGGATTTGGACCTGCGGTCTGGGGGCAGCTTCACCAGTGAGTGGGCCTGGGCGTTCTGGGTCTTCCATACTTGCGACCAGTTTGGGGATGAATTGCAGCATATTGGCCTATTCGAGGCGGTATGGACATCGCAGTTCCACTTCCACTGTCATCCTGAGCTCAGGCCGGAGCTATTAACTCGGTGGTATCTTGATACAAACAAATACCACCTTCACCATGGGGAAGTTGGCATCAGCCTCTCGGACGTTCACTGCATCAGAGGTATCCCACTAGAGGGCTACCAATACGATGAGTTCGTTCCTCCAAATAACACCTGGGAAGACAGGTCACGGATGCCCATGCTGACGTGGCACTTGCTGGAGCTAGCCAAAGAGAGGTTTGGGGTCAATGACTTCCTGAAGGACATTTCCTACAAGGGCTGGTTCAGCCAGTTCCTCGAGAAGGATCTGACAATCAAGATGTTGGGACGGGGTAAACGGTACCCAACCTCGACTCAGAGGAGCAGGGATGGGTCATACTGGAGGACCCTGGAGGCAGGGAAATACCAATCATGGGGCTACCACATCATTGAGGCCCATGATCTGAACGTCTGGTAAGTCGGGTCCCTCGCTTCCTTCCTGAGAGGGCGGCTCTTGCCGGTGCGGGACTCGATGATGGGTGTCCGTCCAGCAACACTGGTGATGGAGGGCACCATTGCTACCAAAAAACGGTTCAACATAGGGTTCCCCATTCTGGCCAAGCTATATGCCATCCTGGGACACATCTCACGAGGGGGGTCTCCTCGGAGAGTATGTGACCCCTTCCATATCATCCATGACTAGGTGGTATCTCACCTCGGCGGGTACACTTTCCCAAACGCCTTCCGTCCTCCGGGAAATGGCCTGCGACCCTCCCTGCTTAACATCACCGGGGTGGCGCCGATGACGCTCAATGAGGAGGAAGTGAGAATCCACATTGGTAACCACACAAACTTCCACTTCAGTCTGTTCCCCTCCCCGGTCATTAAGATGGTGGACAATGGGAGTGGCTCACTGGATCAGCATGAGTATTTATAGAGCATCTAGGGTGGGGTGCTCGTGGCTCGAATCGACGGGAAGGTGATCTGTGAGCCTTACGTGCCATCTCGATTCTCCAAGCAATTCGGGTGCCTCCAACGAATGCCGAAGAAGGTATTCATGGCTGTCTGGCAGGAGAAGATTCCCTATGTTCTCTGCCAGATGTGGTTGATGTTTACCACTATCGGCTTTGGTGACGACATTACTCTTCCTCCCATAGGGGTTGACGCTGGCCTAGCCGCTGAGTATGCCGAGAATTGGACCATCGCGTACCCTGAGGGGCTTTTACGCAAGCGTGTCCGGCAACTCGAGGCTAACCACGCGGAAACCGGACGACGAGGGAGCAGACAAGGTGCTGCAAGAAGGGGGGATCCAAGGGTGCCTCAGGCAGTGAGGCTTGCACAGGACAGAACATCAGCAGTGTGAACATCACACGGTTTCTCCACGACCTCATTGGCCATGGGGGGGGGTCACATGAGGCGGCTAGGGAGCTTCCCGGGAACCAGATAAGGTACCTACTCAAACCTTCCCAGGATGCAATTTTCTCGGCACTGTGGTCGGCCTGGATTACCCTACGTCAATTGCTGAGCGTTGAAACTGTCTGGCAGAAGATAGTGCAAAACAGGATCCAGCTGCTAGAGGTCGGGATCGTTCGATTCATCGACCGGGTAAACTTCCATCGGCAGCATGCTTATCTGACAGCCATGGACACATACGCATGCCAAAGGGGTCGGCGTGTGGAGCCACCTTTCCTAGTGAATGTGATGCTCATCCAGGTGCATGATCCTGAAGTGATGCTGCTGGGAGAAGGTGACAGTGACGAGGAGTCGGAGGGGGAGGAGGAGACCGGAGAAGAAGAAGGCAATGGAGAAGATGAAGACTAAAGAGAACCCGAAGGTGATGGGTTGCAGAGGGAGAACTACCAAGGGAGTATCCAAGAGAGCGGTGAGATTGTCGGCTCTGATCTTGACATAAATGAGATACTCGAGGTTTGTCTCTATCCTAAATCATTTCCCTTCTTTGTCCATTCTCCTTTTCAATTTACAACCCATATATCTACCTCACTTAGGAGCGCCTAAGTGTTGGTCAGGCGTCCCCACTAGAGTAGGGAGGAAGAGAACCGATGGGACAGGATGGGGATCCGACACCCATCATTGAATTGACAAGCGCAGAGGGGTCTCCCATCATGGGGGCTCCTGCAGTGGCCAGAACACTGGAGGTCGATGCTCTGGATTCTTGTAAGTCTCACGCTTCACTGCTGGAGCTTGTTATCAAAAGATCCCAACTAACCAGCGTACGCCACGCATAGTGATCTCAACATTGGAGGCTCGTCAGGCTGCGGAGCCTGGGCCTTCCGTGAGTGGACCAGTGGCGGACATACCACCTCGTCCAGAACATGCTCCCCACACTGATTCGGCCCCGTCAATCGGTGAGAAGGGGCAGCAGGTGTCAGTGGCGCTATTCTTGAGGCGAGGCCGGAAGCTGACGGAAGCACAGTCGCTTTCGGGGTGAGAGAGGAAGGTTCCCCGGATGTCGATGATCATATTCCTCATGAAGATATACCTGAGGCAGATCCTGCTGCCGACCTACTGGCTGCCTTTCCTGTGTATCGGCCCACTGACCCTGAGGAGATAGACGACTCAGACTCAGAAGCGGCCGAGGAGAGTCGGAAGACATGGCTCAAAGGGTTGAAGTGTATCCAGCGCTTTCTCAGACAGCCCCAGTCAGATTGGATGAGGCGGATGGGATCACTGTAGACCTGGTTGCGCTTCCAATGCGCCGGAGGGGCTAACACTCAGCGCCATCATCTGACGGTCCGTGATTACATGGCCGAGAAGATACTCGAGAGCAGCCAGCGCCTCGACGTTTTCCAATTTCGGGAATGATCGGAGAACGCCTGAGCGTTGCTGAGGGCGGAGCGGGAGGTCGAGCACCTCGAAGGGAAGGAGGCAGAGAAGGAGGCCTTCCTTGCAACATGCTCTAAGCTTGTGGAGCAACTGACGGCCCAGTTGGCTGAAGCCCAACAACAACTAATGGAGGCGAGTCAGTAGATGGCAGTACATCAAACCGAGCGGGCGCAGGTACAAGCTAGAGTTGGCGATCTGCGCTCTATGGAGGATGATGAGGAGAGAGCCTTCAAGGAGCGATAAGGAGTCCTGGAGGCTACGAGCGAAAGGGTAACAGTGTTGGAAAGATCAATCCAGCATGCTGATCCTTAAGGGATTTGTTTTGTCCATCTCATGACCTTTTTTCTTGAACTGCTCATCATCTCAATACAATACATGGACAAATCCATTCATTTGTACCTTTGGTTTAATATGCTCAACCATAATTCCAAAATGAATAACCACTCACCCTTATGCTTATGTGGGTCACACCAAACGTGAGAAGCAAAGGATACTCATGTTATCATTTCGTCCAATTGTGGGGAATTAAACAAGATTCAGGCATCTGAAATTGGGCATGGATTTCTAAGGAGAAGACCTCAGAACGATTGATATATAACCTTCTCAATGTGCTCTAACACATGAGTGGGGCAATGTCGGGGGCATTGAAATCCATCCGATCATAGGGAGATGGAAAGGAAAGGTGAATCACGCTACCCGAATTCGGAACACTATGGGGTGCGATGATGGAGGATAACTGTTAACCGTGGCAGAGACACAGTATCCATATTGTGTTGGCCTGGAATGGGGACAATAAATGAGGGCTGACCGCTGACCATGTTCACAACACGGGACCTAACTCAAATATCGCCGGTCAGTATTCCGGAACTTTGGCCCATGACAGTAGGCAGACTATAGGCCTATCATCCATACTGCTACAATAGGCGGACTAAAGGTCTATCATCCATATTGTGACATCAGGAAGACCAAAGTCTATCATCCATACTGTTATGGTTTCCCTTCAAACATGACCAGTCCTCCGGAACATTGGCCCAGAACATTAGGCGGACTGTAGGTCTATCATCCATACTGTTAGGGGGTCCCATATGACATGAAATAGAATGAGTATCTGAATAAATGGGCATGCAAAGTGTGGAAATTGGAGCGATGGTTTGTTCGAACAGAGTCCAACACTCCAGAAATTGCACCACCGTGGCAGAGGTGCATTAGGCAGACGCACGAAACTGATCACGGATCGTTCCAATTTTCAGACAAGACCTCTCTGGTGAAAGAACTGCCGCTTCCCATTATTACTACGGGGCATCTAAAACTTATTCGGGGTAGATGTCACTATTACACCACTTCCCAAGAAATCAGGTCGAGGGGATGACAATAAGGAGGGACGGGATTTGGTAATCCCTAGGGCTGGACCCAAGAAGAAATGTCCGGGCGTTCCTACATATCTCATTAAGATGAGAATCAAGCCACACGTAGTTCTAGAGGAACAGTTTAATGTCATGTAGGACGAAATACAGTTTAACGTCGTGCGAGACGGGGGACACATCTCATCTGGGGATAGGCACGGTACGGTGTGTAACCTGACGTGAATGAGGAAATAATCCCGCACCACACAGTACAATCCCACAAGAGAGACCGAGTCGTGGAATGCCAAGGAAAGGATCTTAGTTTTAGGTATTAGAAATCAGACCAAAGGATAAGGGAAATGGGAGACCCATGGTAAAGAGGTTTCAAAACCCAACATGAATGGGGAAAATTCCTGCTTACTATATTCTCCTAGGGATGTGTTTAGGCCGAGAGACCGAACACAAAAAGTTATGCTGGGCCTGTGGGGAAGTTCCCCGGCGCTCCAACGTATCTCACAAGGATGAGAATCAAGCCATACGTAGTTCTTGAGAGATAGTGTCTTAACGGGACGATATCATCACAGTTTATGGTCACATGTGTGGACCTGGCAGCACAGTTTAAGGTCGTATGGCTTGGACCTGACAGCACAGTTTAAGGTCCTATGGCTTGGACCTGGCAGCACTGTTTATGGTCATATGGCTTGGACCTGGCAGCACAGTTTAAGGTCCTATGGCTTGGACCTGGCAGCACAGTTTATGGTTATATGGCTTGGACCTGGCATCACATTTTAAGGTCATATGGCTTGGACCGAGCAGCATGGTTTAAGGTCATATGTCTTGGACATGGCGGCAGAGTTTAAGGTCATATGGCTTGGACCTGGCAGCATAGTTTAGGGTCGTATGGATTGGACCTGGCGGCATAGTTTAAGGTCATATGGCTTGGACCTAGGGGGAACATGCACAATGCGATAAAGCATACCTGATGCGGGTGTGGGTGTAATCACATACCATCACCGCGCGTGTTTCCGAGAGAGGAGCCTCGGGCCAAAGGGGCCTAGAAGGGTTCAACAATCATGGGGGCAGGTGATGCTAGCTCCCAGCTACACAGGGCCTGAAACGCAATGTCTGGGTGACTCCTCATTCCCCATAGGGATGACGGTCAAGCTTCACGCAACCTATAAAGAAGAAACCCAAGCACATACTCTAGCACTCAGATCACGGGAGCCCCGATAGACACTATTACGCAGGTTAGTCTATCCGACGTGTGGTGGTGTACTGAGGGTTAGTACAAGGAGTGTCGAGATTCCACCTTGACACGGTGGGGCGGAACATAATGTGAATCATGCAACCAATATTCAGGGCCAGAAGCATCCAGCGTGATGACTAAGGATTACTGCTGACCATGTTCGCAACATAGCATCATGTCGTGTTAGCCTAGAGGTAGGGGCAAACAAATGAGCATCAACCGCTGACCACATTCAAAACAGGGGATCTGTATCAATTTGTTTCCTGAAACCCTCGAGGGTGTTGGCCCGTGATGGTAGGAGAGCCCTTAGGCATTGTATCTAGGCCATTCTTGGGGGGTCCCTCCCAGTATGAATGATGGTGGGGGCCGAATGAAGGGGAACACAAATCTTGAAAAGCGGAAGAAAACATGCCTAAGTCGAATCTGACACTCTAGGTCCCAGAACAGATTACTCCAAACACATTAGCAGACCACTAGAAAGGGTCGAGGGGCTCAGTCTGAGAGTGGCCAAATGATGGCGGATTCCTGAGGGATGGGCATGCCAAATGACCAAGGAAACTGGGAGATCGTGGGATCTCCTAAGAGACGGGGATGGACCCAAGACGAAATGTTCGGGCGTTCCTACGTATCTCATTAGGATGAGAATCAATCCACACATAGTTCTAGAGATGTAGTTTAATGTCATGTAGGATGAAATGTAGTTTAAGGGATTGCTGGACCGTATAAGGATCTCAGATTAAGGTCTTAGAACTCAGACCCAGATCTTAGTTTATGGTCTTAGAGCTCGGACCAAAGAGCCCAGATGTCGGGAAAATGTAGTTTAGGGTCATGCAGGACAATTTAAGGATCTTAGTTTATGGTCTTAGAGCTCGGACCAAGGTGTAGTTTTGGGTCGTACGAGATCGTGTATGGATCTTAGTTTAAGGTCTTAGAACTCGAACCCAGATCATTGTTTATGGTCTTTGATATTGGACCAAAGATCCCATATGTAGGGGAAAATGTAGTTTATGGTCATGCTAGACCGTGTAAGGATCTTAGTTTAAGGTCTTAGAGCTCGGACCAAGGTGGAGTTTAGGGTCGTGCGGGACCGTACAGTTTAAGGTCATGCAGGACCAAGGATACTTTGGAAAATTACTGCATGAGAAACCTGGCGTTGGTGGCAGGAGTGACACGCTCGCCATCCGTAGTCACCAGGGAATACGCTCCTTTGGTATAGACATTATGGACAATGAAAGGACCCTCCCATTTGGGCTCCATCATGGGTGGTTTCCTATTGGGAATCATTGGCGCTCTAAGTGCCAGCACCAGGTCACCATGCATGAAGGAGCGAAGGAGAACCTTTTTATTGAAAGCTTGAGCCATCCTGCTTTGATTCCTTTCCAAATTATGCAATGTGCGAAGACTACATTCGTCCAGTGCTTCCAATTCGGCTAGATGAATTTCGGAAACTCTATCTGGTGCATGCTAGTCGTAGACCTCCATGTGCAATGAGGGAAACTGAATCTCGATAGGCAAGATGGCCTCAGCTCCATATAACAGGGAATACAGATTCACTTGGGTGGAGTTACGAGTCGTCGTCCTATCTTCCCAGAGGGTGTTGGGGAGTTTGTCCGGAAAACTTTTCTTGTTCTGACTAACCATGATTTGCATAATATTAGAGAGGGTTTTGTTAAATGCCTCGATCTGTCCATTCTCCTACGCATGATAGCGGGAGGTGTGGATAGAGCGAATATTGTACTTGGCATACAATTTCTTCACCTTGGCTGCTCAGAAGTTAGTTCTGTTATCCGTGAGGATAGCGTGAGGTACTCCAAATTGTTTGATGATATTGGAGGTCACGAAGTCAGCGATAGAACAGGATTTGACTTCCTTGAGCGGGATTGCTTCTGCCCACTTGGAGAAGAAATCTGTAGTGGTCATGATGAACAGGCACTAGTGGGCCGTCGCCGGCTGGTAAGGTCCTATGACATCCAACCCCCAGACTACAAAGGGCCAAGAATACTTGGTAGTATGGAGAGGCTCCGGTGGCTGATGCCCAATGTTAGCATGAACATGGCACACATGACACCTCTTGGAATACTCGATGCAGTCGTAGATCATGGAGGGCCAGAAGTATCCTAGCCTCTAAATCTGGTAGGACAACTTCGACCCGGCCTGGTGGGGGCCACAGAAACCAGCGTGCAATTCTTGTATGACCTATGGGATCTCGACTCCTTGAAGGCAATGGAGGAGAACACCATCAAATCCGTGCCTGTAAAGGAGCTGCTCAAGGATGGGACCACTCTGAAGGGTGAACTGCAGCGCGCGGCGTCAGATTCAGTCTCGCTCGGCTTGGTCCGATGGAAGATTTTCATGCTAGAGATATTCAACCAAGGGAATCCTCCAGTCAGGAACTGTCTCGATTACCGCACCTGAATCCCTTGGGTATCCTGACGTTGGGGAACCAGCGGTGAGATGATTCACTCGCGGGCCACGATCTCCCTCTGGAATAACAGGAGCAATGACTCTCTGGTGAGCCACGTGGATAATTAGGTCATCATGCTCGGGCTCCGCTAGTGATGCGGCCAGGCTGGCCAAAGCATCTGCTCGACTGTTCTGCGACTAGGGAATGTGAACGACCTCTGGCCTAGAGGGGAACATAGCCATTAGACGGAGGGTGCACTCCAGCAATGGCAGGAGTTCTTTCTTTCTGACAGCATAGCCACAATTTAAATGCTTAATGACTAGCTTGGAGTCCCCTTTTACATACCGATGGGGTACATCAATCTCGAGATCCAATTTGAGGCCAGTGATGAGGGCATGATACTCTGCCGCATTGTTGGTGCAGCCTTCTGACAACATGAATGAATACAGGAGAACGACTTGCTCCGGGGTGATGAAGATGATACCCAAGCCCACTTTGTTGAGCCTAGGATCATTGATCCTTCTACCAGTGGGGCTCTGGGAGGCACCGTCAAAGTGCATCTACCAGCATGGGATAGCATGATCGACTGAGAGGATTGCCTAATCAGGAATGCATAGATCCAATGGATGGTCCGCGAAGGTTGGGTGGGCAGCTAAGTAGACTGCCAACGCCTGTCCTTTGACGACCTTCTGAGATATGAACCTGATGTCGAACTGCTGGAGGATCACCGCACAGTGCGCCAATCGGCCAGTCAAAATAGGTCGGTTCAGGATGAATTTCAACAGGTCTACTCGAGAGACCAGCTATACCTCGTGGTGCTGCATGTAGTACTTTAATTTCTGGATGAAAAATACAAGCACCAAGCAGCTCTTCTCCATGGGAGAATATCTAATTTCTGCGTCCAAGATCATGCGGCTGAGGTAGTAGAGGCTATTCTCTGTTCCCTCGTTGTTCTTCTGGGTGAGAAGTGCGCCAAGGGATCTCTCCAGGGTGGTCACGTAAAGGACCAGTGGATTTCTGGAAACTGGTGGCATTAAGACTGGAGGTTGGAGCAGATTGTGCTTGATTTCCTCAAAAGCAACCTGACACTCTCCGTACCATTCATAGGCGGTGCCTTTCTTCATGAGCCGAGAAAAGGGCTTACACTAGCCGGCCAGATTCGCATTGAATCGGCATATATAGGATAAGTGGCCTTGAAGGCCTCTTAGTTCCTGAATATTATTCTGGGGAGGCATTTGACTGATGGCCTTGATCTTCTCTGGGCCGATCTCGATGCCACGATACCTAACAACGAAGCCGAGAAAAATTCCGTAGGTAACCCCGAAGGCACACTTCAACGGGTTCATCTTCAATTAGAAAGAATGCAGGAAGCCGAACACTTTCTCAAGGTATTTGAGATGGTCCTGGCACAGATGAGATTTAACCACCAGATCATCCATGTAGCACTCCACCAGTGACCCTAGAATCGTCTTGAATATGCGATGCATAGCCCGTTGATAATTGGCACCTGCATTTTTCAGGCCGAAGGGCATAACCTGTAGCAGAAAGTACCCTGGGGGCCTGAAGGCAGTGAAACCTTCATCCTCAGGGGCCATCATAATGATGTTGTACCTGGAGTACCCATCCATGAAGGAGAGGGCTTGGAACCCGGCCGTGGAATCGATTGACACCTCTGTCACTAGAAGGGGAAAATCATCCTTCAGACAATGGCGAATGAGATCGCGGAAGTCGATACAGACCCTGATCTGCCTGTTCTTCTTCCTGACTGGCACAATGATGGCTAGCCACCTAGGGTACTGGACTTCCTTGACGAAGTTGGATTTGATGAGCTTATCAAATTCGGCCTCAACCATGGATCCGTGAGAGGGGTGCATCTTTCTGGGAGGCTTCTTGAACCCACGATGGTTTGCTGTAAGGCCAAGGCGGTGGACGACTGCCTGGGGATCCAGTCCTGGAATCTCGTCATAACACCAGGAGAAAACATCTTGGTGATGTCTGAGGAATTCTACGTACTATTTCCATTCCTCGGGGGGCATAGCAGCACTGACCAATGTGGGTCTCGGGTCTGCATTGCTACTGAGGTTCGTCGGCACTAACTCGTCGACCATGGTGGGGATTCCCTCCTCAAACGTAGGTGGAGCATCTTCCATTTCCTCCTCTCCGCTTGTGGAGGGATCATCCACGGGGAGGGGGGGCATTTCGGAGCTGCCAGACCCTGATGGGAAGCTGGTGCTGGCTTGGGCGGCAGAGGTCGTCACGTCAGGAGACTCATGCACTACGGAGACCGTGGAAACAAATGTGGTTGATCCAATCCTATCTAGTCTTCATCCCAAGGGGTCACACTTTATGACATCAAAGCAGTAGTGGCGCATTGGCTTAAGCCGGTCGATTCTGGCCTGACGAAATAGACACATATTACATACTTCCATTTCCATGAGCCTAACATCCCGATATCGTACATGGGTAGGAGGCTCGGGGATCACCTGATCCTGGTTGGTGTAGGTGTACGAGGAGATTTCTCGTTGTCGCATGGACACGGAAATATGCCTTCCTCTGGTACTAGAAAAAACAAAGCACTGCCCCATGTCTGGGGTTGTGTCCTCCAACCGATGGATTGGGAAGACATATGCGTCATCCAAACCTGCCCAGGTATCACTCGTGATAGTGGTGGGCTCAACCTCACCTTCCAGGATCTGCTTTTCCTTGCTCTTGTAATAGTCAGCATCCAGATAACGGGCTTCACAAGAGACAAAATGAGACGCATCTCCTTGGAGCACACCCACTCGACCCTTAATGGAGTATTTGAGGCACTGGTGATACGATGACGGGACCGCTGCGTGAAGGTGGAGCCACGGCCTGCCCATCAACGTGTTATAGGCGGTGTCCTAAGAGACAACCATGAATTTGGTATTGGCAATTAGGCCGCCAAACTGGGTCTTCAAGAGAATCTTGTCGAGTGGAGTTTGCTCGGTCCTGTCATACCCCTAGTTCCTGAGGTCAGAGGGAGTTAAATCATCTTCAGACAACCCCTGTTTTTACAGTGTCCGAGTTGTGATTAGGTTAATCCCGGAACCCGTGTCAACAAGACAGCGTTGGACTTCCACGCCATTGAACTGGATGGTGATGTATAGTGGGATAATGTGCCCCTATATGGGAAGGTCTTCATCTTCAATGGAAAATGAGATAACTGCCTGACATTCTGCGTCCTCAATCGCCTCGGTGTGGAAGGCTTCTGCGGCCGCCACCTCCGTCTCAAACTGGAGGGGACTCCTTAGAGCCTCAGCGAGCGGCACACACATTTCAGATGAGAGGCGAAGGGTCTCAAGGATAGAAATCCTTACTGGAATGCCGGCTTGGTGCTTTAGAACATCATACTTTCGAGCCAAACGTGAGCTTCTGCTTATAAGAGGCCACTCCGCGATTGGAGGCATGACGGGCCCTGCCGGCGGGACCGGTGACTGACTGGTACTAGGCACGTCTCTCTGTTCACTAGTCCATGCCCGGGAGGTGATTTCCGTGTTAGGGCTGGAAGGCTGTAGTCGGACGGTGGCAGGGCAGGTGTAACACCCCAGGTAAATAAAGAATATGAAATTTTCATATTTATCCATATTTGTGAATAAAATATTAATATTACTTTAAAGGGGACTCTATGCTCGATGGCGTACCCAACACGCAACAACGAGTTTCTTGGGAATCTTACGTTGCACTCTAATAATACAATAATATTATTTTAAATCGTAGTTAACAAGTAGCCGTTGTATTGGCAGAAATGGATAGAAATAACTAAAATATGATTATATGTGTTTTTAAATGTTTTTTACATTTATCCAATAAAGGATAAAGGCATAAAATACGGAAATAATTCAATTTTAGGCGTATATGCCCTAGTTTTCCCTAAAGGTTCACTTATCGCCTTTTAACGGAGAACTGTCATTAAATATAGTTTTTTTCACTCTTATACATCCTTTTGGACCAAATAAAACTCTTCTTAAGAATTGGGAAATCAAAATTTACTTTGTGTAAATTTTTGGTATCTTTCTGATAAAGTTCATTTTTTTAATGAATAGTGTAAAAGGTTGTATTTTAATTCGAACCCTCTTTTTAATCTATTTTATTTATATGATTATATTATCTTTTGAATTGGTTTTAAAGTGAAATTAGAATATATGTTTACCATGAAATCCAATATTGATCGTTGGAATTAATTTCACTTTGAAATCAGACTTAAACTAGTGTCAGTCTTTTGATACTTATTGTTTCATAAAAACACGCTATTTGCTATGACAGCGAGAATTAATTATTAAATAAATTAATCTGACTTATATGATTTTAATTTTGTAAAATAGACTTCATTTTTTAATTCGGAATATCAAATATAGCTTAGGGTGAATTTTTGGGATTTTTCTGAAAAACTTCAATTTGTTGATGAATAGTGAAACCACTAAGTGGTACTTATAAAAACTGATTTTTCTGTTTAAATGAAATTTTGCCATCTTTGTGTTTTGAATTTCAAAAATCTGACATACATGGTTGTCATTAATAATTAAAATGTGGTTCAATGGGATAAAAATAATTTTTTGTTGAATAGTAACTTATTAAGTTTTTAATCACGATTTGAGGTAATTAGTGTAGTTTAAGGTAAAAATAATGTTTTAATAATATGAAATGAACTTGAAACATGTCCAAACATCATTGTATGTGTCATGGTAGAACAATACAACCCATGGGTCATTATGGGTACCCCATGAAGCCACTTTGGTTGGAAAATGACATTAATATCTTTTTATTTAAAGTTAAAGTAAAAATGAGACAAACATGAAATGTTTTACTAAAACAATTTTGAAATGGGGTTATACAAATCAGATTTTTGACTATAAATATTCAATGGAAAGATAAACGTCTTTACTAAATCATAGTAATTTTTTTATAATTTTTAGACATTAAATAAATTAAATTATTTATGACATTATGATGATGCAACAATTACCTCATTATTTAACGATTTAAATAAAATGGAAAGATAATGCAATATATAAGACCTATACATGTCCAAAACCTATTGGATGAGTGGATTTCGAACCCTTATCACCTTATCCTCGAAAAAAATCAATGTGGGACCTCTTAAATCCGAATACCATTTTCAAATAAAGTAACATTTTCTTACATTCCAAGAGTGCCCCTCCCCTCCTCTTATAAAAGGCCCCCACCTCTACCTCCTTACCCACACTCCCAAAGCCTTTGACTCGGCCAAACACTGCCCATTTTGTCTCTCCATTTCCCTCTATAACTCCTTGAGGCCTCACTTTGGGCAGAAGTATTTACAAGGAAGCCTTTTATCTCAAACCAAAAGGAGTTACATGATTTTAAGGTAATGTCTTCACTTGAGTCCTTTTGTATTATTTGGCTCTCCAACCCCCTAATCTCTTTTTATTCATTTCTTTTGTAACAAATCCAGTATCTTCAATATTCTAGGATGTTGTTATAAGAAGTATTCGATCTACACTTACACACACCTACATCTAATGGTTAAAGAACGTACTGTTTCTGTGGATGGCGAATTTATGCCTCCCAAAACGATGATTGTTCAACATTCTTTTAACACCTTCAAAGGTGGACATTAAGATGTCACTATATTTATATATGATATATAATATGTTTATGTTTTACTTAAGCTTATATATTTTTCTTTTTGGGAATACCTTTATGGTTTCCATTATGGGTAAATGTGATATCTTCATTTAAGGAAGTGCGGACAACCGCCCCCTCAAAGTGATGTGATTCGTTAATGCCATATGTGGGACGTATAAAGGTTGGATATAAATTTATTATATATTATGTTATAATAGAATTATAATATACCTCTATATCATTATTATTCCATTCCATAAAAATATGAAATAGAAATGAAAGTAGCGTTCATGCGTACGTACGGATTACCGTCTCAATGAACTGTGTATTTCATTTCTTACCTCTAAATGATTATGTAATATTATAAATAAATGTATATTCTGGATATATATGATATATATGATATCGAAATAATGAATATAATTCTAGATATAATGAAAATTTGACCACACTAACAACATGTAATTGTAAGAAGTCCACTTTCGACTTAAGAACCAAATATCGACAAAACAATCATTATTAACTTAAATTATTAAATAATGTTTATAACATTGAAATTAAGTTATATAAAAGGAATAATGAACTAGAAAAATTTTCTTAATAAAGTTGAAATTAACTGAAGTTTATTATTCAGGACGTTAAAGAATGATCGAGTCAAGTCGGACCCGAGGTAAGGGATCCTACTCCACTCTTTCTTTTTAAGTACACTCTTTTATGTCATTCCTTTTAAAGCTTATATTTATTGTTATTGGGATGTTATTTTATATTAGTCTTACTGTAATTTTTATGTTCATGTGATGAGAGACCCTATTCTCTCTCATCAATCCATTTTGGAAGTTTTATGTGGCGCCGTTAGGCTGCCAAGTTTTCATAAAGGATTTTTCATCTCACTTTTATTCCCGTGAGATTTATGCTACATTTGCCACAATTTACTTTGAGTGGTGTATGTACTTCCCATTATTTTATTCATTTTGTAATATACTTTCTTTTATGAGTATTTACATCAATGTTGTATTGTCCTTCTTTCACGAGGTGTATGTTTCGAAAGATACCCATGTCGTTAAGGGAACCTTTCACCCTCCTCTTTTTAAAAGACTTATTTTGTTATGTATTTTAATTCACATAATATTATTTTGGGATATGTTCTTCTGTATCCTTATTGATGTAAATTTTATGTCCAAGTGATGAGATACCCTTTTTATCTCTCATCAACTCATTTTCTGAAATTTTGAAGTAATGCTGTTAGGCTGTCGAATTTTACCAAGGGAACTTTTTAACC
This sequence comes from Viscum album, assembly GCA_963277665.1. NCBI lineage: Eukaryota > Viridiplantae > Streptophyta > Magnoliopsida > Santalales > Viscaceae > Viscum > Viscum album. The sequence goes on along the minus strand of OY728122.1, from coordinate 243,794,784 downwards.
CAATTTAGATTTCTTTCGGTTCAACATGTAGTTATTGAATATGTCAACATTTGAATATGATTGAATGACCTTTTATGGTTTTACACTTAATATCAAATTATATTGTGTGTATTCATATTTTTCACATATAATTTTGAGATTGATTTATCCTTAATTTAAGGATACCTTCTTTATAAGGGATTTCATCACATTTTACATCTCTATAGAGACTTCATTGTTGTTATGCACCAATTCACTCTTATATGGTGTATATACTGTCCTTTGGAATATTATATCATGAATCCATTTATTCTCATGATATTATAATGTTATGATTAAATGTTATTACTCAATTATTGTATTCAAGTGTCTCTAATTTTGGTAAAAACCCTTTAACCAAAATATAGCTTTAAATTTTTTAATGATTTGTTATTATTAATATCCATGTTATAAAAATGGTTTTAAGGATTTATTTATATGGATATTAATGGTTTAAAATGTTAAAATCTTCAGGGTGGTATGGGACACGTTGATTCAAAATTCTCGTTATTAAATGTTTTAAATGGTTTTGAAAATCGTTTTTTTAATGGATTCATTATTTCAATATCCTAAAATGTTATATTGTGATTGAAATGTGGAAATGTTATATTTACTTTATGCATGTTTTATGTGATACATTTATGTTATTGTTCTTGGGAATTGTTATGAAAACGGGTGGTTCCGTGACAAACTAAGGGCGGGTGACCCCGATATAGCTCTCCGATGCATTGGGTAACGCAAAGGAGTGAAAAGTTAAGGTTTCTCCGAAGAGATTTAGGGAATATACTATGATGGGTATTCCAAACGTAACCAAGAGGGTTACTCCCTACGTAAGAATGTTATGAATGCCTCAAGTTACCTTTATGTCTTATGATTTCTATGATTTATTCTTGGTTTGATGAGGTATGTTAAAGTTCCTAAGTTTTATGGGTAAAGTATGATTTCATTCTAAAGTATATATGAACTCATGTTTCCTTTCCATATTTTTATAACCCTTACTGAGCTTTTTATGTTCATCCCAAGTTTTTGAAATGTTTTTCACAGGTCAAGGGAAAGGTACATGATGCGATGATAGTGTCAAGGATGTGTCAAGAAAGAATCAATGTTTTATTTTAAATATGTTTCTGTTGATGGGAAGAATGAATACTGTCTTGTATGTAACCACTTTGTTTAAATGTGGAATGTAATGCAAGTTTCATGATCTAATTCTCTAAAACTCTAAACCAGAAAAGATCATCTATGTGTAATCTTGTAATAACTCAAGATTAAGTAAGGTTTAAGGCTAGGGCATTATAGTTGGTATCAGAGGTCGGATTAGATAACTTTAGAGGTTATGTTATTCTTTAAGCATAAGTGGCATTACCATAATGGTTTGGATTTTAGAAAGAGTACTAGTTTTAGATAAAGTGAATGAGTAAGTATATCTTAGTGTTTATCTTCCTCATTAGTACATGATGTTTTTTTGATATACTCACACTAACCTTTTTGGTTTTATTAAATGGCTGGATATAGTAGGCACCAAAGTAATAGTGGATGTGAAGGAAACTGTGACAGTTTTTTGAGCAAGCAACTAAATGATATGGGAGCTGCAATGAGAACTCTTGTGATTATCCTCAACCAACAATCTAGAGTCATGTTTTACCTCCTAAACCATGGTGATTTCTTTAAGGAATCATATATGCGAGAAACAAATCCCTACGGAAGTACTGGTAATAATCATAAATGTAAGTGTGTTCAAAAACCTATGTGTCAAAGATGTGAAAAGAAACACCTAGGAAAATCTTTCAAAGGGACAGAAATATGCTATATATGTGGAAATGAAGGTCATAAAATAAGAACCTACCATGGAAAACAGAAGCATCCAGTTGACTCGAGGAAAGGGAAAGAAGTTATTTTTGAGGGATCAATTGAATGTTTTAAATGTGGTGTGCATGGTCATTATGAAAACACATGTCCTATAAAGAAGTTTCGTGAATGGGGTCACAAAGAGCATACAAATGTTTGTTTACCAATACCTAATTCCATTCCGATTGAGGATGAAGAAACTGACAATGACCAATCAAAGGTATGTATTATTTCATGACTATTGTTTTCCTATTTTGGAATCTTAGGATATGATTCATGATTTTGTTTGTAGGAAAGAGGTATTTCGGAATAAGTTGGAAAGAAATGGTTAATGGATCATGAATAATGTTGAATGAGTAAGATGTCAACATATAAGGGCTTCAAGAGTTATGGTGAAATTCTTAAGAGTATAAAGTCTCTTTTGATGATGGGGTTACATTAGAAGACTTTTTATATTATGTGCAACCCTGATGTTTAATATAGGAAAATTTCATTCAAGGAATAGTTATCTTTTCTTTTGTGGACACAGTTATAAAGAACCATTTGGGTTTATATGATCCTTACTTTTGAGGTAATTATGGGTTACTATATGTTATGATTGAAGTGAAAGACATGAGATAAAATTGAGGTTAAATTATGTTATGGTTATTTTAGATGATTTTATCCCTTTTTGGGGAATGATTTGAAAATTATATATTTTTGGAAAAAGGACAACACGCAGACCGTGTGAAAACCCGTCGCGTTGGACAAATCTGCGGGAATCGAACCCACAACCAAAGTGCGACTGGTATTTATCGCCTACCACTGGACTACGTGAAGTCCCTGGTTAGTTTGACTATTTCTTTTTTAGTTAGATGATTTTATTAATTAAGAGTAAGTTGATTTTGGGTTATCTATGGAAATTTATTAACCTATCATGGAGGATAAGTGATTAGGATTAATTATGTTTCAATACAGACATTAAGAGAAAATGATGTGGTTTGGATATAAATGATACGATTTGACTTGGTAGACAATGTGACTAAATCCTTCAAAATATTTGGGTTTCAATCATAGTTTGGTTTACTTTTAAGAATTTTATGGACAAATTGTTTATTGAATGGTCTTCGTTGAACTTTGGGTTTTGTTGGACAAATTTTGGAGATTAAGAATAGATTTTCTTTTTATAAAGGGTTATCCTTTTCTGGACTATCTGATCATGCACTAACCTTTTGGTTTTGGTTTTGGTTAGAGTTTAAAGACATGGGAAGTATATAGTTCTATATTGTGGATTAGGTGATTCTCTAGAAGTTGATTATAGTACTCTTAATGCGAACAAGTCTCCCTAAATACCCATCTTTTGGAAAAAAATATGAGTTTGATTAAGGAATCTAGTAAAAGTTGAAAGTCAACATGATAAGTGATTATGTTTTATTATGAATAAATTCCTCAATAAAAAGTAACTTAAAACAAAAATGTTGTCTATTAACTTTTCCTACTGGGAATCGAATACCGTTTAACCCATCACAAGTTTGTGATTTTCTTATGGTTAACTTTCTCCTAGACATGTTTACTATCACTCTTCATCAGAACATGACCCTTTGTTTTCTCCTCCATATCCATATTTTCATACTTGGAATCCTAGTATGGGTTAACTTGGGTGACATTTGTACTTCTCTCCCATTCTTTTAAAGTGATTGTTTTACCGACTCTTGTTCCGATGTGGGACTTTCAAGGATGTTTCCATGCTCAATTTTAAAAATTACAAGGACGCAATTTCCAAAAAGGGGGAAGGATGTAACACCCCAGGTAAATAAAGAATATGACATTTTCATATTTATCCATATTTGTGAATAAAATATTAATATGAATTTAAAGGGGACTCTTTGCTCGATGGCGTACCCAACACGCAACACCGAGTTTCTTGGGAATCTTACGTTGCACTCTAATAATAAATTAATATTATTTTAAATCGTAGTTAACAAGTAGCAGTTGTATTGGTGGGAATGGATAGAAATAACTAAAATATGATTATATATGTTTTTAAATGTTTTTTACATTTATCCAATAAAGGATAAAGGAATAAAATACGGAAATAATTCAATTTTAGGCGTATATGCCCTAGTTTTCACTAAAGGTTCACTTATCGCCTTTTGATGGTGAACCGTCATTAAATATAGTTTTGATCACTTTTATACATCCTTTTGGACCAAATACAACTCTTCTTAAGAATTGAGACATCAAAATTTACATTGTGTAAATTTTTGGTATCTTTATGATAAAGTTCATTTTTTTAATGAATAGTTTAAAATGTTGTATTTTAATTCGAAGCCAATTTTTAATCTAATTTATTTATATGATTATATTATCTTTTGAATTGGTTTTAAAGTGAAATTAGAATATATTTTTACCATTAAATCCAATAGTGGTCGTTGGAATTAATTTCACTTTGAAATCATACTTAAACTAGTGTCAATCTTTTGATACTTATTATTTCATAAAAACACGCTATTTGCTATGACATCGGAAATTAATTATTAAAAAAATTAATTTGACATATATGATTTGAATTTTGTAAAATAGACTTCATTTTTGAATTCAGAATATCAAATATAGCTTAGGGTGAATTTTTGGGATTTTTCTGAAAAACTTCAATTTCTGATGAATAGTGAAACCACTAAGTGGTACTTATAAAAACTGATTTTTCCGTTTAAATAAAATTTTTCCATAATTGTGTTTTGAATTTAAAAAATCCGACATACATGGTTGTTATTAAGATGTAAAATGTGGTTCAATGGGATAAAAATAATTTTTTGGTGAATAGTAACTTATTAAGTTTTTAATCGTGATTAGAGGTAATTTGTGTAGTTTAAGGTAAAAATAATGTTTTAATAATATGAAATGAACTTGAAACATGTCCTAACCTCATTGTAAGTGTCCTGGCCGACCAGGAAAACCCATGGGTCAACTTGGGGACCCCATGAAGCCACTTTGGTTGGAAAATGACATTAATATCTTTTTATTTAAAGTTAAAGTAAAAATGAGACAAACATGAAATGTTTTACTAAAACAATTTTTACGTGGGGTTATACAAATCATATATTTGACTATAAATATTCATTGGAAATCTAAAAAGATTTCCTACATCATAGTATTTTTTATATAATTTTTAGACATTAAATAAATTAAATTATTAATGACATCATGATGATGCAACGATGAACTCATTATTTAACGATTTAAATAAAATGGAAAGATAATGTAATATCTAAGACCTAAACATGTCAAAAACCTATTGGATGAGTGTAGTTAGAACCCTTATAACTTTATCCTCAAATAAAATCAATGTGGGACCTCTTAAATCCGAATACCATTTTCAAATAAAGTAACATTTGCTTACATTCCAAGAGTGCCCCTCCTCTCCTCTTATAAAAGGCCCCCACCTCTACCTCCTTACCCACACTCCCAAAGCCTTTGGCTCGGACAAAACCTGCCCATTTTGTCTCTACACTTCCCTCTATAACTCCTTGAGGCCTCACATTAGGAAAAAGTCTTCCCAAGGAAGCCTTTTAGCTCAAACCAAAGGGAGTTTCCCGATTTTAAGGTAATGTCTTCACTTGAGTCCTTTTGTTTTATTTTGACTCTCCAACCCCCTAAACTCTTTTTATTCCTTTATTTTGTAACAACTACAGTATCTTAAATATACTAATATGTTGTTATAAGAAGGATTCGAGCTACAGTTACACACAACTACATCTAATGGTTAAAGAACATACTGTTTCCGTGGATGGTGAATTTATGCCTCCCGAAACGATGATTGTTTATAATTATTTTAACACCTTCAAAGATGGCCATTAAGATGTCACTATATTTATATATGATATATAATATGTTTATGTTTTATTTATGCTTCTGTATTTTTCTTTTTGGGAATACCTTTATGGTTTCCGTTATGGGTAAACGCGATATCTTCATTTAAGGAAGTGTAGACTACCGCCCCCTCAATGTGATGTGATTCGTTAATGCCATATGTGGGACGTATAAAAGATGGATTTAAAGTTATTATATATGATTTTATAATATAATTATAATATACCTATATATAATTATTATTCCATTCCATAAAAATATGAAATAAAAATGAAAGTAGCGTTCATGCGTACGTACGGCTTACTGTCTCCATGAACGGTGCATTTCATTTCTTACCTCTAAATGATTATGTAATATTATAAATACATGTATATTCTGGATATATATGATATATATGATATCCAAATCATGAATATAATTCTGGATATAATGAACATTTGACCACACGAACAACATGTAATTGTAAGAAGTTCACTTTCGACTTAAGAACCAAATATCGACAAAACAAAAATTATTAAATTAAATGATTAAATAATGTTTATAACATTGCAATAAGTGATCTAAAAGGAATAATGAACTAGAAAAAGGTTCTTAATATAGTGGAAATTAACTCAAGTTTATTATTCAGGACGTTAAAGAATGATCGAGTCATGTCGGACCCGAGGTAAGGGATCCTACTCCACTCTTTCTTTTTAAGTACAATCTTTTATGTCATTCCATTTAAAGCTCATATTTCTTGTTATTGGGATATTATTTTATATTAGTCTTACTGTAAGTTTTATGTTCATGTGATGAGAGACCCTATTCTCTCTCATCAATCCATTTTGGAAGTTTTATGTGGCGTCGTTAGGCTGCCAAGTTTTCGTAAAGGATTTTTCATCTCACTTTTATTCCCGTGACATTTATGCTACATTTGCCACAATTTCCTTTGAGTGGTGTATGTACTGCCCATTATTTTATTCATTGTGTAATATACTTTCTTTTATGAGTATTTACATCAATGTTGTATTGTCCTTCTTTCATGAGGTGTATGTTTCGAATGATACCCATGTCGGTAAGGGAACCTTTCACCCTCCTCTTTTTAAAAGAATTATTTTGTTATGTCTTTTAATTCACATAATATTATTTTGGGATATGTTCTTCAATATCTTTATTGATGTAAATTTTATGTCCACGTGATGAGATACCCTTTTTATCTCTCATCATCTCATTTTCTGAAATTTTAAAGTAACGCCGTTAGGCTGTCGAATTTTACCAAGGGATCTTTTTAACCCAATTTGGATTTCTTTGGGTTCAACATATAGTTATTGAATATGTCAACATTTGAATATGTCTGAACGTCCTTTTATTGTTTTACACTTATTATCCAATTATATTGGGTGTATTTATATTTGTCACACATAATTTTGAGATTGATTTATCCTTAAATTAGGATACCTTCTTTATAAGGGATTTCATCACATTTTACATCTCTTTTGAGACTTCATTGTTGTTATGCACCAATTCACTTTTATATGGTGTATATACTGTCCTTTGGAATAGTATATCATGAATCCATTTATTCTCATGATATTATAATGTTCTTATTAAATGTTATTCCTCAATTATTGTATTCAAGTGTCTCTAATTTTGGTAAAAACCCTTTAACCAAAATATCACTTTATATGTTTTAATGATTTGTTCTTATTAACATACATGTTTTCAAAATGGTTTAAAGGATTTATTTATATGGATATTAATGGTTTAAAATGTTAAAATCTCCAAGGTGGTATGGGACACTTTGATTCAAAAATCTCTTTATTAAATGGTTTAAATGGTTTTGAAAATGTTTTTTTAATGGATTCTTTATTTCAATATCCTAAATCGTTATATTGTAATTGAAATGTGGAAATGTTATATTTCCTTTATGCATGTTTTATGTGATACATTTATCTTATGGTTCTTGGGAATTGTTATGAAAACGGGTGGTTCCATGATAAACTAAGTGCGGGTGAGCCTGATATAGCTCTCCAATGCATTGGGTAACACGAAGGAGTGAAACATTAAGGTTTCTCCGAAGAGATTTAGGGAATATAATGTGATGGGTATTCCAAACGTAACCAAGAGGGTTACTCCTTACGTAATAATGTTATGAATGCCTCAAGTTACCTTTATGTCTTATGATTTCTATGATTTATTCATGGTTTGATGAGGTATGCTAAAGTGCCTATGTTTTATGCGTAAAGTATGACTTCATTCTAATGTATATATGAACTCATGTTTCCTTTCCATATTTTTATAACCCTTACTGAGCTTTTTATGCTCATCCCAAGTTTTTGAAATGTTTTTCACAGGTCAAGGGAAATGTACATGATTTGATGATAGTGCCAAGGATGTGTCAAGAAAGAATCAATGTTTTATTTTAAATATGTTTCTGTTGATCGGAAGAATGAATATTGTCTTGTATATAACCACATTGTTTAAATGTGGAATGTAATTCAAGTTTCATGATCTAATTCTCTAAAACTCTAAACCTGAAAAGATCCTCAATGTGTAATCTTGTAATAACTCATGATTAAGTAAGATTTAAGGCTGGGGCCTTATAGCAGGGCTGGTTGTGGCATAGCCGAGGTGGTCCGGCATGATCTAGAAACACAAACGGTGGTGGAGGCGAACCTTTCGACACCAGGTGAGGGGGCCACGTGTGCTGATCTCTGTATCGGGCCTGCTGCCTAGTTTCAGTAGCATGCATGGCCAGACTGGAGGTGACGACTGCCATGCCCTGGAGATTCACGTAGCCATGGCTTCGCCGACGTTAGCGTTGACTGGGGACATTGGGATGGTCCACCTGACATTCCTCGTCGTCGGGAGTCAAAAACTGATTTACCAACTCTACGGTGTTAACCGATGCGTACCTCGGGCTTTCACTCGAGGAGTCATACACTACCATATGGAGTCTCAGAGGGATCCCCATCTCTGGGGGCATAAAATCGCCAAGCGTGCTGGATGATGATGGAATTGGTAAGGTGCGTTCTTTCTTCTTGGTCGCCGCATGCACTTCTAAGAAGAGGTAGGCTGGGACGACGATGCCAAAGTGGCCCTCGCAGATTCTGAGGGCTCTGGCTGATTCAGGTGGGCACAGATGATGCCATGGTCATGGGAGCCCGTCCTACTGGCCATCCAGTCATTATAATTCCGAGACCCATGGTATGAAACCTGCTGCCATTCATCCTTGCTTCCACTACTACCATCTGGTCTCACAAAGACACCAACCACCTGTGTCGGGGATGGGTCCAACCTGACTATGTTATTGTCAATCTAGTCTTCGAGCCAGTCCATGAACACATATAATCACTATATGGTGCTCCCCAGAGTCCGGTGATAAGGGCAGTAGTTAGAGTGATTAGTGAGATGCGCCTCTTCCGGCTTCCGGCACTCAGGCAGCCGAACGATCCTATGCTCCAAGGTGCTACGGAAATAACTGGGGACCTGGGACTCGTCAAATGAGTAAGTCTGATTCCTTTGTCCGGAAAGGGGACTCTTGGAGGATGACCATGACCCGGGGCCAGCGGAGCATGCCAATGAGGCGGAGCCTGATTATCTCGCCTAGGTGGTGGTGGTGCGTTACGCAGAGGCGCCTGCCGATTTTGAGGCGGTCGCTGCTGAGCCGGAGGCTGTGCCCGTGGGGGTGGACCCCTATGGGGCTGCTGATCTGGCCTTACTGGTAGCAACTCTATATGTCTATGGGCCTCTATCTGGGCCGCAGCAGCGGGCTCGGCTCTGGTGGCTCTTCTTGCAGGGATTACAGGAGGCAGCGGGCGTGCCTGACTGGCATGTTGCAGGGCTTCTTCGAGGCACTGAGCCTTTTCTGAGAAGTCCTGGAACCCTCCAGTGTAATTCTGAGTGTTTAGAGAAGGAACCAACTCTGCCTTTACGTTCCCTGAAGAGGTCTGTGATGTTCGTCTACCGGGTTGTGGAACTGAACTAGTAGAGGAATTGCCGGTGAAGGTCCTCCCAGCTAATCACAAATCTGACAGGGAGCTAGCTGTACCAGACGAATGCTGGTCCTTCCAGTGTCCAAACGAATCAATAGATCTTGGTAGCCTCCTGCTGCACTGGATACCCTTACATAGGCATGCACCTCGAGTTTATGTGGTCCAGGTGCTGTGGAAGGTCTCTGGTCCCGTTAAAGGGTGCGAAAGTGGGGTTCCCAAATTCCAGCAGGGCCAACATATCATCCACCCACGCTGGGTATGGCTTGCCATCCAGTGGGATTGCCACCAGACAAGTTTCCAGGGCCTCTAAGAGGGAGATTATGACCTCCATTAGATCATCCTGATGTGGATTCCTATCCTGACGGGGATCACGAACCACCAGCGCATTTTCGTGCTCTTCGATCTGGTAGTCGAGCTCAGCAGCTTGTGGGGTGGCAGGTGGAGCGACTCTTGGGCAGCGGGAGGAAACCGAGAAGGGTCCCCCAGGCGATCACGCTACTCAGGGGGGTTCGGAGAAACATATCGTGCCCTCTTGCCATGAGCTCCGACCTCTCCCCTGTCAGGAAAAGCGGCATGGTCACAGTTTCCTGGGAGAATCTTGTCATGGGGTAGGTGCTCCTGCCCCTGCTGTCCTGGCCTAGGGTTACTGTAGTCAGGCCGCCGCTCTGCAATGCGTTTAACCAAGAGATCATCAACCAGCCTCTTTTTCTCAGCAAGCTGTTGGCGTAGCGTGGATTTCTCGGGGTCTTCCTATGCCTTCTGTACCGAGGCAGATGGGTCGGTAAGCTTGACAGACCTGATGTTCTTCTTACCCTTGCCGATGTTTCGGCTCAGGGTTAAGGCATCAGCGGGTGCAGGAAGACCTAGGAGGATCCTCTGTTGGAGATTAATCCTCCTAGATAGGTTCATTAGCGGCTTTTACTTAGGGTGAGAGTCACCATCGAGGAGATCCACACTGTTTCCCTCATCTGAAAGGTCATCCATGTTGACCGTCACTACCCTTGGGGAAATTCCCTCAGGGCTGCCCAGTAAATTGGGCTATCGGTGGATCGCACAAAAAATAATGGAATCGTACTTCACCCATCCATGAACCTGCATGTGCGGGGTGGCTTCCTCGATAACTTTGTAGAGTAGTTGAAAACTCTAGACGCATTGTTGTTGGAGGGCCATGTGGTGGCCAAGTAACTCGGGGTACCAAACTGCGAGGAGCGCAACTAGGTCGACCCAATGGCACTTCTCACTGATATCCTCGAGATGTTATTGATTCCCGGGATAAGGAGCTAGCTGATGGAAAAGACGAGGGTGAGTCACCCGGAGTGTCTGGTGGAAACATTCATACACTTTTTGGGTGAGTGACTCTGGCATATGGAAATCCGATCCTGCGACTTGCCAAAAATTCTCTGGGAAGTGGCCTGCCGCGAGGATGGTTTCGAAGCTCCATGACTCTGGTTCCGGATCTGGCCCTTGCAGAACCTTCTCATCAACCGAGAATGGCTGGGGAACTAGCGACGGCACTGAGGCAGGCTGCTGGGCTGGTGAGCTGGCCGGCGGGGAATACGGAGAACAGGCCGATTGGCCGCCGATCCCTGAGTCGTCCTCCAAGGGTTTCAGTGCCCTGGCTGCCACGTCACGACTGGATGGGCTGGAAAACTGGCCTCCTGTCACAGTATCGGTGCTTGTTGAGGGTGTGTCACGTTGTGACTCTTCCGTTGATCCCCAGAAAAGTTCCCCACCCTCCCTGATTGAGGTGGAAGGTGCTTCCAGGGAGGCCAGTGGTAACTGCGGGTTTTCCCCTTGGGGTACGCCAAGTCCCCATCCTCGTGGATATAACTTCAGAGGGAGGAGGGAATCATACAGATCTCGCATTCAGGGAGTACGAGACTGATGCGTCGCGTCCCCATCCCTACCCTCGACTCAAAGGGTTGGGGGAATGTTCCGTCATCGAGTCGTACTCCGCCTCAGAGTCCGAGAAACGGACTGGTATATTTTCCATCTGGACTCCCCTGAAATTCCTCCTACACCGATGATGCCCCGCCTTCCTACCCATGGGTGGATACTCAGGGTAAGGATGGTTTCCATCAAGGAGTCCCCTGGCCGCAATAGTGCTAGGATAGAGGGGACTGAAGGCCAAGGTGTGAGAAGCATCAGGACATATGTCGAAAGGGACATGGGGAGGTCTTCCAGGTGAGTGAGTGACCAAATACGCAATGGCTCCATACTCGCGGTCAATGGTAGGGGGAGTGAACTCATACCAAGTACAGTGGGCGCTGGGAAGAGTCATACCTGAATCATAGTTGTCACGGCGAAGCCTTCGGCCTTCCAGATCAGTGGCACGGAATGAGCCTTCATTGTGGGTGGCACTACCGTGGATTGGTCCGCGATGGCCATTGCATGTGCCCGCGACCGGGAGAGTTGACCCAACCTGCCTGTAGGGCGATCGGGGCCTCAATCCCATTCGGGCATGTGACTGCCCCTGATCAATGTGCGCGGGGGTCGGGTAACAAGAGTCACCAATGGCTCATGCCATAGTGGTCGCTGATGTTGGTGCCCCAGGATGGGCATTCTCTTCCGCTAGCGCCCGACCCTGGCATTGGGTGAGATGGGTTTGAGCCGGTGGTGCGGGAACAAAGATTTCATGTTCCTCGGCCTGGGGAGTTGGGCGGCGGTGTCGACATAGCCTAGTGGGGGCACTTTCCATTAACCCCTGGGAGGGGTCTCTGATCGGGCAGAACTGGATATCCCCCACCTCATCAGCGTAGGGAAGGGATTTGTCACGGTGCTCCGGGGATAGGCTCCCGAAGTGGTTGAATGTTGGATTGGGGAGTGGCGGCTCCCTGCGCGGACCTCGGGGGCGGAGATGGTGGTGAGGTGCAACTTACTCTAGATCCAAACAGGCCATGCCCCTGGTGGGGATGATCTCTTCCCCATCATACCTACAAACCAGGTTGTTGATCACCCTTCGTTGGATGGCATCTGACGGGGAGAGGGGGCGTGAGCGCCTGGCAGTCACAGAGGTTGGAGTCGGAGCAACTGTGGAAAAGGAGGGACAGCGCGGGGTGGTCGCGTCAGTACTGCCCCTCCCCTTCCCCCTGCGCTGGTGGGCAGGTGGCGATCGAGCTCCGGATGCAGCGATATGATCCCAGGAAGCAGGGAGATTAACCCATTAGTACTAACAGGAAAAGAGATCAACAACCAATATCCCAGCATCATTCCGTATTCTGTGGTTGGCGAGAGGGATCCATGCTGACGACGTCACAGAACGGAGTGCTCAACATCCTGACTACCTCAACCCCTGGCAGGTTTCACGTCCCGGTGATATGTACCCAGACCTGGTGACATGCTAATCTTCAGACACCCCAAACTCTACCCGTCTCTGTATTGAGGAGAAGAGCTTCATGTGAGGTTCACCATTTTCACGTCGGGTTCACCATTTTATGTTTCCGACACATTTACGCTGGGGACCATGCACGTGTCCATCACGCATGGGAGGATGCGAGGCTTATTTCCCCGCATTCCCGCTTTCCAAAGGCGGGTGGCATCCGTTCCTTTTCAGGGATGTCTTATCCTTGATCGAAACCGGGATGATGGGATGTCGGTTCTTCCTTCCATGGATTCCTCCTCAGATCTCATCACCTAGTCCAGGTCTCCCTCATAGATTTAAGATGGGTTCGTGAAGCTCGTTCCTAGCGCCATATCTGCATGGATTCCAGTTAATTATGATGCTTCCATCAAGACGCTCCAAGGGGTCTTGTCGGGGCAGAAAACTTCGGTGATGAGAATGGTCACGTTGGGGTGTCGTTGGCATGTCTTGACACTGGGGATTGGCATGTCTGTCTTCTATCCCTTATGATAGGGATTCTCGAGGGTGCGAATGCCCGAGGAAACCCACATCAAACACAGGGAATTGGGTATCATCTAAGGTTTTCTTCATCTTCCCATGTTTAACACGAGGTATGCCCTGAGTTTAATGTCTTGTGGAGACGGATCGGACTGATCAGAACACTAAGAGTGGATCAGATTGAAGAACCCCCTTTGGGGAATGCCGATGTTGGGGCCAGCACGTGGGCGGCTTCCCAGATACTATGGAGTGGAATGAGGTGGCATGATCTCACCGGGATGTGGCGGCCCATGTAAGGATCAGGATGGGTGATGGAGTGAGGCATGCGGCTTACGCTCTAAGGCGGCTCATAATTGTGTTGGTGAACCGACACGAAGGGGTCGGAACAACTGAGCGATGGGCTTGAACCTTGTGGAAGATTCCAATGTACAATGTGTTAGCATGGATCAAAGTACACGTAGTTCAGGGAAAACAGTTTAACATCATGCGGGACAAGATACAGTTTAACATCATGCGGGATGTGGGCATACAGTTTAACGTCATGCGGGATGAGGAATCTGGGGCTTACGCTCTGAGGCAGCCCAATGTGTTGGCGAATCGATGTGAGGAAGTCATAACGACCAGGTGGTGGGCATGAACCTCATGGAGCCTTCTTATATACTATGCGTTAGCACAGATCAAAGTCCACGTAGTTCTCTAGTATGGAGCTTACGCTCTAATGCGGCCCATAGGAAGATGTTATGGTCGATGCGCACTCTAAGCCCACGTGAGTCATGCTCGGTGTGATAAACAAGAGGCATTAGGGACCAGACGATCACGTCGCAAAGGGTGTGTCCATGAGAAGTGGGAAGGGGCATACGCATTGAGCGGACCATAGAGGAAATAGGGGCTTATGCGTGGTTAGCGGCCCTGGGTGTCGGGGCTTACTCCGGGATAGAGGCCCATGGTGCGAAAAAGCGCAGTGGGAAAGGGACTCCACTGGCCTTGGTAGGGGGGAAGTACAGAGGTGCATGGGTGAAACCTTCCGTAAGAGAGGCTAGGGGCTTAGTCACTGAGGCAGCCCTCCCCCCATGGACAAACGCCACTCCGACAAGGATGATCTCATTCCATGTGACGAAGAATCCATTCATGTGGATATGAGTGGGATTAAAGAATGTCCGGGCTGGGGGGGCCCTGCGTGCGAAGTATGGGGTCCGACCACAGTTTAACTTCATGTGTTAAGGATGAGGTTTTAGCAGTTCAACGCCCTGCATCTTGGACGAGGTGGTTTCGCTCCACACCCCTAGGGCTTACATGCCCAATTCCCTCTACCCCTTGTGGGAGGGAAGGTATCGGCAAGTCTGTAGTGAAGGGGGGCCGCAGGGTGAAACGTTGAGGGGTCCACGTTATCATGGCTATGCGAAGAAGCAATAGCCATTTGCGTGCATATGTGGAGAAGTATAAGGAAAAGCAACGCAACGGGAAACACCACCCAGGGGACCTTGAGGTTACTTTGTATGCTCCTGGTGGACCGTACAGGAAAACAACGCGTGGCGCGCATGCCCGGTAGGGTAGACATCAGGTGCCGGCGCGGATAGTCAGCCAAGGGGCGTCAAGGTAAAGGTTCCTGGGTGTTGCGCGCAAAGGGAATGTTTTCGCGCAAAACACCGGGATGGCGCGCAATAGGACCAGAGGATTGCGCTGATATGTGATTGTGTTCAAAGGATTGGGATTGCATACACAGAAGGGGATTGTCTGCAAAGGACAAGGATTGCATGCAAGGGAAGATCCCGGAGGAGTGGGAAAATTCACTTATGCCAGTGGAGTTGCGCGCAACGGCGAACACCGAGGCAAGGTTGCGTGAAAAGACGAATTACCTGGAAGTCATCTTGCGCGCGGGGGAGTCTGAATTGCACGCACGAGAGCTATTCTGAATTCTAAAACCCCTAACCCTTTGGGGTCGCCTTCTATTTATAGTCATCGGCCATCGTGGAATCCAGGCGGTGTACGAAATCTTCCGCACTGGGAACCGTCGGCGCGCAAAGCTTCACCGCGCGGAACCGGGGCACGCAAAATTGCACACACCACTGGCTCGATTCCGCAAATCCCAGGGATGATTCGCACGTACATCATAATTTCGTGCAAGTCCTCATTTATTTCCCACACCACTTCTCGGGCCTCTGGACCTGGCCTCTGATTCCAAATATGACTTCACTTTGTCATTTCGATACTCCCTCTGAGAGTTACGGACTTTTTCGGCGTCTACAGATATATAGAATTGAAATTTTGTGTAACAATATAGGAATAGGGTATTTATATATTAATACTATAAGGAAAAAAATCCATAACATTTTTTTCTATATTTTTAAGAGAATAAATATGTCATATTTTGCTAAACATTAATGTTTGAATTTATATTTTATTTTTTATTTATAAACTACCCAAAAACCAAAATTTCATCATGTACTATTTCATATGTAATATGTTATAAATTCGAAATTAAGAATCTCAAAACATGAAGAGTTTTTGAAACTAAGAGAGACAAGTATATGGATTATTACAAAACTGTTGATTTTTTACAAGGAGAAATATGTTCCAAAAATGCGTCAATTATTAAAGAAAATATTTAATATTCATTTAACCCCTATTGAAAATATATAATAAATTATTAGTTTCTAGATAATGAGATTTATAAAATACCTAATGAAAGCGAGTCTAAGATATTTATTTTATATGATACAAAACACATGATTATGTAATGTATACGATGATCTTATTAGAATACATATTCTATTTGAATATATATTAAAGAGACATAATGAAAACTAAAAAAAGGAAATATAGTGTTTTATTTCAATAAAATTATAGGTCTTTTAAATCTATGAATATTATTTCTAATAGAAGTTCAATATGGATTTATGATGTTACTGATTTAGAACATATGAATGATGAAAAATATAAAATAGTAAGGAGAATATTGAAAATTCAGAATTAAAGAAAAGATTATACGAAACAAAAAATTTAAAATAGTGATATGAAATATTTTTTAGAACATATGTTATATAAGTAAAAATTTAATAGACACATTAAACTAGAACTTCCAAGCATAAAGGGAAGAGAATAAATTTTTATAATAATGAATCAATTAAGAAGGAATAATCAGTATGGAAAACCTATCAAAATATAAATTTAGTAATATTATACATGACCAATTAATGGAGGTTATTGATTATGATAGTTCACCATATTCCAATGATGATGAGAGATGACATCCGAAAAATGAAAAGATGAAGGCATATGTTATTGAGTGAGAATATATATATCAGAACTATATGAGAAAAGCATGATTCTCAGTAGTGATGTTTATGGGACATTGGATACATTTTCAAGGTATTATAGATATTTGAATGTAAAATGAAATGAGAAAATTATATTTATATATTATTTTCATACTCCTCTAATTCGGTAGAATATGATAAATTATGATCATATAGGAAAATATATAATCTGTTAATAAAAAGATTAAAAAATAAGGAATATAATTTTTAATACAACAATAGTAAATAAAAGAACACCTCGTGTAAAATAGATTATGAAAAAAATATAATTTTAATGTCTATGATTTAATTATTAAAAACATTAACAATCTATATTTATTATTTGTAGGAAATATTTTTATAAAATATTTGGGTAATTTAGGCCATAAAAAATTACGACATGCATGCTTGCAAATAAATCCATCATCATTTTTTTATAAAATTCACAATATTATGTACCTATTCAAGAAAAATGTCTAAATATATCTCATATATGGGTAAATTGTTTGATAAACTATTACCTGAAAATATTAGAATATTTATGAATGACATAAGCCTTCATTTCAAAATAAGTTACTACTTAAGATCATGGAATACCAAAAAATAATGTAACCAAAAATCATTTTAACAGATACGTACAGAATAATTAGGGTATATCTTATGAAGAAAAAACTTTTGTCTAGTTAATACCACTATATAAAGGAATCTAAATACATATCATCATTAACTAGTATCTATGTTGTTGTATATATCGAATCATTTTATAATTGTAATAGTATTTTTTAAATTTTTAATGATTCTATATATTTTAAACTCTATTTTTTAGGAGTAATTTATTTTTTATATTGATAAATTTATATTAATTTTTATTTCCATTTTTTATATTAATTTGATTGTTTTACAAGAAAATGTTTAAAAATTATTTCCATGTATATAACAAATTAGAAGAATTTAATTCCTTTATCAATGATGAAAAATTAAAGAATTATTTTTTTTAGGTTTATCATTTGTTGGTTATTTTTTACGTGATGATCTAGTTATTCATTTATTACTTTTTTATTTATATAGTTCTACTTTTCTATACATTTTATTTTATTTTTATGTATTTTAATAAACATTGTGTTCTCAAAACATTAAATATTAACTCTAATTTTTGAAAATAAAATCATCTTGTCGTTTTTCTGTTATACTTTTTTTAACATTGTTGTTATTGGTCATCAGATAATAATGATTTTCTAGATATTATAAGTTTTAACAAGTTTGGAAGGTGGGTTACTCAATACACACAGTCGTTTTTCAATTTTATCAGCATGTCGAGACACCTGAAAATTTGTGAAATAATTATCAATATAGTAAACTATACATTGAATGAGTTGCTAAAAGATAAAGAATTTATGTTACCAGTTTTTGAAACCACTGAGAGAAATTTTTCAGTCGACGTTCTTCGAGAGCAGCTGCTGTAATTTGTGGAATTTTTTTCTTGATATGATTATCATACAACCTATAAAAACCAAAGTTATTTACTGTAACATAAATGATAGAATAAGTGATATAAACACTTACAGTACAACTGATGTCATCTCTTCACAGTTGAGCAGAACATACATATGAGCTCTCTGATGTTCCTCATCTGAAAGCCAGCGTTCATAAACTCCACCAAAACCAAGCTCTGACTGATTGAAAACAGATAATTGATTGTCTATTTCATCAATATTCCTCTCGTTCCGTCCCATTCGGTTGTGTTTTGAAGGATACTCAGATTCAAAATAATGGGAGTAGAAAAAAGATATTTCCTCTTGCAAATAAGCTTCTGCAATAGATCCTTCAACAGATGCTTTGTTACATACTTTTCTTTTCAATTTTTGCATGCATCTTTCAAATGGGTACATCCATCGAAACTATACCGGACCTCCACATTTGGCTTCATATGGAAAATGTAACATAAAATGTTCCATTGAGTCGACGAAAGATGGCGGAAATATTTTTTCCAGTTTACATATAATTACAACAACATCTTTTTCAAGTTTTCCTAGAGCATCATAATCTGCCGTTGCCGCACAAATTTCCCGAAAAAAAAGAGACATGTCAGTTATGGAATCCCAAATCACAAAATTCAACAAACCTCTTAATCCAATGGGTAGAAGTCTCTCCATTATAACATGACAATCATGACTTTTTAATCTAGTAATATGACCATTCTTTACACATCTACCCAAATTGGAAGCACATCCATCAGGAAGTCTCAAATCTGCAACCCACTGAAAAAATAATAAACAGTTTTCTTTAGACAATGTATAAGCTGCTTTTGGTTTCAGTAACCTTTCTGTTCTGACATTCTCAAAGAGTTCCAATTCTGGACGCCTGCAAATTTGGGCAAGATCTAAACGTGCATTTACATTGTCTTTTCTCTTTCCTGGCGTATCCAAAACTGTATGAAACAAATTATCAAAACAGTTCTTCTCAATATGCATGACATCCAATATGTGGCGGACCAACAAATCAGACCAAGATGGCAAATCCCAAAATATGCTATGTTTAATCCAATTGTGTTCTTTCCCAAATACAGAAATTTTTTGTTGGTTTATTGTGGGACCAAAAGTGATGGGAGGTAATGAAAATACAACTGATTTTAACTCCGCACCTGATAGCATTTTTGGAGGTCCATCCATTTCAACAGTTCCTTTTCTGAAATGAGATCTGTTTCTGCAAAAAGGATGATCAACTGGAAGAAATCTGTGATGACAGTCAAAATAACAATGTTTCTTTCCATGAATGAGAATAAATGCTTTGTTCTCCCCCATACAGTAAGGACATGATTTCGGACCATGTGTACTCCAGCCAGATAACATCCCATAAGCCGGGAAGTCACTTATTGTCCACATCAATGCTACTCTCAGTATGAAATTCTGTTTCGTTGCAACTTCATATGTACTGACACCAGTACTCCACAATAAATTTAATTCATCAATCAATGGCTTCAAATAAACATCCATATTTTTCTTCGGATGTCCTGGAATTAGTAAAGTCAAAAAGATATATGGCTCTTTCATCAACATCCATGGAGGTAAATTGTACGGAGATAAAAAAACAGGCCAACATGAATATTGACTACCATAAGATCCAAACGGACAGAAACCATCAGTGGAAAGGCCCAGTCGAACATTTCTAGCTTCTAAAGCAAAGGTTGGATGCACTCTATCAAAATGTTTCCATGAATCACCATCGGCTGGATGATTCAAGCTTTTATCGATTGAAATATTCTCTTTATACCATGACATCATTGTCGCTGTATTCTTAGACATGAAGAAACGCTGAAGTCTGTATGTAAGCGGAAAATATCTCAACTGTTTTACAGGAATCAAACCAGACTTCCCGTGTTGTCCTTCTTTATATCTCAGTTTCCCACATGTGGGACAACTATCCAACTACTCATTTTCCCCATAATATAAAATGCATTCATTTGAACATGCATGAATCTTCTGACAAGTAAGTCCCAAATTTCGAACCAGCCTCTTACTTTCATAGTAATTTGCAGGTAAAACATTTCCTTCAGGTAACAGTGTTTTCAGCAAAGAAAATATCTGGTCAAAACAGGTGTTTGACATTCTGTTATCTGATTTGATAGCCCTAAATTTTGCAACTGATTCTAATTTGCTCATCTTGCAGCCAGGATATAATGCATCCTCAGCAGACTTCAACAACTCATAAAATTCAGACGGTACCAACTTAGGATTTGAAGCTATATCAGCCGGAGTTTCTGTATGTTGAACAGATGAACCTACAACATCATGTACTAAATCATGAAACTGGGATGGATCCGGAATCAAGTTGGTATCACCTACTCTGGAACTACGTTCACCGTGTTGATACCAAAAAACATAATCTGCTTGAAAACCAAAACGCAAGAGATGTTCCCCCACTTTGTCAAACGTGTCGAACGTTCTCAATGCACATTTTCTACAAGGGCATTTTATTTTTTCCTTCTGAAACAAATTCTGGATTTGATACCGCAAATGATAAAAAAATCTCCACACCCTCTATATATACTGGATTTAAACCAGAACCATTTGGATTTCTACGTTGATTTATCCATATGAGGTCATCTAATAATGACTGTTGACGACATCATTGTTCCATATTTTTCTATAAAATATAAAAGCATTACTGATTTTGAATAATTTGTTAGAAAAAACACTCAAGCAAGGATTGAATATATTGAGAATAAAGAAAAACATGTTACAAATATTGATAATTTTAATATTATATTGATTTTTTATTTTTTTTAATAATACTAATATAATTTTTTCACAAATATTAATTATATAATAATAACATTATTACATTATTAGTATATTTTATTATTAATATTAAAATAATATAATTTTCTATATTATATACAATTCTTCTTTCATCTGTGTGTTTAACATTCTGTCTCCACATGTAATATTGACATTCACTTTCACCTCTCCATTGGCGAGTAGGTTGATAATTTTGAAAAAGAATGCCAATATTACATGTGGAGACAGAAAACACACAGAAAAAAAGAGAATTGTATATAATATAGAAAATTATATTATTTTAATATTAATAATAAAATATACAAATAATGTAATGAGGTAATTATTCCTAATTATTGATAATTATTCCTAATTATTGGTAATTATTCTAAATTATTGGTAATTATTCCAAATTATTGGAAATTATTCAAAATTATTGGTAATTATTCCAAATTATTGGTAATTATTCCAAATTATTGGTAATTATTCATAATTTTTGGTAATTATTCCTAATTATTGGTAAATATTGGTAATTATTGATAAATATTGGTAAATATTGGTAAATATTGGTAAATATTGGTAATTATTGGAAAATATTGGTAATTATTAGTAATTATTGGAAAATATTGGTAATTATTGGTAATTATTGGAAAATATTGGAAAATATTGGTAATTATTGGTAATTATTGGTAATTATTGGTAATTATTGGTAATTATTGTTAATTATTACTAATTATTGGTAATTATTACTAATTATTTTTAATTAATACTAATTATTGGTAATTATTACTAATTATTGGTAATTATTCATAATTATTACTAATTATTGGTAATTATTACTAATTATTACTAATTATTACTAATTATTCCTAATTATTGCTAATTATTGCTAATTATTACTAATTATTGATAATTATTACTAATTATTGCTAATGATTACTAATTATTGCTAATTATTACTAATTATTTCTAATTATTGCTAATTATTCCTAATTATTGTTAATTATTGGCAATTATTGGTAATTATTGGCAATTATTGGCAATTATTGGTAAGTATTGTTAATTATTACTAAATATTGGTAATTATTGGTAATTATTACTAATTATTGTTAATTATTACTAATTATTGTTAATTATTACTAATTATTACTAATTATTGGTAATTATTGGTAATTATTGGTAATTATTGGTAATTAATACTAATTATTGGTAATTAATACTAATTATTGGTAATTAATAATAATTATTACTAATTATTGGTAATTATTACTAATTATTCCTAATTAATACTAATTATTCCTAATTAATACTAATAATTCCTAATTAATACTAATTGTTCCTAATTATTACTAATTATTACTAATTATTACTAATTATTAGTAATTATTGGTAATTATTACTAATTATTGGTAATTATTTCTAATTATTTCTAATTATTACTAATTATTGCTAATTATTAGTAATTATTGCTAATTATTACTAATTATTGCTAATTATTACTAATTATTGCTAATTATTACTAATTATTGCTAATTATTACTAATTATTGCTAATTATTACTAATTATTGCTAATTATTGCTAATTATTGCTAATTATTGCTAATTATTGGCAATTATTGGTAATTATTGGCAATTATTGGTAATTATTGGCAATTATTGGTAATTATTGGTAAGTATTGTTAATTATTACTAAATATTGGTAATTATTGGTAATTATTACTAATTATTGTTAATTATTACTAATTATTGTTAATTATTACTAATTATTACTATTTATTGGAAATTATTGGTAATTATTGGTAATTATTGGTAATTATTGGTAATTAATACTAATTATTGGTAATTAATACTAATTATTGGTAATTAATACTAATTATTGGTAATTAATATTAATTATTGGTAATTAATAATAATTATTACTAATTATTGGTAATTATTACTAATTATTGTTAATTATTGCTAATTATTGTTAATTATTGGTAATTATTACTAATTATTGGTAATTATTACTAATTATTGGTAATTATTACTAATTATTGGTAATTATTGGTAATTATTGGTAATTAATACTAATTATTGGTAATTAATACTAATTATTGGTAATTAATACTAATTATTGGTAATTAATACTAATTATTGGTAATTAATACTAATTATTGGTATTTAATACTAATTATTGGTAATTAATACTAATTATTGGTAATTATTACTAATTATTGGTAATTATTACTAATTATTGGTAATTATTACTAATTATTGGTAATTATTACTAATTATTGGTAATTATTACTAATTATTGGTAATTTTTCCTAATTTTTCCTAATTTTTCCTAATTTTTCCTAATTATTGGTAATTATTGGTAATTATTGGTAATTATGGGTAATTATTGGTAATTATTGGTAATTATTGGTAATTATTGGTAATTATTGGTAATTATTGGTAATTAGTGGTAATTATTGGTAATTATTGGTAATTAATGGTAATTATTGGTAATTATTGGTAATTATTGGTAATTATTGGTAATTATTGGTAATTATTGGTAATTATTGGTAATTATTGGTAATTATTGGTAATTATTGGTAATTATTGGTAATTATTCCTAATTATTCCTAATTATTCCTAATTATTCCTAATTATTCCTAATTATTACTAATTATTCCTAACTATTACTAATTATTACTAATTATTCCTAATTATTCCTAATTATTACTAATTATTACTAATTAGTACCAATTATTCCTAATTAGTACTAATTATTACTAATTATTCCTAATTAGTACTAATTGTTACTAATTATTCCTAATTATTACTAATTATTCCTAATTATTACTAATTATTCCTAATTATTACTAACTATTATTAATTATTGGTAATTATTGGTAATTATTACTAATTATTGTTAATTATTGGTAATTATTCCAAATTATTGGTAATTATTACTAATTATTGGTAATTATTACTATTTATTGGTAATTATTACTAATTATTGGTAATTATTACTAATTATTGGTAATTATTACTAATTATTACTAATTATTCTTAATTATTGGTAATTATTGATAATTGTTCCTAATTATTAGTAATTAAATGAATAATTATCAATAATTAGAAATAATTACCAATAATTACAAATAATAACATTATTAATATACTTTATTATTAATATTAAAATAATATAATTTTCTAATTTATATACAATTCTCCTTTCATCTGTGCGTTTTCTATCTCCACATACAAATAATATATGTGAAGACAGCAAACACACAGATGAAAAAAGAATTGTATATATATATATAAAATTATATTATTTTAATATTAATAATAAAATAAACTATTAATGTAATAATGTTATTATTCCTAATTATTGGTATTTATTACTAATTATTAATATTTATTCTTAATTATTAAAAATTATTACTAATTATTCCTAATTACCATTAACTATAAACAATACTAATAATTTAAATTTATTAAGTAATAAAACAATGTAAACATAAAAAAATTACAACTAATTAAGAATAATTGAAACTAATAAAAAATTAAAAATAAATAAAAAATTAAAATGAACATAAATACCTTGAAAATTGATCTGCTCTGATCGTTCTTCAAAACTTTAATATCAGCTCCAGAGAAAAAAATTAAACTGGAGAAAAACTGAACTATAGAAATATAATTTTGAGAGAAGGAGAAGATAAGGAATGAGAATGAAATGAAAAAAACGGATGGGGGTATTTATAGGTTAGATTATTTGCGACGGGACCATTTGCGATGGGTATCCCGTCGCAAATACCTTATTCAACATTTATTACGGTCAACGGTTAAATAGTTATTTGCGACGGGACCCGTCGCAAATAACCACCTGCCGACATACTATTTGCGACGGGGGAATATTCTCGTCGCAAATACGTTTTACCACCGCCGGTTATTTGCGACGGGAATATTCCCCCATCGCAAATAAGTTTCCCGCGATTTGGCGCGCAAACCGCGCCAGTCCTTTTGCGACGGGGAAAGCTGTCCCATCGCAAAAGGCTACTTATTTGCGACGGGCAAATAACCCCGTCGCAAATAAGTTTTTCACGTGACTATTTGTGACGGGATTTATTCCCGTCGCAAATAACCCGTCGCAAATGCCCTTTTTTCCCGTAGTGTTTTAAACTCTATTTTTAGGAGTAATTCATTTTTTATATTGATAAATTTATATTAATTTTTATTTCCATTTTCATATTAATTTGATTGTTTTACAAGAAAATGTTTAAAAATTATTTCCATGTATATACCGCATTAGAAGAATTTAATTCCTTTATGAATGATGAAAAATTAAAGAATTATTTTTTTTAGGTTTATCATTTGTTGGTAATTTTTTACATGATGATATAGTTATTCATTTATTACTTTTTTATTTATATAGTTCTACTTTTCTATACATTTTATTTTATTTTTATGTATTTGAATAAACATTGTGTTCTCAAAACATTAAATATTAACTCTAATTTTTGAAAATAAAATCATCTTGTCGTTTTTCTGTTATACATTTTTTTAACATTGTTGTTATTGGTCATCAGATAAGTATGATTGTCTAGATATTATTGATTTTATATATTCATATAATATTATATACCTAAACTCATTATTTTGTATTCATTACAAAACGATATAGATTCTTTGTTGATAATTTTAGGAGAACTATAATTTTTATATATAAAGAAGTCTATTAGAGAATTTATTTCGAGAGAAAAATTTAGAGATTATTTGGGTGATTGTGTTTGGAATGACTAACCTAAATCATAGTATAATAATATGTTTTTAGATCAATTATTGAAAGAAATTGTAAATAGGTGAATCTAAATAATATTTTTTCCATGGTTAGTCCAATATTTTAATTTATTGAAATTATTTTAAATTTGATGAAATGAAAATATTTTTTATACATAATGTATTTGGGACTATTAATTAATTAAAGGAGTTGGTCGATCGCATAACTTTACAAATAGAGGTTGACTCCTAATTTTTTTCATTAGATACATTTAGATGCATTAGGATCATTTATTAATGTCAAAGTAGAAGATAAACTTTTTCAGTTCATGGAGATAGTTCACGAAATAAAGAATTTATATCCCTACAGAAAGACTGTGTTACAATGGATTCATCATTTTCTTCACCTTGGAAATCAAGATGTTGATAGAGTGAGGATAATAGATATATTTCTCATAAATATTAACAGTAATATGCGATAAATTAAGTTGGCTATGATTTTATGGGTTTATATTGCACATGTTCAGTCAAGTATGCAATAGAAAAAATAAATTCCTTATATGATATTTTTTATTGGTGTTATTTTTCAGTTATAACAAAATAAATGAGTTTTTAATTTAAAAAATACTAAAAGTGTAAAAGAAAATAATGTGTTATCAGAAACCATAGATCGAATGAAGCTAGTTTGTTAGATAATAGAAAAATATTGTTAATCAAAGTTCATTTTATTTTCATAAATATAATTTTCTAAATTAAAATAAGAAATATTTATTGAAAATTGAAACGAAGAAGGAGAAATAAGGTTGGATCTTTATCAAGACCAAAGTTAGAGGATACCACAAATATTGTATAGGGATATAAGATAATAATATGTCTATGGAAAATTACCATTAAATAAAATTATTGATCTCTCCCAAACATCAAATGATAATAGGAAAGAAACACCACTAGGATGTTTATCCATAATTATTCAGTAGATTTATACCTCAATTGATTACATGAACTTTAACCCAAAAAGAAATTGAGGTTATGGTTGAAGATATTCCTAAATCCTACGTATCTCATGATGGTTCTAATAAAGGTTCTTCTTAATGTTCTTTTAAATCCACTTCTATTTTATAAGTGTTTATTAGTTCATCATAAAATGAAAGTAATTTTTTTTACTTTATATTAAAATAACATTAAATGAGTTTTCTATATATTGAAAATATTATGTCACTGGAAGCATCATTCTAGGATGTTTTTAAAAGTCAATGTTTTGAGAATGTTCTTTATTATAAACTGTTTTAAGTTGAGATTACTTATACAATGGAATACTAATTTAAATATACAACATACATTAATAGAGAATAATAATCTTTAAATAAATATTATTTATATCATATCAAAATAAGTAAATGAAATGAAAATTATCATTATGTTATGATTAATATATTAAAAAAATACTGAAGTATAACTTTATTAATGTAAATATGTATTAAAAAATGAATCAAATGAATAATAGGATTATATAAATCTAGTCCTCATAGACATTGAAATAAGTTATCAATTAAAAAACTAAAAACCATTCGTATTGTATTAAAATAATTTTATGATTGGTGTTTCCAAAGTCCTCAGAATGTTATCAAGTTTGATAAAATTCCAACAAATAAAACCAATTACATGATTAACAACATTAAGATTAATTGTATCGAGTTTAATGAAATTAATATCTTTTAAGGTCATTAAAATAATAAATTTAAATAGAATGAAAAAAAATTTAAAAACATATGTGTATAAGATATAATATTTAGTAATGTATATTTATACATGAAAGGAAGTTGTAGATAAGAATAATCATAAGTATGGTTTTTTAAAAATGAATTTAGAGAATCTGGAGGTTTCAAAACAATGGGTGAATATATAATCTCCAAAATAGCTTAAAAATATTGAACATTATTGTTATTATTAATTCCCTATACGTAGTTTTTGTTATATTTTCTAATTACTCTAGAATGTTTTATAATATCGTTTTATTGGATATTTATTAAATTCCTTTCCATAATTTTTGGGACATTGTTATATAAATATCTGTTTTTGATGTGTTATATATTTTTAGTTTTCATGGTAAATATCAAAAATGATATAAAAATTTAGGGCCACATATCAAAAAATTACAGGGGAAAGGATTATCAATGTTCGAATCGTTCTATAGAGGGTAATTATCTTATAAATAAAAAAATTTACTATTTTATGTGGATTTTATTAAAAATATTTCCATTATTTCCATTTTATTTCATTTTCAAATTCAAAAGGGGGGATAGTTTTTTAGGAAAATAGATCTTATCATAATTTTGAGAGTAATTATAAAAATAATAATTCATAATGAGGGATATATATGGAATACTTTAATTATTTATAGGGGAAATATTTTTATAAGTATGAATAAAATTTAAATATTTTATAAAATTTGTTCCTATATTTATTTAAAAAAAAATTTATATAATAAAAAATGTGATTTTTTTAAATTCATTTTAGTTCATTATTAAAAGATTGTATTATTGATTCATAAAATCACTTTAAATAATGTTCTAAAAATAAACATCTACCCATGATTTAATTCATGTTAACAAGAATTTTTATTTATGTTTTTTGTGAAAAGTTATAATCAATTGATATTATGTCAAGTGGTTTTTAGTGTGAAAATATTTTGGATTTAATTATCTATACAGAATACATTCATCATATTTACAAACACACTAGTAGTGTTGAATTAATTTTTTTATAATATTTCAATATATGAAATGTTCATCATATGATAATGAATATGTTTATGATTCTATTAAGTATAGTCCTAAACATTGTAGATTTTGACCGTTTGAATATTTCCTAAAAATATGTTTCAATAATAATGTACTGAAAAAGGAGAAATATGAAAACTTTTAGAGAATGTAGTCTCTCAAATCCTAAATTAGTTTGTTATCATACTAGTGATTATGATTTATGTTTTTAATAGATTATGATAATATTTTAATTGATTTCTTTTCATTGTAAAAATATTATGATTTCATTTTTAATCATTGAGGTATAAATAAATTTAGATCAAGGGATTCCATAGAAAAAGGTAGAGTTGTATATGATATTTACCATCATTGTATTTCAGGATTTTCAAGATAATATTATACAAAAAAGGTTTTTGAATAAATTATTATGATCAAAATAGATAATATAGGTTGAAATATAGTGCATTCCAATTTGTTATATCGAGGGCATCGAGTGGATAGAATGAAATGCAATTTATAGAAAAAATTAAAGGCTTCCATGAACCTAACTTATAATTTCCCTAATGTTTTCACTAAAATAATGATTTATAATATGATTTAATGGTGAAAATTATTTAAAAATTTGTAATAAATGTTTTTTACTTTATATTATGATTAATATTTTTTTCCTTGTTTTTATTTCCATTGAAGACATTGTTTTATTCAGATGTTCATAAAAATACATAAATTAAAAGTAATGTTTTTTTATTTATATTAATTAAATATACAAAAGTTTTATATTTTACAAGTTTATTATAACATTTTATTACAATTATTTTTAATACATAAGGTAACAGAAAATTGTATTTCATGTATTCGACAATAATTCACCACTCCTTTTGAAGTTTACCTTCCATTGAATTCCAAGAATACAAGAATGTGGTGGTATGAGGAAACATCAAATATTAGATCATAATTTAGTAAGATACCTTGTCCTGGGTGATAGGGTAGTAGTGGAATCTCTATTTTTGGAATTCACCCTAAACTATGGGACTTGTTACTCAGTTGCGATTCACGATATATTTTACCATTATAAATTGTCAGAACCTGTCATGGTAAGAAATTTGTTTTCCTAGTAGGTACATGATTGCCTAAAATATATTATTTTCTAATTTATAATTATTTTAAATTTATACATACTTTATCATTTCTATATTATATAGGGAACCCAAATAGAATTTACCCCATAATACTATTTCTCACATCCTTCAATTTACCCCTAGTACATGTGTTGATACTTTTTTTCAAAACCATGTTGAAATGAATACATGATATTTCTTATGGAGTGATAAGATGTGGGTTTTGTAGATTTTTCTAATGATGGATGTAGGATTTTTTAATTTAGACTCCCCAATATTTTACTTCAGCTTCTTTTTAACTTAACCACACTGATTGGTGTCTCTATTGTATATTGTATATTCCAAATTCTTGGTCATAATTAGAATACAACATATTGAAATTATATATTATTAATGGTTGGTTACTAACTATGAATTTACACACTCACTATAGTTTTTATATTTTATTTATGTTAATTATTTTTTATTCTATATGTTTATATAGAGTCTACATTCTTCCCATGTCTTCTATAGAGTCACCATGAAATTTGGTAGCTTCTAGAATATGGGTAGGAATTCTTGAAGATATTAAAACCCTAAAGATGCATTTGAATAATATTTTATAGGATGGGGAGTTGGAAATAGTATCATGTATTTTAGCTTATTTTATTTTAATTTTCTGATGTGGAATTTTAAGATAGGAATGTGTTGTAACATGGATCGAAGACATGAATACAACTTTGCGAAAACATTTCACAGTTGATAATACTTGTATCAAGGGATGTAGAATTTTTGA
The DNA here is from genome assembly GCA_963277665.1 of Viscum album. Lineage (NCBI taxonomy): Eukaryota > Viridiplantae > Streptophyta > Magnoliopsida > Santalales > Viscaceae > Viscum > Viscum album. The sequence continues at coordinate 243,764,280 of OY728122.1, read as the reverse complement.
TATTTATTATTTATTGTGAATTATATTTTCCATCAAGTGTTATGTTTAGCATTGAGTTTTTTATTTATTCTGATAATCTTAGTCAATGGTGGATAGAGATCATGTGTTTATGTATCATATTAAGAACATAAGTATATCTAGACATGGTCATGACTTATTTTCAATGTGATATGGTTTTCTAAAAAATATATTAATGAACAATGGTTTTTATTAAGAAACTATTTTATACTTTCTTTCATAAAAATGGTTGAAATTGTTTTTAATTTATTTATTTTTTTAATATAACTTTTTTTAGAATAATTTCTTATTGATGTAATAATTAATTAAAATTGAGAGTGGGTTTTTATATATTTTACCATGACTTACTAATGATGACATTTTATAGGAATAGTATATCTCTACCCTTTCCTATTATGGGTATTCCAAGGTAGTGGTTTCTTTTTATCGATAGAAAAGGCAGTGAATGCACAATTCATGGATTAATATGAATTGGGAGTTTCTCATTGATTAGAGACCATTAGAAGAGTCACATTGGATTGTGATTCACTATTTGAAAGGAGTTATGAATCTATTTATGGTGAGTATTGGAGTCTTGGTGGAAAATAGTGGTTGGTTAATGGGATTTGTGGTGTTATATGTTAACCCTCTATTGTTTAGGAATGTATAATGGTATATTAAGAAGTTATTGATGGATTAGAGGAGTTAATGTGTGGTTTTTCTCCATAAAATTGAGATATGAAATAATTTTTGAGAATCATTCTAGTTGAAGGGTGGGGGACGATTATCATTTTTGTGGAAATGAATTTTTTTTCTAGGCAATTTGTGGGATGGTCGAGTATCATAGTCCATAAGGGTCCTGTGAGTTGGTTTCTACTTCTTTCCATAAATAAAGTAAGTGGGATTAACTATTGATCATTGTGGGTGTGTGGATTATACATTGGATTATAAAATTACAAAGGGATTCTTTTTGGCAGCTCAATGTTTTAGCTTTATGGGTTCGATAATTCAAGTTAGTTTGGAATTACATCAGTTGTTTTAGACACAAAATCACATATTGATCTGTGTAATTGATGAATTAGAATTGAGGATGTGGGTAAGGTAAAGGGATTGAATTTTTATTTTATAATTGAATATGTATTTGATTCATATAATGCGGTGAGTATGGTGGTTATAACCCAATGTGTAAAACAGAACAAGTGACATTGGGATCTGGGAATGTTGGATGACATGACATGATTAGAGAAGAATATTTTGTAATATAGGGCTCAGGGAAAGGATCTATCAGTTTGTAAACTTATGAATCTAATTTTGTAGGGGGGTTAAATTTTTTGAAATCATTTTAGTGAATTAATTGTGGTATAAATTTTCAATTATTGTTTAGTGAAGTGTATTAGATCAAAATAAGACACGGTTGTATCAACTATACAGGGTTGGGGAATTGGAAGATAATTCTACGATATTTATGGGAGAAATTTGGTCCATGAATATGTAGTATTCAAAAGTCTGATGTTGTGTTAGGACCTACCTCTGGAGATTATTAATGAAATTTTTTTTATATTGTGTACAACATAAGCTAGATCGATCTTAAATGAACAACTAAATAGTATTATTTAAAATATTTGATACCACTGAGTTGTTATAGTGGTTGGTTTGAATAGGTCTAAATATATTATCCTTATACAAGATTATATACAGTTATAAAATTCATTAAATTGATGTAAAAATATTAAGATTAGAACCTATGAGATTTTATACAAAAAAATGTATTTTTATAAAAATGATGCTTCCAAACATTTAATGGAAGACATGATTTAAATTTAAATTTTCACAATTTAATAAATTTTATTTCAAAAAATAAACATAATTTTCAAAATAATATTTTTGAAATTTTATTTGGTTGAATTTTTTTTATTTTTCTTATAAGATTCATTTTTTGATGAATAATGAAAAATACAAAATTTTAATTGAATACTGGATTTTCATAAAATTAAAATATAATGTTAAATTTTATTGTAAATTGAATTTAAAATAAATGTATATCAATTATATGTCTATTAATTAAATTTTTTCAACATTTATCATTTTAATATTACATTTCCATATAAAATCATTTTAATATTTAGAAAATTTGAATATTAATAAACATGTTTTCACGGCCCATCTATAAGAATAATTTTTAAATTAAATCTTTGCACTTATATGTTTTTAATTTCTCAAAATGGATTAAATATTTGGAATAATATGTTCCATATTTGTAAAATATGGCCATTTTATTTTTGAAAATATGAACAGTAATCTTTTTAATTTTATTACGAGAGTTAAAGAAAAATCAGGTAATTAATTATAAAAATAATATTATAAATATTATAAAGCAGCACTTTCAATTTTATTAATTTTATTTTATAAAAATTTGATGATAAAAATAATCCATTGGGGATAATTTATTAACTTTTGGTTGCACTTGGATGACTTTATCCTACTTATTGTGTTTCATTTAATGAAAATTCATCCTTGTCACACTAATGTATTTAATTATTATAAATTTTTTTAATATGTGTTTTTACAAAACAAATGTCTGATCATAAATAGTCATTTCAAATATAATATTTTAATCCTCTTCATTGAAATTAATATTTTTAATAAAAAATAAAATTACATTTAATGTTTCCATAACAGTGATGAAACTAATATTAATTTAATGGAAATATCATATAAATTATACAAAAAATAATAAAATAAATATAATTTTATTTTTTCAAAGTAATAAAATAATTTAATAGATACCTATGAAATGTATATGAAATAAAAAAATTATACTAATTATTGTTGGATCGAATATATAGATATATATGTCTATTAGATGGAACAGTACAAGAGGGGGGTGAATTGTAGGTTTAAAAACCTTTGAGTTTTAGCAACAAAGAGATTAGTTTAAATGATCTTAAACTAATAGAAATAAAAACACCCACAATTGTGTTGAATATAAAAGGTATGATGTATTCTAATACTAATGTAATGTGAAATAATTGTATTCAAGATGAAAACAATAATCAGAGTAATACAAAGATGAATGATTCTACCTTAAAGTGTATATAATCAATCAATACAATATATAATAGAATGATTGTAATTGAAACAATTACAATTAAATATTTAAAGAAGAAAGGAAACAATACAAATTCCTTTCTAATACAAGTAACAGTGGAAATGTAAAAGTATTACAATTCTTTTAACCCAACGAGAAGGGTTATCCTTTCACCTAGGATAAAAGGTCTATCTCACCAACACCTTGGTGAGCCCTCTATACGACGACCGACACGTCTGTCTGCCTATCCCCGACAGCCCTCGATACGATGATCGGCACGTCTGTCTGCCTATCCCCGGCAGCCTTCGATACGATGATCGGCACGTCTGTCTGCCTATCCCTGGTAGACCTCGATTTTGTAGGTAATCGGCACCTCTGTCTTTCAATCACATGAAAGCCCTCGATACTATAATCGGACACACAAGGCAGATGAGAGAAGTTACAGTGTCTCTCTCTAGAATCTTGATAGTTCACAGAGTCTCTTCGTTCAATTCTACATTCATCGTTGTACTCTCACCATCAAATGACCTCCTATTTATAGGCCTCGGTTTCCAACGGTCATGTTGCCTCCAATGGTCATATTTCTCTGAAAAACTCGGAGGGACTTAGAGACCTGTCATCATAACGACCATATTGAAACAGAAAGCACGACATCGTTTTGATTAGTTTGTAACTAACTCAACGACATCGTATTGGTTAAAACAGGATATATATATTGACAAGCAATGGTACGATTCATATGAAACATGTTCTTTTGACAAAGTACCAAAACAAGTAATGAACATCTGAATAGCAGAGTCAGTACGATACGATTGATAGAGTCAGTACGATACAATTGGCAGAGTCAGTATGGTACGATTGTCAGAGTCAGTACGATACGATTGACAGAGTCAGTATGGTACGATTGAAAGAGTCAGTACGATCAGTATTGTACGATACGATATGGTCAATACGATCAAAATTTTACGTTACGATAAACATTATAGAAGAAAATTTGTAATTTCTAAAATATGATAGAATACATTTGTGATTTCCAAAACATGATTTAGAAGTCAAAAGATGACTTCTGACTCAACAGTCTCCCCCTTTTTTGAAAGAAGAACACACAAAGTAAATGTAACAAGAAATACTTATCTCCCCCTGAGTTATTTGAAACTCTTCTGAAAATGAATTTGAATACAAATAACTCCCCCTTAGGTATGGACTTTCCTAAGGATTGTATTCGTATATTTTCCTTAAGAGTGTTGTAAAGCATTCTTCCCCTTTATAAAACATTCTCCCCTTTTAAACATTCTCCCCCTTTGTGATTTACAAAAATAGAGTAATATTGAATTGTCTGAAAGAGACAGTAAAGCAATACAAGATAATGTATAAAAGAAGAGGATCATAAAAGTCATTACAAAACAAAGACAAGTTCCAAAGGAAAACAAATACAACAATCATTTGTTTTCTCTTTCCTTCTCCTTCTTTATAAGTTCATGAAGAACAACTTTCATCTTCTTGATCTCCATCTTGTCTTCAGAAATTGATTCACCCTAAGTTTTGAGAATCTCTTGTTGGTCCGCAAAAATCCGATCTTGATTTCTGATAGTATCCTCCTGGACTCTGATTACTTCTTCAAGGGTATCAATTCTGTTTTGCAAATTCTTGTTATCTTTGGATAACACAGAATTTTTATTCTTCAGCAAGACCATTTCATCCTTGAAAGATGAAACCTTCGAGAATTCAGATTGAAAAAAATTCATTCTCTCTTTCAAATATTTCACTGAAGGAACATCGGCTCTTTGAGAAGACAAAAGATTCAACCTTTCAACCCTTTCTATGTCAAGCTTGTTGAAAGCAATTGCAAGCTCATTTGATAACCTTCTTATATCTTCAATAGCTATTTCATGATCATTGATTGAGCTCTCTGTTTTGTACGACCACTTGGTCATCTTATTGCATGCCTTCTTATGAGAAACAAAACTTTCTGAAAGAACGTTCAAATAGGCTTCAACTGACAACACTTTCTTCCTAAACTCTTTTACAGAGCCAAACTTCTTCTTTTGATTGTCAGTAATAAAATCAATCTTCCCTTCCAGCCTCGGGAAATAAGGAATGGTCTTCTCAACTCTTCTAAAAACATGAACAATATAATCACTCTTCTTGAGAGAGATTGTATGTTCTGAATCAGTATCTTCATCATACGATGCTAGTTCATACGATCTGCTTGAGTCAACAACTGGCTATTTTCCTTTTGCTTTTTCTTTCTTCTTTCTTTCTTCTTCCACTTTGTCACTAATGAAAACACCTTTATCAGAGTGAGAGGATTGAGAACCTTGATTTTCATGAGATTACATTATGTCCAGAGATCGAGCTTGATCGGCATGAGGAGTTTGTTGAACACCTTCACTCAGATTTTGAACCGATTCCTCTCTACTCTTCTTTGAACATTGAAGAAATTCAAGAAGAAAGTCTCCTTCTTCTTCTTCCACTTCTTCTATCTCTTCTATCACTTGATTTTGCTTTCCTTTCTCAGGGAGACTCTGTACGATGGGCTCTTGGTGCACTTCTTCTGTTAGTTGAGCACTAGCTTCCTCTACTGCTTTCAAGACTTTAGAGACATCAAAGTCATGAGCCTTTCTTTTCAAAAAAACCTTCTTCTTCTTTTCAGCCTGAAGGGTTTCTTCTACCCTTACTCTTTCTGCAAAAGCCTCAGCAGGGTCAAGACCAAATTTCGGATCACCTTCATTTCTTTGTTCCTTATCCTTTCTCCATTTGGCTACAACCTCCTTACTGTACCTCGACTTCTTCTTGGTCTTTGAACTGGTTTTCGGATCATATTTTTGAGTAACTCCAGTAGATTGAATGCCTTTGGCTAGAATAGGTGTCGATTGATTCTGTGCCAATTCAGCTTCTACATCTCTGAATTTTTTGTGAATTCAGATCAAAACAAACATTCAGCTTTTTCATCGTACTTTTGATAATCCAAGAAGGCTTCAGATCTATGGGGTTTCCTTTCAACGGAATGTTACAAAACATCATACTCTCGAAAATGAACTTTGTAAGGATAGCTGGATACATAATCATCTGGGACTTAATCCATCCTGTCTTGACATTCTTAATGGTTTCAAAAACATACCCCATGAGATTCACTTTTCTCATATTCACAATATAGTCAAGTATAAAGATATCAGAAACTTTTAGAGTTTCTTTATCCCCTTTCCTTGGGATAAGAAAACATTGCATCCATAAAGTGACAAAACGATTGTCCGGTGAATGATGAGACACTTTTCTCTTTTCTTCATTAATAAAAAAAATGTCTTTTCAGCACATTCTCTATTAAATTTACCAACTTCCTCTGGTAGTTTGTGTGATGGACAGAAAGAATCTCCTTCTACAGAAACATTCAAAAAATGGGCCGCTTGTTTCGTAGACATAGACAATTTTCTATCGTACACAACGAAATTGATAGTCATATCATTGTCGGAAGAAATAGTTTTGTAAAATTGACAAAATTCATCAAAAAGAACCGGATCTTTAGAATCAGGCTTTTCAACACACAGATGTTCCCACCCTTGAAACAAAATGATCCTCCCGATTGTGGAATTGTATGTATCGAAAAAGTCCAGAGATACTAACCTTTATCTGTTAAAGTATTTATCTGTTAATGTCTTTGAAAAACTTTCTGCGGGAGTGTTAGCAGAGGATTGAGATATAAAGGTGATGCCGATGAGAAGATCGTATGATGATTTATAGTTGGTGGAGCATAGATTCGCCTGAAATCCTGAAAAACCAATGTGGGATTGGGGAGGGGAGGGGGATATTTATAGGCGATAATGGGGAGACGTTTGATCTTCTATGGTCGAAAAAGGGTGACCGTTGATCTTCTACGGTCAAGATTAGAGAAAACTATATTAATGGTTAGGATTAAAACAAAGAAAAAAATTTAAAAAAAATGAAAAATACCTGTCGGAGAACGTAAGGTAATTGTTGGTTTCGATAGATTTCAAAAGAAAATACAAACGTACGAAATAAAATACAAAAGAATTATCAAACGACATGTCGATGGAAAAAAAATTCAATACTATCATCGGTCGATTCAATACCATGATTGATTGATATGATGGAAAATAAATTCAATACCATCATCGGTCGATTCAATATCATGATTGATTGATACGATGGAAAATAAATTCAATACCATCATCCGTCGATTCAATACCATGATTGATTGATATGATGGAAAAGAAGTTCAATACCATCCACGGTCGATTTGATTGACACGATGGAAAAGAAATTCAATACCATCGTCGGTCGATTCAATACCATGATTGATTGATACGATGGAAAACAAATTCAATACCATCATCGGTCGATACGATGGAAAAGAAATTTATTACCATCATTGGTCGATACGATGGAAAAGAATTTGATTACCATCATCGTTCGATACGATGAAAAATAAAAAGTAAATGATACTATAAAACTGTCAATACGATAAACAAAAGAAAAAAAAATGAATGAAATGATAAAACTGTCAATACGATAAACAGAAGAAAAAAATGAATGATATGATAAAACTTTCAATATGATAAACAGAAAAAGATACACATATTGAGAGAGTAAATAGTTAAAGATCATAAGATAAAAAGAAACATAAAGACATAGAATGAAATGTCCTCCCCCTTTCTACGAGGGGTTTTTTACTATTAGGAGAGATGTAAAACAGGAAGTAGATATAAATGATTAATTTAATTTAATCATTCCAAGCTTCTGTTTTATAAATTCAAATCTATCGAAAGGTAAAGGTTTTGTAAAAATTTTAACAAGTTGTTCTTGCGTTCCGATGAATTGTAAAACAATACCTCCTTTCTGTGTGTGATCTCTAAGAAAGTGATGCCTAATATCTATGTGTTTTTCACGTGAGTGATGTGATGGGTTCTTACTGAGAGCTATGGCACTTGTATTATCACAAAGAATTTGAGTTTTGGAAAAACTCAATCCATAGTCAGTGAGTGTGTGCTGCATCCACAATACTTGAGCACAACAACTTCCAGCTGCTACATATTCAGCATCAGCAGTGGATAGTGCTACTGAGTGTTGGTTCTTGCAGGACCAAGAAACCAAGGAATCTCCTATTAAATGACATGTTCTTGATGTACTTTTTCTATCCATTCTATAACAACCAATGTCAGCATCTGAAAAACTTTTTAAAACAAAATAATTTCCAGAGGAGTAAAAAAGTCCTGAATCCATAGTGCCTTTTAAATACAGAAAGATTCTTTTTACCTCTTTTAAATGAGACTCTTTTGGATTAGATTGGTATATTGCACATAAGCATACAAAAAACATCATGTCTGGTCGACTAGCTGTCAAGTATAGAAAACTTCCTATCATAACTCTAAAGATTTTCTGATCTACTGGTTTCCCAGTTTCATCATGATCAAGAGTATTTGAGGTACCAATTGGAGTACTAATACTTTTAGTTTTGTCAAATCCATACTTTTTGAGTAAATATTTTATATACTTATGTTGGGATATATAAGTTCCTTTTGGTTTTTTAGAAATTTGAAAACCTAAAAAGAATGTTAACTCACCCATCATACTCATTTCAAACTCATATTTCATTAAATTTGAAAAAGAATCTGTTAAATATTTCTAAGTTGATCCAAATATGATGTCATCAACTTAGATTTGGACAATCAAAACATTTTTGTTTTCCATTTTGATAAAAATGGTTGGATCTGCTATACCTTTTGTATAATTGTTTTGTAAAAGAAATCCTGTAAGTCTATCATACCATGCTCTAGGGGCTTGATTAAGACCATATAGATCCTTGGTAAGTTTAAAAACATGATCAGGATGTTTTGGGTCTTGAAAACCAGGAGGTTGTTCGAAAAAAACTTCTTCTCGAACAAAACCATTTAGAAAAGCACATTTGACATCCATTTGAAATAGTTTGAAATTGAAATATGCTGCAAAGGCTAATAGAATACGAATAGATTCAAGTCTAGCTACAGAAGAATATATTTTTTCATAGTCTATTCCCTCTTGTTGATTATAGACTTTAGCAACAAGTCTTGCTTTATTTCTTACAATGATTCCATTTTCATCGCCTTTGTTTCTGAAAACCCATTTTACACCAACCACAGTTGTTTCTTTAGGTATATCAACTAAAGTACAGACTTGATTCATTTCAAATTCATTTAGTTCATCTTGCATTGCTATGATCCAATCATCATCACCTAAAGCCTCACTCGGATTTTTAGGTTCAAATTGGGAAAGAAAAAGAAGATGTTCTATTTCATTTCTTAAGGAATTTTTGGTCCTTACAGGTTGATTTACATCACCAATGATGTTATCCCTAGGATGATTTCTAAGAAACAACTGATTTGGGTTTTGTAAAACCTGTTCATCAATATATGGTAGAATGTCTTCTATGGTAAATGTTTCAGGAATAATTTCTTGAACATTTTCCTTTTCAGAGTGATCTTCTAATAATGGTTGATAAACATTTTTAGAAAACACATCCGAGGATGTAGGACTGGGTTGGTTGAAAACAAAAGGACCAGTTTCATCGAATTTTACATGTACTGTTTCCTCAACAGTACAAGTGTTTTTATTGAAAACTCTATAAGCCTTAGAGGTTGTAGAATATCCTAGAAAGATTCCTTCATCATATTTTGGTGCAAATTTGTGTAGATTATCTTTTGTATTCAGAATGAAAACTTTTCATCCAAAAACTTTGAAGTATGAAACTTTAGGTTTTCGGCCAGTCCATAACTCATAAGGGGTTTTATTAATAAATGGTCTAGTTAAAACACGATTTATTGTATAGCAGGTAATACTAACGGCTTCAGCCCAAAAGTGCATAGCCATTGAGTATTCACTCAACATGGTTCGAGTCATTTCCTGAAGAATACGATTTCTTCTTTCAACAACACCATTTTGCTGAGGAGTTCTTGGAGCTAAGAAATTGTGAGTAATACCTTTCTTACTACAAAAAGTTTCAAAATATGAATTTTGAAATTCACCACCATGATCACTATGAATAGTTATCAATGGTAGGTTTTTCTCATTTTTAACTTGGGCTCTAAAAGTATTGAAATAGGAAAAGGCTTCATATTTCTTTGTGAGAAAGTAGACGCATGTAAATCTAGTAAAGTCATCAACTAAAACAAATACATAGTATTTTCCTCCAATGCTTCCAGATTGTGAAGGACCAAAAAGATCCATATGCACTATCTGTAATGCATTAGAAGTTGTAACTTCATTAATTGATTTAAAGCTAGTTTTATGTTGCTTGCCAAATTGACAAGGATCACAAAGTTTTGAAGAATCATATCTAAGATCTGGTATCCCATTTACAAGTCATTTCTTTGAGAGTTTACTTTGATTTCTCATATTACAGTGTCCTAGTCTCCTATGCCATAACCATGATTGGTCTTCTATTTTACATAAGTAGGGTAAGTTTTGGTTCCTAAGGTCTTCTATGTTAATAGTGTAAAAATTCTATTGCCTATGGGAAGATAGAATGGACTCATCCTTGGAATTGTGAACAAGACACTTATCATTTCTAAAATCCAAAAGGTAACCTTCATCACATAATTGACTTATGCTGATGAGATTGTGCCTAAGACCTTTAACAAACAAAACATTTGAGATAAGAACTTTTCCAATAAAAACAATATTACCTATACCAACAATCTTTCCTTGAGAATTATCTCCGAAGGTAAGTTTTCCACCTTTTGTTTTGATAACATTTTCCAAGAGATCTTTGTTTCCAGTCATATGTCGAGAACAACCACTGTCCATGTACCAAATGTTCTTATTGGTACACTTCTCGTTTTCCTGAAAAAGAAACAATTAGTTTTTTGAAATCCAAACTTGTTTGGATCCTGAAGGGTTAGATAAAATAATTTTAGGAATCCCTATTTGTTTTGAAAAATGAGCTTTATGAAATCCTAAAGATTGAGTTTTGTTAAGAGAAAAATTTCTTCTCCAGTGTCCTCCACATTGACACTTAGAACAAAAAGAGGTTTTTTGAGGAACAAAATAGTTGTTACTAAAAACCGGTTTGGAATAAGTATAACCAAGACCAGAACGATTTCTCAAAGGTCTAATTTGAGAATACATCCGGTCAAAGTTTTCCTTTCCATGATTAAAGATTGACAAACATTTTTTCAAGGATAAAATATCTGACTTTAGTTTTAAAACCAAATTCTTATTTTCCAAAACATTTGAATTTGAACTATAGTTAGGCTCTAAAACATTTTTCATTGAAATTACAGTTTCAAGATCCTTAGAAAGTTTATCATTATCAGATTTAACTTTCTCAAGGGTTTTTAAAAAACATTCAAAATCATAAGTTTTCACATCAAGATCTTTAGAAAGATCTGATACTTCTTTTTTCAAGATTGAAATTCTAGAATTTGCTTTTTCAAGCCTCTTCTTGAGTTTAGAATTTTCATTTTCAAGTAATTTAGAAAATCTAGAAACTTCATCAAAAGAAGGTCATGTATCATCTTCTGATAATGAGGATTCATCATTTGAAAATTCATAATATCTATTATCAGTATAATTTTCATTCAAAGAGACATTTATAATAGCTTCAGCATTATGTACCTTAGCCATGAGACAATGATCATTAATTGGTAATCTGGCTAAGAGTCCAATATTCCTTTGTCCTGAAGTCTCATATTCTGAAGAATCATCTGAGGAATCACTATCACTTGCACTCCACATATCATTTGCCTTCAAGACTTTCTTTGTATTATAAAACCTTTTCTTGTTTCTTTCAGAGTGTTTCTACTTTCTATCTTTCCGCTTCAGTAAAGGACAATCAGGCCTTATATGTCCTTCTTTCTTGCATTCATAACAAGTTACCTCTGAATATTTCCTATCCTTCCTATCTTTCTTTTTGAATCTATATTGAAAGTATTTCTTTCCCACGATCTTATTCATCCTTCTAGCAAGATTGGATAATTCATTATCTGAAATATTACAATCACTTGAATCAGATATAACAACATTCTTGGATTTAGACCTTGTAAGACTTTCAGGTGTTTTAGCTTTAGATGCAAAGGCTACACTTCCATTCCCATTCTTCTTCTTTATGAAATCAGCATCACTCTTCATTCTTGTCTTATGCTGTAGAAGAGTTGCAAAGAGTTCATCAAGAGTAATATGAGAAACATTTCTATTTTCATCAACAGCTGTCCTTTTTGACTCCCATTCATTTGGCATTATATCTATAATCTTGTCAACAAGAGCTTCATCATCAAGACCTTTTTATCCCATAGATTGTAAACTATTTACAATTGTCATAAACCATTGTTTTACTTTACATACTGGCTCTCCATAAGGAAAAACAAATCCATGATACTCTGGTCAAAGCATTGCTCTCCTTGTTTCTATAACCTTGGATGTACCAACATGAGTAACTTCTAATTTCTTCCAAATACAGTTGGCTGCTTCACATGAAGATATCTGAATGTATATATTCCTGGTCATAGAGCATAATAAAGTATTTCGTACCTTGTAATTCAGTTGATTTTCTTTCTTCTCTTGGTTGGTGAAAGTACTGACTTCTTTGTCACGAATTTTGTAACCTCCAGTAAGCATAATAAAATTGTCTACACCAGTATTGATAACGAAAGACTTCATACGATCTCTCCAATACTAATAATCATTCCCATCAAAGATTGGTGGTCTAGAAGGATTCATATTGTCTATTGACCCAATATTCATTCCTGCCATCTAATACAACAAAAAATTTTCCACTCCACACGTTAGTGTAGTAAGTATTCAAGATAGTAATTAGAAAGAAATAAAGCTACTAATAAAAATAAGTGAAAAACCTCCTTTGATACCAATTGTTGGATCAAATATATTGATATATATGTCTATTAGATGGAACAATACAAGAGGGGGTGAATTGTAGGTTTAAAAACCTTTAGGTTTTAGAAACAAAGAGATTAGTTTAAATGATCTTAAACTAATACAAATACAAACACCCACAATTGTATTGAATATAAAAGGTATGATGTATTGTAATACTAATGTAATGTGAAATAATTGTATTCAAGACGAACACAATAATCAGGGTAATACAAAGATGAATGATTCTACCTTAAAGCGTATAGAATCAATCAATACAATATGTAATAGAATGATTGTAATTGAAATAATTACAATTGAATATGTAAAGAAGAAAGGAAACAATACAAATTCCTTTCTAATACAAGTAACATCAGAAATGTAAAAGTATTACAATTCTTTTAACCCAAAGAGAAGGGTTATCCTTTCACCTAGGATAAAAGGTCTGTCTCACCAACACCTTGGTGAGCCCTCGATAAGATGATCAGCGCGTCTGTCTGCTTATCCCCGGCAGCCCTCGATATGATGATCGGCACGTCTGTCTGCCTATCCCCGGCAGCCCTCGATACGATGATCAGCACATCTGTCTGCCTATCCCTAGTAGCCCTCGAAATTGTAGGTAATCGACACCCTTGTCTTTCAATCACATGAAAGCCCTCGATACGATAATCGGACGCACACGACATATGAGAGAAGTCACAGTGTATCTCTCTAGAATCTTGATAGTTCACAGAGTCTCTTTGTTCAATTCTACATTCATCGTTGTACTCTCAGCTTCAAATGACCTCCTATTTATAGGCCTCTACTTCCAACGGTCATGTTGCCTCCAACGGTCATATTTCTCCAAAAAACTCGGAGGGACTTGGACACCTGTCATCATAACAGTCATATTGAAACAGAAAGCACGACATCGTTTTGATTAGTTTGTAACTAACTCAACGACATTGTATTGGTTAAAACAGGATATATATATTGATAAGAAATGGTACGATTCATATGAAACAAGTGCTTTTGACAAAGTTCCAAAACAAGTAATGAAAATCTGAATAGCAGAGTCAGTACGATACGATTGATAGAGTCAGTACAATACAATGGATAGAGTTAGTATGGTACGATTGTCAGAGTCAGTACGATATGATTGAAAGAGTCAGTATGGTATGATTGACAGAGTCAGTACGATCAGTATTGTACGATATGATATGGTCAGTACGATCAACATTGTACGATACGATAAACATGATAGAAGACAATTTTTAATTTCCAAAATATGATAGAATACATTTGTGATTTCCAAAACATGATATAGAAGTCAAAAGAGGACTTTTGACTCAACAATTATAAGAGTTAAATTGATATTTTTAAAAGTATACATAATGAATACTGTAAAATTGAGATTAATGATATTTGAAAAAAAAAATATTTTATTAAATGATATAAAATTCCAAAATATTATAAATTATGAAACATGATTGAGATAAGACCTAAAATTTCATTAAGGATACATTTTTTGTTGTTTAATAATTTTATATACATGATATTATCCCTGAAAAATTAAAAAGCCATGCTATCATAGTAATATTAAAATAATTAAAATAATTGTAAAATCCATATGATAAGGGAATAAATTTTTTCCAAAAAAATATATATTTTATTAGATGAATTGTTTTAGACCCAAACTATCCTATATTATAAATTAATCATTTTGGGTCCATTATAAAGGAGTATTGATTTATATTAATTTAAAATTTAGAGAAATTACATGATATCCCCTCTCCTCTATTACAAAATGGTACCTCTACTACTCCTTTCATAATAATTAAAAATATATTTTGATATCCATTATTTACTAATATACCTTAAGTAGATACACCCAAAAATTATTGTGGTCTTAAATTAGTAATAACACCAACGATGTTGTTCTTATTGTGTTGTGGAAAACAGATTTTCTAATGAAGCAAAGGAATAATTTTTAATCAAATATTTGTGTTTTAATTACTATTCGAATTCAATCACATATTCTTCAACCATAATATAATAAATAAATAAATTATCTTAGAAATACTAGGTAGTTATCATTTATTGTTATTATCCATATCTATCTTCACTTCCATGAAATGGGAAAAAATTGTATAAATCTTTTTTATTGTAGACTACCACCTCGCAAACTAATATAATTAATTTTTGATTATAATATCTCTAAAATAGATAAAATTAAGGAATTAATGTTTATATATGATTTTAATAACATATTTTCTAATTTTATAAGATAAAATAATATTTTATTTCTTAATATTTGATGCACATAAAATTTTTTACATTGTTCATTATTTTATATGAATTTTCACCTCCATGAAGGGATGTGATTGTTTTTTCATCAAAAAATCACATGGATGGTATATATATATATAATTATATTTAAATTAATATTATTATAGTAATAAAATTATTGTCATTGTGGAAGATAAAATTATACTTACCGCCTTCCATATAGATCATTGAAAATTTGAAATATTACTTAGGAAAATGTATGTCTTGTCGTCTCCATAATTGTAGCATAATTCATTTTTCATATATCTATTTAATTGACAGATTCAAAATTAAAATTGATATAAGATATTATAATTTTATCGAGATTGTTTTTTTGTGATTATGGACTAATTTATACTTTTACCAAATACATCACATTAAATTCATGTTGGACTCAAGCACCGAATATCCTTAATGAATTCGATGTGAACATAAATAATTAGGTAATATTAAAAAAATCCTAACAAGTGATATAATATGAATAGAAGAATTTAAAATTTTTCTCTAGAAATTAAACAATTAACCTAGGATTAAAAATATATAATTTAAGGAACATACATGACGAGTTGGACTCAACCTAAGGGACTATTTAACTAAAAATCCATTTAAAATGTTTTAAATATTTATTCATTAAATATTTATCATTCATATCCATGTTTTTAAAAGGGATTTTAATAAAGTATTGATATGTAAAAAAATGTTTTATTAAAATATTTATTGAATTTATCTCAAATTTTTACAAAAAAGAATCATTCTTTGATTTTATGTAAAGGATTTTATTTTAAAACACCATTTAAAAGATCCAAATGGAACTCATTTTTTACAATGTTAAACATAATGTTTTCTTAATGTATGCGGCTAGAAAAATATTTCAAAAATTCATGAAATTTTAATAATTTAAATATTCATTGATTATATATTTTAGATAATTGTTACAATATTTTATGGGTGGTTTTTTAATTTTAGAAGATAATTTTACATGAAAAAGATATTTGGTATCCAAAAATGTTTTACAAAGGGGATTAAATGAGTTTTCATGGGTTCTATTCATGATATGTAAATTGTGAATTATATAAAATGGTTGATCCCAACATATCTTATATAATGGTTTGATCCACATTATAGCTCACGGGTGAGTCAAATATAACTTATATGATGGTTTTTTCCCCATTATAGATCACGGGTTATCCCAATATTGCTAATAGTATGGTTTGATCACCGTTATATGTCTCAAGTGTGCCCAATATAGTTTATAAAAAGGGTGATCCCTATAATAGATCTTCAATTATTTGGGAAGTGATTATATTTGAATACTTCCATATGGTTATTTAAATAGGATTTTGAAAGGGTTTTGTGAATTTGTTTCCCTACATCACCAAAATAGGTTTCAGGTTTCTTTTTAGGGTTTATAAATTATTTCATTGAGGTAAATTTGTGTGTGTTTTTAATATGAAAATTTATTGTTTTATTCACTCAATGATTATTAAATATTTTCCATGTTTTCACTATACTAATTGTTTTACTTTTTTAGTTCCCATACTGAGCTTTCTATTCTCATTCGATGTTTTTGAATTTTTTTTGACATTTTTGAATAAAGAGCACCGAAAATTAGGATATTTAAAGGATGATACTGAAGATATAAAATGAAAAAAATCAAATTAGATTTGAAAATTGTTTTCATTGGTGGAAAATTGTTATTTGTTATATGGTTCCACATACTATGTATACTTATACTATTAAGATTTCATTACAATTCTACAAAACTATAAATATACAAGAGGTTTCGAAAAACAATGTGACTTGTAGTTGATAATTTATCATCAGAGTGGTGGTGTCCCCTCCACCCTCCGTATTTAGGGTTTCCCCTTGAGATTTTCTACTCCCCTCCTCTGGAAAGTTGATCGGCGTCGATAGTACTCTTTCCGTCGCTGCTCCTGGCTCAGTGTAGACCTCATTTCAGTGGTGGATTCCCCACGTCTTCTTGGAAACAGATATGGTGTGATTTCGGCTTGGAAATCACAGGCTCGACATTAGATGTCTCATTCTCATCTCAGTTCAGATATGGTGTGATATCATCTTGGATCTTGGTCTAGCGTGTAATAGGCTCAGCAGCAGATCATGCAATGACTAGCGTGGTGACAGATTTGGAGTACCTCCATGTTTCTGGCATTGGCTCCAGTTATGGATTTGGAATTTGGTCATGGAGGGGACTGGTGATGGATCCATTAAGGATCATCTTCCCACAGTGGTGTTGCATTGTCTTTGAAACAACATAATTGGGGGAGGACCTAGTTCTTGGTTTTCATTGGTTTTTTTATATTGGAGGATTATGTGGTTCACTGGAGTTTATGGTTTCTAGTTGCACTGATTGTTTGTTGTGACATCATTGTCCCCAAAGAAATCTACCTCATCAGACCCTCTATTTCTTGTGGTTTGGCTGATCTAGAATCCAGAGGGGGTTCTTCAATTATCTGATCTCAATAAATTCATTCCCAGAGAGGTGCTTATGGTTCATATCAATGTGGATCCCATCAACTAAAAATCTCCATCAATGAGATTTTGGGTATTCCACTACTGGGTGATGAAGACTCGGATTCATGTTCCATGGGTCGTCCTCCTATTCAGGTTACTGTGTGTGGTGCTAGAGGTGTCTTGTGTAGTAGGGATTCTGTGCCATTTACCTCATCATTATGATCCTCACATTCAATTTGATGATGTTTTGGGGAATATTGGTTCGTTTTTGGGACTCGGGATTTGAAGATACGACTGGACATGACCACTAGTACATGCTTCAATGGAGGATTTAGTACAGGAAATTCACCTATAAAGGATTTATGAACTCATATGATTGAGAGGATCTAGTTACAACCATCATAATGGGAATGTGCTTAGACATAATAAACTTTCTTCCGATTTAGTCCTGCATTAGTGGCGATCTTTGTCACGTTCCAAATTCTGGGTAGGGGCAACAACAGGTTTCCTATCTATGTTTATTTTCTCATATTTGGGTCCATTATGTTTTATGTTGATGAAGTCTATATGTGTTCTCATTATTCCCTTATGGAGGGTTTATTAATGATAATAAAATCTATGGTTGATGATCTGTGGGATGGAATGTGACATGTAGTTTGAAAATAAATAGAATATGTATTTCAAATGGTTGGGTCCATATAGTATGGGTCATTTGGATGAGTTTAATTTTTATTCTATAGACTATGTGTGACCAATCCAAAGTTATTGAGTCATGTAGAAGGTTGGAAGTAGTGATTAATGGTTATTTGGGTTAGGAAAATATTGTTCGTGATAACCAGATGTAATTAGACCAAGGAACTAGATTCATGGTTTTTGATATTTCTGTTTAATTGGAAAGTATCATGAAATAAAATCACTAGAGAATTTTAGGTCTTTTATAGGAAGGTTTTAATAACATACTGAAATGGATGAAATTATTTTGGGGAGAATCAAAGCTATTTTTGTTATTGATCCCATGATTGGATGGTGTTAATCAATATTAGAGGTGTGTGATGACATGATTTGGATGAATTATAATTGATGATATTCCAATTAGATATTTGGTGAGATGAATATATTTTTATCCAAGTCCATCCCAAATTATATTATTTATTACATATGGTTAAGGAATCTAGTGTGTTCAACAACTAAATATGTTTACGGATTAATTTTGAGGATGTTTGTAGATGAAGTGTTTAGTATTTTAGATCATTGTGAAAATTTATTCCTTAATTTTTGGTCGATAATGTGGATTGAGGAAATCCCCCCGAGACTTGCCATGCATAGATGATAAGAATCTATTTATTCATAATGTTGTGGATAGGAACCAGGTTTACAATCTTTATTAGATATTTTAGTGAATGGCTCTGGAAATGATCACATGATTTGATTTTGATGCTTGGAGTTGGGAACCACGATCCATATAGGATTCAAAATATGGAAACCCCATTAGTTTTATGGAATCTAAATGATAGAGAGATTCAAATAGAAATTTATTCATGAATTTAGGTAAGTCTATATTGGTGATTTTTTTGATGTTTAATTCATGAAATGACTCATTCATATTATGGGTCATACATATAGTTTTTAGGAAAAATGAAAATATTTTTATATTGATATAAGAGTTGGGTTTGGGAAAACTCAGTCTGCAATCTGAAATGAGAAGGGATTTCATGATTCAATTGATGACTCGTGTATCAGGAAATCATCTTGGATGCTTCCTTGGGGTGATAATCCTAAATGAAGGAATTTTTTAATGAAACATGAATTAATAAATCCTTATTTTCGAGATGATATTGATTTTAAATTATAAAGTACAGTTGGTCAATGTAGTTGATTATTTTATTTGGATTTTATTAGTAAGGATGTACATTGTAATGTTTTTTTCATGAGTTCAAATATTTCAATAATTATTGGGTCATCGATTGATGATATTGAAATTTGGTCCGAAAACACAATAGAAAATTCTAGAATAGGTAGTACCTCATGTCTGAAAAATGGAGGTTTCGCCCTTGGGATGTGGTTCATTATAAATATTGTCAATTATAAAAAATTACCTCTATATATGAGTATTTTTTAGGCTATGGATGGAATTGGGTTTTAGCTGAGGGGATTGAATTATGACATGATTTTTGAGATTAAATAATCATAAATTATAATAGATTACATCACTGACATGGGTTAATGAAATGAATCCCTATATTTTATGTAAATTTTTATGGATTTTAGGAATGTATCACACCTTAACCAAGGGGTTATTCTAATGATATTCATTAGAAGAGGAGTACCAACCGACAACTAATATGAGAGATCTGGCATAAGTTACCTGGTTATGTTATAATGGGTGGTCAGTATTACCTTGGTTTTGACATAGGAAATGGAATTTTTGTGTGAACTTCGGGTTCACACCACAATTTATCCCCAGATTGGGGCATCTCTCAATGATCCCCTTTCTCAACCAACAATTCAACCAAGGGTAAATTTTTAAAAACATTTCTTATAGTTTTTACAAGGATCCTCACTCATTATTTTCAATATGGACCTGGGATCCGAAATTCAGTCTTCTACCATGATCTTCAACTCTCCCCATCAATACATTGATCAAATTGATGATTGAAACACCTAAGAATCAATTACAGTAAGCTAGTATTATTTTCTAATGAAATAATAGCAAAATTAATTTTTTTAATAATTGAAAAGAAAAAGGAATTACCTTATTTTTAAAAAAAATTAGCAATTTAATTTAATTTTTTCATCATCATGTAGAATTTATCTTAGAGTGAATTGTTCAGATTTTTTAGAAATTGGTGATTTTTTTGGTGAATAGTGGAAAATAAATATTTTACAAAAAACATCACTACTTTGACTTTACAATGATAAAATAATGAAATCTAACATTATAAGACCTTTTTAAGATAAATTATATATTTAAGAATTCATATAATGAACATAAAAATATTATTTTGAACTTAATAACCTATTCATAACATGTTTTAAATCATGGCAATGTTTTCTTAGATAAATAATGCTTTTTGGTTTTCACTATTAATAAAGTATTTAAAATTTTATATTTATTCGTATTTTTTTTAATTTAAATAAGTAACTTATTTAAAAAATCATAACATTTTAATCAGTACTATACTTTTTTTAAACTCATATTTATACTTTAAATATATATTTCCCTAAAATACAATTTCAGTTTCTCCTGAAATTTTAATGTATTTTTTAACCATAGTAGAAATTGAATATTTAAAAATGGATTCCATATTAAAAATAATTATAATTTTTTAAAATTTGAATTACATATTTTTTTCATTTTTAATAGTAAACATGGTAAATATTTACCACCCCAATTAAGAGTCAAATGAGTTAAAGTGTTTAAAATTAAGGGATAATTAATCAAGATAATAAATCCTAAACATAATTTGATGGTGTGATATCTAAAATAATAATATAATATTTGAATATATAATAATTTGGAGCTATTTTCTTCTAAAATACTTATATTATATAATCATGTTTGAATAATATACAATGTTTTCACCAACATCACAAATAAAAAGAAACGCCTATCAAATCTTATCAATGCATCCTGAACACCTTATCTCGTACATTAACAATTCAAAAACATTTCATAAATTCATCCTCACTTATTATATGTCCTAGACAAACAAAAATACAAATTTAATAAAATTTTAATATCTATACTAAAAGAAGTTACCAAGACAAGAGGTATATGTTCTACCCATGAATTTTTAGGTTCCTTTCATCTTAATCCTCGTCTAAATATTTTGTATCCATATTAATTTATGTATATAGCTATATTAATCACACCAATATATTTTTATATTAATTTAATATCAAATTTATGTCTCCTTTCAATGTTATGAAAAATGACAATATTACTCACGTGTGCGTAGGAAAATCCATCTTCCTAGGCGTTATAATTAATTTTTCACTATTTATTTCCTTGGATTGTTGTAAATATTAAAGTGTTAAAAATAAATTATAATAGTGAAATAATTATATTTCTTTAAATATAATATATAATATGCCTTCTTAACCTTACATTCATGGAAAAATGATAGTGTTTCTTGTAGACACATGTGGACTACCACCTCCACAATGAGATGTTATATATTTTTTATTACCCTCTTGTATGGATGATTATAAAATTATAAATAATGAATAAATATTATATTAATATAATAAATAATATCATATATTTTATGGAATTATTTCATAACTCCTTTAATCATAGAAATTTTACCAATGTAACTGTGGATGAATTGACCAAATAACCTTATGTCCAATATTTAAGCAAAGATTATTGAACAAATTTGATTGAAAGGATTATAAAACATCCATTAAAAATTTAATATTAATGAAAAGGGGTCATAATCATGTATTTAATATTTTTTAATTAAATATAAATGAGTATAGAATAAGAATTAATATACAGATATCCATTATAATGGATTTTCGTTATAGTATAAGGTTATATTTTGATTGTTTATATTCAAATTTACATTGGGAATATTAAATGATCCAAATATCATAAACCCCATTTATTTTATAGTATTTTGGTTATGTTTGGGTATTAATTTTTTTTCTATTTCCTTGAATTTTTTGGTTCAATAATCACCTTGAAATTTGTATATTAGGATCATTCTTATAAAAAATCATGATCAATTTTTTCATTCTAACTTATTTTCTTACACATCAAGGGTCATTTAAATGATTCATCAATACAATTTTTTACAGTCAAATACTTTTTTGAAGTTATTTCAAACCATATTTTACTTTATTTATAATTTTTACAAATTAATATTTTTTCATCATCTAAATGAGGTAAATTTTGAATCTCTTCCAAAAATAAGAAATAAATAACTGAATAAAACATTTAACGAATGAACTGAATTTCCCACCATCAGTATTTTTCATTTCATTATGGAATAATATAATTTATAATGGTAACGTTTTATGAAAATAGAAATATAAATATTCTAGGAATTTCACTTTTCTAATCATACCAAAGTAAATTTGAATTATTTTAAAAAAGGCATGAAAATAATTTTTTAGGTGATTTATAATATTTTTCATACAAAATTTTATAATAATTCTAATTTAAATTGTATTATTTTATTTTATTTTAATTTTTTTTATTTCTTTATTTATTAAAAAAATTCATTTATTTTTAATTTATTTTTCTATTTAATAATTTACAAATTTATAGTTTATAAGTAATTATCATTTTCCTGATCACATTCCCTTTCACAATTCATAATTGCATATGATTTTATTTTCTCCTCCATTAAGTGTTTTTATGTACCATGTATTTTTACCAAATCATTTACACCAATTTGATGTTATCTATTTATTATACCATTTCCAAATATGATATTAGATGAATGAATTATAACAATAAAACTATTTAATTTATGGGAGAAATATTCTGTATTCATGATTAAATATAGATAAATGTTAATTTATAATTTATTTTCACAATAAATTATATTGAATATTAAATATATGAGGATTTCATTGGAAATGAAAATTATGGGTGGGGTTGGTCACATATAGCCCCTCAATGTATCAATATATTTAATAAGACAAAATTGAAGGAATTATTTAGTAGTTGTGTTCCCATTTAAACCTATACATTTAATACAAATGAATTGGAAGAGGAAATAGTGATATGATTCATGAGATCTTGTCTAAGGACTTGATGTGAAATCATAAATTTAGATAATTAGGAATTTAATTCATTAAGAAATTACATTCTATTATCTATGTAATTTAAATGTTGATATTTTCACATGATTTTATTGGAACTGAAGTTATTGATTGAATGGAAAGGGTTTTGAATAAGCACTCTCCCATACTGATTATGACTTATTGTTTCATGATATATTCTTCTGTACATAATATGCACTAATCATCGGAGCTCACCCCTTATCTTTTTACTGTTCCCATATATATCAAATCTGGGAAGGGACAAATTTTTGAGGTTACTATAGCATCAATGTAGTAGTTTACTATAGAAGATTGTAGTAGTGGCAGAATTGTAGCAGTGGTTACACTATAGCGATGGAGGCACTATTGCATGAACTGTAGTGGCAGTAGCAGTATATAAGTTATGATAGTATCCCATGTATATTGGTTGTACTATTCACCAAAGGGTCCTATTGGACAAAAAATGGGCTTTCAAGCCTTTTTTTGGCCGCATGGCCTTGGGTCCATGGGGTATGAAATGGGTCTCCCTCAACCAAGAAAAAAGTGTTCTTTTCTTTGATAATAAAAGAAGGATTCATTAAGAACTTTTAAAAAAATTATGATAATCCTTTTGTGTATTTGAGAACATTACCCTTCATAAGGATCTTTACAATATGAAATAATATTCATAAAGTGTATGAGTCAACTCAGTGTGTTTCACTATTAGAGCAAGATCCTCTTATAATAAAGGTAATCAACAACAATAGTCAATGTAGGTATTTCCCTGCTAAGAAAGAAGAAATTTAATTTTAACGATAATAATATTATGGCTATATTGGTGTGGGTGACTCATAATAAAATGAATAACCATTCATGTATAGAGTATAATATTATTCAAAATATTAATTCAAATATGATTGTTTTATTCATATCATAGAAGACATCCTATGTTTATGGAATAACTATTCCTTTTTTTCACTAAACAATTAAATTAGTCACTTAAAATAATATGGATGGTGTTTAGATGTAATGGAATGAAAAATGGTAATTCCAGTTGTATATTATCTAAAGGATGAAGGGGATCATTTATGCTTGTTTTATTAATATAATAATTTTCTCTATATATGTGAACAAAAATAGATATAAATTTCTACACATTAAATAAGAAGGAATAATAATGTTTTATAGTATAGATGGATATCATTAAATGATCATCTCAGAATGTCATATAAAACATAAATAATCCATAAATTCAAAATGAACAATTCATTTAGGGGATTACGTTGTGTCTCCAAAAGTCACTATTTTTCAAATATTTTCATCTTAGGATGATATAGTGTCAATTTATATCAGGATAGAAAAATAGTTTCATTGATATTTTATCTCAAAATTAAATTATGAAAATAAGAGGTCTTTTGATCACCAATAAAAAATAAATCTGTCAAATAAAAATAATTTAAAGATGATATTTCTAACATGTGAATATTATGGTAATAAAACATCTTGGTACTTTCAAAATGAAAATAGGAGTTTGTTTGAAGTGTACTGAAAATGATGATAAGTATTATAATGAATGGGAATAAAGAAAATAAATATAATTTAGTGATTTAGCTGTAAATTCATGTGGAATTATTCAAACCAATTTCCAATGAATTAAGTAAATCACTCACAGAAGGGGTTAATGGGGGAATTCGTTGATTATGGGATTAAAACAGTTGAATTCAAAGTACATAATGATATGGTGGAAGGTAAATTTGATGTAAATATGACTTTTGTTAATGAATTATTTGGTTTTTCATCATCTCACTCTAGTATATGTTCTATAATTTTTTAGAAAGTCTTATATTTCCCTAAACCATAATAAAGGACTTGTCAATCTAAAATCCTAGTGGAAATATTATTGTTACCAGGATATATCAGAAATCCCTCATTATGAAACATAGACTTACCCGATTTTAAAACATGATTATGTTTCATATGGTATAATTTTAAATATTACAGGGTATATAATGGATTCGAAATTATAAAACAAAAATTTATTTCTAGGAGAATATAATTATGATTTTTGAAAAACATGTGGAATCAATTTTAAACCACCCATGACAACCAAACAATACACGTGAGCTAGCTACTACATTATAGGGTGAACTAAGAAAAAATAAAAATGTCTTGTATATAAGTAAGTAAGAAATATAAAAATAGAAATATTTGGAAGGATAAGATAGAACCAAATCCATAAAACCAATGAAAAACCCGATAAACCCAATGGTACAAATATAGAAAGTCCTGCAAGTCTCTATGTAACCAATCGTAACCTCAAATTAACCCTTAATTGAATGAAATGCCTGATGGATAGGCTGACAGATTACAAGACCCCATTTACATTACTTTTATCCTATAATAAAACATCTACAAATTTCAAAAGGAAAAAATTAATGTTTTAGAAAAAAATATGTAGGATGCGACCAATGGTTTTGTATAATATCAACTAAAAAAATTAAATTGTTCTGGATTTGAAAATAAAAATAGTTTTACAATGAATTTTTCTAAACCTCATTCATTTGAAAATTATTTCTACATTGGGTTTAACAAATTAATTTCAGATTTTGAGACATAAATATGACATTTATAAGTGAAAAAAATTTGAAATCATATCCAAGCATAATGTGGAAGGAAAAAGACACATATCCCTACAATAACCTATCTAGTGGAACATGGTTATAGAAGCTCAAATAATACTTGTGGGAAACAATCCTAGATAAAAAATTGTGATAAAAAACTATAAATGGAAAATCACCTCATGTTGGGCCCTAGACTA
The DNA here is from genome assembly GCA_963277665.1 of Viscum album. Classification (NCBI taxonomy): domain Eukaryota; kingdom Viridiplantae; phylum Streptophyta; class Magnoliopsida; order Santalales; family Viscaceae; genus Viscum; species Viscum album. Next base: position 243,737,983 of record OY728122.1, on the reverse strand, counting down.
TGGGAAAATTCATATAATAATCTCTAGATACAAAATAGGAAAAATGTTTTATCTAACCAATATCACATGCTTCCAAAGTACATTGATATAAAAAGGTTACTTTATAGTGTTTTCCAACAAAATAATGGTACCAGGGTCTATTTCCTAATGCATACAAGGTTACCAATGTGACCTTTTCAAATATAATTTTAAAAACAGTAATCTAAACATTGTAAAACATTTTTAAATACAAATGATATATATTCTCTTTTTGAAACCCAATTTACCAAATCATGTAAATCCTTTTTTAAAGCAAACACCCTTTAAAAAATTTCCATTCCAATCAATTGTTAAAAAAACATATCACATTAAATCAATGAACAACCCAATTTAATTTACCATAAAAGATAATAAATTAATTGAACCAAAACATTTTATTAAAACCCCTACACAAAAAATTATAAACCTAGTTTCCTTCAACATCACTGATTGGTGTATCATCCTGGATCTGGGTGTTACCCAAGGGTTCCCCAAACCTGGTTGGTCACATAATTTCAAGTGCATTTACTCAAAATCCATAGGCTTATAACTAGCAGCGAGGGACGAGGTGTGAAAATGGGGAAACTATGCCCTAATTTGCAGAGTATACATTGCAAAAAACATATAGTAAACAATAAATAAAGTCGTAATACCATAAAACATATGTAAACAATGGATGACTGATAATAATAAATCAACTGGAGCATATATATAAATGATGCATTTTACATGTTTCTTAGAAAACATCCCAACAATTTACAATGCTTGAAATACAATATTGGAACCATACAAGGAAATGATATTGAACTCCCCTAGCATTTGAAGAATCTTCCTGGTCCCACAATCTACAATTCCAACAATAGTCAAATACCTGATGACGAAGGGCACATTCCCTTATCTATAACTGCAATCATATAATCTGTTTGGGTCCAAAGCATGACCCAAATTTTGTGTGAAACATTTCCCACTAGACAAACACAATAATACCAATTCCTAATTGTCAATGAATATATATATATATATATAAAGTAATTGGGAAAATAAAGCATTAAACATGGATATACTCAAATGTAAAAAATTATATTGTTTTCAATTACACACTTTTACATCTATTATTAATTATTTTAATAATGTAACACTTGAGAACAATTAGAATCTCATTATCCCATATGTACATAAAAAAATAGATGTCTCAGAAGTCCATCTAAATAGTCAAGTAATACTGAGTCAATGAATGTTCTTTGGATTGGTAGTCTCGTCACAGTTATACAATTATTCATAAATGACCCCTAGGGGATGATCACATAGTATAAACCCTCTAGTCTAACATAACATTAATTCATTAGTTAAAAATCCTATGGGAATCTCTCATGGTCTATCCCATTTGGACTAACACATCATCAATCATTTAAATAATGATCCTTTGGGATATTCACATGATCTGGCCCCTTTGGTCTACATAGCACGAATCATTTAGAAAATACTACATGGGAATCCTTCAAGGTCAATACCCCTAGTTCAACATTGAATAAATAAATTATAAAGGACCACCAGGGAAGATATCACAGTCAATAACCCTTTGATAAACATGGAATCAATAAATTATAAATGGTATCTTAAGAAACAATCATAGTCAATTCCCCGGGTTCAATCATCTACACCAAGGCTCTCACGGTCCTTTGAAAAAACATTTCCCCTATAATTAATATCAATGTATATCATGTAATTTTAATCTTCTACAGATCCAATCACTCATAATAATATCACATGCATTTCATATAATCAACCAAACTCCATCCTAATAGACCATGTCATGGAAAACAACCCAAGCCAAACAGACATCCTAGACCAAACTGATATAAACCAAAAAGTATTGAAATGCACCGATGAGGTTTCCCGTAAAATGGTATATAAGATTTTACATAAAAAACTACCATTTATCAATTAAATAAAGAAATAAAGGAGATATACAGGGCTGAATTCCAATTCATGAAATAAAACAAATGTGGGTAGGCAGCACATTAAGTATATATAGTCCAAGACAACACATAGAAATGAAAAAACCACCTACCTCGATGTCGTATGATCTTTTTAAATGATTTTCTTCCCTTGGATCAGACAAAACTGGCATAAATCTACAAAAAGGGGAAAACACCCACCCTTCAATAACCCACGAGAGTAAAGGCATAATGAAGAAGGGATATAGTAATTATGAGAACTCACCTATGTTACTCAAACGCACCTTATGACATCTTAATCAGAGTGTAGATGGAGAATCAGGAGGGGTTTAGAGCTTTTCATCCCGTCCACAACACTCATGTACAAAACACGAGAAGAATAACTTGTTTATAAGGATGAGATATGACCACACCCTGATATATCAATTAAAAATAAAACTACATTTTGATTTTACTAAATGTAAATCTTGTATTGTACACATCACTGGATCCCAACATTAGCAGTCTGTTCGGTCACCACAAGTCCATGTACTCGATAGTTACATGGCCAACACATGGATATACGCGGAAATCTAGGTACATGGCGTGTACTCAGATGTACATTAGGTGCACTTAGAAAAAAGTGTATTTCCCATTTTATAACCAAAAAAAACAAAAACCAGATACATAACTAAAATTAAGATCCTAGTTTTTACGAACTTCCCACCTCAAATCAATTTGTCCCTGAATTTCTCTTTAAAGGTGAGTGAAGAAGACAAAACAAAAAAAATCCATGTTCTGAGATCGCACGTCTGTCTACCTCTCCCAATTCATTTCCTTCACGCGTGTGTGCTTCCATGGCACCTGTAGAAATGGAACAGACCAAACACAATGAATCTTTATGTTGTCATGCATAATCTGAATAGGGTGCTCCTCGAAGGATGCAACCATCTTCAACTGAACCACCTTGAGTTGAAAAACATGATATGGGTCTGAAATGTAATATCGTAGCTGTGAAACATGAATGAAATTGTGCATAGCCTGTTACCTCTGAGATAACTCCAACTGATAGTCATCTGACTCTACTCTCTCCAAATCCTCAATGTGCCTGATGTATCTTTGTGAAAGCATACCATGTCTCCTAATCCTTCTGCGTCTTAACCTCGGTGTGACACGCATGAAAACCTAATCTCCGAACTCAAACATTGTGGGTAATCTCTGTCGATCAACATTTGATTTCTTCTAAGACTATTCAGTATCCATCCTCTTTTTAATTAACTCCACCCACTCATTATTCTCCTATACAAGATGATGAATTTGAATAACTGCCTCTCCAGCCTCTATCCAACATATGGGTGACTGACATGGCCTACTGTACAAAGCCTCATAAGGTTCCACCAGAATCATTTAATGAAAATTTTTATTGTAGGAAAACACTACTAGGGTTCTGTGTCTCTCCCAAGAGCCCCAGAAATATAAGACGCGTGCTACAAACTTGTCCTCGAAATCCTAAATCATGAATTCAGACTGAACAACTATCTGGGAATGGTAGGAAGAACTCATATGTACTTTGGTACCCAAACCACACTATAGTCCCTTCAAGACATGAGAAGTAAACCTTCCATCCCAATCTAAAATTATATCTTGTGGAAACCCATGAAAACATATTATCTCATGGATTTACAAACATACATGAAAATCATTACTAAAGGTTTCCATAATTGGAAGGAAATATGCTTCCTTTGTGTGTTTGTTAACAATTACACAAACTATATCATTTTGTAATGGCGATCTCAGTAATCCTATCACAGAATACATCATGAAATTATTTCGCTTCCAATCAATAATTTGTTACTACTGTAAAACCTATGACATTCATTCATGGGCCACCTTCACCTACTGACAGGTGGAACATCACTTAAAAAACCCATCTATATACCTCTTCATTCATATACATCAATACTAATGGTATATTACTTAATACATTTTGGTGACATGAGGATTAGATTCTCATACCGAGGACTGAAAATCCAGTAACAACTCGTCATGTCTGTCGGATGACACCCATATGTGTATATAAAAAAAACCTCACCATTTTCTACAGTACAACTAATAGTAGGGTCCTCACCCAACACACTCTGCAATAGAACAAGGCCTTTGGAAACTGATAGCTACCTCATTAGCACTCGATCCATTATAATATATTTAATATCTATGGAAGAAAGAAACACCTACCCATGTTTGTCTATCACATATAAATACTTCTTAGATAATTGAGTAATATGATGCCACTCACTATTGGCCTCCTAAAATTCCTGTATTATAGTCCTTGTGCTCAATGCCTCTTACACAACCTTTCTTTTCCTAGTCATGTAAGAACGCTAAAAGTTAATATACTAATGGTACAAAATCAACATTTATTGTCTAAAATTAAGATCCTGATTAGTAAGGATATATTTCAAGAATTTCCAGTCAATTTAAACCAATAACACTCTCCCAAAATAAATTTTCTCCAACATTGAAAATCATGCACAACTATAGCTAACTAGAGATCGGGTGTCGGGTAATTCCTCTCATTTGGCCTCAACTGTTGAAACCCGTAAAAAATGAATCATTCCCCAAGAATAATAACTACCCCCAGACGGATACCTGATGCATCATAGTACATGGTATAAATCTTTCCCAGCTCTATGAAATTAGGTATCAGTTATGAATTTAATCTCCCTTTCAACTCTTGAAAGGTTCATTCATATGAATCTGTCCACTAGTACTTCTCACCCTTCTTATTCCGGCCCATAAATGGCACTTCTATGCATGAAAATCCATTAATGAAATATCTTTAGTTACCATAAATCCCAAGAAAAATCAGTAAAAAAAATACATTCTTCATCTGCTCCTAGGAAAAAATTTCTATCACCATCTATGGGTCTTCTGATACTATTGTCTCCGAGATGACAATACCCCTGAAGTGAATCATGTCCATTAAAAAGTATAATTTTTTGAGCTTATAATAAAACTGAAACTCTCTCGGTGTACACAATATGATCTCCAGATGGATGGAATGGACATGTTCAGTGTGAGAGTACACCAAGATATCATCCAAAAAAACTACCAAAAAATAATCCAAGTAAGGATGTAAAACTGGTTTCATCGGTGCTGTGAAACCTATTGGTGAATTTGTGATAAAAAATGGTATAACCAAGTAATCTTATAGACAATACCTACCCTGAATGTCTATAAAAGGAATATCTGATGGTCTAATGTGAAAATGATGATAACGGGATCTCAAGTCAAAATTTGAGAACACCCGAGATTTTTGAAGCTGATTAAAGTTATCATCAATCATCACCAAGGGATATTTTTCTTGAAAATCAATCGGTTTAGCATATGATAATACAAAAAATGTAAGAGGGTACTATCTAGCTTCATTGCAAAAAGGGTAGGTGAACCCTAATGAGAAATACTGGGATGGATGAATAAAATTGAGTACTACACCTCTAACAGGTTCATGAGCTCCTGTAACGTTGGTGTAACCATCCAATAAGAAGGAATTGACACCGATTCAACTCCTGGAACAATATCAATAGGAAAATCCACCACATTCTCTAAAGGGACACCTAAAAGGTCCACTGGAAATAAATCTATGAAATGATCCACCCCAGGAGGAAATTCCATCTTTGACGTACCTTTTCCATATAGATATAAATTGGATAAATGGTTTTTTCTTCCTCCTCACCCCTAATGTTCGGGTCCAGCTCAGCCTGCATGGACATCACATTTTCCCACGTGTAGAAAAGATATTCCCTCTAGTGATGTGAAACTCACCATGCAGTGATAACACTCAACAGAGTCCTGAATGGAGACCAACTATTCCATTCCATGAATGAAATTAGATCCTGTCATCTCTAATGCATATAATACATATAATAGGTGACACCCACCAATGTCAAGTGGTAATAAATTCTAATTATATACACTAGCCATCCTAATCCCCAAAAGATTTTCTAGAGTCATAATGTCATTGGAAGTAAATATGTAGATCCCAAGTCTTTTAATAAAGGAAATAGATATAAAATAATGGGTGACCCTTATATCTAAAATAGATGAAAATAAAATTGAGGCGACATGAATTGTGCCTCTAACCGTAGAGGTTCTAGGCTCCTGCACTTGTTAGATCTGTTCCGTTGAAAATGTCTAGCCTGTACCATGGCCCTATAACCCTACATGGCTACCCTGATTTGGTCAATCTAGTTGTTACTAATAAACTGTGATCTGGATTCCATATACGTGACTATCTCTTTGTCTTGATGAACCTCAATTCATTAAATAATGAGAAACTAGTGGTCCAACTACAAAACATGGAGTAATAAAAGAACCCATATAACTCACTACTGGTGGGAACACCCAGGAAAAATGAACCATGTGACCCATGTTTCCACATGATCATCACTCAACTTGGTCTCCTAGTGACTATGCTCTCCGATTACAAATCCTCTTGCACTGGTAGCAACTCACCTGGCTAGCTGATGAAACATTCATAGTACTAGAAGAACCATCGCATGTAAACTCCCTACGACACATCTTGTTATCATTCGAAGGATTATCATCCCTATCTGTTGAACAACAATGTCTCACAGATCCAAACTCTCTCAGATTGTGCTTGATAATCACCCACTGGATTGCTATATCAGTCCCTGAAGTCTGCCGAAAATCATTCACTTGAAATCAGATGTCATACCTGATACCAACATTAAATATCCTTGAAATTGATAACTTCTCACCAACCAAAATAGGTGTGATTAGTGGAATCTCAACAAAGAGAGAAGAATAATTAATCATTGAAAAAGCTCCATGATCCCAATAGATGAACTCTCGTGCCCGTTTTTCCAAAAACATCTTGGGGTAGAAATAATCATAGAAGGTTCTGTGAAACTATTCCCAAGTCATATTCGAATGATGTTCTTCCTGTGAGATAAAATCCTAAAATATCTTTGTGGAATCACGTAGTATTAAAGTCACAAGCTTCAACCACCTCTATGGATGCATCTCATCACTATCAGAGATTGAAATCAGAGCCTCCATCCATCATTCTGCATCCTATTGTCCTCCATCCTTTGAAAAAGTAGGAGGATGATGATGTTGGAATACCCGCGTTAGCTCTACCAAAGTTGTGGAAAGATGGGGTGCTCCATGGAAAGTCATCATCATTCTCATAAATCAATCATGGAACATTGCATTAGAACCTGCATCTAGAAAAATAGTTTATTCAAGGATGGGCATGATGGGAAGATCTGCTAGTAGTACATGATCTATTATTTCATGTATATGATCATCACCATGTACCTGGTGTAAAATAAGAAGAAGTCTTGGGGACATGATCTCCATGGTGAAGTGCACATCTCGGTTTAATATTATCATGGACTAAAACATAGTCGTGAAATAACAGAATAGGATAAGGAAATAATTCCACTCATAAAAAATAGGGTTACATGGCCTGAAGAACACCTACAAGGCATGTTCTCTTAAGCCTTAAGGTGTGTACCTCTGTCAACCTAGTCATGTAACAACACATACACAAAACATGTTCCGCATGAGACACAACATGTAGAAGAATATTTTCTCCAACACAAGTACTTCATATGGGTATAATGACATGGTTATGTTGGTCTAACACTACACGGTTTGTTCAATATAGAAAAGGAGTTTACTCAAAAGATCTATCAACCCATGTCATTAGTCACATGTCCAGATACATGGTTGAATATAGCATGGCGTGCTCTCCCAATACACGAAAAGTTATACCAATGGATTCCCAACATTGTGTCTATACTCACACATTCGATCACACGCTCAAAATATACATAGAATGTATATACAGTTCACTACGTTTACATATTAAATGCCAGTTCTTCTGGAATAGAAGAACACGTGGAGTGTGTCCATAACATCAAACTTTGGGATTTCTAGGATTCTGGACTGTAAGCCGTTGAAACTTATCAAAAACCCCAAAAATACTTAAATGTGGCCAAGTCAGTACAGGTTACAATCTATGGAAGCCCATAATCCCTATGAATCAATGTTTGGAATCCTTAGTCAATTCAAGCCTCTATGTAATTCAACAAAAGTTCAAACATGATCCAGCAAATTCAGATCCAATTGGCCCCATAACTCTTAAAGGGACCAAAGCATGGAGTCCCACCAAATGAAACTATACATGTACCAATTCCCTATTAAAACTAGGATGTATTTCTATCATGACATCTATCACAACAACATGAATCTCTATCACAACATCTATCACATCAACAGACATGAAATAATGATCCCTAAATTTCATAACATGAATGCATGACATGTGATCTCTAAAAAAATACAATATGATGAATGAGATGGAATACCCTCATATCATCGGGTTACAAAAGAAATAGAACCACAATGATTTTATTCAAAACATTCCAAAACAATTGTATCACCCCATGGTGAAATCAGATCTACTGTAAAAACTGAAAAACCAGATAAATGAATTATTTGAGGTAACATGAATATTCCTTGTAAACTGGTTAGCTAAAACCAAGCACAATTTATTATGAACTACATATTCCTTCATATCCTAGTATATAGGCTCCAATTTATAAGGAAAATTATAAAATAACCTCCAATTAATACAACATTGTAATGTGTTTGATCTATGTGCTGCCTAAGCGTATCCAGAACATGGTTGGTCACATAACCTCAAGCGCATTTCCCGAAATTTCAGATGTTTTCAACTAAAAGAAAGGGAAAATATTTGATAATAGGGAACCTATTACCTCATTGGAAGAGTATACACTACGGAAAACACATTTTAAGAAATAATGGAAGTGGTAATATCGTACAACAGAAGTAAGCCGCAGAATACTGCTAGTAATAAAACAACTAGACCATATATATAAATTATGCATGTCATATGTGTCTAGGAAATAATATAAAAAATTCACAATGCTGAATATAAAATATAGAAACCAATTATGTAAAATCAAGTAAACTCCCAGAGCATTTCATGCCTCAACTTGATCTCAGGCTCTCCAGCTCATACAGTAATCAAGTACCCTATTAAGAAGGGAACTTTCCCATATCTATATATGAAATCATATAATATTTTTGGGTCGAAAGAAATGTTTGAATAGTGTGTTAGATGAATCCTAGTAGGCATCCACCATAAGATATATGCCTAATATTTTTTAAATATATATATAAGGTAAGAGGGAAAATGAAGCAATAATCTACAAAGTACTAAAAAGTAAATAATCCTATTGTTTTCAATTACATTTATTTACATATATTATTCATTAAATGAATCATGTAACCATTAGGATCTATCATAACCTATATATACCAAATGAACGTAACAAAAAATATGTCTTAGAAGACCATCTAAAAAATCATATAAGATCACGTCCAAGCTTGTGCTTTGGATTGGCAGACACGTCACAAATATACAATTATTTATAAACAACCCCTTGGGAATGTTCTCACATTCTAACCCATATTTTCTAACATAACATCAATTCATTAGATAATGATCTTCTGGGAAGCCCTCATGGGCTATCCCCTTTGGTCTAACACTATTTCAATCAATTAAATAACAATCATCTGGGAAGCCCTCAATCTCTTTCTACTTCAGTCTATATAGAATTATTCATTTAAAAATGGCCACCTAGGCCACTCTCATGATCAATACCCCTATTTCAACATGGAAAAAATAAATTATTAATGACCTCCTGGGTAGTTCTCATGGTCAACACCCCTCCAGTCAACATAGAATAAGGTAATTAAAAATGACCTCCCCAGTAGCTCTCAAGGTCAATACATATGGGTCAACATGAAATCAATAAATTATAAATTACCTAATGGGTCGCTCTCATGGTCAACACCCCTGGTTCAATCATCTACACCACAGTTCTCATGGTCCATTGGAAAAACAGTACACATATAATAACAAAGTATCTCATGTTAACTGAAACTTCTATATGGATAAGAATCTAAAATAATATCACATGAATTTCACATAATCAATCAAACCCCATCCTATTCAATGAAGGAATGGAATACCAGGAAAGCCTAACATGTGTCCTAGAATAAATGACCATAAACTACAAACAAGGAAATGCACCCATTAGGTGTCCCATAATCATTATATATAACATTACGCAAAACAACTACCCTTTATCTAGTAAATAAACCATTTAAGGTGATTAAAAAGGCTAAATTCCAAATCATGCAATAATCAAAACATGGGTATGTGGGAATTTATGAATATATAATCGAATAAATAACAACGAAATAAATGACCCACCTACCTCGATGTTTTATGAATGATATAATTGAACATAATTCATTGAATTGGAATAAAATGGTGCATATGTAAAAAAATGGTGAAAATACCAACCATGAATAACCCACGAGAGATAATGTATTAGGGAGAAAGGCTCCTCGAGGATTGAGAGCTACCTGGTAGGATTACAATGCACCTGACGGTGTCTCAATTCGAGCTCATATTGAGAATCGGGAGGGGTCCATAGTTCTCCAGCCCCTCTACAACACTTCTATATGAAACAAGAGTGAAAGAAGTAATTTCTAAGCATGAGACATGACCCCGATCTGATATATCAATTTAAAATTAAACTAAACTTTTTGTTCATTAAATGTACATGGTATGTAGAATCCAAAATCATCCCTGAAATTAATTAGTCTTCCAAGTCACTATGTTGCCATGTACTCGGCCTTTACACACCCCGCATGCAGCTCTTTGCTAAAAGCTAGGTAAACGGCGTGTACAAAGAAGTACATATCATGTACTTATAAAAACCTCATTTCCTCCATTTTCCTCAAAAAACAACATGAAAAAATGATGCATAACTAAAATGAAGATCTAGATTCTTATAATGGGAAACTAAGGGAGTGGTCATTGGAAGACATGGCATACAAAGAAGAAGAAATGAATTGATAAAAAACATGAAATGAACAAAAAATCCTTCAAACCCACCACAAAAACATCTTATACATATTAAGATAATAAAAAACTAGAATTAATGAATAACTGAAGAAAGGAAACGGAATCATAATAATGATCAATCATTGAATGAAATAATTCTTAAGATTCATTGGTCTCCAAAATCTCTCCTATGAGAATCTAGGTCTAGAGGGAGAATGTATTCGAATGAACTAATTTTAAATCATTCATGAAACATTCTAAAATGCTAACCCACAATTGTAACATAGTTTTTAATTGAATTACAAGGCATTAAATTCATGGATCACATTTGTTTTATAAAAAACTAGTTTTAATTTTATTTAAAACCTGATTTTTGATAGTACACAACAAGAACCCAATACATTGCTTGAAAACCATTCATTCGAAAAAATTGTTTCATGACATCTACGTAGAAAAATTTCACCACGTTTGTAACAAACCGATATTTTATGAGAATTATTCTTTTTAATTTCATTGATGTCTTGTTTTGTATGCTACACCAAAATTAGCTTGTTCTATACGCAACACCTTATTAGCTTAGAGTATAGGAAACACTATTCATGGCTCGTGTTACACACAATTTCATGTCTTTTTGTAGAAATTATTCTATGAAACATTAATTATAGTTTTTGTTTAATATATAAATGAAATAATTTTTGATTATGTTATAAGAAACAACAAAGGGTGCTTGCACTACACGTAGCCCAGACACGGCTTTCATTACACACAATCACGACCTTCCTCGATAGTGTGTGTAGTACCCAATACCATGTTTCACTAAACGAGTTATTATTATAATATTATTATGAACTAGCCGTTATGAATAGTAATACCCACTTTTTTAAATTTTATAAATTTTATCATTCAAAATGGACTTCATTTTTTGGATCCGGAATATCAAAATTATCCAAGGGTGTATTTTTTGTATTTTTCTGAAACCTTTCAATTTTTGATGAATAGCGAAAACACTGGGTTACTATTTAAAAATCAACTTTCTATTTAAATAGATAATTTATTTATTTAAATATATTTTATGCCAAAATTGATACATAATAACTATATAAGTTCAATGTAATTCATTTGAGTCATTTTTAATAATTTTTGATATATAGAAATTTTATTGAACTTTTCACCGTCTTTTACCCACCTCATTGGAGAATTTGAAAATTTACATAAAACATAATATTATCACTATGGTGAGTGGAATTTTGAAAATCCGAGAGACATGGTTAATATAAAGGATTAAAATGTGGTTCAATAAGATAAAAATAATTTTTGTTGAATAGTAACTTTTTACTTTTATTTACCATGGTTAAAAGTAAATTGGGAAATTAATGGTAAAAATGATATTATTATTACCCTAGCACATGTGATAATTCTATTGGATAAGTGTAATTCGACCAAAAAACCGTAGGAATAAAATATTACCCTTTAGGTCTAATTGGATTAGATTAGGACACTTATTTTTATTTTATTTAATGAAAAGTCAAAATAGTTAAAATAAAAGTTTAATAACTAAAACTTATTTAATATAAAGTTATACTTAAGAAAAAATAGACTATAAATATTCATTAGAAAGATAAAACTATTTCCTACATAATTGTATTTTATTGATAATTTTTATACATTATATAATTTATTTTATTTTTCACACAATGATGATGCAGTAATTTCCTTATTAATGAAATATTAACATAATTGATGTTATAAATACCAAAAAAATTAATTTGAGACTTTTTAAGAATTCAACTAATTTTATAGGTTAATATTACATGTTAGTATCGATTAAAATAATTTTTTTCAAACAAATCATGTTGTTATGATTTTCACAAAAATCAATTTCCAAATAGTCTCAAAATTGACATAAGATAGTTTTTAAAACAAATATATTATTATTAATTATTATTATATTCCTAAAAATCAATGGGTTGTCCAAATGACTTAGATATGGATATATATATATATATTAATAATTAACCACTTGGGGTTCTATTGGATTTTTATAGTAAGTTTATTGACCATATAGTGTAAGAAAACAAGAAGACATGGTAAAAGTAAAATAATTTAACATAGAGTTAAATCTAAATGATAAGGTTAAAATAGTAACCTAAACTTGTCTAAAACCTATTGGTTTTGAGGATTTAGACCCATAACCACTTTATCATCTAAATAAATCAATTTGGAACTATTATAAAACGAATATGACTTTATTATAAAATAATATTTTATGATTTTCCAAATGTGCCCCTCTCCACCATTATAAAAGGGCACCCCTTCCCTCTTCCCTCCGCATGCTTTTGGGCCTTGAAGCTTGGAAAAACCCTTAAAATTCCTCTTAAAAACCTCTCTAGTTTTCAATATAGGTCCTGGCCTTCTTAAAAGTCTATCTCTAGTTCCCTAAGAAGGAGTTTAAAAGAGGTGCGTCAAGGAAGAGATAATCTCTTCTACCGACTCTTTCACGTTTCATTCTTCTTATACTTCCTCTTCATTAGTTGTTTCATTAATAAGTAATAACATAAATATTAATTATATAATGGTATGTTATTATAAATATGAAACAACCATATTTCACCTTCTATCCAGCCTATGGAAAACGAAATCACCACGCATGCGTACGTACGGAATACCGTCTCCACGCCGTGGTGTAATCAGTTTTTCCACCACCACCATACTTGGATGGGTATAATGGTGTAAATAATAACTATATATGATTATTATAACATCATAATTATTCTAATATATTATATCATCCACTACAATTACATTCAATAAATATGGGAATGATATCATAGCTCGTGTATACGTAAGGATTACCATCTCCACGAAGCAATGAGATTCATTTTCAATGTTATCAATTAAAGAATGATTATAAAGTATATATAATAAGTAATCATGAAATATATGACATAATAATTCTACTGGATTTATATATATATATATATGTATTTCATCTACTTAATTCCATTCAATTCAATAAGGAAACAAATAACATCGTTCATGCGTACGTACGACCTACCGTCTCCATGAAATGTGTATTTCTTTAAATTTATCGATCTATTATATATATGTATCTTCTGAATATATATTATATATAAATCATGTTTTATATTCTGTAATTAAGTAAACATGATATAAGTTATCATATTAATAATTACAAGTCAAAACACAGATGATAAATGAAACGATTTTACCCAAAACGCTACTTTAACATGAATTTACAAAAAAAGGGTAATATAAAGTCATAAGTGAACCATATATGATCTCATAAAAATGAATATGATTATTTAATAATTCAATGAAATTATTTAAATCATTATACAGGAGTTTTGGATACGTAAGAAGCATATCAGACCTAAAGTAAGGGATAATTATTAAAATCTCGTTCTTATCCGAGATTGTCATTCATAAGTATTTACTGGGGTTATTTTTATCATCCAAGTCTATGTTTTCTAAAACAAATTCATGTATTTTTAATGTCCTTTTTACCCATTTTTTACTTTTACCACATTTTATGGAAGTAATATTTATTTTTCTTACCATACGAGGAACTTTTTGACTTTTTCGGAAAAGGTACGAGGAGAATGTTTTTTATCTTATACGACATGAACAGATTTTTTTAGGGTTTCATAAAGCCTTATTTTCATGAATATTCCTCCACAATATTTCAAGATTATTTTCAACAAAATCATTTTCTTTTAAAATTTCATTGTATTTTGTGGAAAAAAATGATTTTGAAAATGAAATGATATTTTCCACAAGAATTCATTTCCAGTGTTTTATCAAAACTATTTTCCATATAAGATGACATTATTTAGTATGATTTATGTTTCTAGTATAATGTATCTATTATTTACATGGTTGGATTATTTTTGTGATAAAATGATATCCATTTTTTTTATATGGATTATGTTATGATGGGATGATGTTTATGAAACCCATTTTATTCTTTGGGTTATGATGAATGATGTATGATTTTTTTGTGGAATAAGTAAGAAAGATTTAAATATGAGATGGATGGGACCTATATTTCACTCCAATTCATTTGGTAAAATTTATATCTCATGAGATATACATGGCTGGATTGAAAAGTAAATCTAGTTTAGTAATACAGGGCTGGGATGACAAGTAAACCGGCTCAGTAAGGGACTTTGTCCACTAAGATGGTCTTTGAAGTAATTCCTTGGATAATATGGAAATCATAACAATTGGTTAATGGTTTACACAATTACATGCTTTATTCCCATGATATTTTATCAGGATTGATGATCCATTATGACCTATTCCTTACATACTACCATGTTTTATGACCTTGCTCAAGATTTTGATGTTTAAATATTATTTTCATGTTTTTAAGTTCAAAGGTATATGATTTGTTTTATTTTCTCCATGCTTACCCTTAATGAGCATTTGAGCTCACAGTTTTTATGTTTTCTTATCCCCTAGATTAAAATAAAGGTTTTAGGTAAGGAAACAAAAAGGGGAAGATCGTTATGGAAGATGTTGAAGATCTTTCAACATGATTAGAAGTTTATATTCCAAGTTGCCAAAGAAACTAAACTATTACAGTCCTTGTGTGTCTGTTTTTGTTATGTATTAAGTATTCTGCAAAATTATTGTAATATCCATGTACGCCATGATTTGGTTCTCTACAGTTGGTATTAGAGGAAAGGATTAGAAAATATTTGGAAACTAGGATGCAAAGACTTTAGTGAGATCCCCAGAGATATTTTTATGGTATGTCTAGGGATTTCACTATGGTTAAGTATAAGTATAGGTTATAGTCCTATAATTATGATAACGATCATAGAATTAATCCTAAGATGTTAGATATTGATGGCACACCCCCTTTATTATGTTGTTTTTCTTGCATGATTTTTTCCTCTCACAATATTCTTTTTGGGTTTTAGAAAATGGATGGATACCTGAAGATTCATGTTAATGGAGAATATGATGGATAATGGAATGATATTCTTCATGATCAAGAAAATGAAATGGGATTTGGAAGGAGAAATATCATTATTATGCCTCATCACCACTCTCATAATATGATCAATAATATCAACTTTGGTAAGATTCCTGACTCAATTAAAAAGAGAAATAAGGAGTTTTATGATGATTATATAGGAAAGAAAGTTCAATTTCCCCCATGTAAATCATATGGGAAGAGGCATCGAGGAGAATGTTTCAAAGGAACTGGATGATGCTTTGGGTGTGGAAATGAAGGACACAAATCCAGTAAGTGCAAAGGAAAAGGTTCAGTTAACACCATGGACAAGGATAATGGTATTGCAAGGACATCAACAATGGTTAAATGTTTTAAATGTGGAATGTACGAGCATTATTCATACCAATTCCCTAAGGTAAAGTCTCATAAAGGTAATCAGCATGGTCGTATGGGTAGTATTTATGTTGATGATGACGAAGATACTACAAATGATATGTGAGATGAATGAATTTTTAATGCCCGTTCAATGGTTTAAGAAGGTAGTGGAATGATTTGTGTTTATCAAGAGTTATGTTGTATAGGTAATGGTACTATGGAATAAAGACACATCTAAGGATTGTTACACTATTTTTTTCATAATGTATTTGAAATTATATGTTGAATGGTACTGGTAACCATGAAATGTTATTCAAATATTTTCGGAAGGTAGATAATATGTGCATAATGAAAGGATAAGGAGATAATGAGATGTTTGATAGTATTAATGAGCTCATGACTGATGTAAGGACAATGTGATATCATGGTTTGAGTATATAGAAATTTTGGGATTTGGTATGTGGAATGATTTAACTTTTGATAGCATTCATGTTTTCACTAAGGTTCAATGGGTATTCATTTTTCAAGAGAATACATGATTAATGAATTCAAATATTTTGAATGTGACCAAAAAGATATATCTTATGATATATGGGAGATAAATGACGGTATTCACATCCTTGGAAGATGACGTTTCTATTAATCATTTTGTTTATATTATGATCTTGGACCGAAGTATTTTGGATAAGCCTAAATATTGGAATGAATTACGTTCGACATAAGATAGTATTGTTAAAGGCTAGAAATTTTTTCGATATTATTGCAGGAATGTTATAATAATGTAGTTTTAGAAAAAGGGACAACCTGCAGGATGGGAGACAACCCATCACGTCGGACAAGGATATCAGAATCAAACCCACAACGGAAATGAGACTTGCCTTTATTGTCTACCACTGGCCTACAGGAAGTCCCTATTTAGTATAAACTAGTTTTATTTTATTAAGCGCTATGATAGATGAAGTATAAGTCCATTTTAGAAACCATATACGATTAATCTCAGCATAGATGGACTTATGTATATATACTAACTTTTTCTAATCTTTTTGTGATAGAAACAGATGGAATGACCTATCATTCTATCACATGATCTGATAACAATTCATGAAACACAAATTCAACTTCATTTTTTAAGAGATTAATTGGAAATTGTTCAAGTCATGAACAATGGTGGGATTGTACCAAAAACAGGTAAGTATTTCTTTTAATTCAACAATTCTTCAATATTAGGAAAATGATCTTGAGAACTACAAAACTTTTCCCTAGTACCCTCAAACCTGATGAATTAGACGATACCTTAAATCGTCACAAATTTATGGCTTTGTGATTGTTGTCTTTTTCATATCCATGTTTTCTACCACTCTCAATCAGAACTTGATGGTCAGATTTCTCTTCCATATCAATACTTTCACCTATGTTATCCAATGTGGAAACCCAAGGATGAGTTACTTTGGGTAATCATTACGTTTCATGCTTTAGTTTTTAAAATTAAATTTTAGTATCCCTTTTTACGATGTGGTTTTCCATGAAAGAAACTTTCAAGTAGTAAACCATTTATAACCCCGAAGAATTTTGAGGTAGAAATTCATTTTAAGGGGGGTAGAATGTAACAACCCGAGATTTTATAAGAATTATTATTTTTAGTTTCATTGATGTCTTGTGTTGTACGATACACCAAAATTAGCGTGTTCTATACCAAACACCATATTATCTTGTAGTATACGCAACACTATTCTTGGCTGTTGTTACACACAATTTCAAGTTATTTTTGTAAAACTTATTCTACACAACATTATATATAGATTTTGTTTAATGTATAAATGAAATAAGTTTTGATTATGTTATAAGAAAAACAAAAGGGAGATTTCACTACATGCAGCCTAGACTTTGCTTTCATTACACACAATCATGACCTTCCTCGATAGCGTTTGTAGTACGCAATACCAAGTTTCACTAAACGAGATATTATTATAATATTATTATGTACCAGTCGTTATGAATAGTAATACCCACTTTTTAAAATTTTATAAATTTTATCATTCAAAATGGACGTCATTTTATGGATTCGGAATATCGAAAATATCCTAGGGTGTATTTTTGGTATTTTTCTGAAAACATTCAATTTTTGATGAATAGTGAAACACCAGGTTACTATTTAAAAACCGACTTTTTATTTAAATAATTAATTATTTTACTTAAATTTATTTGAGGTAAAAATTGATACATAATACCTATATAAGTTCAATGTAATTCATTTGAGTCATTTTATAATAATTTTAGATATATAAAAATTTTATTGAACTTTTCACTGTCTTTTACCCACGTCCTAGGAGAATTTGAAAATTAACATAAAACTTAATTTTACCGCTTCTATGAGTAGAATTTCGAAAATCCGAGAGACATGGTTAATATCAAAGAGTAAAATTTGGTTCAATATGATAAAAACAATTTTAGGTGAATAGTATCTTTTTACTTTTATTTACCACGGTTAAATGTAAATAGGGTAATTAAGGGTAAAAAAGATATTATTATTATCCAAACACATGTCCTAATTCTACCAGATAAGTGTAATTCAACGAAATATAACCTTAGGAATAAAATATTAACCTTTAGGTCCACTTTTATTAGATTAGGAAACTTAATATTATTTTATTTAAAGAAGAGTTAAAATAGATAAAATCAATGTTTAATAATGAAATTGTTTTTAATATATGGTTATACATAAGTTAAAATCTACAATAAATATTAATTAGATAGATAAAGAGATTTCCTACATAATGGTATTTTATTAATAATTTTTAGACATTAAATCATTTAATTTATTTATGACTCAATGATGATGCAGTAATTACCTTATTAATGAAATATTAACATAATTGATGTTATAAATACCCAAATAAATTCATTTTGAGACTTTTTATGAATTAAACTAATTTTATAGGTTAATATAACATGTTATTATTGATTGAAATAACTTTTTTTGAACTAATAAGTTTTTTATTGTTTTCACAAAAATCAATTACCAAATAGTGTCAAAATTGACATAAAATTGTTTTTAAAACAAATATTATAATAATTATTATTATTATATTCCTAAAAATCTAATCTTCAGAAAAATTACATATATAAGGTTATATATATTAATAATGAACAACTTGGGGTTCTATTCTCTTTTAATAGTAATTTTATTAACCATATAGTTTAAGAAAAAAAGAAGACACGGTGAAAGTTAAATAATTTAACTTTGAGATAAATATAAATGATAAGGTTAAAATAGTAACCTAAACTTGTCTAAAACCTATTGGATGAGAGGATTTAAACCTATCACTACTTTAGCTTCGAAATAAATAAATTTGGAACTATTATAAACCGAATATGACTTTATTATAAAATAATATTTTATGTTTTCGCAATGGTTCCCCTCTCCTCCATTATAAAAAGGGCTCCCCTCCCCATTTCCCTTCACACACTTTTGAGCCTTGAAGCTCGGCCAAACCCTAACAATTACTATTCTAAACCTTTCTAGTTATATTATAGAGGTTATGGTATTCTCAAAAGACTGTCTCTAGTGCCCTAAGAAGGAGTTTAAAGGAGGTGCGTCAAGGAAGAGCTAATCTCTTCTACAGACTCTTTCAAGTTTCTTTCTTCTTCTACATCATCTTATTTAGTTGTTTCATTATAAATTAATTAAATAATTATT
Source organism: Viscum album (assembly GCA_963277665.1). NCBI lineage: Eukaryota > Viridiplantae > Streptophyta > Magnoliopsida > Santalales > Viscaceae > Viscum > Viscum album. Next base: position 243,717,998 of record OY728122.1, on the reverse strand, counting down.
AATTATATAAAGATATGTTCTTATAAATATTAATAAACCCTATTTCACCTTCTATCCATCCTGCGGAAAATGAAATCACCACGCGTGCGTACGTACGGAATACTATCTCCACGCCGTGGTGTAATCAGTTTTTCCACCACCACATTACTTGGATGGGTATAATGGTATAAAGAATAAATATATATGATTATTATAACATCACAATAATTCTATGATATTATATTATCCACTCCAATTCCATTCAATAAATATGGGAATAATATCATCGCTCATGCGTACGTACAGATTACCGTCTCCACGAAGCGATGAGGTTCATTTTCCATTTTATCAATTCAAGAATGATTATAAAGTATATATAATAATTAATAATGAAATATATTAAATAATAATGCTACTGTATTTATTTATATATATATATATTTATATCATCTAATTGATTCCATTCAATTCAATAAGGAAACGAAAAACAGCGTTCACGCTTACGTACGGCCTACCGTCTCCATGAACGGTGTATTTCTTTCCATTTATCGATCTATTATATATTTGTATATTCTGAATATAAATTATATATAAATCATGTTTTATATTCTGGAATTAAGTAATAATGATCAAAGTAATCATTTTAATAATTACAAGTCAAAACACGGATGATAAATGAAATGATTTTACCCTAAACGCTACTTTAACATGAATTTACAAAAGAACGGGTAATATAAAGTCATAAGTGAACCATATATGATTTCATAAAAATTAATATGATTCTGTATTAATTCAATGACATTATTTAAATCATTATATAGGAGGTTCGGATACGTACGATTCATATCGGACCTAAGGTAAGGGAAAACTACTCTAATATCGTTCTTATCCAAGATTTTCATTCATAAGTATTTACTGGGGTTATTATTATCATCCATGTTTATGTTTTCTAAAAATGTTTTCATGTATTTTTAATGTCCTTTTTACCCATTTTCTACTTTTACCACATGTTATGGAAGGATTCTTTATTTTTTTTACCATACAAGGAACTTTTTGACTTTTCCAGAAAAAGTACGAGGAGAATGTTTTTTTAACTTATACGGCATGAAAGGAATTTTTTTATGGTTTCATAAAGCCTTATTTTCATGAAGATTCCTCCACAAGAATTCATGATTATTTTCAATAAAATCCTTCTATTTTAAAATTTTATTTCATTTTGTGAAAGGAAAATGATTTTGAAAAATAAAGGATATTTTCATCAAGAATTCATTTCAAGTGTTTTAACAAACTATTTTCCCTATAAGATTACATTATTTTGTATGATTTCTATTTCCAGTATAATTTATCCTTTATTTATATGGTTTGATTCTTCCTATGATGAAATGATATCCATTTGTTTTATATGGATTACATTATGACGGGATGATGTTTATGAAACCCATTTTTTACTTTGGGTTATGATGAATGATGTATGATTGTTTTGTGGCACAAGTAAGAATGAATTCAATATGAGATGGGTGGGACCTATATATCCCTCAAATTAATTGGTTAAATATTTATATCTCATGATATAGACATGGATGGAATGAAAAGTAATTCTGGTTCAATAATACAGGGCTAGAATGGCAAGTAACCCAGTTCAGTAAGGTTCTTTTTCCACAAAGATGGTCTTGGAAGCAATGCCTTGGCTACTATGGAAATAATAACATGTGCTTAATGGTTTCCACAATTAAATGCTTTATTCCCATGCTATTTTATCATGATTGATGATCCATTATGATCTATGCCTTATGTAATTCCATGTTTTATGTCATTGCTCAATATTTTGATGTTTAAATATTATGTTCATGTTTTTAAGTTCAAATGTATATGCTTTGTTTTATTTTCACCATGCTTACCCATACTGAGCATTTGATCTCACCCTTTTTATGTTTTATTTTCCCCCATGATTAAAAGAAATGTTTTAGGTAAGGAAACAAAAAGGGGAAGATCATTATGGGACATGTTGAAGACCATTCAACATGATTAAAAGTTTATATTTCATGTTTCCAAAGAAACAAAACTATTACGGTCCTTGTGTGTCTGTTTTTGTTATGTATTAATTATTGCGTGAAAGTAATATAATTTCCATGTATTCCAATCATTGGGTCTATACAATGTTCTACAAAGTTACATAGTTTTTAATCTCCATGATGAATGTATAAACTATCATTTTGGTTGAAAAAAATGAAAGACCCTATTCAGTGTATTTTCACAATATATGAAAAATCTCACAATATATTTCATAATTTTATACCTTGACATCATCAATTCAAAAAAACATAAATCCCTAAAAATTAGTTCATTTTCACATGAAATGGATCTCCATCCTTAGGATCCCTAAAAATGCACCTAGAAAAGGATGATAAATAATGTAGAGACAAGGGAGTACCTGAAAATCATATTGGAGTGTTACGATCTTTCTTCCACAATGGATTAATTTACCAAAATATAAATCAAATTCCTAAACCTAACAATTTTTCTGGCAAATAATACATCATCAATTGTTATTTGTACCACATATCATGGTTAACCCATTTGCAAATCCATATTATAATGACAATAGGTCTCATTTTAACATGTAGTTCCTTTTCTTTGTGATACATAATCTAATGTGGATGTTCAACAAATGAGGTGTTGATATCATGTTTGACATCCTCCCATCTAGTAACATGGTATGGTTCTAATATATGCATCCACATATGGGAAGCATGAAACACATAATGGAAAAAGTCAAAATAGAATGTTAATCCAAAATACTAGCCTTCTTCACTATGAATCACATGATCTTAAAGGGGGCCACTAACCATGGTGACAACATACCATATATATCCAACCAACAAGGTACAAATATATGTGAAACTATAATAAAAATCCTAATAACCCACCCCAAACTCTAGTCATCTATGAGGAATTTTCACATAAAATTTATCCTGACTTTTTATTGTGCACAATATCTTTAGATTAGCTACACTGCCTCTATCATCTACCAGATGAGACTCAGCCCAACCAAGGAAAACACACAGAATACTACCAAGAATAGGGGAAATACAAATGGACACGCATATAAATCCATAAGGGTAACCAGAAAAATTGATTGTTAACAACTATTATTATAGGTAAACACGACCATATGAATTTTTTTCCCATGAGCCTCTAAGATCATGCACACAAGATAGAAGCATTTCATCAATAACCTTGATAGTACCTTATATATTTCCATTATTCTGTTGATGATAAGTGGTGATAAATATAATATGTGTAGATATCATCTACAATAAACCATAGTATAATATTTATATGTACCCCATATCCTTGTCGAATATAGATGTAGAGGTATCCTCATGAGGTATGATAATCCCTTGATCATACAAGTTCACATATTGTTCCACTATCATTGTCTCTATTTTTGGGAAAAAATCATGAATACAGGATTCATCCATGATCACCCAAATCAGATCCATCCCACTAGAAGTCCATGGGAATCCAATGATGATATCAGTCACAATTTGTAACCTCCCCATATCTGGTATACACTCACACGACCAAAAATGGTTTGTTATAAGACCACAAGTGCACCTCCTCATACACTAGAGGGTTTCGACATCCAATGAGTGTGTGATATATTTAATGGGGATACTATAACCCCTTGTATAATGATTCATTAATGAGGAAATATGCCATATAAGAAAAATACATTATAGTAATAGATATATCAGAAACGAAATCACATAACTATAAAGATAAAGGAGAAAAAAATATACAAAAATTGAGGTATCATGTTATGATATGCTAATTTGTATCTAAATGAAAAACTAAAAACATTACAAATAGTAGAGTGATCTATCACAATATAAATGAAAACATTTCTAGTCCCAAAACCCTTATCAGACCACACTATTAACTCATTCCCATCCATTTAGAAACAAGTAATGAAAAATTCCCATTCCCTTATCCAAACTTGTGTCATTGAAATTTTAATATGAACCAATTAGTGGCCCAAATTGGGTGTGAGTGTAATTCTATAATTTTACACCACTATATCTCAACAAAAAAAACTGATAATAAGTGAATGTAATAATGTTATAAAACATGTATCAGTCTATTAAAAAATTAATTATATACAACAATAATTTTCCTCGGAACCATGCTAGAATAACTCTGATAATGCATCAGATCCATTCCATCCATAACCTTAAAACCATGTTAAACATTAACATACCTCAGTGATAAGTTGGAATGTCTCTGAGCATGTCTATCAACTATGCCAACCACTACTATTTACCCAAGTTATAACAAATCTCTCTGCCTAGCCCTTCATATAATCAGAACAAAATGTGCCAAGGCATATCCCGGTATTTAATAATCATTTAATGTGTCATGGAAAGTCCCAATAAATAATTATCTGATCTTGAGTAAGGGAATAGACCGATGTATTATAATATCTACATGTTTCATGGAATATTGTGGTATATATGTATATCAAAATTGTTTCTAGAGATATCATGATATATAAGAATCAAAAGATTTTTTAGGTAATAACTATATTTAAAACCATATTAGTATGATTACCATGTGCATATCCTAATAGCAATCATGTCACATTATGAACACAAAAAAAATTTATTTTGATAATTTTTTTGTATTTATGTTTACCCATTAATTTAATTAATCAATTAATATATTTTCCATGATGAATTTATATCAATAATTCACCTAAATCACCTGTCCTGATAAAATCAAATTAAATGAAATTCAAATTCATTATTTTCAATGGTTCTCTCAACCAATGGGTAGCCATATGCCAGGTCACTACATCAATTGAATCCAAAGGGATCCATTGAAGAATCCATCATAGTATTATCATCATTATAATCAATTAATTATTTAATGTAGACGTTTTTTAGTGCAATAAAAATATTTCGTATACATTATAATTGAAAATCATGACATAGGTTTAATATTTCGAACCCTACCTTTAATTGATAAAGAACATAATTCTTCCAATGCAGTTTAGATACAATAAAGAATTTTCAAGCAATCTCAGGGATAAAAATGGATTAATCACCCAAACAGGTCATCCAAAATAGAGGGTAGGGCCTAAAAATATATAGAGAGCATCAAAATATTGAATAGAAGAAGGTTTCACATCATATGATTGATAAATATGTCAAAATTTATACATTAAATCTAATGCACAATTAATTACCAAACATGTAATTCATTTACACATACTTTAGCTTTTTAGGAGGATAAATCAGAAATATCATCCATCAACATAATAGTTAATTAACCATAAAATTTCATGTAATGTCATTCGTGCATTACGTTTAACCAAGTCATATAATGAATTTGTTCACGACACGATTATAGTCTCTTTGAAATTTCATGTACCCCATTTACATAGTGTGTAAGATTAAATCAAATAGATTTATTAATTATTTATTTATAAACACTAAAACCTATTTGATTATTATCAACATACCATGAACCCCTGGTAACATTTGACCCATTAATACCCTGACACCATTATTTATAAAATAATCCTTGAACCAATCTTGGCGTGGATCCTATCGGTTTTTCTCAATTTTTCTCACATCCCCCGTCTGGTTTTATTCTATAAAAATAGAAATCCGAAATGAAACAAGATCACTATGGATTATATATGAGGAAAAATAAACCAGATTTTATTTAATGAAAAACTCTTAGAGGGATGTAACTGCAATAACATGGGATCTTACATCCTCCACACATATAATAGCCCATCCTCAAGCTTCACCATGAATCCTTGTGGTGTCCTGTAGAACATGTCTGGACACTATGTTCATAAATTAAACTCCATATCCTTGTTCTCCTATAAATCTCAACCATGATTGGACTACACATAAACCATCATCACAGTAAAAACATCGATATATATCAATATGGTATGTGATATTTATCAAATTCTATTCAAAGGACTCTTCTATATTATGCTTTACGTATTCTTATTCAATAACATGAAAATGAACTTGATGATATCTATGAAGACATAACACATTAAATGAATCATACATGGAACTATATAACTGTGAAAGGGATAAATGGTACACCACTGGACCGATGATTGGTACTACCGAAAATATCATGAAAAACCTACGATCTTTCTATCCTTATTCCATGAAATAGTGTTTTCACAATCAAGGAATCACCTAAAGGAAAACACAATGGCCAGCCACAATATTTAGAATTCATATCCTATGGATAGCGTATGATTTTTTCTTTTGTTTTTTTGTCACCAAATACCTCCTAATCAACTAAAAATTCTCAAATGTCTCTTGTATTGGCCTATGTCCAACAAGCTATAACTCACCTTCCACCAACCAACAAAGGGACACTTTTCATGGAATTCCACACGAGGCCTTGAATGGATCCCTATTTATTGATTCCTAGAAGCTATTATTATATGAAAACTCCAAGATTTACATATGTCACTTTAATGAATCATGGAAATCCAAAACACAAGCTTCAAACATACCCTACAAGAATTGTGTTGTGAAATGAGGACCTTTGTCAGAAATACAATCCACAGAACATTGTACAAAAAAACTAACTCACACACTTAAAGACTACAAAAATAATCCACTGAAATGTTCTCCTTGATAGAATATAAGTGGTCAGAAATCATTAATCATTCCAAAATTACCCAAAAATGATCATAGTTATGGGTCTTACTAGGCAATCCGTCCACAAAATTCATAGTATCATCCTCCCACTTCCACTCAAGAATGGAAAAACCATGTAGAGTCATATTAGCCTCTAATGCTATTTTTTCAATTACTCACTAGTGGTACATATATCTGTAAATGCTACTACATACTACTTCATTCCATGAAACTTAAATAGTCTATGAACATAATGATATTTCTTTTTCATACCAAGGTATACGACCCATCTTCAATCAGGAAACTCCCTCATCAGTTATCCATGTAATCCCAAAGTAACCTATAATCGACCATGGAAAAGAATATAATTTCCTCTGTGAATAGACAATACTATCGGAGTGTCCCCACCATATAATATACCTCTAAAAAATAGACCCTCATGATCATATTACTTCTTTTTCTTGATCCATTCCAAAATAATGTTTGTAATAGATAACTGTTGGAACCATGGTCTTCTATGCATGATTTGGAGTATGGTTTGTTTTTGTTGTCAATCATCAATGGATGTCCGGATCGTGTACCAGAAAAGATATCATACCATTCAAGCAGACAATAGTATTTAAGGTGGCGTTGTTTCCCAGTGTTTGCCAAATTTTTGGGGTCCAAAATCTGGAAGTTGCTGAGCATCGCGAAAAGTGGATTTCCATGAAGATAATAATTAAATATGGAAAATTATTCGCAAAGAGATGATGCATGGTTTGGAAATCACGAAGACCAGAAGAATGTAGGTGGTGAGTCTTCGCGATTACGTCAAAGCTTCGTGAACGGCAGAGTTGAAGCGCATCGCGGCAGTGAAGGGCTTTGTGAGGGATCTTCACGGTGAAGGCACAAAGGATTGATGACAGTGATACTCCGCGATTACGATGAGCTCCGCGATCCAAAAATTTCCGAGGTGCTTCGTGATTTGGATAGAATTCCAGCAGAAACTTAGGAGCTTCACGATTTGAGATGACATGGCATTGACATCGCGCAGAAGGGTCGATGGTGAGTGGAATCGCCTATAAATAGAGGCCGACCCCCTCAAGAGAAGTAGATTTAATTTCATAGAATGTCCTTTGCTCTCGTTTCGTAAAGGTCTCTCACGAAGGCAGCGTGCTTCGCGAAAGAGGAGCTTCGCGGCGGATATTCTAGCTCTGTGAAAGCCTTGCGCCCTGCGTTGGCTTATTGAGCTTCGCAAAGAGGCAGGAGCTCCGCGACAGCCATGCATTGCGAAGGCTGGAGCATCACGATATTGCTTTGCGATTGAGCATCTCGAAATGTCAGGGACTCCAAAGGCTTGTTTGAGCTTTTCAAAATTGGGAGCCCTGCGAAGTAGGGTACATTGTGAAGGACATTTCCAATGTTTGTTTACCCCGTGGACAAGGGAAAAGGGGGTGTTCATTAGTGGATGGAATTTGGACTTTAACAGAGCATCATCTCAAGACTCTGATGCAAGCATGGTCCCATGCTGAACAGGAGACAAGGACCTTCATGTCTATCTATTGAAGAGACCTTCACGTCTATAAACTGAGTGAGACTTCACCAACGGTAGTGAGCTTGGGGGGGTCAACAGGAGTGACCCGAGGGAAGCAGTGAGCTATCCCTGAACCTTTGTAAAGGCAGTGATCATGGGATAGAGTTACTATGCCCGAACAATTGTAATCCACAACTAGTGAAGATTAGTGGAATTAGGTACGACCGAGGACTTTTCGGCGTATGCTCCTTGGACGTAGACCTTAGTGGTGAACCAAGTAAAAATAGTTGTGTCATCTCTGTGCATGTGAATGTTTCATTACTGATCATATCCATCATACAGATTTAACGAGTTCCTACCAACGTGGGAGCAAGATCCACAACTTTCAGAAGAAAAAGTTGACACCCCGATTCACCCCTCCCCTCTCAGGGTGTCCCGGGGTCCTACAAGTGGTATCAGAGGCAGGTTGCTGGTGTTCAATCTATCCTTTGTCGCCATGGAGAATGCAGTAAATGCTAGGGGGGTCCCTCTCTTCGATGGAAGTAATTTTCAGATCTGGAAGAACAGGATGAGATCTCATTTAATATCTCTTAGAATCGAATTTTTGTTTTCTACTGTGCAAGGAATACAAGTCACTGATCCAACAGGCCTGGCTATGACAGACAGAGACAGGAAAATTCATGATGCAGATGCTAAAGCACAAAATGCAATCACCACAGCTCTTTCTGATCAGATATATCTAAAGGTGATGAGTTTCACTTCAACAAAGTATATGTGGGATAAACCTGAAAACATTAATGAAGGAGATAGAAAGGTAAAGGAGGAAAAACATCAGGTTTTACACAACATGTTTGATGATCTAAAGATGCATCCTAATGATAATGAAGATTCCTTTTTTAATCGAATTACTGTAGTAGTGGGAGAAATTCGAGGTCTTGGAGAAGAAATCAAAGACATTAAAATCATAAAGAAAATCTTGATAAGACTTCCTCCCATGTACAATGAATAGGTGTCAGCCCTTGAAGAAAGAGAGATATCTAAACTATCTCTGGATGATTTGTTAAATAGTTTAGTGGCATATGAGATGAGAGTCAAACCCGAAGATGCCACAACTCGCTTGAGCAATGAAATGGCATTCAAAGACATGGACAAACTGAAAATTTCAGAAGACAGTGGCGGTGAAGATGATGAAGAAAAAGAAATTATTTCTCTCATCGCCAAGAAGTTGAAAAATGGAAAAGGTAAATTTATAGGTAAGGTACCTCTTGCATGTTTCTGTTGTGGAAGAGTTGGGTACATTGCCTCTCAGTTCCAAAGAAAGTTATATGATGATGAGAGAGAAGCTGAAGACATTGAGAAACCTCAGAAATGGTTTTTCAAAAAGGGTGACTTCAAATCTGGAAAGAAAATGCAGAGGAAGTGTTTTTTCTATGAAGAAGAGGATGATGATATTGAATTTTGTCAGGAAGAAGAACTTGAATTTAAAACTGGAAACCATGCTTCCATGATGGCTACCACTGAAATATCAGAATCCTCAATCAATAAAAGCAAAGATAATCAGACTACTGCTATTGGTAATCCAATGATCCAAATTAAGGATGCTTTCTCCAAGCTTGAGAGTAAATGTAAGAGATGTAATAAGAGGAAGGAAATGGTGGAAGAATCATCAGAATATGTTGATGAACTTGAAGCTGAAATTGAATGTCTGGAAGAATTTGTGAAAGTTCAGTCTAAAATCCTTGAATGCAATGATGATGTCATGGATCTAAACCTGAGAATTGAAGAGCAGGGAAAGGTCCTCAATGACCTCACGTCAAGACTGGAAGAAAAGTCCAAGACTGCTGAGGGTCTTGAGTAGGATGTTGTTACTCTTAGGAGTAAACTTGATACTGTATAATTTTTAAAAGAATCATGGAAGAGAATACCATTTAGAATATTCTCAGATGTAGAATTACTGGCAAGAGCCAAGTGTGGTTCTGATGTGGTTCAAAAAATCTATAGTATCCAAAGACCCGCTTGCATGGGAAAGAGTGAAATTGGCTGTGAAGCTGAGACATCAACTGCTGGAAATAAAGAGATCCAAAAGAAAGACAAAACGAAGGTTGAACATGTTGAAACATTCCCTGAAGTGATGAAAAAGAAACCCTAAATCCAAAATAGAATGATAACTGACAATTACCCTCAAGAATTCAGAAATGATAGGCAGTTCAACTATTCTCCCATGGATGAAGTTATGAGGAGAAATTCAGGTGATAAGACATTCTCTCCCATGAAGTGTCAGTTTTGTGGCTATCTGGGCCATACCATGTCATATTGTGAAGAGACAAGGAGATACTTGAATGGAGAAGATCTGGTAAGTCAACAAAGGAGACCGATTTTATATCCTCCATCTTATAGAATAAATAGATTCTATGGTTACTATTTTAATTATTCTAACTTTGTCCATAAAGCTATGTAATGCAGGCAGTGGTACGACAGGAGAAATTCATACAACAGTCAATGAAGGGACAGTGTTCATCCTCCTGATTATTTTGTTCACACAAATATTTTTCCCCTCTGGAAGAATATTATGGGTATAAAGAATCAGATTATGTGGAAGAAAGTATTAAAAGGACACCAGTATCCTATGCTCAATCCAATATCTCATGGAAAGAGAAAAAGAAGATCGAGAAATCCAATCTTGCAAAGGTAGAACTCAAAGCAACAAAGAGCAGTAGCACCTGGATCCTTGATAGTGGATTCTCTTCCCATATTAAGGGAAATGATGACCTCTTGATGAACATTGAAATGAAGGTTGGTGGAACAGTACGGTTTGGTAATGATGGTGCTTTCAAGATTAAAGGCAGTGGGAATACTGCTCTCGCCAACGGGGAGCTGAAGAAGACTGAAGTTCTTTACGTGGACGGTCTACGCCACAATCTCCTTAGTGTAAGTCAACTCTGTGACTCAGGGCTCATAGTAACCTTCAATCAAAAAGGCTGCACTATAAAAGGAAAAACAGGAAATTCTCTTATGAAAGGCTGTAGAACTGAGGGAAACTTATATCAGGTTGACATCAAAGTGAGATCTTGTTATTTGTCTGTTGAATAAGAAAACAATTTATGGCATCGAAGGCTAGGGAAAATTCACCAACAATACATGGAAAATATATCTATGCTGAAGATAGTCATGGATATTCCCATTCTATAACGTGAACGAGAAATGTGTTGTGATGCTTGTATTCGTGGGAAACTGGTTTGTAGTTCATATTGGCCAAAGAAGAAAAGGTAATTGCGTCTTCTTGATCTCATTCAAACAGATGTATGTGGCCCAATAAAAGTTGTTGGGACCTATGGAGAAAGATACTTCATCCTTTTCATTGATGATTATCGCATAATGACTTGTGTAATGGTGATCCACAGGAAGAGACAAGTACTTGATTGTATGAAAACATATCGACGGATTGCCGAGAATGATACTGTACGGACAATAAAAGTCCTGAGATCTGACAATGGAGAGGAATACACGTCCATCAAGTTTAAAAATTACTTAGAAAAACATGGAATACAGCTTGAGGTAGCTGCTGTGAGAACTCCTAAACAAAATGGAGTTGTTAAGCGCCAGAATCGATAGGTCAACAATATGGATAGGACTATGCTAGTTGAGAGTGGTATCTCTCACCATTACTGGAAGGAAGATTTTGAGGCTACAGTGCACATTCATAATCGAACAGGGCTTTATATGGGAGAAATTAATAGACCATACTAATTGTGGCATGGAAGGAAGCCTTCATTGAAATACGTTCGTGTTTTCGTAAGCAAATTTTTCATCCGGAATAAAGAAGGAAACCAGGGAAAGTATAGTGACAATGCTGATGAAGGAATTTTTCTTGGGAATCCAATGAACAAAAAAGCTTAGAAGTATTTCAATAAACTCTTGGGGAGGATTTTGGAAAGCAATGATGTTAATATAATTGAAGGAAAAACTCCAAATGCTTCAAATAGTACATATGCTGATGAGATAGAAGATGAGAATTAATGTGAACATGGAATAAATACAAATACAGAAATAGAGGAAGGTGTACAAAACTCTCAGGGGTAACATCAAGATGTTGACTCAGACGAAGAATTTGAAGTGGTAATCTTGGATGGCGAGAATGTGAATGACCCTCATAAGGAAAATCGAAGAGCATAAATTGATCCATCTAACATATTTGGAGATAGGAATGCACCTACACATACAATAAGGATGAGTAATAACACACCATCTGCATTTCAGTCAGTTGTGGAGCCATCCTCTATTGAAGAAGCTGCAAAGGATGAATCCTGGGTGAAAGCCATGAATGAAGAGTTAGATCAGATTGACAAGAATCAGACATGGGATCTTGTCCAGAGGCCAAAAGGCCACAATTTTATTGGAAAAAACGGATATTCAAGAACAAGTTTGATGGTCAAGGAAGTGTTATCAGAAACAAGGCTTGACTTGTATGTAAAGGGTATTCTCAGATATAAGGTGTTGATGTTGAAGAGGCCTTTGCTCCAATGGCTAGACTGTAGTCAATCAGGCTGTTTCTTGCCATGGTTCTCCAAAGAGGATATAAAGTATATCAAATGGATGTCAAGACAACACTCTTAAATTGTGTACTCGAAGAAGACGACTACATTGAACAACCCATGGGTTTTCTTCTTGGTGCCGATGAATCAAAAGTCTGCAAGCTAAAGAAAGCACATTATGGCCTGAAACATGCCCCACGGGCATGGTACTCCAGACTAGATTCTTACCTCAAGAAGATGGAATTCAAAAGAAGAGGAGTAGATCACAATATCTATGTGAAGAATTATTCGAAAGATCAGTTCATGGTTCTAGTTTATGTCGATGACATTATATTTGGTGGAAACAGGAAGAAATTAGTGGATGAATTTTCCAATCATATGAAATCAGAATTTTAAATGTCAATGATTGGGGAGATCACATATTTCTTAGGACTGCAAGTGACTCAATGGAAAGACTTCACTTTTATCTCTCGGGAAAAGTATGTCAGAGAGCTGCTGAAGAAGTTTAATATGCAAGACTCCAAACCAATGACAACTGCGATTGCAGTTGGAACCAAACTTGGAAAGCATGAGGAAGGGACATCATTAGATCCCACCACGTACAGAAGAATCATTGGGAGCCTACTATACCTGACATCAACATGTCTAGATATTATCATTTCCACATGTCTTGCAACACGCTTTCAGAGTAGTCCAAAGGAGGAACATATGGAGGTAGTCAAAAGGATCATGCGGTACTTTCAAGGTACACACAACTTTGGGTTACATTTTCCTGTAGGTAGGGACAGGGAATTATCAGCGTTTTCTGATGCTGACTGGGCTGGTGATGTAGTAGACAGAAAGTCCACCAGTGGTGGAGCATTCTATATTGGGAAAAAATGTGCTGGCTGGTTGAGCAGGAAACAAGAATATACTTCTCTTAGTACTGCTGAAGCTGAGTATATCTCCGCCAAAAAGGCATGCACTCAACTGCTATGGATGAAGCAGTAATTATCTAATATTGGAGATGAGGTAAAGCAACCAATTGTGATTTTCTGTGATAATAAGAGCGCAATTGATCTTACGAAGAATCATGTTCAGCATTCTCTTACATAACACATTTAAATCAGGTATCACTTTATCAAAGAGAATGTTGAGCAAAGCGTGATTATAATGGATCATGTTGGAACAGATGAGAAAGTGGGTGATATCCTAATAAAGCCACTGTCAGTGGCTATGTTTGAGAATCATCGGTTGAACCTCGGTGTTCGGACACCTCCTAGTGCATAAGAAGGTTAAAGAATTCCCCACTCCCCGTTTTTTATAACTGTTTTAATCTTTTTAGGGTTGTGATGCAGGTTTATGGGGGAGATACTATCCAGGGAGAGTATGGTTTGAGCTGAACGTGAAAAAAATTACTGGTCTTTGGATTTATTGTCAATGGGAGGGAAAGGAGAAAGGAATAAATTCAGGAAACCTCTGTGATGATAAGTATGAGAAGTAAAACAGTGGAACCCAATTCAAGCCTCCTCTCTTGTTTTTTACACCGAGAATTGCTCACATAGATTTAGAGTGTTGGATGAGTTGATTCCTGTGTTTTTGGTTCTCACATTGATGGAGATCTATTGAATTTATTTTCTGATTTCCAACAATCCCAGAGGGGGTGTTTTTTGGAACCATGGTCTTCTATGCATAATTTGGAGTATGGTTTCTGTTTTTTGTCAATCATCAATGGATGTTAGGATTGCGTACCAGCAAAGAGATTATACCGTTCAAGAAGACAATAGTATTGAAGGTGGCGCCGTTTCCCAGTGTTTTTCCAAATTTTTGGGGTCCAAAATCTGGATGTTGCTGAGCATCGCGAAAAGTGGATTTCCATGAAGATAATAATTAAATATGGAAAAGGCATGAATTTTGCGAAGAGAAGATGCGTGGTTTGGAAATCACGAAGACCAGAAGAATGGAGGCGGTGAGTTTTCGCGATTACGTCAAAGATTCGCGAACGGAAGAGTTGAAGCGCATCGCGGCGGTGAAGGTCCTTGCGAGGGAGCTTCGTGGCGAAGGCGCGAAGGAATGATGACGGTGACACTCCGCGATTATGACGAGATCCGCGATCTGAAAATTGCCGTGGTGCTTCGTGATTTGGATAGAATTCCGGAATAACATTTGGAGCTTCACGATTTGAGATGACGTGGAGTTGACTTCACACGGAAGGGTCGAGGGTCAGTGGAATCGCCTATAAATAGAGGCCGACTCCCTCAAGAGAAGTAGAGATAATTTTAGAGAAAGTGCTTTGATCTCGGTTCGCAAAGGTCTCTCGCGAAGGCAGTGTGCTTCGTGAAAGAGGAGCTTCATGGCGGCTATTCTAGCTCTGTGAAAGGCATGCACCCCGCATTGGCTCAGTGAGCTTCGCAAAGAGGTAGGAGATCTATGACAGCCAAGAATTGCGAAGGCTGGAGCATTGCGATATTGCTTCGTGATTGTGCTTCATGAAAAGGCAGGGACTCTGAAGGCTTGTTTGAGATTTGCAAAATTGGGAGCCTTGCGAAATAGGGTACTTTGTGAAGTCCATATCCAAATATTGTTTTCCCAGTGGAAAAGGGAAAAGGGGGTATTCATTAGTGGATGGAATTTTGACTTTAACAGTTCATCAACTCAAGAATCTGATGCAAGCAAGGTCTCATGCTGAACTGGAGACACAGACCATCATGTGTATCTATTGAAGAGACCATCACGTCTATAAACTGAGTGAGACTTCACCAATGGCAGTGAGCTTGGGGGGTCAACGGGAGTGACCCAAGGTAAGCAGTGAGCTATCCCTGAAATTTTATAAAGGTAGTGAGCCTGGGACAGAGTGACTGTGCCCGAACAATTGTAATCCACAACAAGTGAAGATTAGTGGAATTAGGTACGATCGAAAACTTGTCGGCGTATGCTCCTTGGATGTAGCCCTTAGTGGTGAACCATGTAAAAATAGTTGTGTTATCTCTCTGCATGTGAATGTTTCATTACTGATCATATCCATCATACAAATTTAACGAGTTCCTACCAATGTGGGAACAAGATCCACAACTTTAAAAAGAAAAAGTTTACACCCTGATTCATCCCTCCTCTCTCAAGGTGTCCCGGGGTCCTACAATAACAATATAAAATCTACTCATCCTTGGAACTCCTAAACATATACATTAATTTATATAATGTTTTAAATTATCATCCTCTCATGAAAATAATCGCATGCTACCTCTTTATATTTACTTCATATCACATCATTAGTAATGAAATTTCATATTCTAGTTTAATAATCTTACTTAATGTCAAGATATTATAGATACTCAAACCACCTCCTCATTCTAAATGTTAGGTTCCAAAGATAAATATTTACCAAAGGTTAATGAGTTATACATATAAATAAATCTCTATCAGAATATAATGTATCTAGAATATTGGTTAATGTACCATCATCCCAAATTCAAGGTTGGGAGTAGTGTAATTCATCTCATAGGGTCTCTTCTGCCTAGGGCCACATAAAACCACTATACCATCTTACATAGAAACATCTCTGACTCTTTCATTGGATGTTTCATATTACACATTATATGAATTTAAAAATATCAGTGATGTAAGGATGGGTGCTATGTTCATCCTTCCATTTATATCTTAAAAATATTCTACATGTAACCATTCAAACAAACATCACTGTATTCTGGGACAGTCCTAACATTGATGCCTCAAGATGAGAGAAGTCCATGATAAAGCACTAGAAATAATATTTTATGTAAATAATGTTAGAAATTTCAAATAAATTCATTCGATGATACTACGATACCAATGTATTATCCTTCCTAGGGTCAAAAAATACTCATGAATGTGATATGACATTGCACAAGAAGTGGATTGTATTAGTCTAGAAACATCATCTTGTTATCCTGGGGTAAATACAATTCTCTCATAATGTACTCAAGATGAATCCATGATGTTGTGCATGATCATATTTGGGTTGGGAGTACACTAAAATATCAATGAATAAAACTACCACAAACCACTGTATAATAAAATTAATGATTATTTAGACCACGTCCACAAATACCACAGATCCATTAGTCAACCAAATAAACATCACTATGAACTCGTACAATCCATACCTACTCATAAAATAAATACGTGTTTTGTCTTTTGCTCACACCCTCAACTAGTGGTATCCAGATCCCAAATTGACCTTGGAGAAGATCCAAGAACCTCTCAACTAATTGATGTGATCATCTTTGTTTGGAATTGGATAATGGTTCCTAACATTCACTCAGTTTAATATATAATAATCCATAGATACATACAAGGTACCATATATCTTTTTTATATGAACAAGAAAAACTAATTGTGATGTACTATGAAAATGATACTGTTAGCTTACTAATCATAAAAATGTACATTAAAATCGTAAATATATATTAACTCTATTTTGAAAGGGGGAATATAAATGATATCTGATCCCATCACAAACAATATCATGAACTCAATCTCTCACTCAGGGGGAATTTCGTAAAACTCATCATGTTTGACCTCAGGAAAACAATCTACAATATGAGGAAAAAAATATTTTGTATTCCACTACAACCCTTAGAATTACAATATATTGGTGTTGAGATACAATCTTATATTTACTAAATTGTTCCTTTATGACCATCATAATGAATCCAAACACAATAGTGCAAAGAGATACAAACTTCTGGTGATAGATAGGTAAATATTGTCTAATTAATTTTGATATTGTCTAGATATATAACTAACCAAATCATTCCAACAATCAAAATGAGGTCAATTATTCTATCATTAATGGATCCAAAAATTGTTGATTACAAAAAATATCTTATGAACACATCTTACAATATTTTATATTCTCTAAACTCTCTCAAAAAATTGTTTCTATATTAAATTCATCATCCAAAACTACCAAACAAAGATGAGACTGTTTTCAAAGAGATCATATAAAAATAAATTTAATGCTTTTTTATAAAACAAAACTCAAGATATATTATATTATACCAGAATAATACCTCTAATTTTATATGTTACTTCATCAAAACCATTCAGGGAAGACTGCATAGAATATAGCATGCTTACCCCTCTTCCTTGGGATCAAATATGACTCACTTCTATTGTTCCATCTATGTGGTACTTAATATCACGCATTGTTGTACCAAAATACCTACCTCAACCTGAATGACTAATAAAACTCTAACTACCAACCTGATAAGGGTTATATGAGACCATTTCAGACTCATGTTTCCATTTTAATCTCCTAACACTAGTCTCAATTGGAATATTAAAACAAAATATTTGATGATGATAGCATCTCTCATAGACACGACACTCATCTATGTGGTAAGGAAATTGTTGGAACATGTGGCCTAACCTTCCACACTGATAGATCTGCAAAATAGATGGTCCATGCATGGATTTTCACGGCCAAGGAAACAATACCAACTACCAGATTGTCAAAAGAAATCATAGTGGATCCTTTTACTACCCGAATAAGGGCTCCCATTTCTCCCTATTGAAGTAGTCTAGGCACTACTTGGGAGAGCTCTTAGATTCCTCATTGTGATGACTGCTTAATTCTTCATTTCCAAAAAACCTCTCAAATGAAAAATGTTTACCTACAACCTGATATCATATTGAATTCTTTTCCAGTATATCTCACCAGCTACAAAGGATGGAAGAATGATTTTTAGGTCTGTCAAATGTCCATTGAAGTCCATTACTGAAATAACCTCTAGGTAATGTTAAATAAACTTTCATTCCTTAACATACATCAATTACTCTTGAGATTAGTGGGTCTAAATAATTGTCTCAAATTCCAACTAGGATAACTTCTATTTCTTCTTAGATATCCCTACAATGTACCACTATTGCTCAGATGGTCTAAGAATTATATATGATTCAAGATTAACACTCTTATATAAGGGAGTCTCATGGTTATTTATCATTGTATAGACCGAATGAATTAAAACCATAAATTATAAGGTGCCTCCCACCCTAGTGAAAATAGGTTGATGCTAAAGTATATGATGTGAAAAAAATACCTCTCCTCAGATTGAATGACCCTAAGGATCATGTCATGAATCTGAACACCTATCAGATCATCAGGATCTACAAGATTCTCTAGATCAGCTATTTTATGAGTGTCTTGATTCCACTATCCTGACACATAATTCGATGATGATGATGGATCATTTTCACTACAAGAAAAACTGATAACATAGAGGACATGGTAAAAACAAGGTAAATCTCATTAGATGGTGAGAATATATAACCAATGACTCATCACCTCTCTAAACATGGCTTCATAAGTGATTTTTCATGATATAAAAGTTATTCATATCATTTTTCATGTATAACATAAATCTCATTCCACATTCTATGTAGTCAATAAATCATATGAATATATGTATATTCCTATCATGAACTGTGAATGTCAGTATATATCCATACATTTCAATAATGATGTGTTCATAATCATCTCGAGCTATACTAGACCATGAATATAAATCTCATGAAACTATAACATCACATATCAGTTGAATCACCCAAGGAGAAATAACATGAAATCATAACAATAGATCATCATGAAAAAAATTTGATCCCATGGCATTAGGTTTTCCCTCTACCTAGGTTATATTCTCCCACTAACAAGGTCATTACCGAGTCTTGAAACACCATAGTCCCCTTTCTCCATTCCCAACTATTAAATCAATAGAAAATTATATCATATCCTATAAGACCACTTTTTAAGAAACCCCGATCGGATAATCTCTCGCATGGCTAAAGTGGATTGGTTACAGGACCTCAAACATGACTCCTCATGTGGAACAATATTCTGAATAGTGGGATGTGTTTTATATGTGTAGTTGGGTGCCAAAAACCCCTAGTATAATGTTTAATAGAATATGAAATAATCCATAAAAAGAAATGAAATCGGTGTAATAGTATATAAACCCTTCTCTATATTTCACATTAATACATGAATTTTTAGATTGGTTTATAATTAAGAAAACTAGATGATTTAGATGTTTATTTCCATTAGGAATTAGTTAAATTACATAATAATTAAAATAGTAAGAACATAATTATTGTTGAAAACATCATTAACATGCACACAAATAAAACTATGTGGGAGAACCTGGGGAAACACAAATAAAAGGGTGATCTGTTAAACATATTAAGTAAAGAAACATGTAACAACATGAATAAGGGAATTTATTTTAGAAATTATTCATATTAATGGGGAATAAATGGAGTGATAATAAATTACTTGAAAAATGTGGCATGATATAACATGTTTACATTATGTAAACATGGAAATTTTGAAACACCATAAAACAATGAATCATAAAAATTTTTCAACGATTCATTCCAAGACATCATGGTGGAAACATTACCCTAAAGGAATTATTTTCACAACATATCCCAAAATGAGCTCTCATAAGACTAAAACTTTTGCAATTCATTTGAGTGTTATATAATTTTTGGTCTGCCTATAACTTTTAATTCATCTTCATTATTAACAATGCCACATGGATCCTACAACATAGATTCAATCATAATTATCTTTTATCCTCTATAAAATGTGTGGAAAACATACAAGTAATCCATCATTAAAATACTTATAATTTTATAAAAGTGAACCACAATGATAAGAAATGGGTATGGTATTCTGTACAAAATTTTATTGGCATGAAAAATCATGGTGAAATTTCAGTAGATGACGGTGTAAAATAAAAATTCAAAAAATGTATGGATGAGAGTGATGTCGGGTCCCACAAAATTTGTGAATAAAATAAAAAATAATACAGATATAAAAATTAAAATCACAACATTAGGAATTTGAAAAATGAGGCATATGATAGTAAAGAATTCAAAATAGTGAACAGATAGTGAGGATCCCTTACATGAGTGTGTGAAACCAAATGTTTGGGAGGAAATTATAATGTTCTTGGGAGCCCCATATAAGGACTCTAGAGAGGGGAGGAAGGAGTCGGTACATTCTACAAGGATTTTGTTTATATGGAAATGTGTTTTTAGGATGGATTATATATGAAATGTGTGGGGGTTTATTTATTATTTATAAAAATTTTATTTTAGAATGTATTTAATAAAAGAACCAAAACCTCAAAACATATCACAATTATTGACATTGGTTTTTTCCAAATGAGAGTGGATTTCATTGTTTTATTAGTACAATGGCCGAACATAAAAAATAATACCATTTCATATGTGGAGGATATTCTTACTCTTCAGGTAATTATTTTAAAACAATAAAATATTTTATTTGGTATGGAGGTTTCGTTAATGGTTTGTAAAATTAAACAAATATACAAAAAATCATATTTTTTAAATGGAAAAATTTATTTTGTTGTGGATAACTATTATATTATTTATTACCTCACCTTTTATTTCTTAAGTTGTCATAATACATACCGTATATTTATATTATATTTAATATTTACCAAAAAAATTTACAGTCATAGAAATTTTTAACAAATATAACCATTAGATAATTTAAATTATTTAATTCAAAAAATAATATCAATTTTATATATGTAATTATATGAATATTTTTAATTTCTATTTCAAAAAAGTAATTGGAATTTATTGAGAAATATTGGGGTTTTTTATAATAACTATTTTTGAACCTTCATAAAAATTACATTTTACAAATAAAAATAATAATATAATTTATATTAAATAAATATTATTAGTTAAAAATATTTTATTAAAAAAATTATTTCCAAAATCAATTAATTTATTAAAAATAATTCATTAACTATGTTTAAAAATAAACCAAAATTAAAACTTATTTTTTATTCAATCAAAATCAAAATCATTTCTGATGTTAAAATAATAATAGGTAAATATAACCATTGTTATATTTAATATAATGTAAATTATATTATTTTATATTGTCTTGATACATATCCCTTTAATACACCAGAAAAATCCATAAAATTAATGTGTGGGATGGTGATACTTTCATGGGGTGGTTCGACATACGTGGTTCGGACAATGATCTCATTGAGCTTAAACATCTACCATAAACAATTTTTTTCATCCATATATTTTTGGATCTCAACATGGAACTGGTCAAAGGAAAATCCCAATGATTCTATCTCCCTCATAATATCTAATAAATGGAATTCATTGGCTATGATCCTAATAGTTGAGGCCATTAATTCCATTTTCTTTTTCATTTAGATTTATTAAAGCCCAATATCTATACTAACCATCTGATCACAGTTCAATTGATATATAATCCATGGAAATTATGTTAGAATGTTTTTTAAATCTAATAGAAATTAATAAAACCCAAAAATATATTTTTATTTCTTTAACCATATCACTTAATAATAGAATTAAATAAAACACAAATTGAACTTTTATTGGTGAATTTTTCAGTCATTCCAATATTACATCGTTTAGAACTTCTTCCATTAAAATATTCATTTCCAAAAATAAAAAGGCTGATGTTAACTCGGTGGAATCACCTCATATGGTTCCTGTAATGCTTCATCAAAATTTTGTTTTCTCCATAAAACTATTTCCATGTGAATTGTCTAATTTCAAAGAATTTTGTCTTTGAAATATATTATATTTACTAGTTTATCTTAATATGAGTGATCAACATCCAATGGACCCACTTATATATTGAGTAAATTTGAGGGTACTGGTACATAATTTCTCAAGAGGGATACATGGAATACATATTGTTTTTGAGATAGATTTTTTGGTAGTTCTTGAAAGTTGGTCAGTTCCTCGATGCGATCAATGAACTCAAAGGGGACAATGTATTTTTTACAGAGATTTCCTTTCTCCCCAGTTCCCATCACATTCTTCCAAAGAGATATGTGATGGAATACAATATCTCCAACATCAATCTAAAGGTTCATTAGACAATTTTCGATATATATATTATATCAACTCTGAATATACATGACGTTTTGTTGAATATTCTTTACTGTTCCCACATTTCCTTGACAATTTCATGACCTAGTAGTCATAATTCACTAAATTACTCAAACCAGGCATGTGTTCTACACCTCTTCCCATAAAAGGATTCATAGAGAACCACTTTTATGATTAATTATAAAATTTATTTGTATGAGATCTCGACTAGAGGAAGATGTTGGTGACATCCTCATTTGAAGGAAATCTAAAATGGTATCAACATGAGTTTTAGTGTTTGAATATTCTAATTTCAATGGAAATGAATTTGAGGATGATTGGTAGTAGTGAATATTAAATCAGTGTTTAGGGAATGTTGGGGCCATATCCAAAACATAGTGATAAATATCTAATCTCAATCAGATATAATCGGTAGTGGTACTCCATGAAGCCTTGACACTTATTTGATGTACATTTGGGCATGTTGGTGGAGTGATAATTCCTCTAGAATTTTGATAATGTGATATTTCATTGTATGATAATCCAAAATTACACATATATCATTATTTCATTTATATTTCATTATATGTATATTCAAAAAAACCATGGTGTTGTTTTCCTAATAAAATGTATGTATTGGAAATGGTTGAATCATCCCCTCGGATGTTTTCGTTCCAAATTTCATTGGATACAAGACAAAAAATTTTGATTTTTATTATATGAAATAATTCATCATATTTTACCACCAATTTTATTCTCAAGTATCATGACATATATTTGTTCATCCTCGGTGGATGGAGTGGGTTAAGCTATGTGTATTATCCATAAACTCCATTATTAACACAGTATTTTAATGTACACATAGTATTGACCCAAATATCTCAACATGTTCTTCAATAAAATTAAACAATAAGGATTTGCCTTTTCATATAGTTTCCACTTCCATCTAAATTCACACATCGTTTCTTTGATCATCCTCAATCTGTTCCAAAAGGTTTGGTTGAGAAATATTTTGTGAATGGACTGATGATGTTCCATCCTTTATGATACCCTTGCCAAACCATCTAATATATTTATTGATCAGACCCTCACAATTCTCATAAATTATATAATTTATATATTCTTTGCACATATATCACATTCGATATTGTTTGATTTACCAAGATGGAAGTGGATTGAGTTGTAATATTCCATGATCAGCATTAACTATCTTTGTTCATTCACATTTAACTCTTTCTCTGTGGATAAATATTTGAGTGTTTTTTGATCCACATATATTTCACACTTATACCCTAAGAAATAATGTCTCTATATTTTATAAGTGAAAAATTCTACAAAAAAAAACTACAAATCATGGTTTTGTTAGTTTTTTTGTCAACATTCATCTACCTTGATTCATAGGGTATGAATTTTTCATTCTTTATAAGGACCAATCCAATCCCTTCTTCAAATCATCACGAAATACTATAAAAAGTTTCCCACTTGTGGGAAGTATGAGCATAAGGTAATTCATAATACTCCTAAACACATTGAATCTATCTTCACATTCATCATTCCAAGGAATCATTAATATCATCTGAGTTATCCTGGATAGAGGGCTTAGGAATCGTGAGAAATGACTCACAAATCAATGATATTAGCCAATTTATCCAGGTAATCTATGGATATTTGAAACATATAATGGACATAGCTGTCCATTAATTGATTTTATTTTTGAAGGTTCCTCAAATATAAAATTCATTATGATGATGTTCTTCCATAATGATACTTACTTCAACTGATTATCGTATTTTATGTACATGGAATAAAGCTACTCCGTTCATAAGGACTTTTTCGCGTTGTACAGATTATCCTCAGGATCTTCCAGTGTTTTAGAGAATTTTGGACGATCATCAATAAAGACTACCATAAATTTTTCTATGTAATCACTAAGTATTCTATTCATAAATTCCATGAATATATATAAAGAAATAGTCAGAATAAATTTCATTTAAATGAACTCATAGTGCTCATAACTTATACAAAAAGTAGTCTTGGGGATATCCTCCTTGTTCAAACAAACATGGTAATATACCAAAAGCTTATCAACCATGGAAAAATATTTTCCTCCACATAGATAATCAATAAATACATCAATCAATTGTACATGAAATATTTTCCTTATTGTGATCTTTTTGATCTCAATATAATCAATGGAATGTCGTATTCACACATCCTTCTCCTTGACCATGTGTGATGGTTCCCTCTATTGTGATGCAATTGGGTGTATGTTCACATTACCCAGATTCACTAATATTTTTTCCATCTACTCCTCATGTTCCACAATAGGATTTTTATACAGATTCTTGGAAAATTTCAATGACTCGGTGATAAGATCAATTTGAATATCAAGCTTCTTATGTTGAGGTAGACAATGAAATCCCTCAAGATACACATAATCATATTACCTCACAACAAACATGTTTTCAAGGATTACTATTTCCTTTGAATCAATTAATTTATCAATATATGTTTTTTCATAGGGAAATAATATTCATTTATTAAATGATAGAGGTAAGGAAAATTCATCCACCTCCTTGCTCTTGTAATGAACACGGGGTCAATACATGATATTGAGATTGATTTATTTCTCATGAAAATTAATATTTTCTTTATCTGGGGAAATTCAAACAAACCCGTACTTTCATAAAATTCACCCAATGCGAGTGTAAGAATGTTCATTGAGAATTATAGCCTATAAATATTGATAGGCGTAGAGTAATATACATGGTATACAAAAATTTCCCCAATTTTCATTTTAACTAATAGCTTTACATCCATGATTTTTGGTGGTGTTTTAATAGTTCTGCAAAAATTTCAGGATATGAAGGAATGTGTAGGAAAAAAATCAGAATGTATGTTATTTTATCATGAATAAATAAATATAATACCAATCACAACTTCTCTTCCAGTATCCTCCTTGATGGTGGTGATATAAAAATATCTCCCCTACTACTCTGGAGGTTTCCATTAACCTCAAAATAACATAGTCTTAGTTCTTTGATTTGAAAAGTACCATGATACCTTGTTGTTAATGAAATTAACAATGAATTGGATATTTAATGGATGATTCCTTTAATCAATCACATTATTGGGTTTCTCCTGTCAGCAATATTTTTCTAGGTTCCCTTCTGCCCCTTACAAAAATAATTTCCCTATCCACCTTAGGAAATTTTTGGGGTTATTTATTTCACACTATTGACTTGTGGAATGTTAAAATCTATTTTTTTCCATTATATTTATCCATAGGGATACAAAAAATTAATTCAACCTTCCCCTTCTTATCCTCGTGATACCCTTGAGATTGGAATACCTCTATCTCAAATTTTTGTGTAGTTACAACAATTTATTCATTCCTATCAATGTTGTGGATCACCATGGGTATTGGGGGACTAGGTTTTACCCATCCATATAAGCGGTAACCCTAGTATTTGGGGTAATGAAAAATCTATACTTTTATCATGTATTTATGGAATGAAAAAGATAGACCCTATATATTGTGATTTTTTTCCAACACACCCAGATAGATTCATTATCATTATTCATTAGGGAAAGGAAATCCCATTCTATTTTATGTTATAGAGTGTGCGGAAAATATCCATTGAAAAAATATTTTAACATTATTTCCACCCAACGAACTCTGATATCATCCTTGGGCTACATATTTTTCATTAATTCCAACCACTGGTCGAATTCTCATTCTATATGATAAAAATCTAGTATATCCTTCAGTTGTTTGGAAAATTCATAGGTAGAGAAGATCTTCTCAATGACATTGATACATTGTTCCATAATTAAAGGATCAGATGATATGTTCAAAGACATAATACATTAAAATGGTAATAAATTGATTCTTGATCATTCTTAGTGATATTTGGAAACTCCTCTTGATCCTGGTATCTATTTAGAACCTAAGTCATCCGATATATTATCATCATATAATTTTCATTTCCCACTCACATCAAGATGGGAATCTCTATGGTACAGGAATCACATTCCCATTAATATTGGTATTTTACCTAATTAATCCTATTTTTGACCATTGGATATAATAAAAGGACAAATATGGATGATTATTTTTCAGATATTAACACATAAATGGGATTCCAATGACATTAATGAGATAATTTAAAAATTACATTAATTTTTTTAATAAATTAATTTATAGGCTTAAATCTATGATAGACATGATCTTTTCCCTAACAGTTATTCTTATGGGTATTTTCCCATAATAATGGTTCATAAAATGATTATGAATTTAACAAAGAATATCCCAGAAGAATTTAAAACTAGGTGTGTATCATGGCCTGTTTTCATACACTAGTTCCCTGTAGAGTCATCATATATGTGATGTTTTCAGGTATTACCCTTGGGTACATCTATGCTGGAGCCAAATCCACATATAGTATCTAGATAGAGTTTCATTTTCCTGAAAGACTATATACCCTATACTTAATAAAATTGAGGAATGATTTCTTATATTTATTATTATCCGTAATGATTTCTATAAACATTCTAATCCTACACCCAAAGAAACTAATATTTTACTTTGATAATAACTATAAAACCCCTCATCTTTATTTTTCATAAATATATGTTTTGTCACATAAGTTTAAATTTAATAAAATCAATATGATCAATAATTATATTGTCCTTGGTAATTAGGTACATTACATAATAATTTATGTAGGGGAAAACATATATTTTCTTGAACACTTCCATAACATGTTCCCACTTATAAAACCATATGATCTCTCACATAAAACACCATAGGATAACCATAGGGATTACATAAGTAATGAGTTAGCTAAAATGCACAATAATTGAATAAACATGGAATAACATGAATAAAGTTATACATGATATAAAATAGGAATATAAATGTATAATAAAAGGATATAGAATCATGAAAACGAACAAGAAGGCATGATATGTCATGATAACAAAAATGAAACTTGGGAAATTTGGAAGTAACATAAAACAGTACATCATAAACATAGTTCAAGGATAACTGACTAGAAATCCTAATGAAAAATGTCCCATAAAGGAAGTCGAGATTTTTTTATTATTTATCAAACATAGGTTTTGGACTCTATATGTCAAAATAACCAATCCCAAAAAAATAAAATGGGTTTCCCCATGGATTCAAAAAAATTTGATTGGATTTATTTAGACTATATGTAGAAGGGAAGAAGAAAATAAAAACATTACCCTTACTTTAGTAAACGTCAATTATACTCTTAAAGAAATGATTTTAAAAAATTAAAATATATTAATTATGTTCATGGATTTATAAACTTTTTTAAAATTAATAAAATAAACATTAAATCCAATTATTTGAAACAAAAGACATATATTTGGCCATAGATATCCCTTATATTTTTTGTTAACTCGATTTTTAATCATTATAATGTTATAATAGACATATTGAATCTAAAGAGTGTTTAATTTTTACAATAAATTTATAATGCCTCCAAAAAATTATGAAAAACTTGCTATTGGAGAATTTTGACTTTCTAATTCCAAAATAAAATATTTAAATAGGATTCTAAATAAATATATTTTTTATTTTAAAATAACTATTCTATTTATTGAGAAATCATGGGTTTCCGACAATAACTATTTTCCAACACTTATAAAAATTACATTTGACTTCCTGAAAATAATATGATAATTTATATTATAAATAATAATTCATAATAATATTTTATTTAAATATTATATATTCGAACAATACGTTAATTTATTATGATAAATACTTTAATTGAATTGATATATTATCAAAAATTATACATTTTTCATTGAATCAAAATCAAAATCATTTCAAAACTATGAATAATATGATGTAAATATAACCACTATTATAATGAAAATAATGTATATGATCATCTTTCGAGAATATTTATATGTATCCCATTAATACATTTTCATACACTGTTAGAGGATGGTGCATGACCCTTAGACTTACATGTAGTGGTTTGACAGACATTGTTCGGGATGTGATCTTTATGAGTTTGAACATCCCCCATAAATGGTTTTTCTAACACTTTGGTTTCAGGATATCATGTTAAGATTGGTTAAGGGATAATCCCAATGATATAATCTCCCTAAAAAACTATGATAAACGGTCATCATACGGTATTCTCCTACTTGATGAGTTTATTACTTCCTTTATGTGTCAATTGGATTTTATAAAACCATATATTTTTTCTAATAATTTGATCATTGTTTAATGACAATGTTATTAATGTTAATGATTATTAATGGTATTTTAAATATGACAGGATATAATAAAACTAAATAAATGAATGTGTTTCCTATAACCATATTACACAATAATATATTTAACTAATAAACAAGTGGAAGTTTAATTTATAATATTTTGGGTTGTTACAAATAAAAATGGTGAATAACAAATAACTTAACTGTGGAAATAATGGAGAATTAAATATACCAAAAATGAGGTACCAAATAATGAGTGGATAAGATATATCTAAATTCCAAACTCAAAACATTTAAAATTAATTTTTCATCTAACATAAGATAAAACTGAAAGGCTCATGTCACAAACCCCATGTCAGACCATTATATAAAATCTAGCTCCTCCTTCAAAAAATTTGTTATAAATATTTACCCTTTACATTTTCCAAAACTACATGCATTAAATATACTCAGGTACCAAATGAAATCACAAATATGGTGAGTATAACACAATAGATCAACTACACCATGTCTAAACAATTTATCTAATAATATGTGCATGCCATTATGTGCTAAACTTGTGTATTACATTGTTCAACAATTAATAAAATACACCATCATCCTGCTTAGAACCAATGCAGAAATATCTATGAGAATTCTTTACAACCATCCCATCCTTAACCAGATAACCATGGTAAAACTTAACCTACCTTTCCTTTAAGTGGGAATGTCTTTGAATGTGTCTCAAAACCATGCAACCCCAACCATATACCCATAAAAAATTTGAGGGCGAAGCCAAATATATAAAAATTATAGCACATGTCCAATAATTTCCAAATATATAAGAATCTCATAATTTTATAGGGAATATCCAAGTATATAATCATCTCATCATGTGTCATAGAATGGACCGATATATAAGTATCACATCATAAGTCCGGGAATATCCTGCTATATATTAATATGTGCCTGTGTAAGGTAATAAGCTAATTTATAAGAATATCAACATCTTTTAGGACTTTTCTTGATATATAAGAATATCATCACTTATCAGAAGTTCATATATGAAAAATAACAATATCATAATATTAACACATAAAACCAAATATTTAATTCATATAATTAAACTATTTCTTTCATATTACCGATTATTTTAATTAACCCATTTTGTTGTTTTCTATAGTGAATTTATGCCAAGAAATCACCTAAATCAGCTTTCATGCTAAAATAATATGAAATACAAATCAAATTATATGATTCTAATTTCTCTCTCACCCAAAGGGTATCCAAAATCTTGGTCACAACATCCAATGAACCCAAAGAGATCCATCAAAATATCCAACATTGGATTGTTTCAATGTTCTGAATTAATTAATTACTAGAAACATGTTTTAACCTAATAAAAATATTTCATATAATTTTAAATTAAAAATTATATAGTATGATTAATATTTAGACCACATACCTTTAGGCAGAAAATAATGCATTGATTCCAATGGAAAACTCCAATAAAGACGAAGGTGTAGAAGATCCAAAGGAGAATCGAGGATCGATTGCACAAATGTGAAGTCCATAATAGGGGGAGGTGCTCCCACATTTCTTATAATGACCCCAATGGTTGTTAGGAAAAGGTTTAAATTTAAGTGAATGAGAAATGATCTACACTATAAATGTAAAAACTAATACTCAGGGAATTTCATAGTGATTATTTCACTTACACATCATGAATTTATTTTTAGAAGGATATATTAAAAAAACTATCATCTTAGATGAATATTAAATTCACACAAACGCGGCATGGAATTTCATTGGATCACAATATATAACCACTTCACATCATGATTTATCTTAAAAAATTAGAATGGTGTATTTTAAACAACATGTAACTCGTTTACATGGTATATAAATTCTTTGCACATAGTTTACATTCCAATTTAATTATAAAAACTGAAACTCTCTTTAAGTATTATCAACAAAACAATAATACTTGTTTATATTTGAAAAATTTATACCTATGCACCATTAATTGAAACAGATTCCCCAAACTACTCCACACATAGATCCTCTAGTGTTTTCCCAATTTTCCTTGTAACCCAAGTCTGTGCTTATTGTAAAAATCTACCATCATTCAAAAAACATTACCACAATGATTAATACACAAGTGAAAACAAAAATATAATATTCCTAATTAAATAATTAGAGAGATACATATCTGGAAAAGGAATGGATCCTATATAATCTCACCCCACTTCCATAATAGAATGATTAAGAGATACCAGAAACTAGATGGTCTCCAGTGTTTGGCATGGAGTATTTTAAAAGTAAAACACCATGAAAAAATAAAAAAATCCAACTCATAGAATTCCACTAATACCAATGTCTATTGTAATGATACATCATAGTATCCATAAGGTGAATGGTTAAACAAATCTAATGTCCACTATCATAAAAAACAAATGTATTTGGGAAAATGAGACAACAAACGTATCATATATGTAGAAAGTGACACAATCATATGTAGAACACTCAATTGAGGTCTCTCAAACATAAAATATTTTAAAAATAAATAGGGACATAGTTTCTTCCACCAACTCAAGACAAACAGTCTCACAAAAATATGATTCCACTTTCAAATAAGCAAAAAACATTTTTCCAAAAACTTCCTCCATGGTCAAGCATATTTCAGCAAACAAACTCATTATAGACCATTTATAAATTAATTAATTTATATCTTGTGCCAATAATTTTCTACTCAATGCATTAAAAATCACATTAACATTGCTAATAGTGTAGGAAATATCAATATCAACAATCTGAAGACACCATACCCTGTGCCTCTTTCTCATGCTCAAGTTTAGGTCATTATGAGTAAAATGGATTTTATGATTGTGTGATACAAATACACTATAAACTAATCCCTGTAGAGGTAGTGTCACCTTATTTTTATTACATTCATAATCATTTCCATCTCAATAATTTGGGAAGGTTATATTTTCTCATTATGACATAACAGGACTGATCCTTAGGCCACCACTTATTTCCACTACACAAGACACGTCCCAAACCCATAATAGAATAATTGTTGAAAAAATCATTACCTAAACCTAGTTCGGAAAGAAAAAGGAGATTTGATGAAAATTACTCACCATCATATCATCATTAAATATATAAAAATTTTAATTCCACTAAAACATTACACTCTTATAGTTCATATCAGTCATTGATTATGTAATATTAGAGAAATTATGAACAACCCCTCTATAGAAACCTCCAAATCCATTGAATATATAGATTTAAAACATAGTTATTTGAAACTAGTTTTACATAAAAGAAAATAAATATTTAGTATCCACTCTGAAACCCCTATCCGAAATTGCATGCCCATAAATTTCACTACCCATATCCCAAAATCGCTTTTGGAAAGCTTACTATAGTGATGATATTCCTTCAAGGTTGGAATAATGATTTCCAAATGGCCTATATAATCCTACTCTATCATATTGTACGCCAATATTTCATCCATGAACATAATAACTAATATATTTCAAGAACTGATGAGATGTATTGTTCATCTAGACCTTTTACAATACAGGGTCATTGGCCAAACCAAATGGAATTACCATAAACCCAAAATTCCCATACAAGATTTGTAACACCTTCATAGTTATATCATCTTCTCATAAACTCAACTAATTTTAATTTTTAATGGAGAAATATATTTTAAAACCAAAATCCAATCTTTTATTGTCAAAAATATCAGTAATCCTAGGAAAATGATATTTTTCCTAACAACTGCCCGATTTGACTTTAATTAGTCAATACAAAGTCTTAGCCTCCCATATGAATAATAGGTATATAAGAACATAGATTCCCATGGTAAAATTCCATGATAAATATGTCACGTGGAATCTATTTCCTCAATATTGACCTAATGAACCTCCTACATAGTTGGCATTATTCAATAACATGGAACTGAAATGGTCAATGTACTATGAATCAATTCAATGGTTTACTTGACCTCTCTCTTGGAATGTAAACAAGAAACTATCATCTATTAATATCTCATGGTATACAATCACAAATATTTGTAGTTTTCTACAAAAAGGGTCAACTACATCATGAAACATAACAAAAAAATGAAATGATGTTACCAAGGCATATGGAACAACAAACACTTCCCTTTAGGATCTAGAGTCTCAAACACCCAAAAAACATTGGTGAACTCATCAAAAGATAACTACTTTAAATATTTGTGATAATAGTGTCTCTAGTACATACCATATATAATCCAATCCATGATGATAATCATGTTGAAAATATTTAGATGAATAACCAAGATGTCTTATTCTACCTCAATGATAGGTTTCGTCACCTGACACGAGGGAAAAAAAGCATTGGTGAAGATCATTCTCAAATGAATGGAAATATCAATTTTGAATGGAATAATTTTCAATAAAAACCCTAATACATCAAATAAATTGTGAAAATATAAAATAATGAGGATTAACTATATCAAATAAATCTCATACAGTAGAATAATAATTAAATAATATACCTATAACTGTAGCTAGTCCTACTTCTCATTCCTCAATCATAGACTCTATCTCATTAAGACATCTAGTCAAACCCACATTCTATCCCCCTTAGAATAAGGAATATTTCCACCACCCTTGGATTTATTAGTATGAACCTATGAAACTTTGGTTAGAGTGGGTCCTTCATTACTACGTCGGGACATCCTTTCATGGAAACTACATTGATGGAACTATATTCATAATTGATGAATGTTAATAGGAGCCTTAGTAATATTATTCCATGTATGAACATACTACACACACTACTAGAAAAAACCTATTGTGGTCCTAATGCAGCCCTTAAGATTATCCACAAAGAGAACTGACACCCCTTATGTTTTCTCTTATGAAACAAATACAACCAAGTTAAAAATTACACCTACTGAAGCTCCACCCAAACCTATAATCATTGTTTTCCCAATCTTAACTAATAGTACCTAATCAAAAACCTCAATAATTGAAATAAGGAACATGAGAATAAACATAAACGTAATATCATTCCCTAGTCCCAACTCAAAACATTCGAGACTATGGTAATCATTAGTTCTATCTTTTGGTTCCAAAATTATCCACCAATAAAGATGGGTTGAATACCCCAAAAAGATATTATCCCAATTAAATATGGTCATAATGTCTATGGAATTTCCCACACATAACATCTCAGTGTAAAACTACTGATTAAATATATTCTTTAATGAAAACTAGGTAATGTACTCTAGAAAACATAGCTTACCAAATAGGGCCCTGTAATCTCTTTTCTAGTCCCTCAAACACGAACATGGAAAACCCAACCATAACGTGTTTAGGATTCATCAATACATTGATGACCATCTCAATATATTCATGACACTAATAATATTCTTATGGTACATTTTCACTATTGAAGAAATTTTGATACAAATTAGAAATATCATAGCCATAAGTTTATAATCATAAATAAAATCTTATAGTCCAACATTTTAAAATTAGAAAATATTACTCTAATGTGTTTCTATAAACTAAATTCTTTCAAAAATCAATTCCACATTATTTTTCATAAAACCCTCTCTTATTATCACAAATTTTTTATCACATGTATATATGATATAAACAATAAATAATATCTATTAATAAAGACGTAGGCAAGTGAAAACATGTCCCTGATAAAATTAATCATGAAAATCTATGTGTTACAACATCATCTAAAACAAGTGATCAATAATTGATGATAAAAATAACCATGCAATAATTAAACATTAATTCAATCCAACTAATATTGGTCACTAGACTATGCTAAAATGCATACAATACAATGAATCTACAAAATAGGCATAATTTTGGATCTATCCAATATCGTGTTCTTTTATAGCCCATCAATATCCAAAAACGTTTCTCTTACTGGTGCCACTAAATCTAGGGATACATTTTCCACATCCAAAATGCACCCAAGGTTCCCAATGGGATAATGGTCAATATACAATTTAAAAACCAATTTCATAAGTTTATAAAATATTTTTTAATCCTAGAAAATCCTCTTTGGTATTTGAAACCCCATTTCTAAAACACAAATATATTGTTTCAGAGAAAGACACCTTTAAAAACATTTTCCTTTACAATGAATCCTTTAATAACACATGTAATGTCAATTAAATGAACAAACCATATGATTTTAATAATAATAATAAGAGATTTATTTCACTAACTAACATGATAATAACACCTTCATAAAATGGTATAAGCATAGCTGCCTTCAACAATGGGGATTGGAAACCATAGGAAGGACCTTTGAAAGGAATGAAATTCCAAGAAATAGAAATGGATCAATAGAAAAAAAAATCTGATCACAAATCTAAATGAAACCACTACTAAAACAACACACCCAAACATAGACATAGTAAAACTCGAAGAATTACACCCTTAGATATATGAATCACAACTAAAACAAAATTCAATCACCAAAAAATGATTTGAAAGGTTGGTTGTCTCTAAAGTCACCCATGAGAGAATCTAGTTCGTGAGAGATAAGTGGTGAAATGGATAAAATAAAAATATGCCATGAATCACCCAATATCCAAACATAAGATGGTTACATAGAACTCTATACAATTAAATGTTTTGAAATCCATGAATCTCAAGTACTCAAAAACCCATCTCCAATTTAATAAATATTCTATTTTTGATAGTACACTATGAGAATCCCGTACACTGTGTGTAAAACCATCATGCTCAGAATATGATTCATGGAATCTATATATATAATATTACGTAGTATCCAATACCATTACTGTGTATTTAATTTACTATTAGACATCAAAAAACTAAATTTTTAGGCAGAAAAAACAAATACCCCTCTCCAAATATTCTATAAAAAAAAGATGAACATTGATAATTATTTAACATGTTTAAACATAGACTCTATTAATTAAAACAATCATAAATTTCAATGAATTAGGCACTTTTCCCCAATAATTCCACACAATTCTCAAAAATCCCACAAACGAACCCAAAAAATGATGATAAAAAATCATAAACATGCGAGTACCTGAAAAGTGTAATGGGGTTTTAAATACTCCCTTATCTTCATCAGGAAATATGAATCATATTAATTAGGTCTGGATCCCCTTTCATAAGGTCTATATATCAAATTATTGAATAATAATGTATATTTAGCCTACGAAAAGGAATTTTCTTATTTTAAAATATCATGTGCATATTATTTATGTTTACATTGATATGTGTGTGTACTGTAAAATGTTTAATATATTTTAAATAATTTTTTTTAGGAAACCTGGGCCATAATATCACAAACTATATCAGCACCGGGTTTCAAAATCAATCCATATAATTTCTAAAAATAATACAAGGGATAATATGAGACATTAATGTCTCCCCAAATTGTGGATTTATATCCATGAAAGGAAAAACACATGCTACTCAATCAAATGGGGGTACTAATCATGAATTTGGGCCTCCCACACCAATCTTCTCTCCTAGAGATTCAAATACACCCAATACACATGCACAAAAGATATCAACCCCCCTGAAGGATCCCTTTCATCCAACCCAAATTATTCATTGGGTAGTTAGTAAAAGATTCCCCATCTTTGATGACTTTTTTACCCTACTCAATGATGTGTGATGGGTCATTAATGTACCTCCTCGATTGTGAAACGTGGAAGAAATCATGTACCCGATCAAACTATGATGGGAGAGATAAGAAAAATACCACCTCATCAATTATACGTAGTACCTATAACTGGACGATGAATCTCAATGATATATTTTCACTTTAACTAAATCTATCTAATCCTCATCGAGGTGAAACCTCAAGGAACACAAAGTCTCCTTCTGCAAACACCAAAGGTTACCGTCTGTTATCAGTGTAATCCTTCTGATAGATATTGGCTGTCTTCATCCTCTGTTTAATGATATTCACCTTCTTTATAGTTGATCACAAAATCTTTAGGCCCACGAGTGTGTACTATCATTGTCCAATCGAGAAAAGTAGTAACCTACATGGTCACCTATACGAGGCCTCAAATTGTGAAAATAAAATGGTTGAGTGGCATCTGTTGATGTAATAAAACCCCACCAGTGTTAGGTTATCACCCCAAATACAACCAAAGTCTAACATGAACGTCTGTAGCATGGCCTCTTGAACCTAGATGGACCACTCAGTATGGTCATCCATATGTAGGTAAAATGCTATTCTAAATAGAATCAGGATCCCAATGACCACCTAAAATCCCTTCCACATCTAGGATGTAAAGAGTGAATCAAGATCTGAAACTATTGTGGTCGGGACGTTGTGGAGTCTAACTATCTTCTAATTGTATTAGCATCCCAAACTCTCTAATGAACTCTAATCTCATATATCATAGATGTGGGATAACAATATTGGTTGATCGACAATCACCAATATGGCATCAGGCCCCATGTACAAACATGGAGAAACCATCAGGAAATCCATTGATATCCCATACCACTTCCATTATAGTGCCTGAAGTGGGTGAGTTAAACCTACTAGAACCTGATGCTCAGACTTCACTTATTGATAGGTGAGGCATCGATAGAAAAACACAAAACATTCCATATTCATTCCTGACCACCAAAACTGATGGCAGAGGTCCTAGAACATACTTTCCACACTTCGATGTACTTCCAAAGGATATGTGTTGAACTTCTTTAAAACATCCTCCCACAATATGAATGTTACTACCATGAACCCTATGAAAATAAATACATGCTCCCCACATTTGGAATATTTTTTAGGATCATGTGTTGTGTACATCTCTGCACGAAAATTATTCTAGTAAGTGTCCCAAATCGGTCAGATTCCACGTTCAAAAACGTGAAATGAGATCTTATACAGAGATCATCTGCTACAATGTTCACCTTCTCAGGAACATAAATAATATGGAAATAGTAATCCTAGAGAAACTCTAGCCATCACCTCGATCTCATGTTTATGTTCTTTTGAGAGAATATATACTGACACTCTTGTAATCTTAGTAGACAACAATCCACTCCTATATTAAGTAGTTTCTCAACATATTCAATAAGAATACTCCCACTAACAACTTAAGAACATGGATCATATAATTCAGATTGTGTGGTCTCAACTAGCCTAAACCATATAAAATCATTGCTTTCACGTACATCAGGACACAATGATGCACGATCCATAATTCTTCGCAGAACACAATGTACACAATGCCTTTATCTGGTAACTTCTAGATGGGAGCACTCATCAAATTTTGTCTCATCTCTGGAAATAATTTTTGTCACTTCCTAGTCCACATGAATTTATTCCCTTTTTGTTAAAGATAACAAGGTTTTCTTCCACTCTAGTGAAGTTGGGTATAGACCTATGATTGTATCTTTCCACACCAAGGAAACATTGTTCCTCAGTGACAGTCTTGGGTGGATCCCATGAAAGAACGAAATAAACCTTCATTGGATCCACATAAACTCCATCATCTAAGGAGACATTTCATAGAAAATAGACCTCTCAAACCCATAACTAGAACTTCAAGAGCTATCTGTATAGATGGTTCCCTCAGAGAGTGTCCATAACCATCCTCAAGTACCTTGGGTTCTCCTCCTCAGACACTGAGTTCACTAGGTTATATTCAATGAAGATCAACATGAGAAGAACTATATAAGGCTAAAATATCAAGTGCATGAGTCCCATGAACACTTTTGGAGAGTTCATCATTCCAAAAGGAATCACCATGTACTCATACTGACTATAATGATATATAAATGGTATACTTCGATATATCCACATCGTGTACTCACTACTGGTGATATCCTGATATTAGGTCATTATTCCAGAACCATATCACCCATATCAATAGATCAAAGTGGTAAATTATCTTAGGTTTTGGATACTTTTTCATCATGTTCCCTTGTTTTGGGATCTATTAATCCACACATAACCTCAAGATCTGATCTCCCTTCTTGGAAAAAAACTAGTGACGCCTAGGGTGAAACACTGGGTCTCCCGAAGCCCTTCCTCTCCACATCCTCCATCTACACACCTGTATAAGAATGTTTTGTAGGAGACATCCAATATTTAGGTGTCAATATTTTTGTTTTCCAATTTTGTAGATAAATGAAGAATTGGACCTCCCTATGGGAAGTTAAATTATGACCACCATCATGAACAGCGTCCTCATACTCCACCACTACAAAAAACTAAGGACTCATTTCATCCACTAAACTGAGGGTGAGGCTAGCCAACTAATTATTAGACTTCAGCGACCTCCTATTAACGAGTCAATCATAAACTACATTTATTTCCTTTTCACCATAAAAGAATAAATGTGTAAAATCAATGTGAACACACCACACTTTGTGCCAAAAACTATCAAACTAATCATGAATTGTGGATAATCATTCCATTTTATTAATGAATTTATTATGACCCAACACTCCTACCAATTGATCCAATACAAAACACTCACCTCCATGAGATCGGGAATACTATCGTCCCTAGTGTATAATCATTGAATCTTCTCCCATACGAGTCTCCAATGATAAAATATGATCAACGGTTCATCTGGAATCATCGAGTTCTGAACAAGCTTTGTGGAAGGAAAGGAATGACTAGAGAATGTGTCTATCCAAACGAATGTTATGGTTTCAAAGACATAGATCATTAATCATATCAAACCTAGATCCTCAGGGTCATAAGCCTCCATTTCCTCCAATCATCATTGTCCATGTCCACCAACTCACTAATCTTGTTTTGAAAAACCTAGTGGTGGTGGTGGAAACAGTTCGAACCACTGTTCACCTCCTATTTCCTTTCATTCAACACTTCCATGTCTTCCTCCCTAACGACCAACCTACTCCTATATCTTACACTACCTCAGTGTCCCCTTGACTATCCACCAATAAGCTTTACGACTGGTTGGAAATTCTCATTCTATGTGTCACTGGGTGCTGTATAAGTAACAATCTAAGTCCCAATGACAATTTTAACAACCCTTTGATCCCTTCACCATAGAAACCTAAGTCCTGTGGATTTATCCTAATGTTCTTGACCATCTTAAGTCTTTATTATTTCCATTGGATACTAGTTACCGAGGTATCAGCTTCTCGGTTCCCACTACTATCTCCCAATATTGGTGTCTACTCCACTCGAAAAAAAACCACTAGTAGGGATCACTCAAGTACCACAACATTATTAAAAACTCAAATGGATTCCATGATTCCCTAATGTCCCGGTGTAATCCCTACTAGAATTTATACGTCCTGATTAACTGGTCTCATACCATGTCCATGGTATATCATGACTGATCAACAAACCTCACTGAATAATCCTCCAGGAGAATAATACACTGGTAGAGTCATAGAATCTATAGTATGTGCTCTTATTACAATGTGTCTAGATGGAACTCCTTTGTAAAGATATTCTCGATGTCTACCTTGGAGATAGATGTCTCTTAATGATACGATGTCACTCATATCCACTAATTATTTGTGTCTCCCTAAAGAATTCATGTAACGAGGACTGCCATCTGGTCAGAAAGCATGTTGACATGGTAGAAAACATGTGTGACTGCATAAATCAAATCCTCAACCAATTGGGAGTTTGGATCACCACAAAACATGGAAGGTCACTTCCTATATAACTCCTGAAATTCTATAAACCTAAAAGCATCCACATCTAGTAATTATTGAATTAACTACTACTCAACATGTGGTGTTATTTCTTGTAAAAAACCCCATAGGTGACATCTCTAGTACCAGACCATGTTCTAATTCCTCTTCACTAGGGGGATCATCCTCATGATATCATTGAGGAACCCTAACTAAATTACTTTATGTACCATTGTTTTTCTCTAAAA
The DNA here is from genome assembly GCA_963277665.1 of Viscum album. NCBI lineage: Eukaryota > Viridiplantae > Streptophyta > Magnoliopsida > Santalales > Viscaceae > Viscum > Viscum album. The sequence goes on along the minus strand of OY728122.1, from coordinate 243,677,225 downwards.
ATTGTGTTTTCATGTGGTACGTAATGAATAAGGAAATCAAATTCCTGGTTTATGGATTCATCCGTCTCTTCACCATAATTAAATTCCTTCGCCTAAAATTAGAAATTGAAACACTTAACTATGTTTCCCTAAAAAATTCTCATGGACTCCCAAACATAAAGAATAATTGAACCCTATAATACCACTTTTTCAAGACCTATCACAGTGTGACTCATGTCATGACAACCCCAATCCAACCTTCAATAGTCCAAGGGATGGTGACTAACATAGAGTAGGAATGACCTATAAATCAGAGCCATTTTCCTAATTACATGTATGCACTAACACATACCCAAGCCAAACAACATTGAAATGTAAAAATACTAGATAAAAAATTCATGCATACAACTAATATTTCAAAATATATTATGGTAGGAAAATTATTATATTTAAATGTGTCCAAATATAATCCCATCGAAAATATTTCATAAAATATGTCCGTCTTGTAAGAAAAAAGGTATTGGGACTACTGTCTGAACCTTAGGAACACACCATGGTCTATCTTTCGTCACTAATCATCGTTTGGTCCTAGTCTACGAAGCACTCCATCAAAAGATCAATCATCTTCATAAGACATGACATGTGATGGAAAAGCCCGTGCATTGGTGAGTGCAACAATACTCAGTGGGACATCCCAAACCCCCAAAAGGAAATACAACAAAGAAACACCACAACTAAAATACCATGAAATAAAATATTGTCAGATCCTCACAAGTTTTTTTCTTCAACACATATAACATGAATATCCATATATACTCATTCCATGACACCCAATATAGAGGTATGGCACAACCAATTTCCTACCAAAAATCCTGATGAAAGAAAATATGTTCATTGAGAAGATATTCCTTGAGCCAAGATATCATGGATGACACTCAAGGTTATGTCTAACTCATTTCGGCACTAACCAAAAAGAATTTATTGGTCAAGGAAGATTATGATAAACGGAGAGGGTATCACACCCAAACACACTGGGGAAGACCACTAACACATTAGGGATCAATTCAAAATGTATAGGATCTTACCCAATCATACTGTGGAATTCCACTAACCCTACGAATGTGGACAACTAGATGGATTAAAAACACCATGAACTCTAAAGATAGGTCGATTTCAAAATAGCAGCACTAGAGTAATAAGTGATCCCTATCTTATTACATGGATCGATACCATCTCCATCTTGTAGATGGCATCTATAATGTACAATTAAAAACTAACGTGAATGTTATGTTGTATCAAACCATCAAGAAATGGACCAATGGATCTCCCTATATGTACACTAGTGAAACAAAAAACTCAACACATTATCTCAAAAAGGGATGTCTCAATGCCAAGGTATCATTGACACGAAAAGATCATCAAACAAAAGAACCATTTGAATGTTATGTAATTTTGATGTTTCATGGGGGTGTTACTGGGTTTGTGGACTAATTGAACAGTTATTCCACTGCCTGTAGTGGTCGACCGCCCATACCAGCCGCCCCATGACTATCAAGACTGGATTATATTTTTGATCCCACACCCCAACTTGAATGTAATTACAATAGCCGGTGTGACCATGATTCTCAGTCGACTATCATAGTCGACCATGTCGTGACTTAGGACCGGTCACCCACAAGTCCAACGGGGTAGGACCCACTCAGCCTAGCCCACCTATCCGAACTCATTCAGCATGACCAGTCACTCTTTTAGGTAGCCTGCTCCTCCTAGGTCTGCCCCACCTCCCCTAGATCATCCTACTCACATCTGAAGCCTCCATTACACTTGTCCACTGGCTGTGTCTCTTGCAGCCACTAGCATGATCTACTATTTATAGCTCCCACACGACTGCCCACCACATTTCAAATGGTATATTCCTCTTCCACAAATCATTGTCGGCAAAATCACCACTACCCCAGTCACTGATTCTGCAACCACACCTCACCAGACCATCATGTCGTATATGTGTCTATGGTCACTTCCACGGACCAAAAATGCATATCTGATTCCAATAATTATAAACAGTCCTAGATCTGTTCTCCTAGGCTCCCAATCATCACAGACCCAACCTCTATTGTACGTTTATCTCTAATCTATGGGTCTGATCATGTTCGGATCCACTATACATGTCGAACCATGGACATAGGGTTTTAATGGAAATGGGAGTGTTGAAACATGGAAAGGAAAGCACAAAAAACACCCTCGGTAATGATGCTAAAACATTTTTTCATCTTGAACTCAATTCATTGTTGTTAGAAATAATAATGAAGATAAATTAAAAAACATCCCAAATAATCCAAGAAACTAACAACAATCTCACAACGATCGAGCCACAGATCAATCTACTCATGGATTGGATCTTGTTCATAATGAAAATATTGAATGTGGAAACCAATGAGAAATAACTATCCTACATCTATTCGGACTTATCACATATGAAGAATGGTTACTACTTCATTACGGAAGGCCAAATCCTTTGAATCTTAGGTGTGTCAGTCATTGATCTACAACTTTTCACCATCGTCTAATAGAGAATCCAGAAATATCTTCCCAAATATTCTCTATGGATTCATGGGTTATGAAACATGCCATTAATTTATCCTTAACAACCATTTTAATGATTTTCAGAAATTGAATCAAAAAAATTGTTAAATTATTTTATTCATGTAACATTCTTCAATAGATTTTTTACAAACAATCAGAAGAGGATAAATATAAGTCTCACCTATGAAACTGACCACTTTACAAACTCAAAGGTAGTCTCCAATTTTCAATGGGAGACATCGTTCATGAGTTTTTAGTATTTAAAAATAAAACAATTTTGTTTAATTATTATATTTACGGTTACATACTTGATGACTTTTTCTATAGATGACAAGCGATGGCCAATGTTCGGTCACTCTAAGTGTAAAGCCACCATTTCCATCTTAATGGTGCACTTATATTTATGATTATGGAGCCCATTTAATATTTATTACACTTTTCCTAGAAAATTGCGTGCATGTGGTTTTAAAAACATTAATATTATTAAAACAATTTTTTCTGCCACACTGAGAGTGAGAATCACACACCGTCTCTATTTCTAGTATCAAAATAAATATATATAATTTCTTAAATTAATACATGGGATAACCCAAGATGTTATATTCTTCAAACCTTGCGGGTTTACGTCCCTAAAAAGCAAAACAATGGACACTCAAAAAATTGAGGGTACTGAACTCAAATCTGAGCCTCCTGCTCCCATGTTCACTCTTTGATGTTCTTGGGACAATACCTGGCACACTAAAAAGAAATCTACTTCCCACATATGTTCTTCTATTGTAAATTATTATTCTCCCCCATGTAATCCACCAAACTCACCTTATCATCAATTTCATACTCACCCTATATGATGATATACGATGGGTCATTCATGTTTCTCCTTAGTTAAGACACATTGAAGACGTTGGGTACCTGATCTAGCAAAAGTGGTAGATCCAAATTGTATTCCACCATTCGAAATATATATAATCTAGAATGGGATGATGAATCTCAAAGATATCTAGGGAGTGGGTCAACTTCATGAATATCTTAATTATCACATAGATGGAATTTTTTCCCTAAAAGTACATGGTAAACCCATTAACAAGACCATAGATATCCCATACCACTTCAATTATGGTACCTCAAGGGGTTGACAATAACCTAATGGAACCCATTGATCATTCTTCACATGTTGAAAATTGTGGCATCGGGATACCAACTTTGCAACTCCTTTATTCAACCTTTCCCCCCAAAATTTATGTAAAAGGACCCAGTACATCTTTTACTCACCCGGATGTACCGCCAAATGGGATGTGTGGAACGCCTTTAAAACCTCCAACCATAATTCCAAAGGCGAAATTCTGTTCCTTCTGAAAATAATGATCTGATCTCCCCCATTAGAATATCAATCGGGAACTTGTCCAATAGAAATCAAAACACATATGTTCTTTCAGATAGGGTTCACAAGATGTGACTCCCTAACTGGTGGAAAATCGAGAACATAGAGCAGGTTTGTGTAGAATGACACCATAAGAGCATTGATATATGACCAATTTGAATTCTGAACATCTGAGGGGCTCGGTGGTCAAATGAAGGGGCCATCTTTGTGGGTCTAGTGTGGTAGTCTGGTGAGGTCAGGATACGACATTGATAACCCAGGTGGTGGTGACCATAGGCTGCAGAGTGGCTGCGTAGAACATGATAGGAATTAGAGGGGGAGCTAGTAGAGCTAGTAAGAGTGAATATTAGAGACATACATCTGGTATTGAGGCCATGGATGAAGATATGTGGGCCCCTCGCGGTGGCCCATGTGGCCCATGCATGAGCGGGACAATATAGGAGAGATGGGTGGGCTTAGGAAGAGCTGGCCAGACCTAGGAGGAGTGGGACGAGTTTATAGGGATGGACTCGGGTCCGAAAAAAGGTAGACTGGGTCGAGAAGGGCCACGGTCAATTACGATGGTAGATCGTGATCATGGTCACTCCAGCTATCACACATCCACTGTAGTTGAGGGCACGGTCGACCTGGTTTGTTGACCTTAGTGGCTAAGGGTTAGGTTGCTCGTGGTGTTCATCCATAGAAATTGCATTGTGGACCGTCCGGGTGGCTGATTGTTGTAGTCGAACACCATGATCTGTTTATATGCCTAGCGACCCCCATATTGAAACTTTCAACATACAATGCTATCAATGGTCGTGTCTGTTTGATTATCCATCTATGGAGTTAAGAGAATCATGTTGATGCGATCCTTTTGTGACAGGTGGTATTTTTATAGATTGGACATGTATAGGTTGAGAATTTCCCTTCTTCTATTAGTAAAGGGTTCCGTACGACATTATGTCCACAACTATGGATTGTAATCCCCTCTAAGGGTTTAGTCCTGGATAGATTATGTTATTTATATTTGTTTATAGAGTGTAATCATATATCCCCCCTAGTGGAGTATTGTTGAATCAATATAGCCACATAGAGTTTGGATTTGGTCCTTTATCTTGTCAGCTGCATCAGTAGGGTAAGTGGTAATCCCCAGTGTGTCAGGGTAGGCTCTTCTATGTTGAAAATTCACCCATATAGGGTTAGTGGTATTCCATATTGTTTCTAGGAAAGATCCCATATCTATGTATCACATTATTCCATGACCAATAAATACTCTTTGTGTGGTCTCAACATAGTTAGACCTCTCCTGTGATTGTCTCTGATGATATTAGGGTTAATAAGTGTTTTCTCTAATAATGATCATTCTTCACATAGAATCCTATGGAAGGTAATTCGTTATAGGTTACCTCTAGGCTTTCTATCTTGGATTGATAAAATTTGGATATTCTTTCCACATTTTTCGTAGAGATATACCTATGTGGAGCTAATTGTACTTTTTTATAGTATTCCATTATAGTATTTATATATGGTATCACTTTCTTGTTTTAGGGTTTCCTACTGTGTATTTTTAAACAGAAACCTACATGGTATTTTCTCGTACAATTCATGTCATTTTCAGATGATAAAAAATTGGATGGTGTGACTGGAAGACAAGGATCAGACTGTGCTTCTTAAGGATAGATGGAAAAATGTGTGTTATTACTATTCATACAACAGTCCTAGTACCTATTTTATTACAGGATAGACATGTTTTACAAAATATTCATTCTGAGCTTGTATTTGGAACTATTAACTTTTAGGTATTTTACAATCTTACTCTATTTTGAGGACTTAATAGAATGCAAAAGCTGATTACATAGTGTTTTTACATTTCAGCATCTAGTGTGTTGAAGAATTCATGGATTGTTTACTTATTTTCTTTACATTTTAGAATTTTGGGTCATGGAAGTGATTTTGTGTGTGTCAGAAAATAGGAAAATGCCTCCCATTTGTGGGATACGCCTACTCAGTGCTAGTCACCTTCCCATGGACGATTTTATGTGGGATTGGGGTAGTCAAAAATGGGTCCCTATGGTATGGGTCATGATAGAGGATGTGTCTATAACCATAGGTCCATCCTATATGAAAAGTGGTACTGGGAATACTATCTAAACTTGTAAGAATGCACCTTGGTCTCTCCAACATCATAAAGCACTTCCTAGTACTAGACATCCTAGGACTCTATTGAATGTTTAATCATTTTAACAAGACATAACATGTGTGGGAAAATTATGTATAGTGGTGAGTATAATAATACATTGTAGCCCACCCTAAATCCATGATGAAAAAACACAAATGAATATAAAAAATATATTACACTAAGTAATATCATAAATGATTACCACATAAGAATAACCCTCATGATTATCACATAGGAATACCACACAAGATTACCACAAAGGAATACCACACAAGATTTCCATAGAGGAATACAACCTATGAATACCACCCTGGATTGCCCAATTTTTTATAGAAAGGAATACCACATGAGATTACCTCACATGAATAACACGTAGGACTATCCCAGAGGAATACCAAAAAAATTTACCACACAGGATTAACCCAATGGATTACAACATAGAAATACACAATTGAAAACCACATAGGATTATAAAATAGGATTTCCATAATGTAATATTATTCATATCTACACGGGTGTATGTATAAAGCACACATAACAAGGATATCCATATATATGCATTCCAAGACACACAATCTATAGGTAATTCACAACCACCTTCCAACCACAGGATTGTGCTCGAAGCATTCTCGTTACTGGAGAAGTCACTCCTCGAGCCATGATATGATATGAGACACTCACGAAGAGGTCTATATCATTTGGGCCCTGCTTAAATAAAAAAAATTATTCCTGAACTTTATGATACATATGGTGTGGATCCTTATAAAACAAACTATAGAATAACAAAAAAACAATCTAGATCTACCCACAATGTTGGAAATCCTACCCAGACAAACTGTGAAATTCAACTAACACTATTGAGGCATCTTTTAAGGTATGGGTTCTTGCCTATAGATAATGGGGAATACCTCTAATCCTATAGATGCAGACCAATATATGGAACACTAATTCTCTTCCATCATAGTTTACATCGATTCCACAAAACATCATTAGGGTTAATAGAGGATCCATCTCCATTACCACGGAGGTATATGATAACATTATTTTAGAACATGGCCTCTAGAGAGGGATACATTCTAGTAATGTAGATGTTATGTTATACTGAACCCTCATGGAAAGGACTAATGTAATACTCTAAACCTATACCTTTATATACTAAAAACTTACCACATTACGTCAAATGTATTGGCTCAATGTCTGGTAATCAGTGATGTAGACAACTCGTTGATTGGACACTCGGTTTATAAGTATTTATTATTTCAAGAAACAACTTGAATTTTTTTGGGGGAATTAGGGACCAACCAATTGCGGACCGACCCCCGCGGTTGAACTATACAATTATTCTTCCCCACGTTTGATCTACATAATATTTAGTCATACATGGTCTATAGTGAAATCACCCCATAGTCAACTACCCCATGGATGCTTAAGTTGCAATGGTAATCTACTGTGTGAATACTCTAGGCCAACTGGACGTTTGACCTGGGTCAAACCCCATATCTGTCCTAACCCACTTATCCAACCTAGCCTGCTATCTATGGGCCCTGTTTTTCCTGATCCTCCTAGGTTCAGCTCTCTCGGAACCGATAATTTTCCCCTCTATTTCCATGTCCACTCATCCATGTCCCACTCTACGTCCCGTCTAGCTTTCGAATGTCAATGGTCCCTTCTGTGGACTTACATGCCTCCTACATTACCTGAAACTCTTAAATAGAAGCATATTTGAGATTTTCAGGTCCAAATGTACACTAGTCTAGCCTCATCTCTCTATTTACCTCGAATACTTGTGGTCCAATTCTGTTACAGCCACCTGGTAAGGTCTATCCATGATCATGAGGATCTAATGAAGAAGAACACGAAGAATAGAGGAGAGAAAAGAATAAATAACACTACGTGGAACGAACCATGTCCTTTGTTCTTATGGGAATCAATAAATTTCCAATATAATGATAAACGAAGAGTAATTAAAATCAATACCTCAATAATCAAACAGAAAAATATCCCATCCCAGAATGACTATTGATCCATGAGCCAATCTATTTATTGATTGTTCTATGATTCCTTTGTGGTTTTCCTATTTAGTAATCCTGTGTGGAATTGTTGTATGGTAATAATTTTTGGTATACATGATCGGTTATCCTATTATGTAATCTTTTTTGGTATTCCTTTGTGGTATTTCAATTTGGTATTCCCATGTGGTTTTTTGAGGTGGGTTGGGGTGTTATATTGAGTGTTGTTATACTCACCCATACATGGGATTTTTCCACACGTTTCATTTCATTTGTAGATGGTCCAACTTTAGACTATTTCCTAGGAAGACCATGACTAGGTGGTTCATTGTTAGACTATATAGACCAAGGTTTTTTTCTGTGACTTCATACAGTATTCTATGTATCACATTTAATACAGGTTGGAATTGTGGTTGTAGACTCCATTTGGCGGTCATGTATTCTGGAATTCTTTACATTAATGTAATTTTAATGTCACACACTATTGTGAGATCTTATTTACATGCATTCATGTTTAACCAGTTATTTTTAAATTTAATAATTAATTGGCTTGATGGTGTGTGTATGTGTAAAGGTACATAGGAATATTCCTCCATTTGTGGAATATGCCTACTCAGTTCTAGTCCCCATCCCCTAGCCTAATAGAGGTGAGATATGGGTAGTCATGAAATGGGACCCCCAAGGATGGGTCTTGATAGATTTGTATCTAAGGAGGTCGGATCTATATTAGGAATGGGAGTCTGTGAGGTTGGTTTTGGGTAACAAAGTTTAGTGTTTCAAGTTTATATTTTTTTTGGGACTCCAGTGTCGGTGTGATGGAATATATATCCATACAAAAGTACTCTAGCTACCTTTTCTTTGACTTATTCTATGAATGCAATGGATTTAGGGAAATAATGATTCCCACATCATTGAAGAATGGGTTTTTCCACTTACTTATTTAGTCAGCTATCAAGATAAATATTAATAACCACAGCGCATCTTGTTTTATTTCATGATGCCTCCCACATAAGCAGTCAGATAGGATTCCACCGCATGATCAAGATGATTATCCACCTATTTAAGAGGCATGGATATGGGGATTTTTACCAATGATAACACCTCATGGTGGTGCACTATCCATACCAACAATTATATAACTACATACAGTTCCCAGAGTACCACTAGATGATGTGTATAGGCAGAGCACCCTTCATGAGTTTCAGTAGGAGAGACCCCTTAGGTTCCGAGGTGAACCTAGAAAATATGCAGATATGGACTAGATTGATGTGGTAACTTGATAATTACATATAGATAGGGTACCAGTTGATCAGATGTGGTTCCTAGTAGTGATCCTTCTGCATGACTCAATAATGAAATGGTGTGGTTTTGTTACCATATCCTATGATTAGATGAATCTTCCACGGATAGAGTTTGGGAATTATAACCTTATAAGTTATGGTCTGTTAATGTCGAAAAGCATCTACAACTCCGACATCATGCCATGTCTGTTTCTGAGTATTCATTGATCTATACCAACTTTTCTAAGTATTTTATGGATATGATACACCACCAGTGCTTCCAGGATTGGACTATTGTGTGAGGTCTGTTTAGGGGAATCATATCCAGAATTATCCTTCCTTTCAAGTCAATGTATTCTTGGGTACTTGAGAAAACCATTATGATTGAGAGTTTTATATCCTAGAAGATATAACCATTGGTATTCTGCAGTTTTCATGCAATAGAAGATTTCTTGGAAGCATGGAGATGATGTTAGTCATAGGGACTTCAACATGTGACAAATTTCTAGAGGAGGTCCTTGGGAGAAACATCTGTACAACATGGATCTTAGGGTGGTTTCAGTTGGCCTAACGTGGTGCAGTTCTATTCATTTGAGGAAATGGTACATCACACCCGAGATTGTCCAACCATTTTTACTACTAATATAGAGATTGGGGTTGAGAACCAAAGCTATAGATAGTGATTGGAGCATGTTGAGATGTAGGATTGTTGAAGAGTTTGAGGATTTTGGAAACCATTAAGAGTTTCATGAAATTTTGACATGTTACCACAACCACCCCCAGGTGCTCTACACCAGGCTCAGGGAGCTGGGGGATAGTGGAGGGGACCACAATATGTGGTTGAGGCATATGGCCCAGTTATGGGGATAATTTATCCTATAGAATTTTCCAATGTATTATTTTTTAAAATTATAAGGATTTATTTTGAGAATAGGATTTGACACGACATGTGATTCAGAGAATTGTTTGGCCCAGAACAATATTTAGAGATATATTAAATTTTTAACAGCACAAGCATTCAGTTTTCCTAAAAAATAAGAATTACTCTTAAATGGGAGTCAAAATCCTAAATCTAAGGGAACCATTAATTTTAGGGCTGTGGATTTACCCTAGGCATGACATATTTATTATCTTTATTGGTTTTCGATAAGAAAATAAATTGAGGATGAAATTGTATTTAAAATAATATTTATAAAAAAAATTTGTTGTAGAAACTCTATTTTTTATTATGGATTTTTGAAAAAAAATTGAAATCCTCTTAACCTTGAAAAAATATGGATATGTAGAGAAATAACATCTGCAGAAGCCATTGGAGGACAATGATGGATCGATTGAATGATTCCCCTCTGATTTGAAGAATCAAGGAACAATGAAGATTTAGAAACCTTTCTTCATCATTTAATGATCTAAAAGGATATAGGCAAGTGGGTTATTTATGGTTTCCCCATTATTGATTTCCATGAAGAACATGATTTAAACCACAATAATATTGATATGTTGTTCAATATTTACGAGATAGTTGATAATTGTGGGGATTAATTCTTGGCACTTTTTTATTCTTCTTCGATCATCATTCTAATAATAATGAGATGCAGTGTACATGAAAAAGGTAGATTCTTTTTCCTTGAGATGTAATTTCTTCTTTTATTTCCCTCATTCTTCTTGTTCGTCATTGTTGGACCCCACAGAAATTTTTTAACATTATCAGGTGGCTCTGTACCTAATCAGATCCCCAGATTTGAGGAAAATTGATAATGAAGGTCAATTATCTCTAGATTGGTACCCATGGAGCATGAGTATGTGACTGTTTTGAATTTTAGGCATTAGTTGTGGCTTAGTGGTCGGTGGAAGAGACCAACGATGAGGGTCCGACATAGAGATTCAACGAGGTGTGGTAGTAGAGACGGTGACTTGGGAGATGGTGATCGGGGCAGTGGTGACTAAATGTGGCAATGACAGCCATGTGGTAATAGGTAGAGCTAGTTGGAGAGGACTGAGAAATCAGCCTCGCGGAGAGGAGGCTATAGGCACTAGGTGGGCCACAAACAGTGACCCATGCATCCCATGACTGAGTGGTAAAGGCCAAGGCAGATGGTACAAGCCCATTTAGAGAGGGACCGACCCAGGCAGAGTGGGTCAGGCCGAAGATTGTCGGCTTGAGCGGTTATTTTCCAAAGGCTTACTACCCCCGCCCATTGAAAAAACAAACATCTATTACATTCAAAAGGTTCATTTGTTTGATTATCTGTCCTTGTTATTGAGACCTTACCATTGAGATGGTCTATTTGAAATAATGTGGTATGTTAATATATGGACCAGTATAGGAGGAGGGTGTTCCCTTAGTACATATATCTATGGATTAGTACGAAATTACATCCACATTATTAGAATATATTCCCCTCTATAAGCTGAGTCCTAGATAGTGGTTAGGTATTCGCTTATGGGATGGCAGCATGATCTAATATAATGCGAACTTGAGTTTTTTGGAATTCATGTACCCTCTGAGAGTAAGGTTTTGTTCTTCCATCTAGTGGTCTGTATTAGTAGGGTTATATGTATTCCCCTATGTGTTTGGGGAATATCGATATGTTACAAGCTACATCAAACGGGATATTGGTATTACATAGTGTGTCTAAGAAATATCTCATACATTACATGCCTCATTAGTAGGGGTAGTGGTATTCCCTAATATTTCGAGGAAGGATCATCTACGTAGTTAAACGATATATATATGGTTAGTAGTATTACATAGTGTGTCTAGGAAGGATCCCCTCTCAATGTAACATAGTATTCCATACCCAATACATTCTCATTGTGTGGGGCCCAAATGAACTACACCTCTCGGTGAGTGTCTCTAATGATATCATTGATTGAGGAGTAAGTTCTCCTAGAACAAGCATGCTTTGAGCATAATTATATGGATGATAATTGGTTTTGGATTACCTATAGATTGTGTGTACTTGACCGATTATTTCAAGATGTTCCTGCTATATGTGTGAGATACATATACCTATATGGAGCTGACTGTATTTTCCCTCAAGATATTTTCATTTGAGGTATTTACATTTTTATTTTGTGGTTTCCAACATAGAATTTTTATACTCACCCATGAATTGCATTTTCCCACAAGTGTGATGTCATATGCAGACAATTTTCCATTTTATGGAGTTCTAGGATGAGTAATACTAGGTTTCTCTTAGCGAGGTCTGACATATTGAGGTGTATTCATGTGGTTCAGAAAACAGTCCTCAAACATTAATTCTTATATGTGGAACATGTTATACTTACTCATTGTCTTGGGCCTGTATTTGGCCTTATCTACATCTAGAACTTGTATTTTTATACACTTTTGTGAGATCATAGTGGTTTGAATGCATTTTTTACTTAATATTTTTAAATTTTAGAATTGTGTGTCTTGGAGATGTGTGTGTGTGTGTGTTTGTAGGTACATTGGAAAATTCAACACATTTGTGGGATATTCTTACCCAATGCTAGCCACCATCCCTTGGACTACTGGAGGTTAGAGTGGGATACTCACATCAGTGGTTTATATCTTTGATCTACCACTATAGTTTGATCTGTTAAATGATGTATTCCACGTCTCTCAGTTGTGGAGGTATGAGCATGACTCATCGCATGTCATCAACTCGGAGATTTAGACATCTCGGATTGGATGAATTATGTTGAGTAGCTATTATAGATTGAGTATTGGTAGGAGAGGATCCTTCTTTCCAATTTTATTACTTTTTTAAGTAGGTTTTATGCACAGGAATATCTAGGAGAGAACATGGGAGTGGGATTCTCATATTCATGCTCTATACCCTAATTTTTTTAATAGACCTTGTTTTGGATTTCCTGGATGTAATGTCCCAAGATGGATAGAATGTAATGTATCCTATTTTAACATGTATTGTTTTTACAATTTCTATGTATTGATTTTGAGACCAGGTACTACGACGATAACTAATTTCGAGGCCATGTTTTCCAAAAACGATTTATTGAAGATTATTACTCTTCTAATGGAATGTGTGTGCATTTTCACTGAATAATTAGAGTAATTCATAAATGTATTCCTAGATCAGGAATATGAGAGAACTATTTAATTCAAAGTATTGGATTTACACTTTGTGTGACATAAATTTTTGGGGTGCGGTTCATCTGTCAAAACAGCATGAATGATGAAAGTAGAAATAAAATATTTTTTGTTAAAAAAATATTTTTATGTAGTAAATTCCTTTTTTATTAAGGATTTATCCAAAATATTATTTTATCATTATAACAGTAGTATATTTTTGGGGATGAAGAGAATGAACCCCGAGATATGTCATTGGTTTATGAAGAAGAATCTATCAAATGATGCTCATCAGACTCAGCGTATCAAAGATCGACAATGACAAGACTACCATACATCAACAGTGACTAATACAAATAGAAGTAGGGAAATTTTTTCTTTTTGGTTTCCCAATTTTTTATTTTTACAATGGAGATGGGACAATCCATGAATAGTTTCATATGTGGTTAAAACATTGTGGGATGGTGGATAACTGTAGTTATTATTTGAGGAGTGTTCATTATGCTTCTATGTTATTCATTCTTATGAGAATGTGTTCGGGCTGACTAAAACAATGACTGAGGATCATTCTAGAGATTTTGTTTTGTGCATTACATTCCCTAGTTCGTCATTTCCACTATCTTTGGACCGTTGTGACCATGTTTTGACATTCAGAGTGGCTCCCAATGTGATCAGGCCCCTGGATTATAGGAAAACTAACAACGGAGGTCGGGATTGTGTAGATCTTGTACCAAAGAATGTTGATCTACGAACATTAAGAATGTCTATAATTTGAGGATACTTGGTTTTATATAGAAGGGACTACCAGTGTGGTAGCTGGGTGAGGTGAGGCGGTGGTGTTGGATATCGGGGCGGTGATGATCGTATGGATCATGATGGGTGGTTGTGTGGGATTTATTAGAGCCGACAGCAGAGGACCACGATGATAGTTGTCTAAGACAAGGTCGGTGGGTTCATGGAGTGATGTTTGTGGATCCTTTCAAGAGGCCCACACAAGATAGAGCTAGGATAGAGGAGAGGGGTTAGTCCTAGGTGGAGGGGGATGGGCTGTTTGGGTTGGGCTAGGTGGCTCAGGCCTAGGCGTGTCAAACCTGGGGGCGACCAGGCCAAAACCAAGCCACTATTAACTATTTAAACCCATCATGAGCCATATTTTCTCCAACTTCATTGAGTCAACTATATATAGTGGAACAATCGACCATGACTTTCAACTATATCATCCATGAATTGGCCAATACGGGTGGTCGACAACCATGGTCGTTGTGCGGACCCTGCGGTTACTCAGTAGGCCTAGTGAACCACATTTTTTAAAAACAAAACATCAATAACATTAAAAATATATTTCTATTTGATGAAAAATATATGACCATGGGGCCATGACATTGATATGGTATTTCTGAGATAATGTGATATGTTTTTAGTTTGACTAGTATAGGTGGAGAGCATTACCATGGTACATTCAATGAGGTTTCATTATGGAATTATATCCACATTACTAGTTTGTAATCCCATATTGAGGTTGAGTCCCATATAGAGTTATGGTATCCTTCAAAGGGACTAAAGAAGGGTCATCTATCACCCCTAGTGGAGTTTTGTCGAATCCATGTAACCTCAAAGAAAATGGAATTGGTCCTCCATCTAGAGGGCCACTTTAGTAGGGTTAGTGGTATCCCCATGTGTGTCTGGGAAAGATCCCATCTCTGTATATCATAGTTTTCTAGGACCAATATGTTCACTTTGGTAGGGGTATCAATGATCTAGGCCTCACATTGAGTCTCTCTGATGATATCATAGCTCGAGGATGAGTTCTCTAATAATGAGTGTGCTTCAAGTAGGATCATGTGGAAGATAATTGATAGTGGCCTACTTCTAAACCATTTTTCCTGGACTAATTATATCTGAATATTCCTTCCAGATCTTTTTTAGATATATACCAAATGTGAAGATGGATGTAATTTCTTTTTTTCATTCTTTTTTTATTCTTTTTTGGTATCACATTTAGGTTTTGGTGTTTCATATTGGTTATTGTTATACTCACCCCTACAGCGGATTTTCTTGCACATGTCATGCCTTGTGCAGATGATCGACATTTTTATGGAGTTCTAGAAATACTAGGGCTTGGTGGTGCTTATATAGGAGAGACATATTGAGGTGGGACAGTTCATAAATGAGTCCCATTACCTATTTTCATTGAGGTTTGACTTATTTTACAGACTCTTTGTTGTGGGATTTTATTTGGTCCTAGTTACATTAAAGTACTTTTACTATCATACTCTGTTGTGAGATCTTATTGGTATGCATGCATAGAGGTCTGTGTCGTTACTACCCCAATCCTACATTCAATGGGCTAGGGTTTTGTGCCTATAACTGAGTAGGAATATCCGATAATTGAGAAGAATTAGCCGAAATTTTCTATATACAAGCATACTTGTCCATGACACAAAATTTGAAATGTAGAAACACTATGTAAACAAAGCATGAATGAAACTAAGATCTCACAATATATTATGATAGTATATGTATAAGAAATTAATCAAGGAAAAAAATCTCACCAATAAGAGTCTACAACAACAGGTGCAACCTATAAGAAAAGAGGTACTGAGACTGTTGTGTGATGCTGTAGTAACACACCTTAGTCTGTTCGGTCATTCGAACAACTTTCTGGTTCTTGTCTATTTAAGACTCCATCAAAAGATCGATCATCTACCAAATACTCAACACAAGTGATGAAAAGTATGTGTTGTGGTGAGTATAACAATAACTAGTAAGACACCCTAAAACCATAACGGAAATGCACAAATAAATATAAAAAATGAAAACCAAAAGGGAATAACACATAGAATTTCCAAAAATGATTACCACATATGATTACCCCAATATTATAATACAAAAGGTTAATTAAATGATTAACATAAAAGAAAACCACACAAAATTACCACAAAGGATAACCCTAATGGAATTCCACACAAGAATACCAAAATGGAATACCACACAAGAACACCATAATGGATTGACATAAAGGAATACCACACCAAATTACCACAGAAGAATACCACCGAGGATTACCAAAAATGATTACCCCAATTGGATTAACACAAAGGAATACCAAATAGGATTAACACAAAGGAATACTGAATTGGATTACCTAAAAGGATTACCACAAAGGAATACTGCATAGGTTTCCAAAAAATAATACCTCACATAAATACCATACATTGTTATCACAAAGCAATACAACATAGTATTGACACAAAAGAATTCCACAGAGGATTACCACAAATAATTACCACACGAGATTACCAAACACGAAGACCATATAAGATTACAACAAATGAATACCATAAAGGAATGTTTAGTCATATCTACACAGGTATAAATATATAGAACATATAACAAGGATATCCAGATATACTCATGATAAGTACCACACCATTAAGTGTTCATAACCAATTTCCATCCAATGGTATTTTTATTAGAATGATCATTCCATGAGAACTCACTCATCGAGCCACAATATCATAGGATCCACCCATAGACAAGTCACACAAATTTGGTTCCCACCAAAAGAGAACTCATTTGTCAAGGAATAATATAAAACATACAGACGATTTCCTTCCCAGATACGCTAATGATTACAATGAACCCAATCTGTACAAACATGCAACATAGATGATATTTCCTAGACACACTGGGGAATAACACTAACCCTGGATAAATGGCTGGAATGTGGGATGACCAATTTCATACCCTCAATGTGGAGGTCCAGTGAGGCAATGTGGTGGAGTCAGTGACATGAGTGTAGATGATCGGTTCGGCGGTGACTGGAGGTAGATGTAGATGCTCCAAGGAATGTAGAGTGAGTTTGTGTGTTAGCTAGTGGGGCTAGCTGGATCAAACCTTGGTGGAGGCTGCATGATACGTGGCCATAGGCTACCTAAGAAGTAGCCAGAGGCCGCATGAGACATGGCTATACAACGAATGTAGGGTAGGCCATGGATGCTGCCAGGTGGGCCATGTGTTGATGCCCAGGAGGCCCATGTTTTAGCGGTATAGTCCTAGGTGGGCCGGGCTGAGCGGGACAGACACGAGTCAGACACGGGGAAGGACATGCCAGAACATAGCCACTATCGATTCTAGAAATCGATCTTAAAAAACAATCTCTCTAGATTCTGTGTAGCCATGATAGCTGGGCTAATAGTAGACCATGTATGTTGACCTCAATAGCCATTGGTTGGTCTGTCCCAGTAGTAAGACCATAGGCCCAATGACCCCCATTTGAATATTATGACATCCATAACATTAAAGAGGTATGTTCATTTCTTGATCTATATACAGTGATGAGACCCAGAGGTCATGATGGTCATTTTGATAAATTTTTTGAATTTTTAGTTTGCACTAGAATATGTTGAGGGAGTTCTCTTGATCCTTTCCTTGAGAATTTAGTGTGGAATTACACCCAGATCACTTGATTGCAATAACCTCTAGAGTTAGAGTCCAATATAGAGTATGGTATCCCTCCGTAAGAATGAAGTGTGATCCTCTATCATCCTAATGGTGTTTTTTGGAATCGATATAACCACTTCTAGTTGGGTGTTATTCCTCTAACTAGAAGGCCACATCATCAGGGTTAGTGGTATGTAACGACCCAAAGTTTCATTAATTGGAATCCCTCTTGATCTAGTTATAAGTCTCTTTATGTAAAATTTTTATATAAAATGTCAACTTCTTTGGTTTCATGTTAAGAATTGTGACTGTTTCTTTTATATCCATTGAACAGTGATCACATGTTTAGTATAAATATAGGGCTATAACAAAACCAATTTCCTCAGACAAATGAAGCGGCGGCCTCATCCAGTAGAATTACTCCATACGAATCCCATTTGTTGGAGCTCGGAAAAGAGGTGGCGTCCTTGGGCTTCGTTCTTGACCAAGACCAAGCTGAGCTTCATCATTTCAAGCTCGAACGAGACAGTCTACGGGAAAAGTGGAAGTTTATAGAGACTACCACTCGAGCGATGTTATCTTAGCTACCCCAAGAGTCGGTCACCATAGCACACCTTACCCTTAGGTATTATGTGGATTTTTTAGGGGTTATGTAACAAATCTCTAGTAATATATTCATGTATATTATTTTTGATATATATAATAATGAATATAAATTCTTTTCAATATTGATACAATGTAAATAGTTTTTAAGGTACAAATAGTGTTTTTAGTTATTATTTAATTAGGAAATCTATTTTATTAAATTAATGTATTTTTTAATTAGATAATATTTTAATAAAATATTATTATTATTAAATTAATTTTATTATATATAAATGATCATATAATTTTATGAATGCAATTATAATTTTTATTATGTTTTGAAATCCATTTCTGTCAAAACCCGTGAATTTTCGATAAATGTAGTTTTTACCTTAAAAGTGAAAATTATCATATTTAGAATATTATTTAGATAAAATAAATGTTATTTCTAGAATCAGGATGTTGAAATTATCAAATGTTGAATTTTTCATAATTTTCCGAGACAGTGAAATTCTTGGGTAAAAATTAAATACCGTTTAAATATATTATGTGTTTCATGACATCATAATGACCCAATAGTGATGTAATAAAATAATATAAGCTTTATTTTAGGCCAATATATGTGTTACCATTAAAATAATGCGATTTTTGGGTTTTTTTGACTTATTTTACAAAGCATTAATGGACCCCTCAAGACTTATTAAACATCTTGTCAATTTAAATTATTTTCCATGGGAGTGTGACTCACCTCCACATAAGCAACCCCATTATTTTAAAAGTTCGGACTTTGGCCTTATAAAATATTGTTTTCCTCTACCCTTTTCCAAAAACCTTGGAAAAAAACCATGAGCTGATTTGTGGTTTGGATTAGTTTAAAGTATGTGGTCCCAAACCTTAATAATAAAAAATTCACTCACCTTTCCTATATAAACCCACCAAAGATCCCACATCCTCATCACTCCAAGCCTTTTGAGTTAGTCCAACCTCTGCCCTACTCTCTATAGAATCCTCCCAAGGTGCCCCAACCTCTCAGGAAGCCTCTCTGAAGCCTTTGGAAGCACACTTCCAAGTAATGGTTTTTTCTTCCTTTCTCATTTTTATCCAATTTTCTTTAAGATGTTTTTCCCATTTAATTTCAATTATGAATGTTTAGGTATGGTTTTACACCTCCCTCATACTGCCCTCTTTATTTTTTAATGATGGGATACCCATTTCTCACTAATTAAATTCCTCCCATGTACACCCATTACTATGTCTAAATTCTGAAAGAAACTTCTCTCTCTTCATTTACATTCAAGCAATAATTTTGTATCATGAATCTAAATTCCATTAAAATTGTTGGGACATGTCTCTATATGACCTTATTACTGTCCATTACATGTAAGTATTATGAGGAACTCCTTCACTCTCATCAACCATTTTTATGAGTTTTTATGAATTTTTATGTCTCCATCAAGGGTATTCACATTTATTAACATTTACTTATTTATTATAATGTTTAAGGTATGAATTCCATATTCCTTTATCATGTAATAAATTATTATGTTTTATCAATCAATTTTTTATGATCCATGTGGCATAGTTATGCGTGAAAATAAATGTTTATGAAGGGTGTGCCTTTATAGTGCTCCAATTCATTGGGTAAAGTATAGTATCATGGTAAGTCATGTGAAATGAGTGTTGACTCATGATAATTCAAGTGAAACGTGGGTTTTCTCATGCTTCATGTGCAATGAGGATTTACTCATGCTCCATGTGTAATGAGCCTTGGATCATGCTAATTCTATGTTAAGTGTTGTCGCCACATTTCCATGTTATGATTATCATGCTTTATCATGCCTTTATGTTCATGTTTATTTTGTGCTCTATTGATATTCCTATTGTATAAAATGTATTTTACTCCTATTGTATTCCATGTTTATTCCCTTACTGGGCTTTATAGCTCACCCCTTTTCTTATGCATGTCCTCAGGTTATCCCATGCAGTGCTAAGTATGAGGGAATGTAGTGGTAATGTAAAGGAAGTATTCAATAAAGATGTTTTAATTGATTTTTTAAGTTGTTATGTAATGATATTAAGCCCCAAATACACTAGACTTATCGATCATCCTTGTTGTATCAAGTGAATAGTTTATGTAATAAATCATGTTTATATTTGTAATAAAAGTAGGGTTGTCATAGTTGGTATCAGAGGATAGGTTTAGTTATTTTTGGGATTAGGATTAGAAAACCCTAATAAAGCCTTAAATACAAGACTAAGTATAATAAAAATATCCCTATGTTTGGGTAAGTACTGAGTAATTGGTTTATCAATCAAATACATCCCTATCTAGATACGAGCAGGCAGAGGCGGCTCTCGCACATATGTATCCTAGGGGTAAAACCCGAAAACACCGCTTTAAGCTAGACTTGAACGGGAACTGGTTCACGAAAACGGGCCTTGCTATACTCTTGGTTACGACACTCCATGGGGATATGTTTTGATAAATTCACATGCTTAGTATTAACCCTTATTAAGGGAATTAAAAAAATTACCCTACGATTATATTTTTGAAAGTAGATCATGAAAAGCCTAGATTGAATCCTATAGACTCATGAGTTAAGGAAAGAAATGTTTATTTATAAGTCATCGACTTTTTCCTTCATATTACCTCTTTTTTGTTACCCCTATCTTTCCTTTTATTCCAGCCAGTGGCTGGTAATAGTAGAATTCTGGCTAAGAACCGATGTGAAGATTAGTGTAATGACTATAATAATGAGATGCCCAATCCAATGGGAGTGGGAATCACAAACATTGTCACACTTCTCTTTCAGCTAACTCAATCATTGAATAGAAACACGAGTCTAGAGGAACATTCAACCCCCCCCCCCCAAGAAAGGACAAGTCTCTATCGAGAGCTTCAGAAGACAATGACCTCCTACTTTTAGTGGATCATCTAATCCCATGATCGCTGAACAATGGATCAACTCCATTGAAAAGATCTTATCCTTACATCAATGTTCTGAACAAGAGAAGGTTATTCTAGCGGCTTATCATATGGAGGGTGAAGCTGATCAATGGTGGACGTTGATCAAAAATACGAAGACTGAGGAGGAGATCGATGCGTTGGAATGGAAGGATTTCCGGAAGATGTTTTTCGATAAATATTTTCCATGCACCCTCCAGCTTAAGATGGAAAGGTACTTCCTTTTACTCAAGAAAAAAGGTGAAAAATCTATTGGAGCGTACGAGGAAAACGTCACAAGGCTTTAACGATACGCTTCTGGAATTTTTGTTACCCCCAATTGCAAGGTTGATCGTTTCTTTGGTGGGATGAAGCCTAGCCTGCGGAAAGCATTAGCAATCCGTGACTTTGACAGCTATGAGGAAATTGTCTGATGTGCCCTCAAGGTCGAAATGGAGATTGGGGAATCACAGGGGTATCATGGGGACAAGAAGCGTAAGGTGGACTTCAATGCTGGAAGTCCGATGGATAAATCCAACGGTGCTAAGAAGATCCAACACCCCACCTGCCAAAAGTGCGGAAAGAAGCACCCTGGAAATTGCCTCAAGGGGACGAGGAAATGATTTAGGTGTGGAAGAGAATGGTACCTAGATGTTAACTGTCCGAAAGAAAGACCCGTGGCTTCAATATAGGAGAGGAACGCTCTACTCGAACCTCAACGCGTAGTTCATTGCTACAACTACAAAGAACCGGGGAATTTTTCAAATCAGTGCCCTAAACCAAGGGTTTTCGGAGGCAGCAATCAACTTCCAAGGCAGCAAGGAAGAGATTTTTCCATCACTTATGCCGAATAAAACCCTAACAACGAAGTTGTGATAGGTACACTTGTTATTCATTCAATAATAGAGAACATACTTTTTGATTCAGGTTCTACGCATTCTTTTATATCTCGAAATTTAGTAGAACAATACCAGCACCACCACAAATCATGTAAGCGAAGATGTCGGTGAGTACAGAAAATGGGGTAATCATTGCATCCCATGAATAGAAGTCCTCACATGTTATAATCTATGGATTGAATTTCCCGGTGAACCTCGTCTAACTCCCTCTGGTTGAATTTGATGAAATTCTTGGCATTGATTGGCTTTCCTTATATAGAGAAAACATAAATTGTCAGGATAGGGAAATCACACTCCATATGGAGAATCGACCCTCGATTATTTACAAGTGTAAGGACGAAGATAAATCTCTTTTAGCTCCATCATCTCAAGCATTGATATTACTTCCCTATGAGAATGCGTATCTGGCTCAGATGATTGAGTCTAAGGAAGAAACCATCCTTGAAAAACATGCCTATTGTGAGGGAATTTTCTAAAGTGTTTCCCAAGGAACTGTCTGGTCTTCATCCTAGAAGAGATGTTGATTTCGAAATTGAACCTATAGCAGGGGAGCTGCCAATATCCAAAACTCCATATAGAATGGTTGTTGTGGAGCTTGAAGTACTAAAGAAACTACTACAAGAGAATTTGGATAAAGGTTTTATACGCCCAAGTTCTTCACCATGGGGTGAACCAATCCTCTTTGTCATGAAGAAGGATGGGTCAATGCGGATTTGCATCCATTATTGTGAAATTAACAAAATCAAAATAAAGAACAAGTATCCTCTGCCACATATCAATGCCTTTTTTGATCATCTGTGTGGAGCACAATACTTCTCCAAGGTAGATTTTCGGTCGGGATATTATCAAGTAAGGTTGAAGAAGGAATATGTCCCCAAGACTACTTTTCGTACAAGATACGGGCACTATGAATTCATAGTAATGCCTTTCAGACTCACTAATGATCTAGAAATCTTCATGGACTTGATGAATAGAGTCTTTAGAGATTACCTTGACAAATTTGTGGTAGTTTTTATAGATGATATTTTAATATACTCCAAAACCAAGGAGGATCATGAGGAGAATTTAAGAACTGTACTAGAGACTTTGGGCAAGGAGAAGCTCTATGAAAAGAACAGCAAGTGTGAGTTCTGGTTGAATGAGTTCTCATTCTTGGGCCATATCATCACAAGCAATGGGATATCTGTGGATCCCTCCAAAACAAATGCAATTGAGGGATGGCCGATCCCAACATCGGTAACGGATATCCGTAGCTTCTTGGGGTTAAGTGGATATTATCGACGATTTGTGAGAAATTTCTCAAGATTTTCCAACCCTCTTACCAAGCTATCTCAAAAGGGAGTAAAGTTTTCATGGAGTGATGAATGCGAAGAAAGCTTAAAGGAGTTGAAAAAGCGGCTGATTACTGCGCCTGTGCTCACTTTACCCTCAAGTGGGGAACATTTTGTGGTTTTCAGTGATGCTTCAAAGAAGGGATTAGGTTGTGTACTGATGAAGAATGATAAAGTGATATCCTATGCCTCAAGGAAGTTGAAAATCCAGAGCGAAACTATCCAATGCATAATCTGGAGTTGGCGGCGGTGATCTTTGCCTTGAAAATCTGGCGGCATTATCTCTATGGGGAGAAATGTGAGATATATAAAGACCACAAGAGTCTTAAATATATATTCACACAGAAAGAGATTAATATGTTCCAGAGAAGATGGATATAGCTCATCAAGGATTATGACTGTTCTATACATTACCACCCTAGGAAGCGAACAAGGTGGAAGATGCCCTAAGTAGAAAGGACCTAGTGATTCTATCAATGATGAGAATTGAGAGGGATCCAATCTTCTTAGACTTGATGAAGATGGACATGGGAATCATAAATAAGGGAACATCATCAATCCTTTCACAAATGATTTCTCATCTGTCTCCTTTGAAAGGTTAATGGATGATCAAAAGGATGATGTGGGAATTCAGGAAAAAGTGGAAGCTATCAAAAAGGGTAAATCCTCGGAATTTAATGTTAATGAAGAATTAATTGTGTGATTTGGGAAAAGATTATGTCTTCCATCATGTCCAGAGAAGAAGAAGGAACTTTTGGATAATGCACATAGTTCAAATTTCTTTATTTAGTGAGGGAACACAAGGATGTATCGAGATCTCCGAGAAAACCTTTGGTGGGATAATATGAAAAACGAAATCACTATATATAAATCCAAGTGCCTGGCACGCCAGAAAGTGAAGGAATAGAGGCAAAAGTCTAAGGGGACGATGCAACCATTGCCCAAACCAGAATGTAAATGGGAGAGAATCCCCATGGACTTTGTCACCAAACTTCTGAGGACATCCAAAGGAAACAATGCAATCTGGGTTGTTGTGGATCATCTTACAAAGACTACACACTTCATTGCTATTCGGGAGGATTTTTCATTGGATCAACTGGAATAGATATATATCAGGGAAGTGGTAAGGCTGCATGGAGTTCCACTCTCTATTGTGTCTGACCGAGATCCAAGATTCACCTCTATGTTTTGGAAGAGTCTTCAACATGCTCTGAATACTAAACTGAACTTCAGTACGTCCTATCATCCTCAAACTGATGGCCAATCCAAGAGGACTATCCAAACACTTGAGGAAATGTTGAGAGAATGATCAATGGAGTTTAAAAGAGGATGGAATCAACATCATCCTCTGGTTGAGTTCACTTATAATAACAGTTTCCACTCGAGCATCCAAATGGCACCATATAAAGCCCTTTATGGGAAAAGGTTCAAAACACCATCATGTTGGGATGAGGTTAGTGAACGTAAGATTCTTGGACTAGATAAGGTGGAGGAAATGGTGTAGAAGGTGAAAACTATTCAACAGCATATCAAGGTAGCCCATAGTCGACAGAAGAGTTATGAAGATAATCGTCGATGATACCTTGAGTTTAATGTTGGAGAAATGTTTTTTCTACACATATCTCCAAGGAAGAAGGTCATGAGGTTTGGAATAATAGGGATGTTAAGTCCAAGTTATATCGACCCCTTCGATAATCTTGGTCGTGTCGAGGCTATGGCATATCGACTAGCACTTCCACCTACCATGGACAAAGTACATGATGTTTTTCATGTATCATTCTTAGGGAAGTACATACCAATCCCTTCAAAAAAACTCTCTTCTGAGGTGGTACAGTTGTCGGATGACCTTTCTTATGAGGAGAAACCAGTGAAGATCATATATCATAGAGAAAAAGTTCTACAAAATAAGACAGTGCCCCTTGTCAAGGTGTTGTGCCGAAACCAAAAGTTTGAAGAAGCAACTTGGGAATCTGAGGAAATAATGAAGCTGAGTTACCCACATCTGTTTTAGTGTGGGAAAAAGGCAATTTTGAGGGAGAAATTTCTTAAGGGGGGAATATTGTAACAACCCAAAGTTTCATTAATGTAAATCCCTCTTGATCAAGTTAAATGTCTCTTTATGTAAAATGTTTATATAAAATTTCAACTTCTTTGGTTTCATGTTATGAATTTTGACCGTTAATTTTATAGCCGTTGAACAGTGATCACATGATTACTATAAATATACGGCTTTAAAAAACCCAATCTACTCAGATAAAAGAAGTGATGGCATCATTCAGTAGAATTTCTCCATACAAAGCACATTTTTCTAAGCTCGGAAAATAGGTCGCGTCCTTGGGCTTCGCTCTTGACCAAGCCCAAGCTGAGCTTCATCATGTCAAGCTCGAACGGGACAATCTATGGGAAAAGTGGAAGTTGATAGAGATTTCTACTCGAACGATGTTATCTGAGCCACCCCAAGAGTCTATCACCATCGCACACCTTACCCTTAGGTCTTATGTGGCTGTTTTAAGGGGTTATGTAACAAATCTCTAGTAATATGTTCATGTATATTTCTAATATAATAATTAATACACTTTCTTTTCATTATAGATACATTTTAAATAGTTTTTAAAGTAAAATAGTGTTTTTATTTATTATTTAATTAAGAAATATATTTTATTAAATTAAGGGATTTTTGAATTAAATAACATTTTAATAAAATATTATTATTATTAAATGAATTTTATTATAAAAAAGATATAATATAATTTTTTGAATTCAATTATAATTTTTATTACGGTTTGGAAGCCATTTCTATCAAAACCCATGAATTTTAGATAAATGTGAGTTTTTATATTAAATGTGAAAATTAACATATTTAGAAAATTATTTCGATAAAATAAATATTATTTCTGGAATCAGGACATTGAATTTATCCAATTATAAATTTTTCATAATTTTCTGAGACAGTCAAATTTTTGGGTAAAAATTAAATACCGTTTAAATATATAATGTGTTTCATGACATCATAATGACCCAATAGTGATGTAATAAAATACTATAAGCTTTATGTTCGGCCAATATATTTTTTACCATTTAAATAATGTGATTTTGGGTTTGATTGACTTATTTTACAAAGCATTAATGGACCCCTCAAGACTTATTAAACATCTTGTCTTTTTAAATTATTTTCCATGGGAGTGTGACTCACCTCCACATAAGCAACCCCATTATTTTAAATGTTCGGACATTGGCCTTATAAAATATTTTTTTCCTCTCCCCTTTTACAAAAACCATGGGCAAAAACCATGAGATTATTTTTGGTTTGGATTAGTTTAATGTAAGGGGTCCCAAACATAAATAATAAAGAATTCACTCACCATTCCTATATAAACCCACACAAGCTCCCACATCCTCCTCACTCAAAACCTTTGGAGTTCATCCAACCTCTTAATCTCTATCACTAGAATCCTTCCATGGTGCCCCAAGCTCCCAAAAAGCCTCTCTCAAGCATCTCTCAATCCTTTTTAAGCACACTTCCATGTAAGGGTTTCTTCTTCCTTTCTCATTTTTCTCCCATTTTCATTAAGTTGTTTTGCCCATTTAATTTAAATTATGAATGTTTGGGTATGGTTTTTCACTTCCCTAATACTTCCCTCTTTATTATATAATGATGAGATACCCCTTTCTCTCTCATTAAATGCCTCCCATGTACACCCACTACAATGCCGAAATTCTAAAAGAAACTTCTCTCTCCTCATTTACATTCAAGTAATACTTTTGTATTGTGAATCTAAATTCCATTAAAATTGTTGGGACATTTATCTATATGACACCCTTACATTATATCAATATATGATGTCTATTATCATTCTTGTTGATAAGGAAAATATTTATATATTCATATTCTGCAACATGGATAACTTATTCAATGTCTATATAGTGAAGTGACTTATCAGTCTTTGTTCCCTCTTCAATGGGTAGATCACGATCCTCTACAAAATATAATTTCCATGTCGAACAAATGTAATTTTGAAATCACTAGGGTATAATTTTTTTCATCAAATGTGACCCTAAAATCCAATTGTGTATAGTTATCTTGAGATATTCCATGTTTCATAATTACTATGTGTTCCATGAATTATTTGTGTATGTCATTTGGTTGTAGGAATGGTATCAGTGTTGATTGTTTCATGTCGAAATCCATCCTACAAAGGAAATTCATTCCGAGATGAGGTGGCAATGATTATCCTATCTTCGAGGGATATAGTTATAATAGTTCTATCACCATCACATCCATGACCCATTATTTGGGGGTGATCCAAGGTTGGTGGTGGTGAAAAAGATTCCCCAACACTTATGAGCTATGGATTTCTAGATCCCACCGCCAACAACTGTAAATTGTGAGCATTTTCTAATTCAAGCAGTGTTGGTGGAAAAAACATCCATAATAGTATGAGGTGGAGTTGTTCCCAAATGGTATCTACAGAATTCTCCAATATTATCTTATTTATTTGTAATTATTTTCTCCAATCACGAGATTAGTGAAACGCCTACTTAGAGGGTTATATATTTATCAATATAATTTTTCTCTATTGTAGGGGATTTTCTATTCTCTACATTGATCTATGCATAGCCATTTTTTATAATTTTTTATAGACCTAATCAGTTGATTTCTCAATACATTAATGCTAAAATTTGGATTTAGATATTTTCTTGTTTCAAATATACCCCCTCTATTTAACATATTTGGACATGTGAATTCCCATGTATTAAAGAAATTATTTTTTGACATCTTTCAGAGAATCTAATGAATAGAAAATAAATTAAATTTTAATTATTCATAGTCACCTATTTATTGAACATGAATTTTAGATGGGGTGGTGGTGATGATGTTTTGTATCACCCAAAGACTATGCTGAAAACCACGTCACAAGTTCTCATTTTGTTTCCTAGACATTGGATTAAGAACCATGTCAAAATTAAAAAAGTCGATCTGGTAACAGAGTTTTTTCATTTCTATGTGAAGATTGGTGTACCTCCAATAAGGGGCGTGTTTATACATTATATGAAGGATGATCAACAAAATGTTCTGAGATAATTTATGATGGAATATTTCCTCCAAAAATCTACGATGACATATCAAGAGGCGTAAATAGGCTAGATTATATTCAAGAGTAAATCCTTAAAAAATTCAACCCACATTTATATGTCATTCTATCATCCCTATAAGATATATACTCCGCCATATTTTAAAAAAGTGGTTGTATCACAAATTATTTAATATAAATGGTATTATTTCCTTCCATAGATGTTAATTACATACCATAGCTTGAGGTCGAGGTTGCGGGTGATTCAAAACATGATATATTGACTGCTTCTTAGTATGATGGCATTATCAAGTTATATTTGACATGAGAATCACTTTTCCTGATTTCCGGAGAGGAACTTTAAAACTATTAATTAGAGTATCATGGAGAAATATCTAAAACACCCTACGATCTTGTAAAATATTTTTTAGTTTGTTTAATCATTTTGATATTTCTCATTTCACTAAATAGTGGATATAACTTTTCTATATATAATCACAATGTTTAGCATTCATTATACACTAAAACATATTAATCATGCACCACACCGAACAATTATATTATATTATAGTACACAACAAATTTTTATCTTATATAACATACAATACTATTTCCCTTCTATATATTTCATAACACGCAAGGTAGTGTTTTACCGAACTAAAATATTCTAAAAATTATTATTAAAATTTTATTATAGGTACCACCTAGCCATTGGAATGTAAGTCATGAAAAATGTTTTCTAAATTATAAAAATTTGATTTATACATGAATATAATATAAATTCCTTTGTTATCAATTTTTATATGTGAATGTAAGAACGGTTTGAAAATAAAATTATTACTTCTCTGATAAAACTATTTTTTTGTAAAAACACAAATTTTTATCAATAAATTCAACAATCCAAATCCTATTAATTTTTTGAAAAAAATTTATATATTATATATTTAATAAATATTTTTTATAATTATCTAATAAATTTTATATATATAAGATACGAATAAATCAATTTTTGTTAATAAAAAATATATTTTTCTAAAAGATAATTTTAACACCTTCTAATGGGGAACCCATTTTAAATTTAATTTTTCAAAAAAAAATTATTTGAAAAAATAATCTTCATTTTTGAAATTGAAATTTATAAATTTACTATAGATAAATTTTTTTCTATTTTTCTATGAAACATAATTTTCGGTGGAATAGTGAAAAATACAGAATTTTAATTCAAAACTACATTTACATATAATTTATTTGAATAGTTAAATTATATTTCATCTTTGTTTTAATTTTTAATTATATAAAATATAATTTAATTAACCCATTTTATGTCATTGGGAGTAATATCACATTGATATGGAATATGAAAATATTCCAACCTTTTGAACTTTTTTAAATCTACATGTTTCGTCTCATATACCTAATTAAATTTAAATTAATTCATTCCAATTATGTGAAAATATTCAATCAATGTGGTTTAAATGTTTGGAATATGAATAATTTCTAATTTCTAATTATTTCGACTATGTTATTAACCAAAAATATATGTGAATTTAATTTTAATTAATTACATTGATTTACAGAAATATTTTCTTAACAAAACACTAATCCCTAAGCTAAATACCAAAAATGACCCCAAAAATTGTTCAAAGGCCATTTTCTGTCCATATTTTTACCACATCAAACATTTTATATAATTATAATAATTAATGGATCATTATTAAATGGGAAAACATGGGTGGATTTCTCATTTCAAATATTTACATGAATTTTACTCCTACCATATAAAAGGCACTCAACACTCAAATATATTCAAACCAGTTGAGAAATTATTTTTTTACAAAAAATATACTAAATTAATCTCCCAAAATAAATCCATTTATATTATAATCCTAAATTTGGGAATAAATCCATCCAACTAATCCTTGTGGTTCAATCTAAGAGGAGTTACCCAAAGAAGAGGTAAGATTCTTTCACAAGCCCCTTTGTTTTATTTTCATTCAACACCCCAACAACTATTCTTATTCAATTATTTCCTAATTAAATAATTATCCTAATTATAGATATATTTTTTAAATCTAGTGGTTCTACCTACTCCTACTCACACTTCTGTGTAATTTCTAATGAACTTATATTTCTTGTCTACAACAAACTACCACATTATGAAACGACGTTCTTAGTTCATCCGTTACCACCTATCGTGGTAGGGAATTATGTTGTAAAATAAATTTTTTATGATATATATGATATTTATTTTTTATTTTATCTTATTTAATTATTATATATAACATAATATTATTATTACTATTTTTTAGATATGATAACGCTGTTTCTTGCCATGTGGACTATCGACACCTCAATGTGATGTGATTCATTCAAACTCTACATGTAATGTAATAAGTATGTGTTCAGTGAAATTATATGATATATATGAAATACTATTCATATATCATGTTTATTATATTATATTATACTTATACATAATTTTAATTCATTTTCATTGTTTCAATATTACAATAAAATGGAAATAACATTCATTTGTACGCACGGTCTACTGACTCTATAAACATTGTACTCCATTTCTTATTTATATATTTTATAGATTATCAAAAATATTTATATCCTGTATATATTTTATATTTATATCATGTTTCACATCCACTAAATATGTAAATCATTATTTATGTAATTGGATCATGGGTAATACGACTAAATTGTTACAAAAACGAAGCTGATATTACTCGAAGTATAACATTAACATTGAATTTTTAAAAAACAAGTAATATAATTGTATTATAAAATAATACATATTATAATATATATGAATATTTTTAATAAATATATTCATAATAAAATTATATTAATTATAATGTATTTCGGTACGAGTTTGATGAGAGTCATGATATAAGGTAATGGTTTTCTCATCTCACATATATTTTCTGTGAGACCCAAGCCAGGTCCACCTAAAATTTCTTATGTGTGGTGTATGTACTACCGATTGATTTATTTTAGGATTCATAAAATTTTATTTTTTGGAATTTAAAAATCCATTAGATTATATGGGATTTATGGGGTTTATATAAAAAAATATCCAAAACAGTAAAGTTACATTGTCTAATATTTCCTTCATTTAGACACAAATTATGTTAAGTAGCAATATTTTTCAGTGAGTTTTATATAATACCTTTTACATGATATATCATTAATCTACATGTTTTCATGATATTGTAGGCTTAATTTAATTTTATAATTTCTATCTTATTCTAATTCAGATATACCAATGTTGTAATGGTTTATTTCTATAATCTCTTTTTTATCAAGATTGTTTATGATTATACATCCATTAATGAAATGTTATGTTCCATTTCTCAACAACTCTCGCTAATTTTTGTTCCTTATTTTTATAATTTTAATATACAATTAATGGTTTTTTCCCCAATATTTGGTACTTTGTTTAATTGAGAAAATCTTTTTTTAATCTGACTTTATTTCTATATCTGATCATTAATATGAGGTTCATCAAAACCGTGTGTTTGGAAAATGTATTGAAATGTTTTATAACATTATCCAATGATAATTAAAATAAATTGTTACCCATGTATTAAATATTAAAAAAATGGTGTTTAATAAAGGAATATTATTAACATTTTCTATTTGATGCATTATTCTAAACATCTTACAACACTAATGGAATTTTTGGGTTCTGAAAGTTTTTATATTGACATGACCATCTTGCCATTGAATCATCTATTGATTTTTAAAAATGATTCCCTTTAAGAAATTTTGTTTCCATAATATTATATATATTCATTTTTTCAATGTGATTTTTGAAGAAAATGTTTTTCAAAAGAATTATGCTAAAAAAGTGTTTAAAATGACTTCAAATGATTCCTTTATATGTTTTTAACATTTTATTCTTGAATAAAAAATTTTATATTGTTTAAATTATTGTTTTTTAGGTTTTTAATTTTTTCTCCATGAAAAATGTTTTCAATACTTTTTCATTACTTCTTTATAATTTTTAATGTATTATCCAGTGAATAGTTTTCAAAATGTTTTCAAGCTTGTTTTATATGTTTTCAAGGAAACCCAATTTAATAATATATTCAAGCCTCTTTAATACATTTTCATGGGAAAAAATTTTAATTTTTTTTCAATCATTCATTTTATGCTTTCAAATTATATTCAATGAATATGGTTTTCATTAGTTTTCTTAAAAATAATATTCAAATAAGAAATGAAATTTTACTAAAGAAATTTTTATAAAAGATATTTCGAAATTTTTTCCAATCAATGATGATATCTATTGATGTTACTCATTCCTTTCAAGGAAATGGTCCAATTGTTCAATTCATATTCTTTCTCTAAATGGTTTATGTTTTTGTGTCATGATGTTATTGTAACTAGTTCATCTTTCACCGGTAACACATTTATAGGACCGATATTTATATAAGAGGATATATGTTTATGAAATGAATTTCCCTTTCACATCATTTTTTTTGAAACCCTCTTCATTTCATGGTTTGGGCTTTGTTGAAATTATTATGAACATTTCTATTTTTCATAAGTTATGACATGATCACATGTTTATAATTACCATTTCATTTCATGGATCATGATATGATTTATTATGATATTTAACATCATGTATATATGATTTTATTATGAGATGGATGGGACCTATATATTCCTCAAACACTTTTGGAAAATATTTACTTCACATGAGATGGACATGGCTTGAATAGGGATTGAACTCGGATTAGTAAAGGAATTTTTCTTCTATTATGGTATTGAGAGTAAAATTCAACTACTATGATGGCCATCAGAGTTTACCATGAATACCAATATAGTATGTGGAGTGAACACATACTACTATGATAGACTTGGAAGTGGTTCCATGTCTTCTATGGGAATAATTTTATATGTTTATCTATTTTCTAGAAAAAATATGTATGATTCTTATGATGTGGTCTCATGGATTATGATGATATTCCCATATTATTAATATCTTAAGAAAAAAAAATATTTATCCCTTGAATCATGTATTTGATGTTTGATATTTTGTGTATGATCTTCGAATGTTATTCTCATGAAATCATTCCAATATTCTATTGTTATTCTTATTTATCACTTTTTTTACCAACACTGAGCATCTATTATCTTCCCATTATTATGTTTCCCTTCCCTGGGATATGAGGAATTGTTTTAAGTATATGTAATAAAGGGTAATATCATTGGGGGACACAATGAAGATATTTTACCTAGATAGAAGACTTTGTTCCGTGTTTACAAAAACACTAAACTATTACTGCACTTGGGATTTTATTTTTATAACATCCTGAATATTCATCTAAAATCTTGCAATATCCATGTATGTTAATTCTGGGTTTCTATAGTAGGTTTCCGAGGAAAGGATTTGTCAACCATTAGATACTATGATGAGAAATATTTTGTGAGATTCCTAATTATATTTATAAGAATATTTCAAGGGATTTTTTTGAGGATATGTATAATGATGAGTTAATGTATTGGAATATTTCTGAATTTTGGTAATGGATGTAGGGAGTGGTTTCCAAGATATAAATCTACATATACATACTAAAAGTTCATATGGATCTGTAACATATGCAAATAGGGGTAATAACCTCAAAAAAAATTCATTGAGATAAACTTGATTGGGAACTATGAAAGAAAATGGGCCTTACTGCACACCTGTCTTGACACTACCATGAGATATGAATTGGAAATTATAGATCACATTATGAACCATCAGGATGTATGTAAATAGAATATTACTATTAATTTTCTGGGAGAAACACAATGTGTCATAATTTTCACATCATATAAGTAATTTTTCATAATTATTAGCTTTTAATCAATGATAAGTGATTATCATAATATGATGTATCATTTTAGTCAATGGAAGGAATGATAAGGAACTGGGATAATCTTGAATGTGATAGAAAATTTGCTGATGGGAAGTTAAATGGTATGGTCACTAGAGTGAAGGATGTTATGATCATCCCTAGTCAGTTTTCATAGAACATAATTAACATGATATACCTGTCACATCTACATGACTCACCAAAGATGAGAAGTAAATTATTAAACAATATTTTAGGTAACGGAAACCATGGATAAATGATATTATGTTTACTTTGTTAAATGAATGTGGAAAGAATCACCCAAGTGATTGTATTATAGTAACAAAAAGGTGTTTTTACTCTATAAATTATGAATAGAAAGCATGTAAATACAATGTTAAAATGAAGAGTTATATTAACCCAATGGATAGAAATATTAGAAACCCTAAGAAATAATCAGGGATAAATTCTTTAAGGTCAAATAAATGGTCATTATGCAAAAATATTTCCCAATATGATATACCCTGATGGGAAGAGTAATTTTGGTACATATGAAGGTTATATTCGTTTTGATGATGAGGATTGAGATAAAATGTTAAAGAAAATATTTTTTAATTAATATTACTAGGTATCCCTCTTATGGATTAAGGGTGAAGTGGAATAATAAAATTTTAAGGTATTTTTATTCTTGAATTATGTTACATGAATGGTTGAATATATAACGATCCTTAGTTTATGTTTACTCTCAAAATATATACAGGAATACAATGAATTGGTCTTATGGATTAGAAAATAGATTTAATGGAATTGATATTTTCATGGAAAACACAAAAATATTGTAAGGAAACTCCTTAATAAGTTATTTATTCAAGGATAACGTTGTTTGGACAAAGTTATATTGAATATGAGTCAGTAAGATGTGTGATATTGATTACCTTGGAACTAATTACATTGGAACTAATTAAAAACTTACAAAAAAGTGTTTTATTCAATCATTGATGAACTTTACAACATTTTTTGGATTTAATGAATATATCCAATAAATAATATAATAAGGAAACATTTAAGTTTTCAATAAGGATTTATTGTAATTGAGGTTATTACCATGTTTCAAGAGAATAAATAATAATGGTATTTACATGTTAGATATTTGACAACCAAGAGAAACTTTATGATATTTGGCTGATCAATTTTAATCTTATTTTGTTAAATTTGGTGACCTTATTAATAGTGTTTTCGATTTTAATCTTATTGAAGGGTTATAAAGAATAAATTTTATAGAATGGTTTGTGATAAAATTTTGATAAGGATTTAGAGATTAATGTATTATATCCCCATATGGGGATTCTTTCATATGGGATAACTTTCCATAACCTTGGGCAGTGATAAAAATAGATTTAATGTCATTTCATTCTATTCATGGATCTGATGATATGTTAATCCATCAGGAATGAAAAAATCACCTT
Organism: Viscum album; assembly: GCA_963277665.1. Lineage (NCBI taxonomy): Eukaryota > Viridiplantae > Streptophyta > Magnoliopsida > Santalales > Viscaceae > Viscum > Viscum album. The sequence goes on along the minus strand of OY728122.1, from coordinate 243,641,168 downwards.
AATTTCATGGAATTGGAAATGATGGGGAAGTTGATGAAGGCACAAAAAGTGTATGGTTTTCTAGAAATCATTTTAGTATATATTTTTCATTAAAATTATTAACCTTTAGGATAAGGGATATGGAAACCAAAAATGTTATCCTTTTACCTACATTTCATATGAATCAAATGGCTCCTTAGATCATCATAGATTTATGGCTTTGTGATTTTTAACTTTTTATTAACAATGTTTTATATCATTCTCCATCATAACTGAATAGTTATATTTCTCTTCCGTATCTATTTTTCACATACAACCTATGTTATCATATGTGTATACCTAGTTATGTGTTACTTTGTGTGACCTTTATGTTTCAAAAATTTCCTTTCTAAAGTAAGTTTTATTATTCATTTATATGATGTCAATTTCAATGAAATGAAATTTCATTTATGAATAATATGATAACTCAGATGAATTTCATTGGTGAAATTCAGTTTAAGGGGGTAGAATGTAAAACCCCTATATATTGTGAAATATTTTTTTGAGTTAATTTATTTTTTTTGAAATATTTCATTTAAGGAAACACTGAATAATCACTTTTCTATATAAAAAAGCACTAAGTATGGGTTACATTATATGAAACACCATGTTAATATTTCAAAACACACAATACATATATTATATTTCTGTACACAAAACACTATGTTTTTTTATTACCAAAAAAATGAGTCCATTCAACTACTTTTATAAAACTCAAGGTCAAGTCATACTGAACTACTATATGCTATTAATATTATTATTAAGATATTATTATATCTACCACTAATCCACTATAACAGAAGTCAAACATAATGTTAAATAAATAGAAAAAATATTATTTATACATGTTTATAAAATAGATCCTTTGGTTTTCAATTAGTATAAGTTAATATAATAACTATTTGAAAAAAAATTACATCCCTAAGAAAACTATATTTCTATGTATAAAAAAATTATCTTCATAAACTAAAAAACCACATATGATTAATTTTTTCAATATACTCTATATATAAATATTCAATAAATATTTTTTATACTCATCTAATAGATTTTCTAGGTATAATATAAGAGTAAATCGTTCTTTATGAATAAAAATAAGTATTTTTATAAAAGAAAGTTTTACCACCTTTCAATGGTGAAACAATTTTAATTATAAATTTTGAAACAAATATATTTTTTAATTGAAAAAAAACTTAAATTTTGAAATATATTTATCAAAATTTATGTTGGGTGACATTTAGGCATTTTTCAGAGGAACAAAATTTTTTAGATGAATAGTGATTCTAATTAAATTTTAATTCAAGACTATTTTTAAACTAATATATTTATATAGATAAATTATATATATTTTTTATTTAAATGTTAATTAGATATAAAATGCATTAATTTTAAAAAAATATTTCATTGGTTCTAATTTCACATTTATATTGGATATTAAAATATTCATAACTTTTGGACCTTTTTACTTTAAAAACTCAATTTGACTTCCCGTCAATATGATTAAATTTAATTATTTTATTCCATTAATTTAATTTGAATCTGAATAAATGGATTAAATATTTTTGATTAGAATAACTTATAATTTCTAATCTGTTCATATTATTTCATGAATACAAATATTAGTGAACATAATTAGTACTAATTATAGAAAGTACGAAAAAAAAATTAGCTTAATAAAGGAATAATCCCAGATCATAATGCCCAGAATCCCAAATACATATGAAACAATATGTTGTATGCCAATATTTATACTATATGATCCCATATATATAATTTAGATATTTATTAGGTCCACTTTACATTTGGAATAAATGGGGTAATTCTCTTTGAAAAGGCTTACATAAATTACACTCCTCCTCCACTATAAAAAAGAACTCACATACCACATATTCAAAGCTATAATGTCGTTTTTATCTACCAAATATGGTCTAATAATCTCCAAAAATCACTTATATTATTTTATAATCCTCCCTTATGAAAAAAAATCTTACCAAGGAAACCGTTTGGGGAAAACCGAAGTGGAGTTACCCAAATTATTGATATCCTTATTCTTCAATCCCAATTGTATTGTTTTCAATATCATCTTATAACTATAATTATTACATTATAACATAATAACCTCAGTTTCCACAATCTTATGAGGAATTTTTATTTAATGTATTTTACATACACTTATACTCAATTCCATCTAAATGGGTAACTAAAATATCTTTCTTCTGTATGTTGAATTACCACCAAACAAAATCATATTGTTTTTATCCATTACTACCACTCATTGTTGGAAATAATGATGGAGAATCTATATTTATTTTATATATATGATATTTATGGTGTATTTAATCTTCTATAATTATTATATTATATAATCCTTCATTCATTGAATTTTATGGAAATTGGATAAAATCATTTGTGGAAGTGTGGACTCTCGCCTCCTCAAAGTGATGTGATACATTCCCACTCTACCTTAAATGTTTTAAGGATGAGTTTAGAGAACTTTTATGATATATATGACATTATAATTCAATTTTAATTAAATTATATATATAAATATATTTAATTAACTTTCATTCTTTCAATACAATAATAATATGGAAATAACATTAATGCGTATATATGGCCAATCGTCTCCATAAAATTTGAAGTCTAATTCATATTTATTTCATTTATATAATATTAAAATTATTTTAATAGTTAATATATATGATAATTATATCATTTTTAACATTCATCAAAGACGTAAATCATTATCTATGTTGTAGGATTGAGAAAAGTAAGTCAAAACATGTACGAAAAATAAAGCGGATATTAGCAGAAGCGTAACATTAACAAGGGATAGTTCATAAAATTGTAATATAACATAATAATAAAATAATAATAATTATTAGATATAATATTATTTTTTTATAATAGGTTCATAATAATCATATTATTATAATAGCTGAGGTTTTTATGAGTATAACAAGATTTCAGACATAAGCTAATGGTTTTCTCGTCTAACATTTATTTTTTGTGGGACAGAATCCATATTCACCTAAAATTTATTATATGTGGTGTGTAAAATTCAAACTTTTGTATTATAATTTTTTCTATTTACATATCTATTTGATTTTATTTCATTTATGGGTTTTATGATTCAACAGTTTCCATATCGGTAATGTAATTTTGTCACAATTTTTCTTCTTTGAGACAGACGCCATGTTTTGCACCTATCTTTTTATATGAGGTGTATATATTTATATTTACATGTTATATCCTGAATATCATTATTTCAATGACATTTTATATTTCATTTAATGTTTATATTTCCATTTTATAATAATTCAATGTTACCAAAGTGGTAATTGTTTATTCCTATAATCTCATCGTTTATTAAGACTATTTATGGTCATGCTTCTAGTGATGAAATATTAAGATAAATCTCTCAATAAATATCATTAGTTTTCTTTACATTTATTATTCATGTTATATCCACGTAATTATACCATTTTTACACTTTTTAGATATTAGGATAATTGAGAATTTTTGTTTCTTAAAATCTGACATTATTTCTCCCTTCGGTCGGAAGTCAATGTTTCCTTAAATCCATATATTATAAATTCTATAAATTCTATACAAATATACTATTATATTTAAAAGATTTATTTACCAATGATATACCTTTTAAAGAAAAAAAAATATTTCATAAAAAAGGAATCATCTTTTATTTTTCTGAATGTTGCACTTTTCTAAACTTCTTTACTCCACAGAAGGAATGTTTTGAAGGTAAATATTTATCAACCATCATGGACATAAATCTATTAAATATTAATTTTTAGGTATAAAAGATTACATATAATGGAAAAATTATCTGTAATATTCCAGACATTAATTTTTTTAAATTTTCAATGAAATATATTTCAAAAACAATTATTTAAAATTGATTTAAATGACTTTAAATTATTCATTTGTATGTATTCTAATGATTTTTTTTAAAAAGGATTAAAATATTTTCAAAGAATATTTTATTAGTTTTCAATTTATTCTCAATTAATTTTTTTAAAATCTATTCAATATTTCTTTATAAGTAATCAATGTATTTTAAATGAAAATGGTTTTTAAAAGTTGTAATATTTGAAAATAATTTTTTTCATAAAAGAAATGATATTTTACTAAAATAAATTAATTAAAAGGTATTTTTAAAAAAAATACATCAAATTTGAAATTAATTTATATTACTCATTACTTTTTGGGAAATTATCCAATGGTTCCATTCATATTATTTGACTAAACGGTTTATGTTTTGATTGTATGTTGTTTATGGTACTCGATTATCATTCATAACATATAAGATAATGAAACACATTTATCTTTCATAGGATATATATTTATGAAACCCATTTCCCATTCATGAGTTTTATCTTTATGAAACCCGCTTCTTTTCACTGATTAAGATACAATGAAGTGACTATGAAACTTGTCTCTTTTCCACAGTTCATGAAATTATCACATGGTTATGATGCCCATTTCATTTCATGGGTTATGATATGGTTTGTTATGATCTTTTGGAACATGTAAATATGATTTTATTTTGATATGGTTGGTATCAATATCTCCCACCAACGTAGAGAAATATTTATATCTCATTAGATAGACATGGTTGGAACTAGGAGTAAACATGGCTAAGAAATGGACATTGTCTGCTGAGATGGCCGAGTGAGTAAACATTTAATTCTAATTTGTTCATGTGAGTGAACCATGACTATCAAGATGTTATGGTTAGTGAACTCATACTATTATTTTGTCCTTTTCAGCAATTCCTTGACAACTATGGTAATCATTTTATATGATTATCTATCTACCACAAATTCATGTCGTATTCCTATGTTGTAGTCTCAATATTATTCTCTTGATTCCATTATTATTAAGTATTATTAACTTCCAATATTTATTAAATGAGTAATTTATATGATATTTGATAAATTAGGTATGATATTCCTATATTATTCACATTTTCACATACCCAAATGCTCATGATATACTTATGTTCCCATTTTTCACCATTTCTGAGTATCTAAGCTCACCCATTTCATTTGAATCCTTTACACGTATAATAAATAAATTTTTAAAGCATAATTTCTTATGGGGAAGCTATTTGTGAAAATCAATAATGACCTTTCACGAAGTTATAATAATTTTTCCCATGTTTCCAAGGAAAAAAACAATTATGATCCACGGTCATATATTTTTATTATGTGATGAATATTTATCTAAAATGATGTAATATCCATTTAGGTTAATATCTTGTAACAATAACCTCCATAGATGAAGCTTATCTATTAATTTTATAAGTAGTTAGTTGAATATCAGGCCACTATGGATAGTTTTTCCATAGCCTCACATAACACACTGTATATTAATGAAAGAATATATGCTTAATACTTGATTTTCTCCAATCCATGGTGATATTATATTTTATATGACCTCTATGGGGTATACTAGAATCCACTTAGGTTGATAATATCTATTGATGGATCTGGTGTCTTTGGTAGAAAGGGTGATGGTCCCATTAATACTTCTTACGAATATGAGTTTTTTCTATCATTCATATTGGGGAATGAAAATGGATCCTTTAATAAAATGCCAAAATATGATCCCACATTTTAGTGAATAGAGAGTTGTGTTGTTGTTAATATCAATGCTGAAGGGGAGTAGTGATTTATTCTTTATTCAATGATTACATCTGTATATACTAGTAGTCCATAAATATAGATTGAAGAATATGAATCTTCTCTCACGTTCCATTTGGAATATACCATATTCCCTCCTCATTGGGAGAGTGGATATGTACACACACTTATCTAACTAATAAAATATTTTTGGACCGATTTTTTGTTAGTTGGAATTGAATTGTGGGATCTCCCTCGATGGTCTCCAGAATATATCGATTTTCACTAAGGATTTATCAAAAATAAAATGTAAACTATGTAGTATGTGTATTGGGATATAGGCAAGTTTTTCTATTACTTCCAAATTTTATTAAATTTCTTCTGTAGTGGGAATGAAAATGTTTTCTAGATCCATATTGATAGAAGTAATGTTTACATGCTCTAATCCACTATTTACCATTATGAGTTTCCTACAGACATTATGATTTGGGGTTGGAATATTTATATTTCCCCAGGTTATTTCAGGAATATAATGGAAGGATTTCAAGATGCAAATATGGGTATGAGTCTTCTAACATTTTTTCAATATTATTTTTGTGTAGGATTCTTTTATGGAAGCAATAATATGGTACCACTTCATATTATTACCTCTCTCTATATTGGGTGAGACTAAATGTATTCTCATGGTTATATGATTAGGGAAGATATTTATTGTGTGGAATCCTCCACATTATTCTAGGGATAGTAGTCTCGTAGTACTAGGAATTGTGGTGATCTTATAAATCCAACCAAGGTTACCCCTGAGTAATTGTTAGGTAATGGTTTGGATCCTGGTCCACCTTCCTACGATAAAGATTGCATGAATTATCAAAATCATGGTATAGGCCCCAAAATATATTATTGGAGGTGACACGAATAACTAGATCATTGCTGATTTTACTGGATGGGAAGGGATCATAGGTTATAGAACATTAGAAACCTCATGTCTAGACTCCAATGTTATGATTGAATCTTGTTGACTATACTCTCCCACTATAATTTTTTACAACTAGTGCTAGAGATGTTGAATTGGTGACCGGTTTCTCTTAATCATGGTGTCCATGACTTATGTTGTGGATAAATAATGAGACTGAATACAAGATGTTTATTTCATTCCTTTGGATATAATAGATCTTTATAGAGGTTACCTAAGGATAAAAAACAATAAATAAAAACATAGATTCGTGGCATATCACATGTATGTTATTGTTTAAGCAACCAATTTTTATAGAGAGTAGCTCAGTTTTGTTTCATAATTTATATTTATGGGAGAAATCATTTCAAGGACACTATTTTGGTTTTATCTATAAATAGATTGGTGTATTTAAGGAATGTGATTGATATAAATTGTTTTCCCTATCATTGCACAAGGTAACTATTCTTATTTCAATCAATTTTTAATGGGTTTTATTCATTGAACTAGAAACATATTAAAGGATCCAACATATGTTAAATGTGATGTTACTATAAGACTATTTTACTATATTAGGTGGATACTAGTATAATATACTAATTATTTCAAGTAAATGACATTTGTTTAGGGTTTGGGAGGTCAGAATCATCCCACCATGTTTGGTGCAATTATTTAACACCTTTGGGAATCTCTTAATGATTCATGGCATGTTAATTGATCCTTCTAAAAATACAAAGAGTGATTAGTTAATTTATGTATACAATATAGGTTTCTAGAATTAATTAATTGTAACCATTTTAAAAAATGATATGTTCTTTTGTTTTACATACTTATTCTAGGTGATTATGTTTGGACACAATTGATTAAATCCATTTATTTAGGATCACTAGATATTAATTTCTTTTAGTGTTATGGTTGGTATTAATGATATTGAGATCATTCCTATAAAATGGTCCACAATAATATTATTATAAATTGGGTAAGAACAAATATAATTTGGTGTCAAATAACTGAAAATGTCATATATTTTATGTCGATGTTATAAGGAAATATCCATGTACCTTTTGATCATGTGGTAAGGACATACATGTGAGAGGTTCTAGGAAATAGTTTTTGTGGGAGAAAACTCTTTATTTCCTTTTCTCATTGACCTTACAGGGAATATTGCCTAACTGGAATATAATCCATAGGAAATATATATCAATTGAAAAAAAAATTATCCTATAGCTGAGGGAATATATCGCTTATGTGTGGGATGATATCTCATGAATATCGCTTGATATGGATATTAATCCAAAAGGAATGTGGCCTAAATGAGTTATAATAAAGAAATTTAATGGTTTCTGTTATGGAAGGAACATATAAAAATTATCCAATTAAGCATATTTTCCCACATGGATGGATGTGGGATATGTCAGCTTGAACCTTTTAGGGGAATCATACATATATTTTTTGAATTGTAATCAAATCCCACATAGTTTGAATGGGTAATTTCTAAGATCATGTGATCAGATCACACTATGTAGTTTGACATCATGTAGTATAGAAATTTGCAACATATTTTAGCATCATATTTCAGAGAAATTGATGTAATGAAAGGTGTGACAGCCTGATACTATGTGAGGCTTAAGAATATTAGGCTTTCTTCATATTCCTAAACCTAGAATGGGGCTAAGGTGAAGGCATAAATAATTGGGTATTGAACCTAGTAAGAGACCCATTGGTGAAGGTAACTAAATTTTTTAATTTCATGATAAACATTTAATTATAGGAACATGTGAGCCATTAACATTGCGAAGAAAATTATATGATGTAAGATCTAGAATAACTCAGAAGAGTATATAAAAATAGCATAGCGTGTGGCTTACATATTTAGGATAAATTTGTTGGGAATCCATTGAATGTTAATGAACTTTCTAATTGGAGACATCATGGTTCTTATACAATAAAATCAATATAAACCTTCCTATATTTCTACCAATTTCTATTCCATTTTAGATAAAATTTATTGAATAATTTGTTATTTTACATGAAAGGATGTTGTATTAATATTGGATGGAAGCCCATTTTTTCCTTGGTAGATAGAGAAAATATAAATCATTGATACAAGAGAGGTCCCTAATGTTTCTTCCAAACAAGGACCATAAATATCAAGGTGGTATAAAATAATGATCTCGATAAGGGATCTACTTATGTGGGGATCAAATTCCTAGAACACATTGTTTCATAGAAATCTACAAATGAAGGTGTGAACAGAAATTTCCCTACCCTAATAACATATTTCTGGTTTCCATAAAAGTTGTCTTACTAATTTCAGATCACTATAGGACTCTTTTTAAAATAAATTATAAATCATTGAAACCAAGGTAACCATTATTAATTTGTTATGGAGTAGATTCATCGTATATTCCAAAAAAAGGCATCAATATGGAGTTTTTTAAAAAAGGGATAATATTGTGGATAAAACGTTTCTAATAAGTATTTTATGGATAAAGAGAAATTTTAAAAAAGGGAAATTGCAACAACCCTTGTGAAAGGCAAGGGTATATAGTTTCCCTTTTTAATGTTCAGGGAATCAATTTCACTCGGTTAGATGAAAGACATCATCTGGAGTGGTAGGGTGTGTGGGGAATCTAGAATCAATAAAGGAAACCCCATTGATAGAATAGGATGTGTGGTAATCCTATAGTATATGAGAAAAATCCTACATGGAGACTATGGTAGGTAATCTCCTTAAAGTAATATAGAGCCCCGTGATGGATTGACCAGTGATAGGGGAGGTGTGAATTAGTTTCTATTCTTATGAGTTACATTCCATTGAAATCCAACATCTCAAACATTATGAGGTTCTTGAACCACTTGTAATTATATCTCAATATCCATTCATGGTAAATTGTAAAAATTAATGGAGCGTCACATTGGATTTACAAAGTTCATCAATGAAAATCCAAATCCATTTCATTTTTGTTATACACCACAACATGGATTACTCACTATCATAAAAGTGAATAAAATTAAATTTAACTCCAATTTAATGTCTTCTTCTATAGAAATAACCAATATATTTCTATTTCATTTGGTTTTAACCAAGTAAATTTTCTCTCCAACTCTAACCAAGAGAATCATTCTGCTCTTAGATCTATGTACAAGACATCTCTTATTTAGGGAACTAATCAGAATACTTTTCAATGGAAAATGTATTGATCAACTATAGGATTATATTTTCTTTCCTCGATGACATTATTGTATCATACTTCCTTGTGTATTTTTTCAAGAATAATTGTAATTTAGGTCTCAAAACACCTTCTTGATTTCAGACAATCTGGATTCTCCAAGATCTGGGTATGCTTAGAAACACTATTTTCTTCTTCTTCAAATGACTCCATACTTCAAACACATTCTCTATTCTATATTAGAATTTTTTGATACATCAAAAGATATTAAAATTTATTTCTTTTCTCATGAACATAATTCACATATTGATAAAAAAATAATTGTGCATGGAATCATAAGAAATTTCATTATTTTAATTCTCTATTTATATATTAAATTTAATGTGTTTGTAAATAAAGGAATTTATTTTATTTCATCTTAAAATTTTTAATTTAAAATAATGTGGGTATTAAAATATCTCATTTTAAATACCCCCAATGACCCTGGGTATTATTATTCCAAGTGTATTTGAAATGAGTGAAGTAAAATTGGTTATTTTTTTCTCCATTAGGTGTAATAAAACACCGAATGGGATTTTGTTTTATCATTTCTATTCATTATAAACAAATACAGTATTAAAAAGATGAAATATTCATTTGTTCTTATTTAGATTCACACACACAACACACCCTATATTTATGCAATCTTGCATATCTTATCATGAAGCTAATTATTTCATGCAGATTGAAACATCCACAGATCACCATATATATGGATTAAACACATGAAGATTAAATTATAGAAGGCCCTAGATCGTTGTTTTTTCATTCAATTTGATTATTCTTTTAAGAATTCAAAAATAATTAGAGATCCTTAACATTCATTTAATACAGGACTCGTGGATCCCCATAAATTTTATTTAGGAAGGGTTTCGAATGCCTAATGAATTGGGATTCCCCATTCAATGCATGCAAGTGCAATTTCATTAATTTATCAATTTGATCATACATATCTGATAATATTAATATATAACTCGTTCAAGCATCTCGTATTTTACAGGAGACTGCACAACTCATGATCTCTTGTTTACAAATGACATTTTTTATGGAAACCACATACAACATGTATCTCAGCCTCTCTTAGATCATTTGAGATCGATGTTTCTTTTAGATATATATGTGGATTATTGGACATGAGTTTCAGGACTCATAAATAGTGACATATCTATGTTGAAAACACACTCAAATATGGGAGGATGAATATAAAGGAATGAGCTAGATCGAAAAACCCAAATCAATCTATCTTGGAGGTCATCATTATGTTCATCATTTTAAATTATTAGCGAATAATCCAATGATTTCACAGAAGAGCGATTCCTTCCTAACTTTTGTAATTATTCATCTTTCTAGTTGTGAGTAATGGGGTCCACTCTTGGACCCATGCTAGAACCGACCCATGTCGGCATGTTCCAATGACCCTAATCTCTTGGGATCCATGTGGGATTTTATCTCCTACTATCCAATGCACAAGAATTTCCAATACCACTGACTCTATATGAATCCACCTTTGGAAGTCCTTTCAATTGGGGATGAACCTCGAGTCCCACATAGATTTCATAAAGGATAACCCATGGGGTCTTGTTTTTTAGGCATAAATTTTCAATATATGTCACATTCCAAGAGTTATCAAGATATTCTACCATGTGTTTCCCAAAAAATATTCCATGCTATAATTCAAATCCTTTTCTCAACCATCTCCTATTCCTCCCAAATGATTCTTCATCAAAAATTTAAATATATATTTTATGGCCGTATAACAAATCCTCTAGTAATAAATAAAAAAATTAGGACTTTTATTCTTTACAAAATAAATATATAATTTAATTTTTGATTAAAACCATAATTTCTCTTCTTCAATTCATGAAAATAATCATTTTCATGGTATTGTGCATAGTGTATTAAATGTTCTCTCCAACTAACATGTCCTTAAAACATAAATATCAACACCAAAAATTATTAGTTTTCTAATATCGGTTGACTCATAATAAAATATAATTTCATTAGATTAATACATAATAACTCATCAAGTCTCACCACATTATCCACATATTTACTAATTGATAAAAATGAATCATGGGATTAACAATATCCCCCTTTATCAATACATCATACCATTTTAAAATGTCAAAATGTGTCCTCATGCTTTCTCCCATTTATTTTAAATAAAATGAAAATGATATGTCAGCGGACTTTTAATATCATCTTTTTATAAAGACATTATTTTATCCCTTACATGATAATATATTCATCGCATATCTGATAGGGCTACTCTCACATAGTTCTCTTATTAACGATCCATTAGTTAATAAACTCTAAGTCCACATTGTATAAAACTGTGTAAAAACATCATAGATACATAATTGTTTTCCAAATCATTCTATTATAAAACATTCTAGTGATATCATGCTAAAAATATGAAATCTAATAATAGGGTTTTCAAGAAAACAAAATTTTCAATAATATGATAAATCCAATACATTATTCCACAAACATGTTAGAGTGTTCAAATGAAAATCATATATATCCCCCTTTTTCTCTACATGACATCAATCAAGAACTCACCCTTAATTTATAACATAGTAAAATTAATAATACAGTATGAAATAGTTATTGTCATACACTTATCATCAACATTGAATTTTTCCCATGGATTTTTGGATTATTCTGATGGTTTTCCCCTTAAAGAATAAATATTTTAATTTTACGGAAGTTGGCACACTCAATGAATTAGTATCTATAAATATTTTCTATAAGAAAAAACCAAAGATATCTCTTTCAATTCCCTTACGGTTATCATAAAACATATTAAATTATAGATAATATTGGTGAATGTTTTTTTCATCTATAGTAACATTCAGGATGAGAACTGCCTATCATCTTGGTCTATTACATTCCCTCATTAATTGCTTCTCCATTTTGTAAAGTCTCATTTTACAATGTATTCATTTGGGTATATGATATATTATGTTAAATTATTTTAATGCTAAACTACTCCCATTGATAATAGACAATATCCATACATTTTGGTGGAGCATATCTAGATTTTTCCCACCATACACCAAAGTCTCAATTTTTGAGTGGAATATATGCTTCTACCAAATTTTAGAATCTCCCATTATTCATTGAGATGACCTCTCAATTTTTTTTATATTTTCTAATTTCATATGATTTCTCCCACTTTATTGATGATGTATATTACTTCCATGAATTTAATTTCTCTCTACTACTAGATTACACTATTTCAAAATTAACAGAAAGAAAAACAGAATCCTCTATGCCTTATTTTCTAATTTTTTGGTGTAATGTGATTAATTTTCATAGATTATGAATGTAAATATTTTTAGTGGAACCATCACTCTTTTGGGACCTTATTGGGGAATATTTATTCATGATGATTTTAAATTCCATCCATGATGTGGTGGATTTAACATCATTTTTTACCATCTATACATTCCCAAAGTTTGGTCTAAAAACTATACCAGTACTTAAAACAATATTAATACATAAAATAGTCTTTAGGTTCTGGGATACCTTTTTCTTGGAGAAATATTAAATTTTATATGAGGACGATATCATTAACCTTTTAAAATAATTATACCCATTACAAACATGAGTATCAGAAAAACTTCATTTAGTAGTATGGGAAGTTTTATCTTGTGGTGATTTTTGATTCTACAATTTCACATATAACTCGAAACACTTCATGATGACATATTTATTAGAATTATTATATGTTCTTAGATTGCCTTTCTAATAATCCATTCGTTTCTATATTTTATCCTCATGAATACTTATTAAATAATGCATTGGATTTTCAATCACATTTATCCTATTAGTTTTATTTTATAATTTATCTGCTATGAAAATCCACAAAAAAATTATGAAAATTTTCAAACACATGGAAACCTTAAAAAATAATATCTCAAAGATATCCATCTTGAAAAAAAATTATTTAATCAGAAACACTAAAATACAATTCATTACAAAGTGAACTTTTTCCTTCAATTTCATTCATAAGTTATGTTAGAGTGGGTGAAATACCATCCTTCTTAAAAAATACATTTTCATTTTCTTTATTATCTTCTTTAAACTATAATTTATCATCATAAAAACTGCTCACACATTTTAAACTGTATTATATCACTTTTAATGGAATAATATTCATATTCTATTTGAATACATAATAATGATCATTATGTGATCCATTATCATAACAACATTACAATGATTCTTCAAAAGAATAATAGTAAAAATAATTATTCAAATATATATTATTATGATTAAATTTTGTTGATAGTGTCTATGTATTTACTATAGGTTTATTTTTCATCTTTATTTCATGAATCGTCTTTTTATTCTACTATGTATTGTAATAAATATGCATCTATGTTAACTCGCTAATTTCGAGTAGATTCATTTCATAAAAACTCACTGGGTTCGTTAGAGGTTTCCTAAGCTCAAATACCATTTGTATAAGCCTAATATATATTGGATGCTGAGAGGTGTGGGTGGAATTAGTGGTTTATTTTTCTGAATTTCTTTTCATTCAAATAATACATCTCTAACTTGTTAAGGATCATGATAATATCAATATAATATAATAATATCACCTCTTTAGACAAAAGAATAACATATAATGTTGAACAACATATCTACAAGGATCAATAATGAATTTCCTACACCATTCCTTGTTGGATAAAGACCAATACATGGATTCATTTATATCAATCAGGTTAATAAAATTAATTTACGCTCCGACAGAAAGACTCATTGTTTAGATCCAACTGTGAGAATCCATTTTATTTTGGATCAATCCAAAAGACTTATTACATTGACTCCAACTGAGAGACTCCTTTGGCTCCTATCTCAAAAAAATGACTTGAACAAATCATGGAACCAACTAGATAACTTATCCTTTCACAAAGGAGTCACATAATTTAGGATTATATTTCTTTTTCCTCCATAAGAATTCATGATAACCATTCTAAAGTACACCCTCAAGAACATCCGGAATGGTGGACTCGGTAAACCTTCCCAATTTAGTTTAATCTGGATTCTCATTAATCACTGATTTTTGAGGAACATTGTTTGGATATTTTTCAAAGGGCTCACTGATTCACACTCACTATCTCTTAAATACATGAATGAATTGGTAATGACCCAAGTATTTATAGAATAATACTTTTTCCTTTCTATTAGTATTTAAAAATAAGAAGATAATTTTATTTTAAAGGGGGATATTTTTTCAATAGAATAATTTACATGAATAAACAGGTTTCTCAAATATATTTCATTAGACACAACATTGAGTTATACTAAAAAATAATGCCATAAATTTATTATTATCAGTTATACTTAACACCTAGATATTGGATTGGTGAGAATGAATAGTATAAACGGAATATTAAAAAATGGTTTACATGTGTTTAAATAACGATTCATTGGATTTTAAATTTATTATAAATGGAAATAAAAACCAATTTAATATAAAAGATGTCTTTTTATTAATTTTTTTAAAATGTATTAATTGTTTTTATAAAATTCTATCACACAATGGATTATTCTTTAATGAATAATATATGTTATATATTAAATGTAATTTTTTAAATTCATCTGATATGTTTTCTAGATATAATATAGGAACACATTCAAAATTTTAGACCAGTGAAGTATTTTTCTAAAAATACAGTTTTACCACCATTTGATGGATAACCATTTCTAAATTTAGTTTTTTTACGACTTTATATGTTATATTTGACAAATATTCTTTTTATTTATAATACGGACATCAAAATTTACTTTGTATCAATTTTGGATATTTTTCTGATAAGTATCATGTTTTGATGAATAGTAAAAATACGTTAATTTTTAATTGAAAACAAATTTTTCCATCGAGATAATTTATTTTGTTAAATCATAATATATAATTATTTAAAGAATAAATGGAATTTTTTTATCATTTAATCCAGTTTTTTTCAGTGGATGTATTTTACCATTGAAATTTGACATAAGAACATGTCAATCTTTTGATAGTTATTAAATCTTAAGAACCAGCTTTTTGGTGCTGACAATGGGAAATAATATTAAATTCATTACTAAAACATGTGTCATGAATTTGGAAAAACATATTACATATTTGGAATCAGAAGGTTTATATTGTGTGAATGAGTACATTATTTTTTAACATTATGAATAGTAACATCAGTAATTATTTTATTTACCATGGTTAAAGGGTAAATCTGGAAAATAAGGGAAAAATTAATATTATAATATTATTAAAATATCCTAATACATTTTAAAATACTATTTTATGAGTTATTTCTAACCATTGGCATTCTTTTATTTATTTTGGGACCCCATGGATACACAAAGATGTGAAAATGACATTTTGTAAGAATTAATTTAATGTAATGAGAAATATAACAGAAACATGTATCTTTTATTAAAGAAAATTATATATGGGGTTACATAATTTATATATATAAATATAAATATTGATTATAAATATAAAAACATTTACTACATCATGATATTTTGTTTATAATTTTTAGGTATTAAATAAATAAATTTAATTATGACATAATGATGATGCAATGATTGATTCATAAATAAATGATTCAAATAAATGATATTATGAATTTTGAAATAAATTTATCATGATTATTCTGATGACATAAACGAATTTTTTAAACTATATTTACATATTATATTTTATTTAATGCCTTTGGTTTGAAGGAATATGGTTTTTAGGAATTTGTAAAAAGTCAAGTATGAATACTGTTCAGAATAAGAAAATTTTATAACCAAAAGTATAAAATAATTATTTAAATGATATTAGATTCCTAAAATTCTAATATAAGATCAAATTGGTAATAAAATTAAAAATATTTCATAAATGTCTTTCTGTGGTTCTATTCACAATATATGATTATTACATTAACCCACAATGTGTACAAAACATGATATCACCGTAAAATTAAAAAGGTTTAAATATGGGTTAATCCTAAAATATAATGATAAATAAAATTTGAAACATTTATAAAAAATATTAGATAATAGGTATTTGAACTAAAATAATCTTATCTTCGAATAATATGTGTTTAGAAACATTTTTAATGGAAATTGAATTTATAATAAATTAATATTTCTATTCTATCCAAAAGTAAGCCTACTCCCTCTTAAAAAAGGCCACGACCTATACTAACCTAAACCACACCTACAAATCCCCTCATATCATCAAAATTCTTCTCTAATAATCTCCCAACAACCCTCCCTTATGACTAGAAGCCTTACTATGGGCAGAAGGCAATTCAAAAAGCCTTTGGGCTCAAATCAAAATAATTTATCCAATTTAGAAGTAACGTCCTCTCTCAGGTTCTTTTGTTTTACTTTCCTTCTCCACTCCCTATTATATCCTTATTAATTGATTACATAAAAACACCAGTATCATCAATATTCTATTATTTTTTAATGAGAATGATTTTATCTACACTTACACACACCTCTATCTAATAGATACGAACATACTATTTCTGTGTACGATGAACTACTTTCTCATGAAATGATGATTGTTCAATATTCTCGTACTAATTCTCATGGTGTCAATTATGAAGGAATTGTATTAATATATGAAATATATTATATTTTAATTTCCTCTATTATTATGTGATATTTATTTATGACATAACTTTATTTGTTTCATGATATTTAATACGATAATTTCCTTTTAGGAACTATGGAATACCTCCCCCCCAAAGTGATATGATTCATTCATGATATACATGGAATGTATAAAGGATGGTTTTATTAACCCTATGAGACATACATGAAATAAATAAAACAATGGTATTATAATAAACATTTATATCATTTTATTATTATTACTATTTTAATACGACAAAGAAATTAATGTAGCATTCATGCGTACATATGGCCTACTATCTCCATGAATAGTGTGTTTCATTAATTTTCTCCAAATATTATGGGAATTATAAACACAGATATATTTGATATATATGATATTCCAATCATGAATAATAATTTTCTAAATATGATGGAATTTGACCACATGAAAAATATATATCAAAATGAGTTCATTTTCGAATCAAGTACCGAATATCAACAAAATGACTAATATGAACGTAAATAATATATATTTTTTTATAAAATTATAATAATTAAAATATAATGAAGAATATACATGATAATGGTTTTGAATCATGTATAAATTAACCTAACATTATTATTGATGAATATAATGAACGAACGAGACAAGTCAGACTCAAGGTAAGTGACTTTCACTCAATCTCCTTTTATTAAGTCATATTTTGTTTTATATATGACTTTCCTTTTTTTGGTGTATAATTAACCCCTTGTAATTTTAATTTCATTCAATGTGAATCTTTTTCTAAGAAGGGTTTTACTAAATGTATAAAGGAATTTTTTTAACGGCTGGGGTGACAACGTTCTCTCTGTCACCGTAACTGCTATTTGATATCTGGCTTCCTCTATAAGACATACTATTTTTTAAAGGAATATAAATATCATATTCCCTTTTTTGGTTTTTTAGTATTGAATTTTTTGTCATGAAATTTATTGAATATTTCAATATCTTTAATTTATTTCTTGTGATTTGAAATGTAATGTTATTTGTGAAATGTTGATATTTGATATTTTTTTGGTATTATGATTTTAAAATAATTCTTGGAAATTTGATGGGTGGTAATTGATAAAGAAAATACTGGTGTTTACTTGATGAAACAAATGATTGTTTGTTCCATTATAAACCTTGGATGGGTTGTTACCTTATAACATTTAATGCATTAGGTATGGAAGTTGGTCGTATGGCTATTTTATTTAGTGACATGTGTGAATGTCGACCGTATGGTTATTCCATTCATGTGTATTTATGCCTCATGCAACCTTTATATGTTATATGTTTGTATATATGGGAGTTATAGTAATCATTTGGTTAAAAAAGGTTTAAAAATGATCTTATATTTAGTTAAGTGTTTTTTGCTACATCTTAAAGGTGACAAGTATTATTTTATGATAATGTTTTCATGGTTTAAATGTTTTCACAAGACTAACAGTTTTAGTTAATTATGTATCCCATACTGAAATTTTTATGCTCTTTATATGTTTTCGAAATGTTTTTTACATGGTATAAAGAACAGTAGTGAAAATAAGAACTCAAAATGATTTTTATCAAGATAATAATTCTTTTTTTGTGTAAGGAGTTTTATTATTGTGAAAAAATTGGATAGAGTATAATTATCAATATTTTATTATTTTATATGTATTGTAATATATATAGCCAAATTATCTAAAACAATAAACCTAAAAAGATCCTCAATGTTAATTCTTCACATAACTCAATATTATGTAATGTTTAAAACACTAACCATTTCAGTTTTAGTAAATGGATCGATATAGTAGGAACCAATGTAACAATGGATATAATGGAAACAATGGTCGATTTATGAATAAGAAATTGAATGAAATGGGAGCATCAATTACAAATCTGGTAGTTATTCCTAACTAACAATTTGGAGTCTAGATTGTCCCCTCAAACATTGCTGATTTTTCTAAGGAATCATATATGCCCGAAAATAATCACTATGAATGTTCATGATATAATCATACAAGTAAGTATATTAAAAAAACCTATTTGTCAAATAAGATGAACGAAATTCCTTGAAAAATATTCAATGGGATGGGAAGATTTTATAGATGTGGCATTGAAGGTCATAAATCTATTACCTTCCATGGAAAACAGAAGCATTCAGTTGGATCAAGGAATGGGAAAGAAGTTATTTTCTAGGGATTAATTGATTGTTTTAAATGTGGTGTGCATGGTTAATAAACAAATATATTTCCTACGAATGAGGTTTGGGAATGGTATTAGCAGGACTATACAAATATATGTTTACTAATTCAGATTTTCATTCCAATAAAGGATAAGGAAAATGTAAATGACCTATGAAAGGTATGGATTATTTCATAGCTCATGATTTGAAATTATTGAATCATAGGACAATGTTCATGATTTTTTTGTAAGAAGGATGTATAAAAGAATGACATGTAAAAATATGGATAAATGATCATGAATAATTGTCACGATCCGTCATCGGGGCCCGTGCCGTGACTACCCAAAGCCTGCCTTCCATAGGCCAGGGGCTAGCGACTAGCACCAAGGCGTAAATCCCGGTAAAAAGGGAAGGCATCTCCTCTGTAAAGTAAACAATCACCACAGAGTAAGCAAGCAGAAAAGTAAAAACTAAGTAAAAAACAGAGTACAACTAAAAGTGCGGAGAAGTAAATGGGCCAGTATACAAACCCAATCTGAAAGTAAAGTACAACTCGAAAGGGAAAAAATCAACTGTAAATTAAGAGTCGCTACACCGAGCCGTCCCCTGGAGATCCCACCTGAAGGGTGGGTACAGATAGCTCCACTGCTCCTCGGGTCCCGTCGTCCGCTCCGAGTACATCCTGCCCAGTGGTCCACCTCCAGGTACCTTCCTGCTCTGCAAGCCTCAACCACGATCAACGCTGTCCTCGTCTGCAACCAACACAATGTAGTGCGGGCATAGCCCATGCAGGGGTGA
The DNA here is from genome assembly GCA_963277665.1 of Viscum album. Taxonomy (NCBI): domain Eukaryota; kingdom Viridiplantae; phylum Streptophyta; class Magnoliopsida; order Santalales; family Viscaceae; genus Viscum; species Viscum album. Next base: position 243,620,734 of record OY728122.1, on the reverse strand, counting down.
GTATAAGCTACTCACTAGGGACCCCGAGACTCTTGTATGTCTCCCAAAATCCACAAAGGATGAAACACAAAGGAAGATACAAACACGAAGTAACAACCGACACTGCTTAGGTATATGCCCATACATATACCTAAGTCATCAATTCCAATACACTCCAACCTCCGAGCCCAAGTACAACTTAGTCCACACAGGAAAGTATACATATACCACACAGGAAAGAAAAACGAAATCCACACCGGATAGCACAACTCTATCCACACAGGAAAGCAACAGGATTCAGCTCACACAGGTATACTTCATCGAAAGATGATAAAGATGATCTCTGATCCATCTAAGTCGTCGGACCCACGAAGGATCGATAGGTAACTAACCCCCGCAATGACCCACACAGGAATGGGACCACACAGGACCTGTAGGCACGGGTTCACAAAGGACCGATGAGCGCAATGACACACACAGGATTGGACCCACACATGATCGGGCCCACACATGACCTGTAGCACGGATCCACGTAGGATCGCTGAGTTTTGTAGTCGTCGTCGAATCCACCAAGGATCTCTGTACTGTCGTTGTCGCAGTCACAGTAGTAGTAGCAGTAGCAGTAGCAGTCACAGTCGCAGCTAGGACTAGGGTTCCCGCACACAGCAAGCTCATTCGGGAGGGTCCGCTCCACGAGCCGAGAGGCTGATACATCAACTGTCACAAAGTCCAGAGTCGATGTATCCAAAAGTTCTGTATCGCCAACAGGAACTCAACACAACAGACGGCGCGTCGATCGGACGCCCGGTCTGAGAGTTATTGGATTTTTCGTCCTAGGGGCCCGGTTGGATTTTAAGACAAAACCAGCCCGACCGTACTCCACCTGCATCCAAACCTCAGGTAGAGTATGCCAGAAGATCCGTCACACTAAGAGAAACACAACAAAGCTGACGGCACGTCAATCGGACGTCTGTAGCTCAAGATATGAGTGTTTCCGCTTCGAGGGCCCGGTTGGTTTCGTGTACGAACCAACCCGGCCAAACTCAAATTATTCCGAAACTTTGAGTGCAATATACCGAATCTACCTTCTCGATCCAAGGATCGCATCGCCGCTGACGGTTCGTCAGTCGTAGGTCCGTAGCTCATGTTATGGGCAAAAGACCGAAGTCGATTTGAAAACGGGGGGTCCAGGTCTGGGCTGACCCGGCCCGACCCCCCCTGGGTCGGCCCGAACCGGGTCGACCCAAACCAGGAGACCCGAACTGGGTCGACCCGACCTGGGTCCAACTCGGCCCGGCCGGCGGCGCGGTCCGGCGCGGCGGCGCGGCCGAGGCGCCGCTCGGGTGCCACGTGCGGGGGGAAGAGCCCCCGCTTTCCTTCAGCTGGCGGCGCAGCTGGATGCCGCGCCTTGGAGAAACCCCCCCCCCCCCCCCTCACGTGGGGGTTTCCTTTGTGAAAAACGGGGGGGGGGGGGGCGCTGCCCCCCCATGGTGTAACTGCGGCCCCCCCATTATGGGGGGCCGGTTTTGGACAGTCGGGGGAATTAATTCCCCTGGTTCTTCTCCCTTCCGGCCGGCCTGACCAGGCCTGCCGGTCCTTCCTTAACGGGACCGGCATGGCCGGTCCCCTTTCCGGCTTCCGACACCGGCGGCCCGGCTAGCCGCCGGTCTTCTCGTTCTGCCGCGGCCCAGAACCGGGCACGACCTTCGTCGTCCGGCGCGGTGCGACGGCACTGCGCCCCTCCGCCGTGGCTGCGCTCCAGCCGCGGCGCCTTTGGTTTCCTTCGACGCGGCGCGACGACGTCGCGTTCATGATAATTTTTTCATGTCGATGCGCGACGGCGCCGTGCAATATTTTCCGTGTGATTCCCGCGTGGTGCGACGACACCACGCCATCTCGTTCAACCACAAGAAAATAATAATATTCAAGAACACAGGAGGGGGGATTTGGCCGTTTTTGTGCGGTCCCCCCCCCCTCTCCAATAGGAACTCAACACAACAGACGGCGCGTCGATCGGACGCCCGGTCTGAGAGTTATTGGATTTTTCGTCCTAGGGGCCCGATTGGATTTTAAGACAAAACCAGCCCGACCGTACTCCACCTGCGTCCAAACCTTGGGTAGAGTATTCTAGAAGATCCGTCTCACTAAGAGAAACACAACAAAGCTGACGGTACGTCAATCGGACGTCTGTAGCTCAAGATATGAGTGTTTCCGCTTCGAGGGCCCGGTTGGTTTCGTGTACGAACCAACCCGGCCAAACTCAAATTATTCCGAAACTTTGAGTGCGATATACCAAATCTACCGTCTCGATCCAAGGATCGCATCGCCGCTGACGGTTCGTCAATCGGAGGTCCGTAGCTCATGTTATGGGAAAAAGACCGAAGTCGATTCAAAAACGGGGGGTCCAGGTCCGGGCCGACCCGGCCCGACCCCCCCCCCCCTGGGTCGGCCCGAACCGGGTTGGCCCGAACCGGGTCGACCCGAACCAGGCGACCCGAACTGGGTCGACCCGACCTGGGTCTGACTCGGCCCGGCCGGCGGTGCGGCCGAGGCGCCGCTCGGGTGCCACGCGCGCGGGGCAAAGCCCCCGCTTTCCTTCAGCTGGCGGCGCAGCTGGATGCCGCGCCTTGGAGAACCCCCCCCCCCTCACGTGGGGGCCTTCCTTTGTGAAAAACGGTGGGGCGCTGCCCCCCCATGGTGTAACCGCGGCCCTCCCATTATGGGGGGCCGGTTTTGGCCAGCCGGGGGAATTAATTCCCCTGGTTCTTCTCCCTTCTGGCCGGCCCGACCAGGCCAGCCGGTCCTTCCTCAACGGGACCGGCATGGCCGGTCCCCTTTCCGGCTTCCGACACCGGCGGCCCGGCTAGCCGCCGGTCTTCTCGTTCCGCCGCGGCCTAGAACCGGCCACGACCTTCGTCGTCCGGCGTGGTGCGACGACACTGCGCCCCTCCGCCGCGGCTCCGCTCCGGCCGCGGCGCCTTTGGTTTCCTTCGACGCGGCGCGACGACGTCGCGTTCATGATAATTTTTTCATGGCGAGGCGCAACGGCGCCGCGCAATATTTTCCGTTTGATTCCCGCGTGGTGCGACGGCACCACGCCATCTCGTTCAACCACAAGAAAATAATAATATTCAAGAACAAAGGAGGGGGGATTCGGCCGTGTTTGTGCGGTCCCCCCCCCTCTCGTTAGAGTATAACACTTAAATACTTATCCACAAGATTGTAATGCTAGAACCAAGAACGAGAGTAAATAAATAATCAACAACAAACCCCTACCTCGGTTTCAAGAACGATGATCATCAATGACCCGCGGAAGACGCGTCGCGGTGGTCGGCGTCACGGAAGAAGGACGTCGATGTCATGAAGCGAGGAATCAAAGTTCTTTGATGACGATTTCGTCGCGGGAAATCGTCGCGGAAGAGATGATGCGGAAGAAGACGTCTTCAGTGTCGCGGGTACGGTGTCGCGGAAGTCGATTCCCGAGAACGCGGCGTTCTTCGTCGATGTTCGAAGGTTCTTCGCGTTCTTCGTCAAAGATTTAAGAAGAAGAAGAATAAGTAGGCTCCAAATTCTCTCAAGATTTTCTAGAGAATTCTAACCCAAATAAAATAAGCTAAGGTCTTATTTTATTTACTCAACCAAACCATTTTGAAATTCAAAGGTTTGAAATTAAACAACTCCACCTATTTAATAACCCAAGTTGACATGTTAATTAAAGAGGGGTTATTGGGAGTATAAAAAGAGAAGGTAAAGAGTTATGTTTCGTGTGGGCCCCACCACACTTAATCCTCCCAAGGGAGGTTAAGTGGATGTGGGTCCCACCTCTAACTCCCTTTGGGAGATGTTAACCAACATGTTAAAATAAAAATTTGTATTCCACAATATTTATTTAACTTATTCTAAATTCTCAAAAAATAACTCTCAACCCGCAATAAACGCAACCTCAGAAAAGGTCTCCTTAAGAGAATATCGGCGCTGCGAGTTCATCGGTGCCCTCAGAATTTGATTCCGGGCACCGGTTCAAAAGTTAGAAATTTCCGCTCGTTCGTTCACTGAACGTACCCGAGCCAAACTTCGGAAATTGATTCCGGGAACTCCGGGCCTCGGAATCAGGTGTCATCAGAAACCGCGCTCTTGTAAAATTCCAAAGAAAATTAAGAAAAAAATTTCCTTGAATTTTACGGGTATTTACATTACTCCCACCTCAGGGCTTTACGTCCCCGTAAAGATACATCAATAACTAGGGAAACAAATGAGGGTACTGAGCACGCATCTTAGCCTCCCGCTCCCATGTGCTCTCCTGGAGGTTCCCGTGCTGCCATCTGATGCGCACGAGAGGATTCGATCACCCACATTGGACCTGCTCCTGTCGATCCTCTATCTCCACCGGGACCTCTGTAAAAGTCACCCCATTGTCAACGTCAAGATCCCCATGGTCAATGATGTGCGTCGGTTCATGCATGTATCTCCTCAGCTGAGATACATGGAAGACGTCATGCACCCGGTGCAACTGAGGTGGTAGAGCTAGGCGATAAGCCACCTCGCCAATCCTACTGAGGACCTGGAAGGGTCCGATGAAGCGCGGAGATAACTTTCTGCCTCGGCCAAATCTCCATATACCACATCGAGGTGAGACCCGCAAGAAGACGTGGTCGCCATCCTCGAACTCTAGTGGCCTCTGCCTCCTGTCAGCGTATGACATCTGCCGGCTCTGAGCTATCCTCATCCGCTCTTGGATGACCTGGACCTTCTCTGTCGTGGCCTGGACCATCTCTGGTCCCACAAGTGCTGACTCCCCAGGGTCTGTCCAGCACAAAGGAGATCTAGAAGGTCGGTCGTACAATGCCTCGTACGGTGCCATACCGATGGTGGAGTGGTAGCTGTTGTTGTACGAAAACTCCACCAAGGGTAGGTGGTCCTACCAACTACGACCAAAGTCGAGGACACATGCGCGGAGCATGTCCTCGAGAGTCTGGATGGTCCTCTCCATCTGACCATATGTCTGAGGGTTTAAGGTTGTGCTCAGACAAATCTACATCCCGAACGCCTCCTGTAACCCCTTCCAAAGCCGGGAAGTAAAGCGCGCATCTCGATCGGAGACGATAGATGATGGCACGCCGTGGAGCCGTAGAATCTCCTAAACGTAGAGACGTCCCAAGCTCTCCACTGAGCCATGCTCTCTAATGGGTAAGAAGTGTGCCGACTTGGTGAGTCGGTCAATAATCACCCAAATAGTGTCGTGACCTCTAGAAGTGCGTGGAAGTCTAGTCACGAAGTCCATTGATATCCCGTCCCACTTCCACTCTGGGACCTCCAAGGGCTGTACCAAGCCTGCTGGTACCTGATGCTCTGCCTTCACCTGTTGGCAGGTGAGGCATCGAGAAATGAACTCTCCTACAGCCTTCTTCATGCTCGGCCACCAGTGCTATCGTCTGAGATCCTGGTACGTCTTCGCCACTCCAGGATGTACCGCCAAAGGAGAAGTGTGAAACTCTCTCAGAACATCCTCTCGCAAGGCGACTGGTACCATGGTACGTCCTCTGAAAAGGATGTCGTGCTATGCTCCAAGGGAGAAAAAATCATGTGCCTGTCCAAGGATATCTGTGCACGCCGTGTCTCATAGTCAGCGTCCTCACGCTGTGCCTCTCTGACCCGCTGTAGTAGTGGAGGGGTGACTGTGAGAGACTGAAGGAAGGCTGCTCCATCTCTATCCACGAAGGATATCTGGAAAGAGGCTAGCTGCTCTGTCGCCTCCTCAAGTAGCTGAATGCCCGTCCTCCTGCTGAGGGCATCGCCTACTACGTTCTCCTTTCCAGGAGTATAGACTATTTCAAAGTCATAGTCCAGGAGGAACTCGAGCCATCGACGCTATCTCAGGTTCAGGTCCTTCTGCAAGAAGTTATACCTGAGACTCTGATGATCAGAAAAGACTGTAAAACGCTCGCCCATCAGGTAATGTCGCCATGTCTTCAGAGCGAAGACCACTGCTGCTAACTCCAGGTCATGGGTAGCGTAGTTCTGCTCATGCGGCCTCAACTGAAGTGATCCATAGGCGATCACTGCCTGCTCCTGCATCAGAACACATCTGAGTCCGGTCCCTGATGCATTACAGTAGACTACGTACCCTACACCCTCCTCAGGCAACCTCAAGATAGGTGCGCTTGTCAATCTCTGTCTCAGCTTTTGGAAGCTCTGCTGACATCTGTCTGACCACACGAAGGGTTTCCCCTTCCTCCTTAACGTACGGAAAAGTTTCAAAGATTTCTCCCTTTCCGAAAAGTGAAATCCGGTCTCATCCCCTGGATGAACCACGTTCCTTGCCTAATACAGTCAATCCTGTCATGATTAGTTAAATCATGGCATGGATGACGTCGTAAGGCCTCGACGCTGCTACCAAGAGATCCAACCGTTACTCTCGCCTCCAAGGGTTGAGTCACACTGTCGGCATCAGTGTGTGGTCACTGGGTCTCCTCCAGTAAGAATCTCACAAGTGAGGGTCAAGTCAACAGTTTTTTTAACATGCACCTCTTAGTAAAAACAAACAGAAGACAAGAATGAAAAAGTCACCAAAGCAAGTGTCATTTAATACTTCAACTCAAATTACAAGGACACAAGGAAACACAAAATACGAAGCTAGAGGCATTATGGGAAAAGGCCTATATGCCTGGAGCTAGTCCCGCACTATTCCACCTGCTTCCCGAGCTCCATGATTGTAAGCTTCAACTGCCTGAAGCTGTGCTCTCCCGTGAGGTCGGGGTGGACCTCCTGGTGGTGGTGGTGGTAGAGCTTCAAAGCGTCGTCCACCACCTGCTGCTCGGCCAGCTCCTCTGCCTCGTCCGCCTTATCCCTGCGGACCGCCACGGTTGAACCTCTGCCTCTGCCTAGGTGGTTCCTCAACTGTCTGCTGCTCCTCTGCATGGCGGGTCGGGGAGTCACGAGCCATGTGGCCCTGCCCGCCGCACGAGTAGCACTGTCTGCCTCTCGAAAGACTGGCTCCGCGTTGTGTGCCCCGCACTGCTGAGTCAGTGTCCTGAGGTCGTCTTCCTGAAGGTCTGGTTTGCCTGGACCCCTGATTCATCCGTCGACTGCCTGCTACAGATGAATCTGCCACGTGCCGCCCTGTGGTGGGTCTCTGCGCTGGTGTAGACTCAGCAAGGAAACTCTCGATCAAAAGGGCCAGCTCCAGTACTCCTGTCTGAGTCAGTATGCTGAGGGAGATCAGCGATGCCCTAATCTCATGTCTCAAACCCAGCTCGAAGGTCCGGGCCCAGAAGAATGGGTCCTGTACCATGTCGGTCGAGTAGCGCGAGAGATCATTAAATCTCGCCGAGTACTGAGCGACCGTCATGCTGCCCTGTCGCAGCTTGAGAAGCTCCTGGATACGCACCGCACGAAGGGTGGCTGGGACGAACTCTGAGCGGAAGAGGCTCTCAAAGTCCGTCCAAAGTAGAGATGCCTCATCGTGCACCTGGAGCATCAAGCTCCACCATCGTCCTGCTGCTGCGTGCAGTAGGCTCACAATGAGGATCACCATGAGGTCTGCAGGTGTCCTCATTAGCCTAAAAACTCGTACCACTGCCTCCAACCAGTCCTCGGCTACCTGTGGATCCGTCTCCCCACGAAACCTGGGTGGTCGCTGGCGCTGAAACTCATGCAGTGCGCTGAGGTGACGTGCATCGTCAGCGGCTGGTGCTGGAAGCATCGGTGGCTCGACGGGTAGAGCTACCGCCGGTGCCACTGCTGACAAAGGGCCCTGCACCGAGGCCTTGTCACTCGGTGGGCTGTCGTCACGCTCGACTCTCAGAACCCTAGCTGGCTTCGGTCGTGGGGCCATCCTAAAAAGGAAACAGGTGTGCCACGGTCACAACAGTATACCTGGTGAGCTGATATAAAGTAATCACAAAGAAAACATTGAAACACACACACAATCAGTGTTTTCGTGCATTAAGTCGGAAATCAGTAGTCAGGGTCCTGTTGTACGGATACGTCGGCCGCCGCACCAACACTGGACTCCCTGGATTGATAACCACACTCAATACGCTAAACATTATTGCTTCACATAGAAAAGATCAGAGTTCGCGGTAGAACCGAACTCCTCTGATACCAATTTGTCACGACCCGTCCTCGGGGCCCGTGTCGTGACTACCCCAAGCCCGACTTCCATAGGCCAGGGGCTGGCGACTAGCACCAAGACGTAAATCCCGGTAAAAAGGGAAGGCATTGCCTTTGTAAAGTAAACAAGCACCACAGAGTAAGCAAGCAGAAAAGTAAACACTAAGTAAAAACAGAGTACAACTAAAAGTGCGGAGAAGTAAATGGGACAGTATACAAACCCAAACTGAAAGTAAAGTAAAACTCTAAAGGGAAAACAGAAACTGTAATGTAAGAGCCGCTACACAGAGCCGTCCACTGGAGATCCCACCTGAAGGGTGGGTACAGATAGATCCACTGTTCCTCGGGTCCCGCCGTCCGCTCCGAGTACATCCCGCCCAGTGGTCCACCTCCAGGTACCGTCCTGCTCTGCAAGCCTCAACCACGATCAACGGTGTCCGTTGTCTGCAACCAATACAACGTAGTGCGGGCATAGACCGTGCAGGGGTGAGTATAAGCTACTCAGTAGGGACCCCGAGACCCCTATTGGTCTCCCAAAATCCACAAAGGATAAACCACAAAGGAAGATACAAACACGAAGTGACAACCGACACTTCTTAGGTATATGCCCATACATATACCTAAGTCATCAATTCCAATACACTCCAACCTCCGAGCCCAAGTACAACTCAGTCCACACAGGAAATTATACGTATTCCACACAGGAAATAAAAACGAAATCCACACAGGATAGCACAACTCTATCCACACAGGAAAGCAACAGGATTTAGATCACACAGGTATACTTCATCGAAAGATGATAAAGATGATCTATGATCCATCTATGTCATCGAACCCATGAAGGATCGATAGGTAACTAACCCCCGCAATGACTCGCACAGGATCGGGCCCACACAGGACCTGTAGGCGCTGGTTCACACAGGACAGCTGAGCGCAATGACCCACACAGGATCGGACCCACACAGGATCGGGCCCACACATGACCTATAGCACTGATCCACGTAGGATCGCTTAGTGCTGTAGTCGTCGTCGAATCCACCAAGGATCTCTGTACTGTCGTCGTCTCAGTCACAGTAGTAGTAGCAGTAGCAGTAGCAGTCACAGTCGCAGCCGGCACTAGGGTTCCCGCACACAGCAAGCTCGTTCGGGAGGGTCCGCTCCACGAGCCGAGAGGCTGATACATCAACTGTCACAAAGTCTAGAGTTGATGTATCCAAAAGTTCCGTATCTCCAACAGGAACTCAACACAATAGACGGCGCGTCGATCGGACACCCGGTCTGAGAGTTATTGTCTTTTTCGTCCCAGGGGCCCAATTGGTTTTTAAGGAAAAACCAACCCGACCGTACTCCACCTATGTCCAAACCTCGGGTGGAGTATTCCAAAAGATCTGTCTCACTAAGAGGAACACAACAAAGCTGACGGCACATCAATCGGACGTCCGTAGCTCAAGATATGAGCGTTTCCGCTCCGAGGGGCCGGTTGGTTTCGTGTACGAACCAATCCGGCCGAACTCAAAGTATTCCGAAACTTTGAGTTCGATATAACGAATCGACCGTCTCGATCTAAGGATCGCATCTCCACTGACAGTTCGTAAATTGGAGGTCCGTAGCTCATGTTATGGGAAAAAGACCTAAGTCGATTCGAAAACGGGGGGTCCGGGTCCGGGCCGACCCGGCCCGACCCCCCTGGGTAGGCCCGAACCGGGTCGACCCGACCCGGGTCTGACCTGGCCCGGCCGGCGGCGTGGTCCGGCGCGGCGGCGCGGCCGGGGCGCCGCTCGGGTGCCACGCGCGGGGGGCAAAGCCCCCGCTTTCCTTCAGCTGGCGGCGCGGCTGGATGCCGCGCCTTGGAGAAACCGGCCCCCCCTCACGTGGGGGCCTTCCTTTGAGAATAACGGGGGGGGGGCGCTGCCCCCCCTTGGTGTAACCGCGTCCCCCCATTATGGGGGGCCGGTTTTGGCCAGCCGGGGGAATTAATTCCCCCGGTTCTTCTCCCTTCCGGCCGGCCCGACTTGGCCGGCCGGTCCTTCCTCAAGGGGACCGAAAAGGCTGGTCCCCTTTCCGGCTTCCAACACCGGCGGCCCGGCTAGCCTCCGGTCTTCTTGTTCCGCCGTGGCCCGGAACCGGCCGCGGCCTTCGTCATCCAGCGCGGTGCGACGACACGGTGCCCCTCCGCCGCGACCCCGCTCCGGCTGCGGCGCCTTTGGTTTCCTTCGATGCGGCACGACAGCGTCACGTTCATGATAATTTTTCCACGGCACGGCGCGACGGCGCCGCGAAATATTTGTCGTGTGATTCCCGCGTGGTGCGACGACACCACGCCATCTCGTTCATCCACAAGAAAATAATAATATTCAAGAACAAAGGAGGGGGGATTCGGCCGTGTTTGTGCAGTCCCCCCTTTCATTAGACGATAACACTTACATACTTATCCACAAGATTGTCATGCTAGAACCAAGAATGAGAGTAAATAAATAATCAACAACAAACCCCTACCTCGGTTTCAAGAACGATGATCATCAACGACCCGCGGAAGACGCGTCGCGGTGGTCGGCGTCACGGAAGAAGGACGTCGATGTCGTGAAGCGAGGATTCGAAGTTTTTGACGACGATTTCGTCACGGGAAATTGTCACGGAAGAGATGACATGGAAGAAGACGTCGTCGGTGTCGCGGGTATGGCATCGCAGAAGTCGATTCCCAAGAACGTGACGTTCTTCGTCGATGTTCGAAGGTTCTTTGCGTTCTTCGTCAAATCTTGAAGAAGAAGAAGAAGAAGTAGGCTCTAAATTCTCTCAAGATTGTCTAGAAAATTCTATCCCAAATAAAATAAGCTAAGGTCTTATTTTATTTACTCAACCAACCCATTTTGAAATTCAAAGGTTTGAAATTAAACAACTCCACCCATTTAATAACCCAAGTTGACAAGTTAATTAAAGAGGGGTTATTGGGAGTTTAAAAAGAGAAGGTGAAGAGTTATGTTTCGTGTGGGCCCCACCACACTTAATCCTCCCAAGGGAGGTTAAGTGGATGTGGCTCCCACCTCTAACTCCCTTTGGGAGAAGTTAACCAACAAGTTAAAATAAAAATTTGTATTCCACAATTTTTATTTAACTTATTCTAAATTCCCAAAAACTAACTCTCAACCCGCAATAAACGCAACCTCAGAAAAGGTCTCCTTAAGCGAATATCGGCGCTGTGAGTTCATCGGTGCCCTCAGAATTTTATTCTGGGCACCGGTTCAAAAGTTAGAAATTCCCGCTCGTTCGTTCACTGAACGTACCCGAGCCAAACTTCGGAAATTGATTCCGGGCACTCCGGGCCTCGGAATCAGGTGCCGTCAAAAACCGCGCTCTTGTAAAATCCAAAGAAAATTAAGAAAAAAATGTCCTTGAATTTTACAGGTCTTTACAATAATGTTTAATGATTATGATTTCTACATTTTAGGTATTGAATAGTAGTTTTGGATCTATGGATAATGATACGTTTAAATATATTAATGATGAGATTATATTGGAAGATATTTATCTTTTTAACCCCAAGGATTGTTATATAATATTTTTATTTAAGGAATAATTATATTATATTTTTTAGATATCGTTATAAAGAACTATTAGGGTTTACATGATCCTTCAATTTTTGGCAATTAAGGGGAATTAATTGTTGGTATGCAAAATGTGTGGTATGAGATAACCTTTAAGGTTAAAATATGTAATTTTTTGAATATTTTATCTCATTTTGGAAATTTTGTAAGATTTTTATAGATTTAGGTAAATTATAACCCATAGTAAGGGTGAAAACCCATTGAGTCAGGTAGGGCCATGGTAAGTGAACCCACAACTAAAGGGAAACAAGGGCACATCGCCTACCACTAACTTACAAGAAGTACCCAGTTAGTATGATTTATTCTATTTAGTTAAATGATTTTATGGTTCAGTAATAAGTTTCTTTTCAGAACTTCTGTTTTATTAAATGGATATCCTTTTTATAGGAAAATTATTTGGTGATTAAGTGATATTGGTTATTTTGGATGATGTTTTCACTTTTGGGCACACTATGTGCCAATGGAAAATAAAATACTATGAGATTTCATTTGAGAATAAATATTTGAATTTAATTTTGGAATATGCTATATTTTTATTAATTACATATGAAGATTTAGGATATTTATAGAAATGATAAACCTATCATAGAGAACATGTTATTAGGTTAATTACTTTTCAGTATGAGACTTTAAGAGTAGTCGATGTAATTCGGAGATAAATTTTATGATTTATTCTCGATGACTATGAGATAAAATACTTATAAATTTTGGGTTTCAATCATAGTTTGAATTATTTTGAATAAGTTTGTAGAAAATTTTGTACTGAATGATCTTTGATGAAGATTGAGTATTCTCTGTGTAATTTTGGAGATTAAGAGTAGTATTTCATTTTATAAAGAATTATTCTTTTGGGGATTATCTAATATCTTAATAACCATTTTGGTTTTGGTTAATTTATAAACATAGGGAAATATATTGTTCCGATTTTATAGATTATGTGATTCCTTATAAGTTTATTCTAGTGTTATGGTTGGGACCAAGTCTGCTTGAATACTCATCATTTGGATAAAATATGAGTTTTCGTAGAAATTTATTAATGGATGAGATTCTACATGAAAAGTATATTTCCTTATGTTATTATTCAATCTCATAATAGAATTCCTCAACTATATGAAAAATAACTGAAAACAAAAACATTTTCTGTTTACATTGACAACTGGGGAATCAAATACTGTTAAACAAATCATAAGATTTTGGTTTTTTGATTGTTAAATTTATTCTAATCATGTTCTCTATCACTCTCCATCAGAACATGACACATAGTTTTTCATCCATATTGATGTTTTCCTACATGAAACTAATGTATGTGTTATCTTGGGTGACCGTTTTTACTTCTCGTTGTTTCTTTTTAAGTGATCATTTTATATACACTTTTTTGATGTGATATTTTCAAAAAATATTTTGAGCCCAATCTTAAAATTGTGAGGATGCAATTTCTGAAAGGGTGGAATGATGTAATTACCCAGGTATTTATAGAAAAAAACTTTTTCATTTATATTAATATTTTTGAATATGATTTTAATTATAGGTTGAAGGAAATTATTTTTTCGATATCATACTCTATACCCAACAACAGGTTTATCCCAAATCTTTCGTTTCACACACAATCGAGTTATACCGAAAAATAATACAATAATGTTATTATTATTTTTAATTGTAGTTAACTTGTAGCCATTAGAATGGTAGGAATGAATAGTATCAACATAATTTTGAGATGTGGATTAAACATGTTTAAAAAACTATTTATTTGTTGGAATATTTATTTGAAATTGAAATGAAAATCAATCATATATAAAGGACGTGTTTTTTATGAAAGCCTATTTAAAAGTTAATAATTATGTTTATAAAATCATATCACACTTTATAGGTTTTTATTTAATTAAAATTTTATGTTATATATTCAATGTATGTTTTAAATTTATCTTATATTTTTATAGATATGATATAAGAACAAATTGAAATTTTCATAAAAAATAATTATTTTTTCAAAAATGATGTTTTACTACATTTTGATAAAGAAAAGATTTTAAATTTAGTTTTTGACACCATTATATGTTCTATTAGAAATAAATAAACATCCTATTTAGAATTGGGAAATAAAAATTTACTTTAGGTGAATTTCTGATATTTTTCTGATAATATCATGTTTTGATGAATAGTAAAAATATGTTAAATTGTAATTGAAAGAATTTTTTTCATCAAGATAGTTTAAATGGTTAATTCAAATTATTTAATTGTTTTAAAATATTAATGTAAATTGTTTTTATCATTTAATCCAATTTTGGTCATTGAACGTAATTTCCCTTTGAAATTTGGCACAAACACCTCTAAATCATTTGATAGTTATTATATCTTAAAAACAAGCTTTCTAGTTTTGACTATAAGAATTAATTTAAAATTAATTACTGAAGATTCTGGGTTTTGAAATTAGAAAAATATATTCAATAGTTTTAATAATTATTTCAATATTTTTTGAATGGTTACCTTTTATTTTTTGACATTGTGAATAGTAACTTGATTAATTAATTTTTTTACCATGGTTAATGGGTAAATCTGGTAAATCATGAAAAAAATAATATTATAATAATATTATACTACACTAAAACTTGTTAAAATCCTATTGTATTAGATATTTCTGAACATTTTCATCCAAGGGTCGATTTTGGGACCTCATGGGACCACATGGATTGGAAAATGATATTTTATAAAAATTAATTTAAAGTAAAGAGAAATATAACATAAACATTTATATTTTAATAAAAAAATTATATGGGGTTATATAATAGATATTTTTGACTAAGAAAATTCATTATAAATATAGAAATATTACCTAAATAATTTTATTTTAATTTAATTTTTAGATGTTAAATAAGTAAATTTAATTCAAACAATGTGATGTAGTAGTGATAATTTATTAATAAAGGATTCAATGAAATCATGTTATAAATATAAATATCATTTTAATTTGATTATTTTTATTCCATACTAGAATTTTATGTAAGAATTTAACATATTATAATTTATTTAATGCCTTCATTTTGAAGGAATCATGTTGTTATGAATTTGAAAAAAGTCAATAATTACTTGTGTCCAAAATTGACATAATTCATAACTTAAAATATAAAATAGTTTATTAAGTGATATTAAATTAATAAATTTATAATATTTAAAAACAATTGTTATGACATGTCAAAATATGTCATAAATATCTTTTTTGGGTATTTTTACATGATATGATAATTACATTAACCCACAATGTGTAAATAGTATAATATAACGATAAGATTAAAAAGGGTAAAATAAGGGTTAAACCAACAAGATAAGGACAATACAATATTACAAAACTGGTCTAAAAATTATTTTATTATTGTTATTCGAACCAGAATCCTATTATATTCTAATTAAATTAGTTTTTGAATGTTTTTAATTGAAATTTAATTTATAATAATTTCATATTTCTATATTTTCCTTAAGTTCCCCTCCTCCCTATTATAAAATGCCTCCGCCTCTACCATCAAAATACACACTTCTCAAGCACCTTGGATAATCAAAATTCATCCTAAATAATCTCCAAAATCCCTCCCAAAATCATTGAAGCCATAACATTTCCAAAAGGCAATTCAAGAGAGCCATCTGGCTCAAATCAAAAGAAGTTAACCGATTTAGAGGTAACCACTTCTCTCACTTTCTTTTCTCCAATTTTCCTTTTCTACTCCCTATTCTCTACTTATTCATTCAATACATAAGAACACCAATATCCTAAATATAATATTATGTATTTAATAGAAATATCATAACAACACTTACACAAACGTCCATCTAATGGATATGAACATATTGTTTCTGTGTACAATGAACCACTGCATCTCAAAATGATGATTACCCAATTTTCTCCTAGCACCTCTCATGGTGGACATTATGATAGAAATATATTAATATATGATATATATTATATTAATATTTTCTATATTCTTTTGTTATATTTATTTACAACATACCATTATGAATTCCAGGATTTGTAATTACGATAATTTCATTTGAGGAAGTATGGACTACTGCCCTCTCATAGTGATGTGACTTGTTCATGCTATACCTGGAATATATAAATTATGGTTTCATTAAACCTATGATACATAAATGAAATTAATATAATAATGATATTATTATATACATTTATATCATTTGATTATTATTATTTTAATATTAAAAAAATGAATGAAGGGTTCATGTGTACATACTACCTACCATCTCCATGAACGGTGTATTTCAATACTTATCTCCAAATGTTTTTTAAATTAAAAATACATATATATTAGATATATATGATATTTAGGACAATAATAATAATATTTTGTGGACGATAGAAATTGACCACATGTACAATTTATATCAAAAAGATTTCATTTTCGACTCAAGTACTGAATATGAAAAAAATGACTAATATGAACATAAATAATTATATAATTATTAAAACATGATAATAAGTAAAATTAAATTAATAATAAACATGAAAACGGTTTTAAATAGACTATAAATTAACACAATTTTATTAATTATGAATATAATGAATGATCGAGACTACTTAGACTCATGGTAAGAGGCTTCATCTCATTATTCTTTCATTGAGGCATATATTGATTTATATACGACCTTATTTTATATAGTGTATAATAAACCCCTTTAATATTTAATCTCATTAAAAGGGATTATTTTTCTATGAAACATTTTACTAAATTAAAAAAGTAATGTTTTTAATGTATGCGGTGAAAATTACATATTCGTCGTTGTAACCATTATCTGATATTTGTCTTCCTCAAGAAGACATACTATTTTTAAAAGAAATGAAATCCCTTATTCTATTTTTGGTTGTTTTGGTGTTGAAATTGATTTTTTTAAATGGAGTGAATATTTCAATATATTGAATTGATTACTTGTGATTTCAGATATATTATTTTTAAAGAAATGTCTATATTTGAAATAGGTTATGTGCTATGATTATATAATGGTACTTGAACATTTAACGGGTAGTGACCTGAGAAACCATAGATGGGTGGTTATGTGAAATACCAAATGATGGGTTATTCTATGACATGAAAAGGATCGGTGGTTATGTTATAACATCCAATGAATTGGGTATGGAAGTCGGTCATGTGGATATTCCATTTTGTGATATGTTTTCAAGTCGACCATATGGTTATTTCATTTAAGTATGTTTATATTCTATGTTACCTTTATATGTTATAAATTTATTTGTAGGGGATTTATGGTAATATTCTGGTTATTGAAAGGGTAATAAATTAGATTATATTCACTAAAGTTCTCTTGATACATCTTAATAGTAAAAAGAATTACTTTATAATAATGTTTTTCTGGTTTACATGTTTTCTCAAGACTAACAGTTTTCTTTCATCATGTTTCCCTTACTATTCTTTCTATTCTAATCCCATGTTTTTGAAATATTTTTCACTAGGTATAAGGAAGGGTGGGGTAAAAAAGAATTCAAGAATATTTTTATTAAGAAAATAATTCAAATTTTTAAGGAGTTTCATTATTTTTAAAAATTGGATATAGTAGAAGTTTAAACATTGTAATATCTGAGATGTAATGTAATAGTTACGGCCTAATTCCCTTAATTTCTAAACTTAAAAAGATCATCAATGTGTATTCTTGATATTACTCAATATTAAGTAATGTTTTAGGTTCGGGCCTCATAGTATCATGATTTCATATGTGATTACAATAAATTATATTTCTCATCACCATCATGCTCATATTTTAAAAAACAATTCTATATCAAATCATATTAATTTCTTGACATAAAGTTTCAATTTAAATCCAAAATAAGTTGGTTTATAAATATATATATTTATTTTTCTTCCTTCATAAAACATTAATATTAAAATTTTGTGGGTGTTAATAGTAATATTTATAATTACCCCAATTCCCATGTGTATTATTATTCCATGTTTATTTTAAATACCCCAATTAATCATTTATTTATTTAATTCTCCATGTAGTGAAGTAAAATACTTGATGGGTTCATAATCTTCATTTATTCAGACATTTAATGAGTTTATCCCTAAAAACATTAATTATTGATGTGTTTTTATTTATGATCACACTCATGGATAATTGAATATTTATTCATGCATGTATATCACAACATGGAACACATTATTTCATGTAGGTTGGACACACACATGACTCAGCTTTTACCTCTATGAAACCCAGGGAACATCATATTCTTGATGATCCAATTTATCCTTTTTTCATTCAGAAGGTGTTTTCATTTGAGATTACATGAATAATTGAAGATAAATAATTTGAATATTATGTATGACCTGATGATTCCCTCAAGTCTTCTTCACATGGGGTAACAAATTCCTTACGAATCATGGTTCTTCATTCTTCTTCATACAATGAATAAAAGTATGACCTTTTGAATATATCTTTTTTATCATAATTTAATTATAATATCAAAATTTATTCCATCTAGTCATCTATGATTCATTAGGTTTCAGCATGGCTCATGATATGTGGTTCATGCATGAATGTTTTCATAGGGACTGTGTGCGACTTGTATCATTGAGTCACCTAAATCATATGAGATCGTAGTGGGAAATAAATTTATTAATGTATTATTGTAAATGCCTTCCATGTATAAAAAATTGTATAATATCTTCACTAGAAACAAACATTAATGTGATATGTGGAAGGAAAAGGCACTGGCTCTGTCGAATAGTCTAGATCGATCTAATTGAGCAGTCATGGTTATGTTTTTAATTTATATAATAGAAGAGTAGTACCTCATTCTTAATCCATAAAAAATTTGATGATCACTTTGTAAAGTGATTGATTATTACCTTATGTGTTCCATTACCTCTCCAAAATCTAGTAATGGGTTCCACTCCTAAAACCCTATAGGTAATGACCTGTGTGAGATCTCCCTATCATTGTTGCTCCCATGCACTGCATGTATGGAACTCTCCACCCATCCTTATACATGATCCATCCTAAGACCTCTTACACAAATAACGACTTCCTTTAGTAGGCTCTCCCACTAGGGATTACCCTCTGGTTCCTATATGTCAGGTTGAGGGTTATCACATGGGGGCTCAGGTGGTCGGACAATAATTTTAATATAAGGACCAATCAATTTTTTAACTAAATATTGCATCAATAATTCCTAAAATAATATATCAATAATAAAATTCCAACACACTTCTCTACCATCTCATATTCCTCCACAAATAATATTCATATAAAATAAAAGTACAGTTTTTATTATCTTAAATACTCATTCAATATTAAAAACTTTCATGGATGTCACCTCATTATTCACGCAATAGGGAATTTAATTTTCCTGGAAGTCCTAAATTCCCCATATATACTTCATGAAAATAATAATTTTCATTTCATTCCTATTTTTGAATTAAATATTCTCTACAAATCACAAGTCATTGAAATTTAATGATCTGATAAAATAATTAATATAGTTTCATGGATAATTGTCCATGAATGACATATAATTCAATTAGATGAATCTAAAAAAAATTTATTGGAAGCATCACTTCATCCACATTTTAACTGATTATTAAAAAATAAAACATGAACTTGAAATTTATACTACTAGGGATTTATTTCTTCCTATTGTTATGAAGCACTGTTTGAAGTGATATCTCATGAAGTAATAATGGATGTTCAAACCCTTGGATAAATCTTTCACTTTCTCTAGTTGTTTTTCCCCTATCTTCTTTAATCATAGGCTATACTTCCATGAGGAAGTCATGTACAAGGTAGAATGTATCATGAGGTATGAATTATAGTTTCAAAACCCCAATATCATGATAACATCATTTTATAATTTTTTGGGAATCACCAGGGAAAGAATGAGTGATAGGGGATGTGATCTTGTTGAGATTGAAATGTCAACATGAGTGTTTTGGGAGAACAAATTCTAGCACACTTAGGAAACAAATAGGTGGCTCATGTGACTAAATTGAATGTGGATTCATGGGATATCAACATGTTTTATAGTGTTAAGGGATAGGGAGAGAAACCTTCAATTTGAGTTCATTCTAGGAGGCCTAGGTTAATGTTCTTCACAACCACTTGTTTACTCAATAACATTCTAGACCACTCAAAGGTCCATACATATTGGATGGAAATTAATTAATTAATATTTTATCTAAATAACCATGATATTTACATTTCAATTTATACCTTCTTCGAAACAGAGCATCACTAGAAATCTTCCATTCCGAGTTTCGTTAATATCTTCATTGAAAATTTCATGTGTGGTGTAAAATAGTTTCCTTCCACATGATTTAAATTTATCCCATGAATGTAGAATAGCTATGTAATTAGATATCTAAAATTATGAATACATAATTAATCAATATTGTCAAATGAATTCAATTTTTCCAAAAGATGATGATAAAATCCATATAAACCATTACAATGAACTGGTATCTATTTAAAACATTCATGTATAGGTTGTGACCAACCTCTCATATTTTGGAATCCAATTATTTTAAATACATCCTCATCCTTTTATACCAAGAAAGGGGATATTTATTAAATCCACATGAATCCTTTTGAGACATGTTACCATTTAAATAAACATCTCCATTATGAAATAAAATGGGGTTTTAATGTATTTTTCTTATTTGAAGAATCCTTTCAGAAATGAATTCATTTCATCTAGTTAGTAGAGTACAAAATATATTTGAATAGCCATGGCCAGAAATAGTCTTAATGATTTCATCGTTTTTATAAGATAAATTTTTTTCTTCAACAGAAAAAACATAAATCATTGCATATCATTTATATATATAATCATTTAATTATTACGTAACACTCACATATGATCATCATACTTGTTGTAATTAACCATTTTTTAGAAATCACATTATTTTGA
Organism: Viscum album; assembly: GCA_963277665.1. Taxonomy (NCBI): domain Eukaryota; kingdom Viridiplantae; phylum Streptophyta; class Magnoliopsida; order Santalales; family Viscaceae; genus Viscum; species Viscum album. The sequence goes on along the minus strand of OY728122.1, from coordinate 243,600,121 downwards.
ATTTCTCCCCAATATTCCATACATTATTCTTTTAAATTTATTCCAGATCATCATTAATTGGATTATCCATTCATTCAATATTCAATTATTAACTGTTGTATATCTATTAAAAGGGATGTGTACTCAATTAATCCCATTTTCTGAGTCTATTATATAGTATATCATACTATAATAACATTTCATTGATCAACATCAACTCATCTTATTCTTATTTGAGACATGGATTAACATCCTTTGACACTATATTCGTGGTTTGATTCAAAATTAGAGTAATCCTCATTCTGAGTAGTTTTTAATTCTATATAGTAGATAACAATTACCTCTTAATTTTCACACACAAATTCATGATTAAAGATTCTATAGATTTCATTGGTTTTATTTTAAACATATTTCAATTAATTAATTTCAATGGTCATTTAGATCCTTTTGTAAAACTATTTTTAGTATTTACTCTATTATGAGTATCCCAAAAAATCATTAATTATCTACTAAAAATCCATGATTTCCATAAATTACATATTTATTTTGACTAATAATTTAACTTCTAAATACTCTAACATGTTTCAAACATTTCTTCCTACCATGCCACATTAAATAATGAATTTTCTCTTCACTGAGATAGAGTAAAAGTTAATTTTCTGAGTACTTAATCAAGTTAAATGACTCTTCTATATTAGTATTATTGAACAAAAGTACAATTAATTTTATTTTGATAAATATTTGATTTAATATGTTCCATATCTAATGTAGATACAAATTTTCATTCTATTTTATACTAAATTTGTTGATCGGCATAATTTCTTGAGCATTAGGATGTCACTGAACACAATTTAATTATTGATGTTATTTCATATGATATTTACGAAACTGAACCTAAAGAACATGGAATTCCACCACAGATGTTTGTTATATGTAGGCATATAAATTAGTCTAGGAAATATTGGAATTGAAGATATTAAATTAACTTCAGTATAGATACTTTTAATAGTCTCAATACTTTTTAGAGATTGGGTAATATTGTCCTTTTCATTGTGTTTTCCTATGTTCTTAAATGTTTGAGGATTCATATAAAAGGGTATTATTTTTTATTATTTATTTTATTCTCCTAGTATAGTATAATTAAAGTGTTTTTATGCTTGGTAAATTTATCTTCTGACCGTGGATGATTGATGATTTTTGATGTTCGACTTGTTCTTGTTGATTACACTAATCCTAGGGGATATAGAGGATATAGATACCCAATGTGAACTTATTATCAAGGAATTCGTGGTGTATAATTTTTATCATTATATTTGTTATAGATCAATGATGCTAAATGTGGATATATTAGTTGTATTTATCATACCTCTTTCTTATTTATAATAAATGTGGAGGGCACCTTAAACTCAATTATTTTGGTAAATAATATCCGTTATTGTTGTTTTCATATTTTAATATAAAACCTTGCATTTTATTTTTACATGAATTGTTTTTATTTAAATATTTATTTCATTACTGTTATTGGTTAATTTTTTTCAAATTTTTATGGAATTATTTTTCATGAAATTATATTAATTTTTCACATTGATCTATGGTTTTATCATAAATTATATATTTAGATCATGTTATACCATTAAGTGAGGAAAAATTTGTAACTTCGTGTTTGACTTCAAGTCACCCCATTTGGGCATTACCACTATTTTCATATATATGAAAACACATTTTTTACCCCATGATATTTTAGAATGTATTTATCATTAAAAATTCATATGTGTTTGATAACATCGTTTACACACAAAACTGAGATTAAAATAAACCATCATTTATTATCAACTATTGGTTAAAATGAAAACCCTAAATTGGAGTAACTGTATGATTATATATATATATATATATTTCTAAAATAAAATATATATATTAGTTCATGTGTACTTAATATATAAATTCATTTTATTCCTCAAATAAATAATTTTTCATCAATAATTATTATTATATCATTTTCTGATAGTAATTGAAATTATTTTATGTCATAGTTATAAATTTTATTTGAGGAATTGATTTACATGTTTAAAATAGTCATTTCAATATTATCTTAGAGAATATTTCTAATATATTTCATAAAAATGATTATTTTTAATTGAATAGTAAAAAATAATGATGTTTGTAAAATTATAATTTTTATTATTTGTCAACATAATTTAAGAGTAACATTATGTTTTGAATTTGTTATTAAAGTGATATTTTCCACATTTAATTATAAATATTCTTCATATTTACTTATGAATCCTAATTATATAATATTTCTATATAACTTCATATTTATCCATAAAAATACGTATTTCACAATATTGTTTCATGTTGTGTTTTAGGAATTTATATAAAAATTAATTTATTACACTAACAGAAATTGAATCTTTTCAATATTGATACCATTTTAAATCATTGGTTTTAAAATAGGTAAGTATGCCAATTTTATTTTTTCCTTATTAATAGAAATAGGGGGAAATATTTTTCTCCATAGTAATGGTAAAATGGGTAATATGGTGTTAAAACAAGGAAATAATGTCTTAGAATCAAGTCAAAACAAACATTTAGTTCATTGGACTGGACTAATAAGAACAAATATATCCTAACTCATAATATATGTCATTTATATACCTGTATCCTTTGAAAATGACTTTAATATTAATTTATGTAATGAACAGTAAACATTGTCACTCTATTTTAATATCAATAATATTTTTTTCACAGGGATAAAAATATTATAAGTATAGTTATTAATAGTTATTTTAATGATAACTAATTTTTTATCATTGTATTTTTTAAATTTTTCTATGGAATACATACCTTAATTTCTTATGCAATATCCACATAGATCTTGTTTAGGAAAGATAAAAATTAAATAAATAATTTCTAAAATATTGATAGTAAAAAAATATTGATGTTTTTTGTGTTACATGATGTTTTTAGATAAATATATGATTTCAATAATGTGTTATAATTTTTTATTTTAAATATACTTATGTCATGTTGTCTATAAAATCAAAAAATGTAAATAGTTTATAAAATGTGATTCATATTATTTTATGTTAAATAATATTATATTAATTAATTTAAAAATCATTTAAATATTGAAAGAGTTTGAGGGAGATTATATATGGTCCAAAATTTCACCCCTTTGTTATTGGTGATCAAATCAGTAGCTTTTATGTAAATATAAATACATTTAATACTAAAAATGTTATTATTAAACATATACTAAAAAATAGTTAAAAATGTGGATAAACTAAAGGATAAAATTTAAAATACAACATAAATAATTACAAAAATTATTCCTTCAACTTATTTCATCCTTAACCTATATTATGAAAACCAATTATACAGTTTTAACAACATTGTCATAAAAAATTGTAATATTTAAATTCATTATTAATTTCTAACTGTGTCTTTTAATTCAAAATAAATTTTCTCCACCTCTCCTATATTCATAACACTGCCATGATCGAATTATCTTAGAAAAAACCAAAATATATCTTCCAAATATCCTTATTCATGTTCATTATGTTTTTTTATTCTAAAAAATTCCATCCCATACGTCCTTAATAAGAGAACCAAAGATGATCTCTCAAAGTGGAGATATTCATTTTAACAAATCTCTCCCATTATACTTTTTTGTTACCAAAATAATTTTTCTCTCTAAATAATAAAATATATTTAAATCAATATTTCATATAAAATATTATTATTACCTTGATTTTTTAATATGTATATATATCATTTCAATCAAATGGGAGATAAATGTATCAACCATGTGTATGTGTGTACTACAACCTCCATGTAGTGATGTGACTTGTTTTCCTTAACAATATTTGATCATTGGTTATTATGAAAATTTTAATATTTTTTTATATATATAAAATATTTTTTCAAAAATTATTTTTATATAATTATATTATATTATATGCAATTTTTCATTTGTTAGAAAATCATAATGTAGCTTGTGCGTACATTTGGACTTCCACCACCACAAATTGATGTAATTTCTATTTTATTTATTATTTAAATGGATTCTAATAAATATTTATATAATTAATATTAATTACATTTGTGGTATAATAAATGTTCTGTAAATGATCATTATAAATTAGTTTTTATTCATTACATCAATTTAAAAGTTGAAAGATCACTTCTGCATATGTAAAGACTACCATCTCCACAAATTTATGTACTTTTTCAATCAGTGAAATTTATTTTAATGATTGTAAAATCATTTATAATAAATATTTATTATGATTATTATTTTTTCAAAATTCTATTGATGATGAAACCTTTACAAATGTAAATGTTCTATAACCATCAAATTGAAAAATACACGGAAAATAGACCATTTTTCTCTCAAATGACCATTGTAATGAATAAGTTTTAATAAATGGATTATTGGAAATTATAATAGAATGAAACATAGAAAATTATTTATAATTTGGTTTTAGAATATATTTATAATAAATATTTATTTCTTATAATGTATATATGAACTCACACAAAGCAATATAGGAATAGAGGTTTGTTTTTCTCATCTCCCATTTTTTCTGTGAGACATATTCCATATTCACCACTTATTTATTTTTTGTAGTGTTTATATCTACAATAAAATTATTTTATTATTATTCATAGGATAATTATGTTTATTGTAAAATCCATCTATTCTTATCTCTTTCATAATGTTTTGATTCGATGATTACCAATGATTTAAGGGTTCAACATCTTGATAGTGTTACATAAATAAATGTTTAATGTTATGCTCCAATTTATGTTTACGAGGTGGGTATAATGACACATTGAAGTGGTATATCGTGGATACATCATAATTCATGTTTTTAAAATTTTCAATTCAAATAACTAAATTAAACGTGTTTTTATTCAAAAATTACCATAGTGATAGGGAGTTTATGGAACAATCTCTATTTATTGGGATTATCTATGCTAAATTTATATTGATAGAAATTATAGGTATCATAACCATAAAACACATCTATTTTAATCGCTTCTATTTATAGTTGGAGTTTTAATTTATTAGAAACATTTTCATCTCTTTGGTAGATAAATTTTTTGAGAATTGATTTTTAAATAGTGGCTGAAATATTTTTATTTTTATCGAAAAACCATGTCATCTTTAACCAGTATCATCCAAATTGATCTATAAATGTTTTTACCTACATAAAATGTTTTATAATGGTAACTTTATCTACCATTGACTCTATTTAAAGTGGTTTGAACATTATCCTTTAATAAACTGACATGTCATTTTAAAATTTACTGAAAGTGTGGAAGGAAGGTTTAATTTTAATTTATATGGAATTAATTGATTCCACCTAATAAAAATTTAATTCAATAAATAATAAATTATATTTTTTCATTTTTCTTTTCAATGAAAATAATTTCCTCAATATTCGGGTATTATTCTGTTAAAATCTATCCGAAATATATTAACATTATCTCACAATTTCATAGAATGGTTTGAATAATCATTGAAATGCATTTTCATGTATATAATTTTACTTTTTAGGATTTATATTATTCACTAGTGATAAATTTTTTTGATATCAATTAGTATATTCTTATGAATAACTTATGATGAATATTATTTATTGATGATTCAATGAAACATAATTATTTTTAATGGGTTAATTAATCTACGAGGAACACTTCATGTAACCCATTTTATTTCTATGGGTTATTCAATGAGGGAATGATGAAATTTTTACAAACAAATTTTAAACCCATTGGTTATCATATGATGATATGATCAATTATTTCTATTCTTGTGCCATACATACATATAGTTTACATTATGTGATGGGTGTGCATGAAAATAAATAGCCATCCAATGCATTTGGTAATAATGATGAAGTTGAGAGTCTCTTATGATACGTCATATTTAATAAAATATTAATAGTTTATAGACATAAAAATATGGATTTCACTCCAAATTGAATGTTTTAAATGACTTGGTAAACAATCACATAATTTTACTTATCAAAAATAATTGATTTGGTAGTGAACCTTGTCAAATGAATTGATTTTATATTATTATGTATAATCCAAAAAATTATGAATTATTCTTATGATATCTTCCAATAGATAATAATTAATTATTAATGATTATTCACTCTTTTTTATTATACCTTGTTTTTTTATAAAAGCTTATGTCTTTAATCATTATTAATGGTCTTTTACTAATTGGGTAGGATTATTTAAAATTAAGATCATCTTGTCATACCCTTATTCTAATCATATGATCACTTATGATCGTTGATTCATATTTTTTATGTTTAATATTACTGATCATCTAAGAATGACCTTTATTAAGTTTCTTTTCCCCATGTTATGGAGAAAGGTTTTATGTATGTAATTTATAAGAAGTCTACTATACAATAAGTTCTTCTGTGACATACTAAAGATATTTTATGAAATAATATCATTATGTATCAATTAAAAAATCATAATACAAGATTATGGCCCATTGGAATGTATTATTTTAAAATGTAATGAATATTAATCTAATGTAATGAAATATATATTTATGATATTCTCAGGTCACATATGTCGGTATCAATGTAGGGAGAGATAGGGGTAATTACTCTAAATGGGGTGGATTGGGTATTAACTCGATCATCATGAGAGCATGATGAGCGGATATAAGACTTCAAAACATTCTAAACAATCCCATGGAACAATATTCGATTAATTCAATTTTATTAGTGGTCCATTATGATGGATTTTTACAGATTATGACTTTAAAAGAACTAGGTTATGAATAAGTTTCCATATATTGAATTGAATGTGACACTATTTTGAAATCCTAGGAAATATTTTTCTAGATTATAGTTGTAACACTTTGACTATAGTCACTCACTATATTATTTTTTTGTGTACTTCAATGGCTATAAACATGAGGAATCATGTGAATGCTTAATTTTTCTGATAAAAGAATGATTTCCCCCTATGAGAAAACAAATGAAATGTGAGACATAATGTGCAATATAGTGAATATTCCTAACGATCTATCAGGTTATATTATTAACAACATAAAAATAAGTGATTTTTTTAATGAACCAAATAGAAGAAAAATGGAGTTTCATAAATCTAATAGAAGAAAACAGAAGTGCCTTCCTACAGGTTGATTGTGTTTAATGAATCACTAAAGGAAATGTCTAAGATGAATAGAAATATGTTTTTGGTGTATAAAATAAGGAAATAAATAAATTAGTTTCCTTGGAAAAATATTGTGTTCTATATAGAAAAATTACGTTCATCCTAATGTTCAATTTATTGTTTAATTCCTTTTTGTGGGGAATTTGGGGATTTTCCGAATCAATGCACAAATCCAATGGATAAATCCAAATCCAACGAAGTTCATGTGTTATATAATTCATTAAAGTGTAATGAGTAAACTATTTTTGAATTTAGATTTAATGATTAAGTTTCAAAAGAACATTTCAAAGGATATTCGCTTTATATGAATTAAGAATCGTTTTTTGGATTTTTTGTATTATTTTTTCTTCATGGATTTAAATGTATATGGTGAATGGTATTTATAAGCTAAAAAACTTTTAGCGTTAAGGAGATATTTTTTGGATAACACATAATAGATGGATATATAACCATTAATATGTTCTTGGTATTGAGATAATTATATTTAGTTGGCATAATGAGTTGATCGTTATTGATAATGTAAATTTAATAAAAAAATTAACTTGAAATTGATTATTTGTTTGATAAAATTTTTATTTATAATTAGGTTTACTTCTTTTCGATTTATGAAATATATGGTATAGTTTTTTTATTGTTATTTTTTCGAGGAATATATAATTACATTATGGATATATTTTAATCTATAATATTTAAGAAAATCAATATCATATTTTTTTGAAGAATTAGATTAGGCTATATAAATTTTTATATCTGACCTTATGAGTGATTGATATTATTTATAGATAGTTTTACGTTGATCATCGAATAATATGTGATTAAATAATTATATAATTTATGTTTTAATTCGGTTCTAGCATATTTGGACGAATTAAAAAGATAATTATTTATGGAATGAATTATGAATAACATTGGTTGTTGTTTTGATGTTTTTTAGATTACCGTAAGAATATTTTTTCAAATTATATAACTTTTGTAAACCTTTTTTTTGTTTTTGTAAATATTCTTTGAAATGAAGAATGAAATTGTATTATTATTTTGATCAATTAATTAGTAAAAAGTTAATTATAGTGATTTTTCAGTGAAAAAATTAATCATTGTTATTTATCATATGGCATAAGAGATGAATCAAGGATGAAAAATTTCTCAAATCACATTTTAATTATGAAATTATTCCTATGGTTTGAAATAAATCATGTAAGTATGTTATGTCATACTCCTTAAATTGAAGCTATATATTTTAACAAACTCAAGTAAGTAGAAGATAAATCTATCGAGTTTTATGTGGAAATTATCAATAAATTATAAATCCAAAAAATGATTCATCTCATATGCCACAATATTTTTTTATATAGATATCTTTTAACAAAATTGTATGTGTTTCATAGCTTCCTTGACATGAAATATTGATCATAAAATAAAACGTCATATATTATAATTTTTCCTTAAATTAAAAAGTATTTATTGTGTTGATGACATTATTTTATATATACGGAACATATTTAATAAAATACAATGGATCCATTAATTCATTATTACTCAATATTTAGTAATGTTATTTATTACCTCAAAAAATAGGATTTCGTTAAAAATATATTTAATTGGAATATTTTCATAGAAATTATAAACAGTTTTTACCATCATTAAAAATTAATTTTTGAAATTGAATATCGTTTTTAAATCATAATATAAATAGTATATAATGAGTTTTTTTCATGAAAACTTTTATTTTAAAATGAATAGTGAAAATTGCAATTTATTTTAAAAATATCAGTTCTTTTATTAAAACAATGTATTTTAACATTACCATTATGATTTATATCTGATCATTAATCAAAATTAGACTTCATTAATTATATATAATATTATTTATTACATAGGAATCAAAATAATTATTTTTTTGTTACTAGATCATTTTTTATCCCAAAAAACAATTTTTTCAAAAAAAAAATTAATTTATTTTAGGAATGTAAATTAAAATTGATTTCTACTACATCTAAAAATTGAATAAAAAAATTTTGATTCCATATTCTAAATTATTATCATCAAATATATTATATATGTGAATTTTATTTTTAATCATTATGAATATTAACTGTGGAAAATATTTCTCGCCTAGGTAAAGGTAAAATTGGTTAAATGGGAATAAAAATAGGAGATAAGGATTCAAAATCAACATGACTATTTATTTTGTTTAATGCGTTGGGATTAAATAATCCCCTAAAATCAAAAAATTATAATATATATACTATTGATTCTATTTTCCATTGATAATGACTGTAATATTATTTCATATAAACAATAATTACAAAACATTCGTCTCTTTATTTTAATAAATATAATATTTTTTCATCGGGAACAAAATTAATATTCAGTAGTAAGTAGATATTTAAAAAATTAAGGAATTTTTATCATTGTAATTTATTTTTAATTTTTAGTTTGGGAATAATTAAATTAAATTATTATGCATCATGAACATGTCATATGTTCATGTAATCGAAATTTGAAATAAATGATTTTAGAAAAATTTAAGAAATTTTTTTTGAGGAATTTTTTTTCTAGGAATTTTTTATATAAATATAACATTTCTTGTTCTTATTTGAATTTTTAGATTCAATTTAAATTTCTATATATTTTACATTAATTTTAAACAACATGAATAGTTTATAAGAAGAACTAAATATTATTTTATGTAAAACAAAATTTTAATAAATTATTTAAAAATAATAAAATATATTTAAAGTGTACATTGATGTTAGGATATGGTAAAAAAATTTAAACCATTATAATTTGTGATCCAGTAATTTCCATAGAATTAATTGTATAACCCGTCAATATTGAAAAATTTGGTGAGTGGAGTTATGGTTAAAATCGATTAAGGAAGTGGTGAAACAAAAGGATAGGATTTAAAATGCTATACAAAACTCCCAAAATATTATGGGGTAAATTAATTTAAAATGTTACCCCTATTATCATAAAATAAAATTTTACAGGGTTCCTCTTTCACCTGAAAAATAATTTATTATATTCATATATTTTAAATAATTTCATGTGTGTCGTTTCCTTCAATATAAAAGGACACGACATGTTTTTTTTTCTTCACACCACCTTGTGACAAATGAATAAACTTATAAATTAATATAATATTATAAATACACCATTATATGTTCTTGAGGTGTTTCTAACCAGAAAATACCATCCATATGTTCCTTCAAAAGAGATCGGAATAGGTTTTTTGAAGAGGAGGTAATCATTTTAACTGATGTCTTGCATTTTAATTAGTATTTTTCATCATTACATTATTTATTTACCATTATATTATAATATAATATATATCTACTATAAAATATGATTTTATTTTATTGATTTCAAAACCTTTATTCATCTCATTTCCATTAAATGGGAGAAGAATGTATCACACATTTGTTTATGTGGACAAGTGCCTTTAGGTAGCAATATGATTCATTTTACATCACTATCTGTCATGGTAAGATATTATGATGGATTTAATTAGCCTATATTGTATTAAGGAAATAATCATTCTTATTTAATTATAATATCCTATAAACCTTTTTACATTTCCATCCTTGGGAAAAGGATAATGTCACTCGTGTATACAGGTCCACCACCTCCACAAAGTGATGTGATTAATTTTTTATTTCCACATAATCGGAATGATAATATATAAATATTTAATGGTTATATATTATATTTATGATATAATAATGGTTATTAAGAAGTGAATTATTATTTACCTTTATTTCATTCCATCCATTAGAAAGTGGAAATATCACTCATGGGTATATGTGGACTATAGTCTCCACAATGTGATATAATTAATTTCCAAAATAACATTATATGAATGGTTATAAAAGGTTATATAATTAATAAATATTATTAATATATAGAACCTAATATATCGGATATGTTTAAACAATGAACAAGGTGAATGTATCCGAATTATCAAACTCAAATGTGCATGGAAAACTAGTATGTTTTCACACAAATGATTATTTTAATGAAGAAATTGTTTATAACAGGGTAATTAGATATGATAAATTAATGATAAGAAGTATCTTATGTGTGAATATGGTTCATTAAAATACATATAATAAATATATATTTTTTATATAGAATATTTTAATTCAAACAATGAAATATGGACATTAAGGTGTGAGTTTCTCATCACCCTTTTATTTATGTGTGAAATATTACATATCCACTACTTGTTTCATTTTTATTGTGATAACCTAATAATTTATTAAATATTTTTTTTGAATACATTCAATTTTATTTATATATTTTCTTTCATGCAACTCTGTGTTTTAATGAATCAATATTTACTATTATTTAAAAAATACTGTTATATCCAAGACATAGAACTTATACGTATAAATAAAATTGAAATTTTTTTGATTACCATTTAATTTTTGGAATATAAATAAATGATATTGGTAAAAAATATACAATATTTTAATAACTTATTTATATGTTTTCAAAATTTGGTTTTCTCAAAAAACTATTTTATATAAATTTTAGGGAATAAAAAATAAAATTTATTTTTGACAGTTTATGAAAATTTATTTTATTTAATTACAAAAATTTTAATCAAAATTCCAAAATTAACAAAGGGTGGTTTTTTAATAAATTTCTAAACAAATTATTTTTTAAAAAATAGTGAAAAAGTACTAATTTTTATAAAAAACTCCCTTTTGTTTAATGTATTTACAAGGTTTTGTCTAGTTAAAAAATGGTTTAAAAGTAAAATTACTTCAATAATAAATATATTAATTTTTTATATGATTTGAATAAATATTATATTGAATTTGATTTCTAAAAAATTTTATACAAAGGAAAAATATTTCTTTACCAATTAATATATTTTTTCATGCCTATCAGATTGATTTTTATTTAAATTTATCCAATTCTATTATTGGGATTTAGACTAAAAAATTCATATTTTCATTTTTCAAAATTAATAATATATAAAAATTATTCCATAATTTTTTGTCTAAATGAATAGAAAAATAATAAATTTTAATTACTATGGTAAAAGTTAAAAATCAGTTATTGAGGGGTTAAATGAATAACATAATGCTCCAAATAACAAAAATAAATTTCATATTTATATTTTTTATTAATATTTAGACCTATATTACAATAATATCATTTTTATTATATTTTTGGATATTTTTCCCTTAAACTGTCTAATATAATAGATTTTGTAATGAATAATACAAAATGCCACACACATTCTTTTAAATTTAAATTTTCTATTCAGATAAGGTATAAAAAGTATTAGAATGAATATTGTTAGTAGTTATGGGCATAATGAAATTAGTTTTATGAGGTTATATTTATTTATTTATTAAACAGTACCATTAAATTGTTATGAAACATGAACACATTAATAATTAAATTAATCACAAAATAAGATAAATGATAATAAAAACATTTATAATTATATAAATTGAATAAATTACTTTATTCCATGAATTATGAAAATATTTTTGACAAGATATATTAGTTTTAAAATAATATATTCAAATTCCACATTTTTCATGTGATTTTTAATGTCAAATTAAATAAAAAGTTTCAAAATTTACATTAATGTTATTTTTTAATAAATAAAATTGTATTAAACGGTTTAAAATTCCAAAAATATTTATCCTATGAAAATTTATTAGTATATATTTAAAAATATCAACCATATTCTATTGATGGACCATTGGTCCTTTTATAAAAATTTTATATACCCCAAAATTGTAAAAATATTCTTAGCATGTTAAAGGGTGAAATGGGGTTTTCCGAATTTGTTCCTCTTTTGTTGAAATACATTTTCCACACACAATGGATTTATATTTCATAAATTTATTCCAAATTTATTAATCATGGGTAACAATTAACTTACATTAATAATTCTAATTGTATTTTTATTTGATTAATTACATAGAGAAAATGTTATTTACCGTAGGGAAAACCAAAATATTGAATGTAAGGAAACAATGAAGCTAACGAATAACAATTTTTTTTAAAAAAATTCTTTTTGTGTGATGGAGGTGTTGATCGACCATATAACACCTTAAATAAATTATTTATCAATATTGGAGTCATTTGAGAAGATAGTGACTCCGCATTACTGAATTTTTTGTGTATTCATAAAAATTCCCATCCTCCACCATTATAAAAGGCCTCCTCTCCCACTCATATCTTCACACATCCTAATACATTTGATAAAAAAACATACAAAACTCTATCCATAACAACTTTATCAATATTCCTTAAATTTGTTTAATCTCAAAATTCAATATCTAGATCCTTAATATGATATCCAAAGGGGGATTTTTAAGTGAATTAATTATGTCCAATAAACTATTTCATTTTAACATATTCTCTTTCCACCTACACTCATAAATTTAAAATTATAATATAATAACACAATTATATATATTATACTTATATTTTATTATGTTTATAGAATAACCTATATGTGTCTCCCCTTAAATAATATTATAACTAAGATTATCATATATGTGTTTGATGGACTACCGCCAAGAAAACGGTTGTAATTCATTTTCCATCACCACCTCTCACATATAGATATAGTGATGAATTTAACAAATTAAAAACATTTTTCTGAAAAATATAAACTGATGTAATTATAATATCACATATAAATTCTAAATTTCCATTCTGTTGGAATATGATAACGTTGCTCATTTCTACGGTGGACTAATACAACGTAAAGAGGTGATATTCATTTTCACTAATGGTGTACATGGAATGTAATAAAGATAATCTTAATAAATATATCAGATATATATGAGATAATAGTAAATATGTATTGGAGAAATATAATTTACATTTTTTTCTATCTTTCAAGAAAATGGATATAGAATTTATGTGTATGTATGACATACTGTATCCATGAATGGTGTATTGCATTTTTTATCTCTAAATTTAACAAAATACTCTATGTACATATATAATTAATAAACATGATAAGTATAATGTGGTTAAATTTATTAAACTTATAGAGCCATTATTAAATTAAAAGCTTTGAAAATAACAAATCAAAACCTATGTGAAAAACAAATGAGTCATTACCCAAAATGTTGTTTTAACAAGGAATTCTTATGAAAAGCGGAGTAAAAGTTCATAAGAAAATAATATTTCATTTGATATATATTATTATGTTTATTGGTCATATTCAGGATATAATTTCATTTATTATAAATTATTTTTGAACATGTACAACATAAGCTGATACCTAAGTTAAAGGGAATTGCATCTCAAATTTTCATCCTCGAGACGTGTGTTAGGTTATGCATATATCATATTTTATATGGTTTATACACTACCCCATCACCATTTTATATCGAAAATTTATTAATTATCATGATATCTGATGTTTAATTTGATATTATTATTTAATGAGAATTATGATTCAATTATTACAAAATTGTTAAGGGTTTGATGTTACAAACTCATTGTTTATCGGATTTGTTTATGATTGTTATTACAATGATGAAATAATTTGATATAACTCTCAAAAAACACATAAATATTCCTCTACCATAATTATTTCATAAGGATTTATTTTTCCTATTCTACTTCCTATCTTAACATAATCAATATTAAAAAATAATGTTTTAAAGAAAAATTGAATATATATCTATCTTCAATTGAAAACCCTTTTTCATACATGTATTTTTTTCAAATATATTTTAAATCATCTTTTTACTATTCAATAAATATCATTGAAATTTTCTTGTACCCTTTTATTTAAATTTAAAATTAAATAAATATTTTATAAATGGTTTCATTATTTTATCATGTACAACATGAACGTAATTTCTTACCATCATAAAAACCTAATAGTTCAAATCATTAAATTATATTTTCAATAGGTATTTTTTAAGAAACTTTTTAAAAAAAAAATACTTTTTAGTTTAACAAATGTGATTTTCAATGTGAACATATTATTTTCCTAAAAAAATGTTCCAAGTAAATTTTCAAAATAATATTGCATCTAAGATTAAATTATAATTCCATATAAATAAACATTACATAATATTATTTTTATTTAAAAAAATCTACATTCTTTTACATTTATAAGGATTTAATTTTTGGTGTTATTGAATATTATTACAAAACTCACACACATAAAAAACCTAAAATTCAAAGTGGAAACATCATATCAGTATATATTTTTTCATAATAAAAAATAATAAAAAAATATTATGATCTATTATTATGAAAAAATTTCAAAACATTAAACTTGACCACTTTGTTATCTTACCCATCAAAAAAACATGTAAAACATTTTTATAAACACATGATTACAACAGCTTCATAATAAGGGATGTAAAAAATATGGGAAACTGTTAGTTCTGTAAAAAAATGAAAACCCATGAAAATTCATTTTCTCTAAAACCTATTATTTTACACATGTGTGGAAATACCA
The DNA here is from genome assembly GCA_963277665.1 of Viscum album. Classification (NCBI taxonomy): domain Eukaryota; kingdom Viridiplantae; phylum Streptophyta; class Magnoliopsida; order Santalales; family Viscaceae; genus Viscum; species Viscum album. The sequence goes on along the minus strand of OY728122.1, from coordinate 243,584,463 downwards.
TTCCCATAAAAATATCCATTAATTTACCTTTTAAAATATTATTTATATGAAAAAACATTAGCATGCATAGAAATTTATTATGGGATCATTCATAAAACTTCTCATATAACCCTTATAGAAACCTTTAATAACCCATAATGAACCCTTAAAAATTAGAAAACATAAATGATCGTCTTAAAATAAGATTATTTCGAAAGAATAATCATTAACCAATGGATTTGATCAATATCTGGGTGCACCCACCATTAAATCTATAATGGGCTCACCCAATGCTATATGGGCACACAAATAAACTATAAATTCCTATAAGAACATAATTAATTAAAAATTTCACCCTTTAAAAATTCATATTTAACAGGAATGTAAAAAACTTTCAGATTGTCAAAATACCATTTTTAAAATAAATATCACTTTCAAAGAAATTTACTATTAAAACCCATTTTCAATAACAAAATACCAAAGAAAAAAGTAAATAAGGATTTTCACTAAATAAAACATGTAATCATGTAAATGAATCTTGTAATCAAATAAAATCGGTGAAGACATGAAAGGCCATTCTCACTATTCTTAAAAAAATGGACATTTTATTATATACTTTCCATAACGTTCAATTAAAAATCATGTAAAAGATACATAAAATGAAAATAAGAAATATTTTATGTCTATAAAAAATTACAAATATTACATTAAAAATATGTACATTGAAGGGAAATATAGTATTTTGGAATAACCTAAAATGGTTTTTTCCCAAAATATCACATTATAACTTGATAAACACTTGAATCATAAAACCCATTAAAGAACATTTTTTATAAATACATAAAAAATATAATAGATAAATAATTTATATATAATTTCAAAGGGACTATATATAATCTTTATGAATGAATAAAGTTGGATAACATCATGAAATCCCTTTATTAAAGGAAATTGAGATAATGTCCGTTATCTTGAGACTCAAGCATCATGTGTTTATTTTATGTTCCTGAATATTAATATTATTTTAATTTTTTACATTATATATATATATTTAAACATTATTATTATAAGTTTTTAATTACTTACAAGAAATATTAAATTATTTAATCAATTAATATTACATAATATGTTTTTACCATATTAATTTAATGTTCCAAAAACAACTTTGGTAGGTCAAATATGATTAAAGAATTCATTATTTGAAAGACACTTGGATAATAATCATGAAATAATCATCATATTTATAAATTATTTGTTCTTTAAAAATCAATTATAAAATATGTTTACAAAAAAATAAATAACATTAATTTAACACCCTGAGTCTTTGAGAATTTTTTTCGAATTAATTTAACTTTTCAATATTTTCCATTTCAAATGACACAAAATATAGTTATATATAAATATATATATATATATATTAAAACATTAATTCAATCATTAATTTAAAAAAATACCAAAATGTCATGGGTTACATGCAATACCAACTTGGATGGCCCTACAAGTAATAATAAAATGTCGTACAATACACGCAACAGTAAGTTGGTGTGTGATGCACACAACACTGAGTTGGTGTAGAATACACGCAAAAATGAGATTCTCCAAAACATTAATTTTTATTGTTTTAAATAATTAAATAATATAATTATATCATATACATTAAACATAATGATAACTGATTTTCAAATATTATTGTTTTATATAAATTAAATATATCGATAATGAAGGATAATGTTTTTGGTAATGTACTTTTATTATTATAATTTTGTTTTCATGAATTGATTTTATATAATTATTAAATAAATGTTAATCACATTTAGAAATTTAAATCGATAAAATAAACTTCATTTTTTAAATTCAGAATTTCATATTTATCCTAGGGTGAATTTTTGGTATTTTTCTGAGAAATAATATTTTTTGATAAATATTGAAAAATACATTTTCTTAGAAAAAAAATGAATTTTTTTATATTTTTCTATTAACAATAAAGGATATTATAAATATTTTTTAATGAAAAATTAGATTATTATTTAATCTATTAATACAATTTAATTAATTAGAATAAATTTCACTTTGAAATTGAATTTAAAATCATAACAAACCTTTGAACTTTTTCCTACATTAAAACACTATTATTTAGTCCCATCTATGGGTTTATAAAAAATATAAATATTCAAAATAATGTGATTTTAAATCGAAAAATCCAACATAGACCATTCAATTCATTAAAATATTAAATTATAATAAGGAAATTCTAATTTTCAACCAAAATAATAAGTAAAATTGATTGAAATTTATCACAACAGTTAAGGCCAAACTAAACTTAATTTAGGAATAAACCTTAAATTAAGGGACCCAATTATATATAAATGTGTAAAAAACCCATTTAATGTCCATAATTCAGCCATAAACCTCACATTACAATGTTATGTAGTTTTTTTAAGACTTTTATTATTTGATTACATGTGCACACCTAATTTGTTTATAAAAATTTCATGTCTGTCCTTTGACTTCCCTATAAAAGGAAACCACCTCTACCACTCCATCACACCTATAAAACCTTTTATGTTCATCTATGATCCTCCAAAATAGCCTCCCAAAAATAATCCCTTATTCCTTCAAGTCTACCTTTGGCAAAAACCCTCTTGAGGAATCCTTTTGGCACAAACCCAAAGAAGTTTCCCAATTAAGTGTTCATGTCTTCTCTCAAGCTCCTTTCCTTTATTTTCATTCTCTAACCCCTCCTATATTTTTTAAAAATCATGTGTGATAACAAATGTATCCTACATTTACTATTATCATGTTATGAATAGGTTCAGACCTACACTTACACACACCTCCATCTAATGAATGATGATCTTACTGTTACAGTGTACGGTGAACTACTACCTCACGAAATGATGATTGTTAATTTTTACACTTCCAAAAATCATGGTGGAAATTATGATAGAAACTCTATTTATATATCTAATATATTATTTTTATTATGACTTTAATTATATTTATTATTTTATAAAGGAACCTATTTTACTTTCCATTTGGTGTTAATACGGTAATCTTGTTTAAGGAAGTGTGGACCACCGCCCCATCAAAGCAATGTTACTCATTCACACAAAATGTAGATGTATTAAGGATGGTTTTAATGAACTTATATAATATATATTATATATTAATTATACATTAATAATTATATATATTGAAATACATATATATACAAATTTCATTTACATACATTCTTTCAATATGACAATAAAAATGGAAAACAATATTTATGCGTAGGTGCGACTTACCGTCTCCAGGAAACGGTAGCCCGCATGTCCATTAACAGAGTTTTCACATTTTTCAGTCTATGAAATTGTATGATTAAATTGATATATTTTATTAATGAAATATTAATATGTCTATAATATAATAATTATATATTTCTTATCATATATATTCATTATTGTTACATTTATTACCTTCCATGTAACATGTTTTTGAAAACCATTTACATCACTCTGTGAGGTGGAAGTCTGTCATACACATGAGCAACATTATCGTATCCCCGACTGTATGGAATGTAAAAAAGTGTGTATGTAAAATAATTACTCTAGGATTATAATTAATTTATAAATATCATAAATATCATAAATAAAATTTATTTAAATCATTATACCCAAATATTAGAGGTGGTAATGGAATAAAGAGAAACATCTTTTAGTGAGGCGGTAGTCCGCCATACACCTGAACAATGATTCCGTAACGCATTTTATGGAAGTATTTGTGGGTATATGTCATAAAAAACATAAAAAATTTATTATATTTATTATACTATAGTTTTTATATAATCCTAATTTTAAAATAAATAAATTGGTTTGAGGAAGTAAAAATACAAAAATGATTCTTAACGAATTTTACCTCTTCTTCATGTTTCTCCATTTGGTTTAGGAGAAAGGGCATCCTTGTATGGATTTATACCAAAACATTGGATTCTATGATTATGTGAGGGATTCATAAAATTTAATTCAATAAGAATTATTTCAATAAAATGGATCGATAGGTGATAATATATGAGGATATGGGGAGGCCTTTTATAAGTGAGGTGAGTGAAAAATGATAATTTTATAAAAATGGAATTCCACTAATGGGTTATCCATATCAAGTTACTCTAATAAATTAAAAAACATGAAAATAGAAATTATAAAAACCAAATATTGATAACCAATGAGTTATATATTGGTTTATTGTTCACTTGAATCATTATGATTAATGTTTAGTCACTTGGTAATTCTCATTTCTAACGTAATCATTATGATTGACTTTAATTGCATTTACTAATCACTTTAGTAAAAAAATATGTTAAAATCATTGTAAATTATAAAATATTATTTTTCAAAATTGTAAATAAATTTTTTCAAATTCAATTCACATATGTGAAAAATTATGATTCATTATTAATCATCTTGTTGTTGCAAGGCAATGGGTTTTAAAACGAGTTTTTGTTTAGAAAAAGATGAATATATATAAACTAATGAATAGTAATAATATTTTTATAAAAATAAATTGAAATATTATTATATATAGTATATATAATTTATTTAAACCTGTCCACATTAAGAATAATTTTAATTTTATAAAAAATTGAAATATTTTTCAATTTAAAAGAGTTTTCAGAAAACATTATATTTAAACCCGAAACAAACCTTGTATTAAAAACAAATATAATAATGATTAAGAACTAATTAAAATTATTATATATTTATGAATAAATAATTATGTTAATTTGAAACTTCTTGAGGGTTTCAAATTACATAATTTATTAAAATAAATAAGTCTTTTTCAAAATGTGTTACATTTCACTATTCACTAAAATATCAATATTTTCTAAACAATTCCAAAAATTTATACCAAAGTGAAATTTGATATTCTTATTTGAAAAATGATATTTATTTTATAAAATTAAAATTATAAAATTATAAAATAATTTTTTTTTAAAAAATCTCATATGAAAAGAATTTTATTAAAATAATTTCAATATTGATTTTTAATTACATAGAATATTTGAACTAATTTAACTATATTGATAATATTAATAAGTATGAAATTTATTTATTATATCCTTATATGGGATTTTATATCCTTCTCCCATTTTATAAATTATTTCCTCAAAATTTTATTCACTTATTAAAAAAGTAGGAGTATCTTTCCCTCATTGGATTTCTAGATTTCCATTTTTCCTCTTCAATGATATGGTTATTCTATAAATACTAACCCATTGAATCAATTTATTCCAAAACACTTTCTATCTGTGATCAGAAATCTGAGTTGCGTATCCTCCATAAGTAATATTTTCTTCCAAACAAACTTATTTAGGATTCAAAAAAATGAGATAAAACTATTGCATATTTCCTTAACATTATAACATGAAATACAATGTGTACCTGAGACAAACTGTTACACCCCATGATTTCAAAGTACATTATCTCTTTAATGTAGTTAAATAGATTGTGCTACAGGCAAAACCGAGTTCGAGCGCACGACATCTAACTAAACTAGCCATTGAAAAAGAAGTTATGAAAAGTATTTACTTAATTTGGAATCTTATATATTCTATATAATGTTAACATCCATATTATGTGTTTCTTAGACATAATATAAGAACAAATTCCTTTTTTCATATAAAAGAAGTTTTTTTCAAAAAAAACTCAATTTTATCATCGATTAATGGAGAACCCTTTTTAAAACCAATATTTGACCCTTTATATGTTTAATTTAATAAAAAAAATTCTTCTTTAGAGGTGGGACAGAAAAATTTAGTTTCGATAAATTTTTATTACTTTTCTGAAAACATTCATATTTTGAACAATAGTGAAAAATATTATGTTTTAATTGAAAAAAAATTTTATTCGAAAAAATTTATATAGATAAGTTATGCATTTTAAAGGTTTTGAAGAATATTAGGATTATATTATTATCATTTAATATAATGTAGTTCATTATATTAAATTTCACATTTAAATTTGACATAAACACATGTCCATCTTTTGATAGTTTTTAATTTTTAAAAACCCACTTTTAGGTTTTGACAATGGGAATTAATTTTAAATTAATAAATATTACTTCTATTATTTGAATTTTGTAAAATATACTTCATTTTTTAATTCATAATATCAAAATTAACTTAGAATGAATTTTTGGTATTTTTCTGAGAACATTCAATTTTTGATTAATTTGGAAAAACACAACCATGTTATTTAAAATAGACCTTTTATTTAAATAATTATTTATTTTATTTAAATTTATTTTGAGTCAAAATAATTATATATATAATACTAATAAAATTTCAATTTAATTCATTGGAGTCATTTTCTAATAAAATTAGATGCATCAATTTTTATTGAACCTTTTAACTTATATTACCCACCTTCTAGGAACCATAGAAAATTTGCATAAAACATTATTTTACCAATTCTGTGAGTTGAATTTATAAAGTCTGAGTGATTCGATTGACATCATAAAGAAAAAGGTGGTTCAATATGATGAAAATTATTTTTGATGGATATTAACTTTTTCCTTTTATTTAACACATTTAAAAGTAAATAAGGTAATTAATGGTAAAAATGATATTATAATTACCATAAAACATTTCCAAATTATATTAGATAAGTGTAATTCAATCAAAAACAAACATAGGAATAATCTATGATTCTTTATGTCCACTTGGATAAGATTAGGACATTTATTATTATTTTATTTAAAGAAGAGTTAAAAGTTTTAAATTCAATGTTTAATAACTAAACCATTATCAATATATTGTAATACATAAGATAATTCAAATATAAATATTTATTAGAATGATAAAAACATTTCTTACATAATAGTATTTTATTTATAATTTTTACACATTATATAATTAAATTTATTTACGACATAATGATGATGGAGTAATTACATTATTAATGGAATATTAAAATATTTTATCTTATAAAAATCCAAATAAATGTAAATTGAGACTTCTGATGAATTAAACTAATTTTCTAGGTTAATATTACATTTTATGGTTGGTTAAATAAATTTTATTCCAATTGATAAATTTTTATGGCTTTCAAAAAAATCAAATACCAAATATTATCAACGTTGACATAATTGAGTTTTTTTAAACAAATACTATATTATTAATTAATATATTATTCTTAAAAATCAATGGTTTGTCCAATGGTCATATATAAGGATATATATTTTAATAAATTACCACATGGGGTTCTCTTGTCTTGTTATAGTATGTTTATCAACCATATAATATAAAAATACAAAGAGACATGGTAAATGTCAAACTATTTAACTAAGAGTTGAATATAAAAGATAAGGTAAATATGGTGACCTAAACCTGTCAAAATCATATTGGTTGAGAGTATTTCGACCCATAAACACATTATAATTTAAATAAATCATTTTTTGTCCACCAGATAATGAAAATTATTTTACTATAAAAAACTATTTCCAGCTTTTCCAAAAGTGACACTCACCTCTCTTATAAAAGGTTACTTCCCATTATCTTAAATTCACATCTCCAAGGTCATTTGGCTCGTCCAAACCCTACCAAAATAACCTCTCAACTATCCTCACTAGTACCTATAGTCCTTACATTGATCATAAATCCAACATAAGGAGCCCTTTTGATCAACTCAAAAGGAAACACCCAAAAAAGCGGTAATAATTTCACCACCCTCTTTCAATTTCTTTTCATCATCCACTTACACATTCTTTGTGGTTTCCATAGCAAAATAATAAGTCCAATACCTCTATCATACAGTGATTTTATTATAAATATGGTAAAAAAATATTCATTATTCCATCAATCCTGTTAATTACAATGTCACCATGCGTGCGTGCGTACGGCTTACGTCTCCACGCCGTGGTGTAGTATGTTATTCGAACACTCCATTATTTGGCTGGGTATATTAATGAGTATAACTGTTGTAAATAATTAATATAACATGTTAATGATTTTGTATATATGATATAAAATCCAATTACATAAGATTTCAGCATCAATATAATGATATTGTCGCTCAAGCAAATGTATGGATTACCATCTCCACGGTGCGATGAGATTAATCCCCACGTTCACCATTCAACGATGATTATAAAAATATATATTTTTAGTAATTATAAAATATATGAGATAAAAATTATAATGAATATATTTATATATATATATATATATCAATATGTATGTATGTACTTACAAATATCTTATTCACTTACTTCTGTTCAATACGATATGAAAACAAAAACATCATTCATGCGTACGTACGGCCTACTGTCTCTAAAAAAAGTGTCTTCCATTTCATATATCTATCTATTAAAAATATTTATGTTCAAAATATATATGATATATAAATCAAGTATTATCATCTGGAAGAATTTAAATCATGATCTAAATGATTCAATCAAGAATAACATGTTCAAACACGTACGATAAAGAAAGAAATTATTACCCAAAATATTAATTTAACATGGAAATCGTTATTAAATGTGTAGTATAAAGACATAAATGATTCATGTATGATACAATAAATATGAATATGGTTCTGGTATAATTTAATAACATACTATGGTCATTATACATGAGGATATACTTACCCTCAACGAATGAAAAGTGCAAGGCAAGGGTTAATTCCACAATATCTTTATTATCCGAAGTTGTTTTTACATAAGTATCTACTGGGAAATATTTATTATACATGTGCATGTTTCATAAAAGTGTTTAAAAAGGGATTTTTTTAAGGTTCTTTTTACTAAAACATCATTTTAAATGTTTTAAATATTTATTCTTTTAATCCTTTCGCATTAATATCTAAGATTTCTAAATGGTTTTAAGGATTTATTTATATAGACTTGAATTTTTTAAAATGTTAATTACATTAAAATGTTTCAAAGTGCTATGGGAATCATTTATTTAAAAATTAATTTTTAATGACTTGTTGTGTATGAATTTTAAATAATTTCATAAAATGGGATATTTCTCTCAAACATTGTTACTGATCATTTTCAACTATGTTAACAAAAATTATAGGATATTATTCCTTATAAAGGTTGATTTATTATGATTCAAATCATTAATATTATATTGAAGGTTTTGTGATATGATTTACTATGGATATTTTATTTTTATACCATTCATGGTTTAATGTTAACGTATTATCATTTCGTATACTAGGTTTAATATGAATGTTTATATTAGGTCTAAACCTTTTCATATAAGGAATGCATTGGACTTAGTAAGTGATGGGTGGAGCCCGCTATAGCTCCTCGATGCATCAGTTGGTATCATGAGACAAAATAGTGTCTTGGAACAGGGTTTTGACAAAATCATTTTTGTTTTGTTGTCACAAGGTCTTGACTTGTGGTTATGATGTATGACATTATGCATTCCATCATTATGAAATTAAGTATTGATATTAAATTTGATTATTAAACTAGTAGAATATCAATGTGAATAATTAAATGGAATTATTTGATTTATCTTTTCCATTTTATGCAGATGTTTCTGTTTAAATGGATTTTGTTTTAGTCTTATACATTTCCTTAAATTGTTTAAGTTTATTTATGAATGTTTTCTCTATATTGTTATCCTTACGAAGCTTTTGAGATCACCCCTTTCTATGTTTTATTTTGTTATAGGATAAGAATATGTATATTATAACTAAACTATATAGATAGTCTAAGGGATACAAATGTGGTCAATGGAGACAATGTTGTGGTTTTTTTATAATGTAATTTAATGTTAATGAATATAATCTATTTTCCAAGACTGCTAAACTGATCAGTCCTTCGGGACATGATTCCTTGTAATCATGCCAATGTATGAAAATAATGCACCGACTCTGGGTAATAGGGGTTGGAGCTTTACAGATGGAATCAGAGGAAGTTTAGCCACAACTTTGGAAATATATTTAGAAAAATTGTGATTAGGGAACATTACCCTATGATAGAATTTGAGGATTAGCATTGAAGAACATCTTAGAATATTGTAATGTAGATATTTTGTGTATTTTCCCAGAATTACATCCCTCTCTACGTAAGAGCAAGAAAAGGAAACTCTACAACAGATGTACCATGGATTAGAAACAATGACAAGGAGTTTTGGGCTTGACACGGGGTATCCGGGTACACGTCAATGGGCCTTGCTGCACACTTGGTTACAACACTCCCAGGGGATATGCTTAGGGTAATTCGCATTTTCATTACAAGCCATTATGAAGGATTTATGAGTAAATACTTCATCAATGAAAACATTTTATTATTATAGATTATATGCATAATATTTTCAATTTATGTTTGGTATTTTACATGTTTGGAATTGTGCATTGTGATTCATAAACTAACATAGTGTATGAAATTTTTTAGAAATGGCTCCTAGTACAAGGAATTAGAATTCCAATAATACGCATGATCGAAAGCTTAAGAAGGATCATATCAGTCATGGTATTAAGACAAAATTTAAAAGTTAAATAGTCTCTCAGGTATTCTCCTTATATGAATAAATAGTATGACGTGTTAATAAGATAAGTAATGAATTCTCTGTGTTTTATCGATTTTATGGTAAGCAAGAGAAAAAAAGGATGGAAGAGTGAAATATAGATAATGGGAACAGTGGAACAAAGTATTTTCCCATATGTGGTAACTGTGGAAAGAATCAACTTAGTAAATGAATAAAGAGAATGGAAGTTTGTTATATGTGCAGTGAAAAAGGACACCATGTACGTGATTGCAAGGGTATGAAAAACGATTCTATTGTAAAGTGCTTCATCTGCAAGGAGTTGGGACACTATGTGAATCAATGTCCAAATCATCAAAGTATTCCAAAATGATACTATTAGATAATAATCAAGTTATGATAGTACCAAATATGGAGATGAATGATTATATTTGTTTTGTTGTTATTAATGTATTGGGTCATTTGAGTATTGTATTAATTATTTACATGTTATAAGAACTATAAAATATAAATGGAGTGTATTGCAGTACAATTTCATTAAGGACTTCTGATAGTGTGGAACCAAGAAAAGTGACACAATAGTAGGTTACTTTTTTGGAAAATATATTGTTGAGAGAAAGATAAACTCTAATATGGTTCTGATACTAAGGTAGTGATTTTGGAATAATATATAATTGATTTGGATAAATTATATTGGATATTATTTTCAACCTTCAAACTGATAAATGATTTTTATATATTCCATCATTGTTATAGTTCACATCATTTATTGATAGAAGAAGTATATCCATTATTCTATAAGGAATAAGGGAGCATAAATGTAATAAATAAGCTTTAATGGTAATTTAGGGTGTTATAGTGTTTTAAAAGACTACATTATGAAGGTATTCACATGTTATTACAAGGAAAAAAGGATCTTCATTGTGTTTACCTTCCATATAAATTTTGGACTGTGAGTTTGTATAGAATTATATTAGATACGTCTAAAGGATGGAATAGATTATGTTTGAAATTGGTAACTATTTTTAAGGTTAAATGATTTCTAGATATTATTTTTGGGTTTTCCTAAAAAGGACAACCCAGAGGTCGGGTGACAACCTGTCACGTCCAGCAAGGCCATGAGACTTGAACCCACCACCGAAAGGCAACAAGGGTGGATCACCTACCACTGTCACACGTGACGTCCTGGTTTTTATAACATAGTTTTTTTAATATTATGACAAATGAATTATAAATTCATTATTTTTGGAACCCAATACGATTAGGATTAATAGAATATTTTTGAATTCTATTATCTTTTGGAGTAAAAGATGAGTTTGTGCAAAGAAATAGTGGAAAGATGAAACTATAATTGTCAAGCATATTTTGTAACACCCCCCGAATGATAGAGGGTTAAATTACTAATTGATATGACTCATGTCAACAAGGTGCACCTTCCTTTTCGGGAGCCTGTCTGATTAGAACTCCAATGTTAAGCGTGTTTGTCTTGGAGTAGTGATCAGGATGGGTGACCTTCTGGGATGTTTCCCAGGGTGTGTGTGAGTGAGGAAAAAACACACTGGAAAGGACATGTGTTGGCCTATGGGGACTATCATTAGTCAGATGACCCATTCAGGCATGTGGGTGGACCCTGGGGTGGGCCCCACGTGTTTGCGGGGGCAACTGGTGGTACATGGTAGGCTAGGACCCGACTTCCTTGTTAAGGCGGGGTGTATGTGCTGTCACTGGGACCCGGTTGTCACATTTGGTGTCAGAGGTGGTACCCAACCTTAAGTGCAGCGCACTGCCTGGGTTGAGATGTAGGGCCCACAACGAGGGCGTTGTGCTCTAAAGGGGGGGGGGGTGATTGTAACACCACCGAATGATAAATGGTTAAATGACTAAATGATATGACTCATGTCAACATGGTGCACCGTCCTTTTCGAGAGTCTGTCTTATTAGAACTCTAGAGTTAAGCGTGCTTGTCTTAGAGTAGTTATAAGGATGGGTGACCTTCTGGGAAGTTTCCAAGGGTGTGTGTGAGTGAGGAAAAAACACGTTGGAAAGGACATGTGTTGGCCTGTGGGGACTGTCATTTGTCAGATGACCCGTTCAGGCATATGGGTGGACCCTGGGGTGGGCCCCACATGTCTGCAGGGGAAACTGGTGGTACCTGGTAGGCCAGGACCCGACGACCTTGTTAAGGCATGGTGTTTGTGCTGTCACTGTGACCCGGTTGCCACATTATGCAGCAGGTACAAGTATCTATGGAAAGCAGCAAACACAACTATGTGCTAGAATAAAACTGAAAACAGAGGGAAAAGGAAAACAAAATAAACTCCTCAGCATCGCGAGTCACGGCTCGGTCCCATACTCTCTAGCTCCAGCGCAATCAAAAACCTGAAGTAGAAGGGCGCTTTAACTTATCTACACCTGCAGCAACATAGTCTGCTTGGGCCCAAAAGCATGACCCAAACATGGTGTGAGATACAATCCCAGTAGGAAATCACCCAAAGATTTTTGTCTTACCGTCAATGAATACATGGCAGTAAATAAACAAGAAGCAGTAAATAGGAAAGCACAAGCAGCTACAATCCACAGTTCTAACAAGTAAAGTACACAAGTATGCAGCCAGCAATCAAAGATGAAACAGGTAACCATCTAGGTAGCTCTCACAGCCCAATCCCTATGGTTCAACCTATAAGTACTAGAAACCATCTAGGGGGCACACACAGCCTCACCTTTCTGGTTCAGCTATGAAAATAAGCAGACTCTCTAGGGAAACACTCACCGTCAATTCCCCATATAGTCTCGTATCGTGATAAAGGCTCTCTGGGGAAGCAGTCAATGTCAATTACCCATGTGGCCCGCGTCGAGTATCTACAGAATCTCTTGGGAATCACCCAACGTCAATTGCCCCTGTGGTCTCGTATCGTATTAAAAGACACTCTGGAGAAGCCCTTCCGTCAATTCTCCCCTTGGTCTACTACTCTAGGTTCTCACAGTCTTGAGTAAAACTAAACATGCTCAGCGCGCGTATATCGTCCCAAGTAAACCTCAAGAACTACTTGTCTATCATTCTAAGGCTTGACAGCATAAAAAAATGTAGCAGTTCCACTATCCGAAAACTAGGCATGGCAACCCGAAAAACTCCAAACAAGCAGAACAAGCATGGAAAAGCAATCCGAGCACAAAACAAATTACTTTACTTACAAGCATAAAATTCTACTAAAGAAATCAAGAAAAGCAGGAAAAAAGAAGGGAAAATATTGGAAACCCCCAATTCCCCGTTCAAGGGATTTGGTTGAATTTGGAAAAAATATTCAAAGACATTCTACGAAAAGGCTCAAACCACCTACCTCGATCCCATGAGATCGATCTACGTTAACATCGACGATCGATTCCCCTTATAACAACTAATATCTTAGAATACGAACAAAACATTCATCCCACGATAACTTGGAAATGAGGAGGAATCAAGAAACCAGGCTAATGTAGAAGGAAGCACTCACTGCTGTGATTCCAAAGCAATCGACCATGCTCGAATTGGAGAACGGACGGCGTTGCGGGATCCCATCGAAGATCCGGCCATACGGTCGCTCTCGGACACATGGAATCTGGAGAAGAAGATGAATTTGGTGGATAGGCGTGACCTCGGTCCATTTAATGAAAAAAAGAAAGTACACGACATTTACTTCTTGAGTACACGGCGTGTACTTCAGTATTTCGTACTCTTAATTAACCGGCCTCCACCTCAGTCTTACAAACGGTGTGTGTGGCCCGTCACGGCCAGCACACGGCTTCGAGCTGGGGAAGAATAAACGGTGTGTACTCAGAAAGTACACGTGATGTACATCAAAAATTCCCAGAAAATTCATTTTTCTTAAAAACTCCAGAAAAAGGAAAACCATACCTGAAAAGAAGATCCGGGTTCTTACAAACTTCCCCCCTTAATGAAATTCGTCCCAGAATTTCCCTAACGAGGAAGATAAGAAGGGACCCTGAACAGCTCCATCAATTGTGATCGTACATCAGCCTCTCTCTCCCAGGTCTCATCATGTACTCTCCCGTGCTGCCATAGCACCCGTACTAGAGGAACAGACCGCCCGCGGAGAACCTTCGTACTGCGATCGAAAATCTGGAAATGATGCTCCTTGAACGACACATCTGTTTCAATCTCGACTTCCTCAGGATGAAATACATGAGATGGGTCTGAAAAGTAACGTCGAAGCTGAGAGACGTGGAAGACGTCGTGCATGGCCCGATACCTCTGAGGTAGCTGCAACCGATAGACGATCTGCCCAACTCTCTCCAAGACCTCAAAAGGCCCGACATACCACGGTGAAAGCTTACCCAGTCTCTGAATCCTCTGGTGTCCCATCCTCGGTGCGACACGCAGGGAAACCTGATCACCGACCTTGAACTCCAGAGGTCGTCTCTGGTGATCAGCATTAGACTTCTGTCGAGACTGCGCTATAGCCATCCTCTTCTGAATCATCTCTATCTGCTCTGAATCCTCCTTTACAAGATGACGTCCCAGAAAAGCTGTCTCTCCTGCCTCTAGCAAGCATAAGGGTGATAGGCATGGCCTACTATACAAATCCTTGTATGGTGCCATCAGAATGGTCGCCTGAAAACTGTTTTTGTAGGCGAAATCCATCAGAGGAATATTTTTCTCCCAAGAACCGCCAAAGTCTAGAATGAAATCTCGGAGCATATCCTCAATCACCTTGATCGTGCACTCAGACTGGCCATCAATCTGGAGATTGTATGCTGTACTCAAAAGTACCTATGTACCGAAGGCCTTCTGAAGTCCCTGCCAGAACCGAGAAGTGAAGCGCGCATCTCTGTCTGAAACAATAGAGCGTGGAACTCCATGAAGACGAATGATCTCTCTGATGTAAATTCATCCCAGATCGTCGACACTGAAGGTCTCCTTGATAGGCAAGATGTGAGCAACCTTTGTAAGCCTGTCGATAACGGCCAAAATAGCATCATTTCGCCGATGTGATCTCGGCAACCCAGTCACGAAGTCCATCGCAACATCATTCCACTTCCACTCTGGAATGGGTAACTGCTGTAAAATCCCCACTGGTCGTTGATGCTCTACTTTAACCTGCTGATAAGTAGAACATATCAAGACAAAACCAGCAACATCCCACTTCATACCTTGCCACCACTATTGTCGATTAAGGTCCCGATACATCTTTGTGACGCCAGGATGAACTGTCCAAACAGAGGAATGGAAATCCCGCATCAACTCCTTGCGTATGTGTGCTGGCACCCATACGCATCCCTTGAAATGCATGACCTCATCCTCGCCCACTTTCCATCTAGGAAGAGGGTCCTCTCCTGACACACTCTCCCGCAAGAATAAGCCTTCCGAGTCTGATAGCTGCCTCATCTGTACCCGATCAAGTAATGTGGAGGTAATAGATTCATAAGATATAAACACTCATCCCCATCTGTTTTGCACCTCTAGATGCATCTCATAGAACAGAGCCATTAGCTGCCACTCTCTACTGGCCTCCTGAACTGCCTGAATCTGAGTTATCCTTCTCAAATCATCTGCCACGGTGTTTCCCTTTCCCGGCGTATAGGCCAGCTCGATGTCAAAATACTGTAGATAATCGACCCACCTGTGTTGCCTCATATTCAGATCATGTTGAGTGAAGATATACTTGAGACTCTTGTAGTCAGTGAAAACCACAAAGAGCTCTCCCAGAAGATAGTGTCTCCAACAGTGCAAGGCATGAACAACAGCTGCCAACTCTAGATCAATATACATATATGTTAATCATGGGTCATTATAGTTGGTATCTATGGAAATTTTTAGTCATCCATTGGAAAAAATGATAATAAAAATTTATTGGTATACCTATGGATATTTCAAAGTATTTTTGATCAGATCTGTCTAAGGATATGATTAACAATGATTTAAATTAGGAAAATGGTAATGAATTTTGGTAAAGGATATAGTGAGTGTTTTCCTATAAATATATCTTAATATGGATACTATAAGTGAATGTGGCTCTGGAACAGACGTGAATTGGGGTAAAGAAAATAATAACACCATGTTGATATAAACATAATCAGGAATTGGTGCATGATTGCAGGCCTCACTAAAGACCTAGTGCTACACTTCTATGAGATATGATTTGAGAATTCACAAACTCTTCATGATTCATAATGATGGATATAAATATGAGTTGACTAAGAATACTCTTGGATAAATATAAGGTTTCATAGAATGTTTTCATACACTACTGGAAAAACGGCCTATACCCATGGTTCAAAACCTTGGGTATAGCCTATACCCACGGTTTTGGGAACCGTGTGCTGGAATGGCGTCGGTATAGGTCCCCATCCTATACCCACTGTTTTCCAAAACCGTGGGTATAGGTGTCCTGCCACCGTGTCACCGAAACATAGCCAATTTCCACGGTGTCAACTGACTTTACGCATGGTTTCAAAACCGTGGGTATAGGTTCTAAAATAATGCACGCACCGAGTTTCGATACTGAAACCTCTTCACTGCAAACACCATGTCTAACCACTACCCTAACATCATTTATATGTATATATATATATATATAGTTAAATGTAGTTATAAAAATCGTGGGTATAGAGGAAAGAACCGTGGGTATAGGTTTCCCGCCAAAACAAATTTTCTTCCCACGGAAAAAAAAATTTCCCGCGCACACAAAAGTTACCTTTACCCACGGGTTTTCATAACCATGGGTATAGGTATTTTATCCCACACCTATCCCCATGTTTTTACCAAAAACTCTGGGGATTGGTACCCCTATACCCAGTGTTTTGGTAAACCGTGGGTATAGGTGACTTTTCAGGACCTATCCGAACAGTTTTTGAAAATCGTGGGGATAGACCCCCCTATACCCACGTTTTTGGAAAACCGTGGGTATAGGTCCCGAAAAGTCACCTATACCCACGGTTTTCCAATACCATGGGTATAGCAGGGTTTATCCCCACGGTTTTGGGGAAAACCGTTGGCATAGGTCCTTTTTCCAGTAGTGATAATTTTGACATCCAAGATGACAGTTTTCATGGATATATTGTTTTTCACTATGTTATGTGATGCTAACAATATGATTTATAGTATTAGTAAATGTAATGAAATGGGATAAAAGCAAATGGGGTCAAAAATTTCATATGAGCATTTAAATGGGATGGTCAATAGAGGGAATGATGTTCTGATCACTCCTAGTAATTTTTCATGAAGCATGATTAAAAACATATACCTTCACCTGTTGTTGGACTCACCATCTATGAAATTGAATAAGTTAACTATGATTTAGGGTAATTGAGATAACGGAGGAAAGTATCTTCAGTTAAATTTATGTCAACACTACAGAATGAATCATCTAATTGAGTGTCCCAGGGGAATAAGAATATATTTTTACTATTGTAAAGAAGGACACAAATAATATTACTGAAAAGGAAATACAATGTGTTCTGTTGTATCAATGGATGGGAATATTTCCATCCCTAAGACACCATAAAAGGATATGTTATTTAGCAGTGAAATGACTGGTCATTATGAAAATAAATGTCTTATGTGAAAATTTATCAAATAGAATTGGATTGGTGTTTCGATTAATGGTTATATTGAAGATGATGATGATAATACAAATGAAATGTGAAAGGAAAGAGGTAATAAGTAATAGGATGAGGTAACGTCTTTATGGCATATGTAAGAATAATAATAATTTTTAATTTTATTTATTTGAATTCAAGAAATATGTTAGCTGATATATAATCGGTTTGTTCATGTATTTTTTTAAGGATTTTCATGAAAATGCGGAATGGTTATGAAGGACAATAAAAGTTATTTAAAATCTTGGGAATGTTCAAGGAAAATAAATGATTATGGAAAATATAGGTCTCAATATGTTCCATATATTAAGATAATTTTTTTTTGGATAAATATGTGTTGGATATTAAAACAAAAATTGAGTGTTATTGACTACCATAGAACTAATTATGTACTTGTTTAAAAGAGTTTCATGCCATCAATGATGGATTTTAAAACATTTTAGGATTTAATAAATATTTAAAACAACCATTATAATGAAGAAATAATAATTTTTGGTAATTCAACTTGTTACCTTGTTCGATGAGAATTTATGATAATGTTATTCACATTTTTTGTATGCAAAAAACTATTTCTACATTAAGATATATAGTGGATCAATGAAAATTTATTTTTGAGAAATTATGTGACCTTATTTCTAATGTTTTTTATAACCATATTTCAGATGGTTTATATGGTTAACTATTTATATAATGGTTTATTAAATACCTATGATTTGGTTTTAGTGATTGAGTTATTATCTCACCTAGGAGGATTTATTCATATTGGATGACTTTTTATTACTATTTGGTTGTGATTCTAAATAAAAATAGATGGAATGAAATATAATTCTATTCATTGATATAATGACTATTAATGCTTTAGGAATAAAAAATTCACCTATATTTCATTGAAAAGGAGATTGGGTGGAAAATGATCAAGAAAAAAAAGGGTTGAGATGCAATGAAATCGTATAATTATATATTTTAACAAAAAATTATTAAATATAGAAAAAAGGATCATGAAACCAAAAATTTAATCTCATACCCTATTTTCTAATAAATCATATGGCCACTTATATCATCATAGATAAATGTATTTGTGATTTTTAATTTTATCCTAATCGTTTTCTCTATCAGTATCCATCAAATCATGATGCTAGTTTCCTCTTATATGTCCTTGTTTTCTCTACCTTCCTATGTTGTCCTATGTTGAATCCTTGTTATATGTTACATTTAGAAACCATTATGTTTACATATTTCCAATTTTAATGGATGTATTATTATTCATTTTTATGATATGTGTTTATAAGAAATAAGCAATAAATAATTAGAACATTGATAACCCACATGAGTTTCGAGGGTGTAATTCATTTTTGGGTTGTAGAATATAACTCTTCGATGTTTTTAAAAATTATTTCATTCAATAAAATTAATTTTTTTTGGCATTTTTACATTCACTCATTAATTGATATAGATTTTTTTACTGAAATAAATATTTTTGTATTGAGTTATATACAACACCAATTCAAGCATGGTAAACACGAAACACTTCGATTAGCTTGTGGTATATGAAACACTATGGTTGTCTTGTATTTCAAACAATACACAATTTATTTTATAGGATGTGTTACACACATGGTTTAGTTTTACCAAACTATAATATAATATTAATTTTGATATTGGTTTATTGTTATATGTTCCACAAATAAATTTCTATAGAATTCATGAATAATATTAAATAATTTATAAAAATTAAATTTATATATTTATATTAAATAAATAATTTTTATCAATTAGTTCAAGGGAATGTAATAACAATTTGAATATAAATAAATAAATTTTCTAATATAACTATTTTTTAATATAAACTAAATTTTATCTATGTAAATTAAAAAAGACATTTTTTTATTAATTTTTTAAATAAAATATCAATATCATATATTCAATATGAATTTCTGATACTCCCAAAATTTATTTTATTGGTATTAGATAAGTTGACATCCCTGTTCCTGAATAAAAACTAGGAATTTTTTTAAAAGGTAATTTAGGCACCTTAAAATGGAGAATCCATTTTAAATATTATTTTTGACAAAATTATGCTTTTAGTTTTAAAAATAAAAATCATTTTTGGAAGACAAATATGAGAAATTTACTTTGGGTGAGTGTGTTAAATTCTTCTAAGTAGTTTTATTTTATGATGACTCCTAAAAAACAAATAATATTAATTCAAAACTACTTTTTTTTATTTGTATATATATATATATATATATAATTTAAGTTTATATTTAGTGTTTAATTTTATTATTTTTACATAATTAATCCTTTTTAGTTCATTTTAATCAATTTCAAATTGAAATTTTGATATGAAAATATTTCAAACATTATAAAACTTTTACTTAAAAAACCTACTTCTTCATCCCATCTGTGGTATTTAATTTCAATTAATTTATGAAAATAAATTGATTATATTTTTTTGAATATGTATTATACATTTTTAATAATAATATATTATACATTATATTAATTTCAACAATGTTTTTTACCAAAAATATTATTGAAACATATATTAATTTCTTACAACTATTAAGAGAAAAAATAGTCTAATAATGGACTAATCCTTAAACAAAAGTTCCAAAATGAATAATAAACAAGTAAAAAATTCAATTATGTACATATTTTTACTAAAAATATATTTTATATAAATTATAACATTATTGGAGCCACACTAACTAGGAAAAATGTGGCCGGAATAATTTATTCAAATTTTACAATAATTCCATGCCTCCATTGTAAAAGGTTTTAACGCCGCCCACTTATTGACACCTATCAAGCCTAATATTTCGCCCAAACACTGCTAAAATAGAATTCTAAAATTCCACCATTCTTCCATGAAATGTATCATCATAAAAAAGTACATCCACAGAAGCCTCTCATGAAAAATCAAGAGAATATTCCCAAAGAAGAGGAAATATCCTTTCTAAAGATCCTTTATTTTTTTTCTTTCTACAACCCCTCAAATATTATTATTTAATGACTATATTGATAAATAATTACCATTAATATACTGATATTATTGTGTTATAAGGGTTATATCTAAACTAACACACAATTTCGTCTAATGGGTAATGAATTTATCATTCTTGTATACAGCGAGCTACCGCCTAACGAAACGATATTGTTCATTTTTATGTTACCGCCTCTCATGGTTAGGAATTACGATGAACAAACTATTTTTTATTATATATAGGATATATATTATGAATTTATTCATATAAAATTATATACAAAGAATAACCTCATAATTTAAATTTTTGTAAATACGATAACTTCATTAGTGGATGTGTGGACTACCGCCTCTTCCAAGTGATGTGATTCGTTAAAACATTCCATCGAATGAATTAAAGAAGGGTTTTGTGAAAATATATAATATATATGAAATAATAATTCTATTATAATGACATAAAATATTTACATATATATATATATATTATCTAATTTCTTTATTTCAGTACAACAATTAAACAGAAACAAAATTCATGCATACACATGACCTACCGTCTCTTTTAATAGTGTATTTTATTTTATAATTCAATCATTTATATATAATTAAAAATATTTATATATTTATTTTATATTATAATTATTTAATTATTTAATTTATCTAAATAATAAATTCATGATCTAAGATATATAATCATGAATAACAAGTCAAGAATATATATGAAAAACTGTGCAGATATTACTTGAAATGTAACGTTAACATCAATTTTCTAATAAACGGGTAATATAAAGTCCTAAAAAATATTGTATTAGTTATGATAATATGGTTATCTGGAATTTTTATAATAAAAATAAACAGTCCCTCATGGTATTATATGATTCATATACAAAAAATTGTTTTTATCTATTTATAATTTTTTTTATATTTCCTTCACGGGTTTCTTGTTTCAGAAGTTACCATACTGGTAATGTAATTTTTTCAAAATTTCCCTCCTTTCAGAAAAATGACATGTTTTTCACCTAAATATTTCTATGAGGTGTGTATAATACCATCGAAATTTTATATGTTGAATATACATATTTTAATGATATTTTAATTTTTATGTTATTTTAATATTTTAATTTTATTATGATTCAATGTTAACAAAGTAGTAATGATTTATTGCTAAAATCGCATTGTTTATCGATATTGATTATGATCTTACTTATATTGATTATATATTATGATTAATATGTCACGAAATATAATAAATTTTCTTTAAACCTTTTCTATTATTCTAATATTCATGTATTCGTACCATTTTTACACTTTTTGGAAATTAATATATTTAATAAATAGATTATACGGAAAATTAAACTTTATTTCTCCATTCGGTCCAAATTTTGTATTCCATTAAAACTATGTTTTCAAAAAATATTATAAAATATGTTTTACTATTATCATATTCTCTTCAAAGAAAATTTTTACCCATGTATTGCAATTAAAAAAATTAAAATTAATCTTATTTTTTACTTAATTATGGTATTTTTCTGATCGTATAAGATTAATAAAGAATGTTTCCATATATATAATTAACCACTAGAATTACCTCCATTTACAAAACAATTAAATTGTAGGATTGAATGTTTTTTTAGGAAAGTCTTTCTCTGAATAATCATGAAATATATTATTATTAAAATGGTTTTCAATTTCAAATGGTTTTCAAAAAAATGTTCTGAATATGGTTTTAAATTATTTTAAAATAATTGTTTATATGTTTTCATATGGTTGTTTTCAAATAAAGGGACTTCAATTCTATATAAAATTATTTTATTTGTTTTCAATTTATTTTTGATGAAAATGGTTTTCATATTATTTTTAATTTTATTTTATCAGATTCCAAGGAAAAATGTTTTCAAAATATTTTTATGTTTCTTTTAGATCATTTCATGGAAAAATGTTTTCAAAACTTTTTTAATAATATTTTATATAATTTCATGGAAAATAGTTTTAAAAATGTTTTCATTCATCTTTCATGAGTTTTCTATGGAAAAAAAATAATCATTTTTTCAATCATATTTTATAATTTTTATGAAAAACAATATTCGAAATATTTTCAAGATTATTTACAATTTTTCAAGGTTGTTCTAGAGGAAATGTTATTCACAATGTATTATATTTCAAAAATATGTTTTTAATGAATAGTGGGAATTTTTATCCAGAATGGTTTTTAAAATATATTTCAAAATTATTTTCCATATAATATGAAATCCATTGGTGTTATTGATTCCATTAATTGGTAATTATCCAAAGGATTAATTCATAATATTTACCTAAATGGTTTATGTTTTTATGTAATAATGTTTATAAAACCCATTTCTCTTTCATGGGATTTGTTTTTATAAAACTGGCATCATTTCAAGGGTTTTTATTAGATAAAATAATTATAGAACCTATTAATTTTCTAAATCATATGATATGATTATAGGTTTATGATACCAATTTCATTTAATGGGGTAAGATATGATTTATTATGATCTTGAGGTATAAGTATGTATGGTGTCATTATGAGATTGTTGGTACCATTATCTCCCTCCAATGTATTAGGTAATGGTTTATATCTCATGTGATAAACATGGAATGGAAGCTGTGTAAACTCTATTTAGTAAAGGAAATTATCTATTTGGATGGTCTTGGTAATAAACCATGACTACCAAGATGGTATGGTAAGTGAATCCAAATTACCTAGATGTCCTTATAAGTGATTCCTTTACTACTATAAAAATAATTTTACAGGATTAATTTTCTACTACAAATTCTATGTATTGTTCGTTTTTTATCGTATCATGGATATGATATTGACTTTATTATGATTACAATATTTAGAAATTGAAATATTTATTTTGTGACTCATGTATATGATCTTTGATGTGTATTTAATGATCTCTAAATGTCATTGGCATGTTCTCATACCATTATATTGTTGTCATATTTATATATCTAATTGGATTAACCTTACATATCATCTAAGATCCCCCATTTATTATTTTCAATTTCCCCACATTGAGATGAGTTTTATGTATACATACTAAGGGATAAGATCTTTGTGGTAAACCTTGAATATCCCTCACAAGTTTAGAATATTATATTCCAAGTATCAAAATACATTAAACTATTACAACACAAGGGGTTTTTTTAATGTTCCGAATATTTATCTAAAATTATATAATATAATTTTATTTTACGAATGGGTCTATATATGTTCCTTATAAAATAATAAATGTGAATAACACTAATAATGCCCTTAATGAAATAAAATTGATATTAAATCCCTTAGATTGATTATGATTCATCACGTCTGTATTTATCTTCATGAATAATTAACATATATTAATTATTTACTTTCATTTTAAACTTTTTGAATTTTAATAATACTTTTATTCCACTAATTAAAATTTAATACTCAACTAATTATTAAATTTAAATTAAATCGAATGTTTGGACCATATTAAGATTCTGTGTCAAAAATGAATTTAGTAAGTTGACTATGGTCAACTGGGTGATTATTTAAAATTATAAAGAATAATAATCCTGAATAAATTATAATATTGATACATAAATTAATTTTAATGATAATTTATAAATTATAGTTATGAAAAATCAACTAACGTTGCGATCGTGGAGATAGTAGGCCATATGTAAGCCTGAGTAACATTCCCATTTTTTATGATCATTATTGAATGAAAGAAAGTAAAATTTATATTTCAATAATGTTAATTATAACATAAATACCATAACATTAAATTATGTAAAATTATATATATCATTACTGAAATTTGTTCATGAAAATATAAGATTCGTGTCGCTTCGAGGAGGTAGTAGTCCTCACGTCTACAAACAACATTATCACTGTTTCAGTTTGTGAAATGGTAAGAATAAAATGATATAATATTTCAATAGAATGCTTATTATGTCATAAATATAAAAATTAGTTCTTTTATATAATATATAATTATCATATATACCATTATTACCTTCCATGTAACACGTTAGTGAAAACAACTTCACGTCACTTCATGAGGTAGTAGTCCACCGTACACATTAATGACTTTATTATATCCCCTATGGTATGGAATGTATAATTGGGGTACAAGATAAAATTAATCAAAATTATAATTATGTTTTAAATAGAATAAATTTCATGTATAAATATTATGTACATCATTACACCCAATAATGAGATGTGGAAATGGAAAAATGAAAGATATTGTTTCGCGTGCCTATAGTCCACTGTACACAAAAAAATGATTTATTAATATATTTGATAGAAATGTGTGTGGTTTTAGGTCATGAACATAAAATAAAAAATATTACTATATTTTTTATACTGATTTTATTATATAATCATGATATAAAAATACATATTGTTTTTGAGTAAGAAATCAAACAAAATTGTTTGTTGATTAATGTTACAACTTCTTTAGGTATATCTATTTGATTTGTACCAAACGAATTCCTTGGATAGATTTGTTTGTAAAATATGAATTCTATTAATAGTTTAGATAAATTTAAAATTAAATTATAATGTTTTTTCTGATCTAAAGGGCATGAGACGTGTAAACAGTGGAGGAGAGGGGGAGACTTATTTTAAGGTAGGTGAGTGGAAAACATATTAATCTTTGAAATAAGAAATTCCACCCACATTGGTACCGTGTCAAGTGGCTGATTAATTAGCTTGACTATATATTCATATTAATAAGGACTAAATATTCCCCTACAATGGGTTATTGACATGTTTATAAATTATTTATTCCTTAATTTTAATGTTTTCTCACTTAGAAATTATTATTATTATTTTCATCCCTTTGATTAATTTTAATTTCTTCCAATAATAAATTTGGTAAAAATTATTCTAAAATTATTAAAAATTATAAATTAGTATTAATATAAATATGGAATAAATTTTTAGAAATTTAATTCATATTAGAGGAAAATTTAAGTTTCATATTAATCTTGTAGTCTCTTCCAAACAACAAGTTTTTAAAAATGTTTTTTAGAAGAATATAATTCTACATTAACAATATGACATATAATAATAATTTTATGATAATTAATTTATATTTAACTCTTTATAATAAAAAATTGAATTTAAATCATTCGTTATTAGGGATTACTTTTAAATATTTGAAATTTTAAAGCATTATACATTTCAAAATAGATTTTAGAGAAACATGTTGTTAATTATAAAAAAAACTGATAATAAAAATCAATATAAAAATGAATAACAAGTAATTAAGTAAATTAAATATATATAAATAGTAATTATGTCACATTAAAACAAATTAAAAACAAATTTATATATTTAAATTTAAAATTTTATTAAGATAAATGAATTTTTTATATAAATCGTAATTTTTCCGAAGTCATTGAAAGATAAATATTTTATGAAAAAATCCAAAAATTCCCCAAAAAGTTAATTTTAATATATTTATTAAAAATATTATATTAATTCTAAAAAAATATTATTATACAATTTATTAATTAATATTTTTAATTAAACCTTTCAATAAAAGTGTTTTATAAAAACAATTTCTTTTCTGATTAAAAATTACTAAATTTATTATAATTAATATATATCTAATTCAAATTAATAAGTATGAAAATGATTTATTCTACCAATGAATAAGTTTTTATAAACTTCATTTTATGTTACATGAACAATTCTAAGGATGTTACCCAATTATACCGTCCACATATTTATATGTGGTTTATTTTTAAGATAATGAGAGGCTATTGGAAGCCATTCCATTTCCATGGGTCATACCATGATGAAATGTTTATTAAATACAGTCCTCTTAGATGGGTTATATTATGATGTGATATTTAGGAAACACTTTTCTTTTTATTGGATATATTATGAAGAAACTTTTACAAAACACATTCCTTTTTATGAATTATACTATGATAAAATATTTATGAAACAAAATTTTTATCATTGGTTATGATATGATGAATGTTTTTTAATCATATTGAAAAAAATAATTTAGTATGTGATATGTGGGACCTATATCTCTATCCAATTCATTGTGTAATGGATAATAACTAATGTGTAAATTATTTAATTTGTGAACTTTATTTAATGTTGAAAATGTAATATTTGGACTTGGTTTTGTGTTCATAAGTTTTTTCCTGGACCTAAATTCATTTTCATAATGTCATGTGTAGACTAGATTTCATGTATATGACAGTTTATGAGGTCCTATTTTCATTTCCCAAGAATTATTAGTGAACTAGTCTCTATTTTAATATGTTCACAATGTTATAGGATTATGAGTTTTCCAAAAAACTACAATTTATTCCAATATAGTGCTCCCATAACATATTTTCACTGTTCCAATTATGATTCATATCTTATGAACTACCAAGATTTATTTTGTGTCTCAATATTAGAATATATGACATGTATAGTACTGTTTTTTGATGTTATTATCTTATTATTAAAGGATGGGGTTCAAATATTATGGATGTGAGTATGAAATAGTAGGCCACCACCAACGGTGTCTATAACTTGTTTAGTAAAAAATACAACATATGAAATTCTCTAAATAAATAATTTCAAGGCCTAATGAAATAGCTATCACATTTTCATTTGTTATTTGTTCATTACATTAAAAAAAATTTCACATCATGTCTCTCATTTAAATCATAATTCATCATTATCATTCATTTGGTATTGAACACCATGTCAAGAACAAAAAATCTCATTCGTTGTTGAATTCTATGAAAAACACCCTAAATCTCATTCGGTGTAAATCACCATGTCTAACACCCCACATGAAATGCTTGGATAACTACTGGGGATAAACATCATGACCAAGTCCCAACATCCAAATATATCTTAAACTCCAAGTTTATCATCTACATTCACAATCATTTAAATCCTTCATTATTACACAATAATTAAACACATCATTCCTTTAGTAATACAATGATTAGTTATGCTAATCGAATCCGATTAGTTAAACCAACAATTAACTAAGAACATAACCCTTTAATTAATTCCTCAATTAATTAATAAATCAACACAAATCTTATTCCATAATAAATTGTTCACAATTAATTACCCAAATGAAACAAAAACTTATCGTAATTAAATCTCACAATTAATTATCTTTAATCAACATCATGGCACATAATTAAATCACTATTAATTTTCTTACAAAGCTAAACCTAATCTCATAATTAATTTCCCTTAATAAATTATCTTAACATAACCAATTTAACATAATAATTACAATATCTAAACCTATAAACAAAATATACAAATAAAATATCAAATATAAAATCCTGTTTTTTCCAGGATTAAATCATCAACTAATAATCTATATCTCCAAGTGTCAACAATTCAAATTAAATTTCCAAATTACACCAATTTAGAAAATCAATTATCATGGAAAGAAAGAAAATCAATAATCACACATACACATGTAAAATCCATGACAATGGGAGTTTTATTTAGACTAACAACCTCAGTTTTTATTAGATGTTAGCCAACAAAAAACCCCAAAATCTTAGTGGCACATCTTTATCGATCAAGTTCTAGATATAAATCCCTAAAACCAATATTAAAATCAAAAGCATACAGATCACTCAAATCTAAATCTACATCCACAATCCTATATCTAGATCTCAACTCGTAGGCTAATATCAATGGAATTAGTAGAGAACCTCTCTAAAAATATCAAATAAAGATAGGATAAATAATGGGATAAATAACCGGATGACATCCACTTACTGGGAAGCGGGAGTATCCTCTATCCGAGCATTAGATCTCGACGACTGGTGTTTGAATAGCCTTTAAATCCTACCCAAATGCTCTTGGATCTCATAGAGATTGTGAAGACCATTCCTTGGTCAAAATAGATGGGTATCCGAGGTTTTGGTGATTTAAAACCTAATATTTGGAAAATAAAAACCAGCAAACATGGTTTCCCTAGGTAAAGGTGCATTGTTAGGGTAAACCGTTCACCAAAAATGCTATCCCCTCTATCCAGGTATGCAAGGTCTGCTAGGAGCATTATTTTCAAAACTACGTGCAAAGCATGAATAGACCCATATCCATTAAAGTTTATTAAAAACTCCCCCAAATGCACCGAAAATCCCCAACTCCAAAATAAATGGTACATAAAACATCAAAATTACACGAAAAACATGCACGAGATGGATTCAAAGAGGGATAAGATCATATGATTTCCCCACCTTATAACAGATCATCCTCGTGATGCACTCCCGAACATCGCTAATATTCCAACCCAAGAAGATTGGTCAATTGAGTCCGCATGCATTCTTACTGTTCCCATGTTTCCTCTTGAACACATTCATGTTTCCATAACACACGAACTATCGACATGATATTTCCCCGTAAAATTTTTTCACTGTGATCCAACACATTTATCAGATGCTCCTCAGAAGAATCCTCTATTTGGAGATCAACCTAATACAAATTGATCACATTAGATTGGTTGTGGTGATAATGTTGTAGTTGTGACACATTGAAAATATACTATGTATCACTGAATTTATGTTGAAGGGACAATTGGTACTCTAGCGGCCCGATTATGTCCACTATCTCAAACGGTCATTCAAAATTGGGTTCCATCATACCATACCTTTGTATCCTATGGTGACCCAACCTAGGTTAAAACCAGAGGAAAATAATATCACCATATTTAAACTCTAGGGGTAATATCTGTCTATCAGTATGCGACTTATGTCTACTCTAAGCTGTAGCCATATGTTTCATAATCTAACTCACCAACTCTAACATCTCATGCATGAGACTCTGCCCCAATAGCTCTAACTCACCTACCTCTATGTAGCATAGAAGTGATCTACACGGTCTATAATAAAGTTCCTCATATAGATTCATCTTTATAGTTTCCTAATAATTGTTCTTATAGGTGAATTCCACTAATTCCGAGGTCTTCTCCATAAACCACCCACGTCAAGTAGACATTCCTATAGCATATCCTCTAACAGTTGTGTGGTATGATCTGACATACCATATGTTTATGGGTAGATGTCTATATATATAAAAAACTTGTATTCAAATAATAATCTGTAATCCCTTCAAAAATATTGAAGTAAATATCAAATCAAAATATGAAACTACAATATATGGAACCCCATTCAAACAAAATATCTCTTGTATATACGGTTCTCCCAATATTTCTACTATAATTGTTTCCATGACAGAAAATAAATGTGCTACCATGGTCTCTAAATCCACAATGACCCAAAAAAAGCATTATTTCTAACAATATTTGGAAGACCCACATCAAAATCCAAATTTAGGCCACCCCAATTCCATTCCGAAATAGGCAATGACTGCAACAGACCTTCCGGTCATTGATGCTCTACCTTCACCTGCTGACAGATGAAACCCCGTGTTATGAATATTTCTACCTATTTTTTTAATACCTGTCAACAAAAACTATCATTGTTGGTCATGGTACATTTTTTCCCTTGGATGTACCTCCCATTATAATGGATGAAAATCTTGAATGGTTTTCTCTGGCATTCTCATAGACACAACAACACGATTTTTTCACATAGATGATCTCATCCTCATCTATTAACTAGTCTGGAAGTGTATCCCATCCATGAAGGGTTTTTCATAAGGATAAACTCTATAAATTCCAATACTTCTTTTTCTTGATCTACCTCAAGAGAATAGACTCCCCTAATACTGAAACAAGTGTCATCTTCTACTAACTCTTCCAAACAAGAACATGAATTTCTCCCATTGATGTAATCATCTTCCAGATCACATTTGTCTAATGTACCAACTGATTAATAGATTTCCATGTCTAGGAATCTACCAAATTATTCCCCTTTCTAGGTGTATGTTTTTGTTCAAAATCAAAAGGGCTACATATACACTACAAATCTTCCCTGTCGAAGATTCATGTCACCATATGAAACAATGTACGTAAAGAATTTGTGATCTATTAAAACTATTAACTATTCACCCAAAACATAGTGTTTCCAACACTAAAGATCATAATCCACCGCTGCAAACTTGAGTTCATATGTAGGCCAATTATTTTCATATTTCCTCTACTATCGAGACCCATAAGCTGTGACTCGATCCCCTTGCCTCAAAAAAACAATACATCTAATCTCAGAGAATTCACAATACACCCTTTACTCCTCAAGATATTTAGGATAGATCAAAATTGGTGTCAATGTAAATAGTTTGTTCAACTCTTGGAAATAATTCTCACATTCAATCAACTATTCAATATTTTCCCCTTTAATTATCAGACCTGAATGTGGCACATCCAATCAAGAAATGTCATGTACGAACTTCCTTTAATATATAATTATTCCAAAAACCATAGAATATCAAATAAATTCTTGAGATACTCCTAGGAAACCACTACTTGCACATTTTTTTGGTCCACTACCACACCCTCTTCAAAAATGATGTGCCCTAAAAAGTGTGCCTTGTTAGTCCAAAAATGGAATTTTGATAGCATGGTGTATTTACAGTACTCTCTCAATGTACTCAAGTTGATTTCATGATGTTGAGAATGAATGTCATGAGACTTGGGGTACACCAAGATATCGTCCATAAAAAACACCACAAAATAACCTAAATACGAATGTAATATCATGATCCTCAAATCCATAAACACACTGGCAGTATTTTTCCACCCCAACAGAATTAAAAAAAAACTCATAAAGGCCATGCTTATTTCTAAAAGTAGTTCTTGGTATATCGGAATTCTGATCTCTAACATGATGATACCCTAATCTCAAATAGATCATTGAGAACATACAATCCCCATTCAGATGGTCAAAAATATCATTGATACACGGAAGAGGATTTTTCTTTATGGTCAATTTCATTAACATCTGATAATCGACACACAACTTTAATCCCTCATCTTCCTTCTTTACAATCAAGAAAGATGATCCCCAAGGCGATTTACGTTGGTGGATAAACCCATTATCCTCTAACTCCTCCAAATATTTCCTTATCTTATGAAGCTCAGTCAAAGCCATTATGTAAGGTGGAATAGACAATAGATCAGCCTACATTATGAGCTTAATAGTGAATTCCACATCTCTCACAGGTGGAAAACCTATTATTTTTTGTTTGAATGAAATCATAGAACTATTCCACAAATGGTAAAGTGGTTTCTTGCCTAATTCCCTGACCATCTAGAAAAAGACTAGAAAAACACATTGTGACCTCTCCCAATTGCTATGTAATAGGACATTTTCTTCCTATATGGATATCCCATTACCCACGATTAACATACGGGTCACCCGTGGGAGATATCAAGTTCACTCTCTTATTATAACAATCATTGTGGTCTCGGTATGAGACTAACCAATCCATTCCCATAATCAGGTTGAAGCTCTTTATATCAAGGACATTTATATCCCAATGAAAATGACACTCTATGATCTCAATCCAACATCCCTTACATAAATAGATATCTATAGACTGCATTTCCAAAAATGTATCAGTATTCATTACTCCGCTTATTGAGTCTACCTCTAAGGTCAAACCAATAAAATGATTTGTAGATATAAAGGAATGAGATACATTAGTATCAAACAAAAAACTCAATAATGTAGAAGCTACTAGAATAGTACCTCTCACTACAGATGGACCATAATCACTCTCCACATGTGTATGATGCACTACATATAACATTCATGCCCCTCTTCCCTATTGCGTCATATGACTCCCTTGAGTAGCACCACTATGCTGATAGAGGCTCCCATACGCTTATGCACCATTTCCATTGCCTCTACCTCCTCTATAATTATAACTCTAGCTTCCATGTCTATGTGGTGTAGAAGACCCCCTTCCCAAACATAGACTTCGAGAATATACTCTATCAGTAACAGCTAATCATTTCTTCTTTTAGAACATCTATAGGTGTCCCGTATTTTAAAAAAATTGGAACATCACTGGTGTTCATGGACAATGTGTTCGATAGTGTCATAGCCTAACACATTGGTAGAAAGGCACATGAGAAAGGTCATTTGAAACTGTTGCATATGATTTTCCACCTTTCCATGCACATTCCTAACTATGGTTCTTGTAATGACTCTTCTGGATCTCGAAAGGCACACGCCATCATCATCCAGTGACAACTACATATCTAGTACTAGAATCCTTCTTTAGGTTCCCCTAAAAAATTAGATCCTGATTCACAACTTATGAGATCTTTTTTAGCCTAAAGATATTCATCTGGGACAAAATCTAACAGTTATGTACGTCTTGAATTTTTTTTTTCTGAAGAAGCATAATCTACTACCAATGCTGGTGAAAGACACAACAAATACGTGAAATATTTAGTGTAATTTGTTAAGGAAATTCTTCCGTGGATCAGATGCATAAACTCTAAATTCTTTTCTTACCTCCAGTTCTCTGGATATAAGTGATCCAAGAACTTCCCTAGAATTTCCTTCCATAACATCTCATCAATCTATCCATATTTTACCTAAATATGCCACGAGTTCTTTACAGACACCCAAAGCATATAAGAAACTGACTAGAACATACCCTCATCCAGAGTCTCCAAATGGTTATGTATCATCCCTACAGATTCAATCCATAATTTATATCCCTCTAGTTCACCCTCTCTAGTATTTGTAGAATGGTTCTACAGCCGAAAATCCCTTGTCAACTCAGACATGCTTTTCAGAACTCTCCCTTGGTCTCACTCATTGAATTGCATAAAACGAGAAATGTAATCTTAGAACATCTCCCCTACCTCCTATTCTTGAACAAACAGTGCCTCAAATTCCCGATCTGGATATTTTTTTAGATATTCCCCTATGTCACCCTCTCAGCAAGAATCTTGTACGAATAAATCTACAAAGGAAAACACACGTCTTGGGTCTCATAACGCAACTTTATGACATTTATGTAAAAGGATAAAGAAACACAAAAAGATTAACCATGTCTTTTCCCCCTATTTCTCTCTATATGATCAACACTAAGGCCTTATCACTACCCTTAACCATCCTACTCCCAGGTCCTAGATTAAAAGTGTACTCGTTTATCATTAAGTAATTAAACCATTAATTAATTACATTATCTTAAATTATTTAATTAATCATACTAAATTCATAAATCAATATTTTCATTGTTCACCAATTTATTCATATTTTTCATCATCATTTCTATCTAATAATATGGAAAAATAGTTCAGTTTCAAAAACTTAACCATAACCCATTTTCCAGTGAGTTCCTTTATTTATGTATTTCTCAACAACCCTAAGTGACTAGAATGATTCATGCTGAATTAACTCTATTTCCTCTTTATGCCACATATCAAAATTCAATATTTTTCCAAATAAATAACACAATACGTAGAAAATGAATCATCCTAGGTGAAATAATATCCAACTGTTAAAATAACCACCAATGACGACAATCACACCCTCAGTTCCCAGAATTTCCCCTATAATTGGATTTTCAACTACCATACATGAGATCATTAAAAAGCCCCAAAATTTATTAGTCCCATGTCAACCATTCAAGAAATGATAAGACAAAATAAGAATAAGAACAAAGGAAAAGCCATTTGATACCACATTTTATTGTCCTGATCCAGGTGCCACTAAACGGTGCCCCGAGCCGGTTAGTCACATGACCACAAGCGAACCTCCCTATACACTAGAGGGTGATGACTAGTAATGACCATTTTTTAATTCTTTCATTGGTAGACTACACACACTTTTATTAGAATAAGACATCAATAGAAGAAAAAATTAACCATTAATTGTGGAAGCATATAAAAAACTAGAACAATACCATGTCTCGTGATAGTTAAAATAGAAAGTATAATACTCCACTGAAAGGAAAAACATGCTATGACAATCCAAGTTTCTTGTGTCTCCAATGCTACTAAAATTAAAGGCACAATGAATCCATATAAATTTTGAACCACATCGGGTTCCCTCTACCATGATCCTTTCCCAAACAAAAACCTATTCTAGGGACTTTCTCTTATCTTATCCTTCAACAATCATGTCATCACGACTGCCGATTAGGTTCACCGAATAGGGTGTGATTACGTTATTGTAGGTCACTACTAACTGTTTCTGAAACATGTCTAGTCAAGAGAATGTTTATGTTATTCTATGAAGCACTAAATACAAGGCATAATTAAACAGTCATCTCATTTTCATTTATTCATTGATCATAACATTATACTTGATTCTAATACATGTCTCACATTTAAAATATAATTAATAATTGAAATTCATTTGGTATAAAACTCCATGTCACGAACCCCCAATCACATTTGGTGTTGAGCACCATATCAGCCACCCCAAACTACAGTTTGAGTTGAAACCCATATCAGGAACCCCAAATATCATTCATTCTAGAACACCCTGACAAGAACCCCAAATATCATTTGGTGTAGATCTCCATGTAAACACTCCACAAAGAAAGCTTAGAGAACTCTTGTGGAGGAATGACATGTCCAATCCCTAACTTCTAAATCAGTATAGAAAACCTTGTCTTGCACCAACACTTTCATTTGTTTAAATGATTCTTTGTTTCACAAGAATTAACCACATAATTCATTTACTAATACAAAGATTAGCTAAACATATCGAAGTCTATTAGTTAACCCAACTATTAACTATGAAAATAAGCCATTAATTAATTCATCAATTAACTAATCAATCAACAAAAATGATATTCCATAATTAATTATTCACAATTAATTATCCAAATCCAATATCACAGTATCATAATTAATTCTCATAAATAATTATCCTTAATCATCATCACAACACATAATTAATTCACCATTAATTATATGACACATCCAAACATCATCTCATAATTCATCTCCCCTAATTAATTATATTAACAAAACAAATTCAATATCACATTTATAATATCTCATCCCATAAACTAAATCTCAAAATCAAATATCTAATTGGGAGACGCCTTTTGTTCCATGATTAAATAATAAATTTATCATCTACATCTCTTAGTATCAACAAGTCTAATTGACATTGCTAATTACTCAAATAAAACAAATCAATTATCCTGGGGAGCTATCAAATCAATAATCTCACATACACATATCAAATCCACTACTATGGGAGTTCAATTTAGACCACCTACATCACTTTGTGGATTGATGTTAGCCCAATGGAAATCCCAAAAATCAATTTGGCACAACGATATCGATCAAGATCTAGATTTGCATCCATAATTTCTAAATTAAGATCAAAATCAACATGGTTTTGAAAATTTAGTCCTAGAGTTGTAATTCATGATCTAGATCTCAACTCATAGGTTTAGATATATTGAAATAGAGGATATATTCCATGAAAAATTCCATGAATGATAGGGGAAAGAAAAAGAGATGTAACAGGATGAAATCCACTTATCGGAAAAGATAGGATCTTCAATTCGGGAAGTATATCTCAAATAATGGTGTTTTAATCACCTTGGAATACATTATAAAGGCTTTGGGATCACCTATAAATTTTAAAACCCATGCCTATGACGAATTAGAGGGGTCTCAATGGTTCAGTTTATTTAAAAACTAATTTTCATATAATAAAAACCTTCATGAATGGTTTCCCTATGTAGGAGATCATATTTTTGGTGAACTGTGCACCAGCCATGTGGACCTCTCTGTCCATGTTTTCACGGTATTCACTGTTTAGGCTCACAATTTTTCAAAAGATGCAGAGACCATGCACAAACCTCAGTTCATTAATTTTTCTAAAAATATCTCCCAAACGCACCCTAAGAAACAAATCAAATGAAAAGGTACATAAAACCTCAAATGTACCTACAAAAATCTCTTTAAATGACTCCAAAAAGGTCTTGATCTTACATGTGATGAATCCAAAAATTTTCTTTAAGAATATCTCAACTAACACTTCCTTCATGATAATGTGCCTTGTTACTTACCCGGTATGACACTCTAAGGGTATGTTTTAAAAATTTAAAACACATTATGGAGAATAATGAATGATTTAAATGTAACTTGTAAATGAAGGTATTATGTTAAACCAATGGTTTCATTATTATATACAATACGGTGTCATTATTTAGTCATCCAATAATTTATTTTTCATGGTTATATTATTTACCACTAAGAATATTGTTGCCCACACAATGGATTTTTGTTTTATTCAATGGAGGTAACTATATGAAGTTTTATGAATGTTGAATGTGATAGAAATTATGTTGATGTGAAACCAAATGGGTTTACGACTTTACTGAAGGATACTATGATTATTCCCAGTCACTTATCATGATATATGGTTAGAAAAATTCACATTAACCAACTCTAAAAATCAGAAAAAAAAAATTATGGGGTTTATGTGGTGATGACCATCGAGGAAAGAACCATTAGTTTATAATACATCAATAGTGATGGAAGAAGTAATCAAGATAATATTAGAGGAAAAAATATATATTTTCTGTGATGAGAAGAATGAAACATATTAAGTAATTTTTGAGGTAAAATGACAAATTCAATTGATTAAATG
This sequence comes from Viscum album, assembly GCA_963277665.1. Lineage (NCBI taxonomy): Eukaryota > Viridiplantae > Streptophyta > Magnoliopsida > Santalales > Viscaceae > Viscum > Viscum album. The sequence goes on along the minus strand of OY728122.1, from coordinate 243,546,883 downwards.
GATGAGAATAATGGAATACCTAAGGTATCATCAATGGTTGAATGTTCTAAATGAAAAAAAATATGGGAATTTTAAAAAATGATACCCTGGGGTGAATCTCAAGAAGATGTTCAACAATGTTGTTTAATTAAATTTTTTATTTTTGATGATGAAGAGACTAAAAATAACATATGAATGGAAGATGGTATTAGGGAATAAGATGATGAAGCCTAGTTAATTATTAAAGAATTAAGTGGAATGATTAATGTGTTAATGTATTGGAATTTAAGTGTTCTAAAATATTTATGTGTTTTTATATAATAAAATTTTATTTAGGATTTTCACGAAAATACTGAATGGTGCATATGACATGGAAAAATCATTTAATATCAAGGTGGTATTTTATGGAAATATAGGATTATAGTAATGATTAAAATTAATATATTCCATATATTTTAGATAATGATGTTGGGATAAAGAGATAATTGATATGGATAACATTAATTGGAGATTATTTTCTACCTTGGAAATAGTTAATGATTTTATGATAAAATAATATATTTTATAAATGTTGGAGTTTGAAAATAAAATTATTTATGGAATATGTCCACAATATATAATTTTATTCAAGGAATGAGGAAAGATATAATTTATGAACGAATGAATATTAATCATTTATATTTTAGGGTATTTTGGTTACTACCTTGTTTTTTGATAATAGAAAACCAAAGTATTCACATTTTGGGTATGTGATAATTACAAACTATTTCATGAAATTTGGAGGATTACTGTTCATTTTATTGTAGAAATGTAGTGGCCCTATGTATACTTTTTTGAATTTGGTAAGGGATGTAAGGTAAACCTCAGTTAAACATGAACTACATATATGGTTTTATATATTAATGTATAATTTCATCTTATAATTTCTTTTTCTTGAAGAAAATTTTCATATCATTTTGGTTTAGATGGTAACTCGAGCTTGATGGATTGAATTTTCATTATAATATGGATATTGTGATCCATTACTGATTCTAGCTTGATAAATTCAGTTTTTTGGGGTAAGAGATTATATTGAAATTGGTCGAAGCACAACCAATGCATGAGATTGTACATATGAAATTTAAGGAAATAAATTAATTATATTTTTGATGTTCTAATTGATGATTGTAAAAATTTTCTAAACATTTGTAAAAATTAAATTAATTTAAAAATGAAGTCTTATAAACTTCATTTCTACTGAATCAATGGTCCTTTAACACATCATGAATTTATTTCATTGTGGTTGTAAACATTCTTGTGGTTATTTTCTCTATTACTCTTTATAAGTCCATGGGAATTATTTTTCTCCTCGATACCCATATTTTCTCATCCCATAAATTTATTAACACTTAGAAATGAGGTTATGTATTAATCAATATTCCCTTCATAATTATCTTTTCCTTTTATCAAGAGAAAGTTATATTAACCGTTTATAAGATGTGGGATTTCAGGAAAGGTATTTCCAAATGGGAGGCCCTCTATTATGAAGATAAACCTAAAATTGTGAGTAAATAACATAAATAAGGGGTTAAAATGAAACAACCCAATATAATATGAATTATTATTTTAAAAATAATTTTAATTTCATCAATTTCTTATGTTATAAGTAACAGTGTGTTTTAACAAACCAAGATTTCCTATTATTTAAATAATACCATTATTACCTATTTTTTAAACTTGGAAGTATTAATATGAATAAACAATTTTTTAATATTATGAATAATAGTTCTAAATAATAAAAACATATAGATAAAAAAATACTTAATGTTTCATAAATACGTTATATGTTTGCAAAATTATATTTTCTCAAAAAAATGACTTTAATTTATCTTCATGAAAATTCAATAAAATGAATTTTCGAAACAATTAAAAAAATTGATAAAAATAACTCTATTTTGATAATCAACATGTTAAAATTATATAATGGTTAATTTTGGGTAATTGTACAAAAAATTTCAGTGAATAGTGAAAATATAATTTTTTATTAAAAATTTCATTTTTATTTAAAGAATTTATAAAGAATATTATATTTTAAAAAACATTTTAAAGGAACCATTACTTTAATTATATATTTATTAATAAAATATTTAACATTGAGAATAATTTTATTTTAAATTTTGATATTCAAGCTTTCTATTATTGTGAGATTTTTTTTCTTTTATAAAATGTAATCTTTTTCATCACATCTACGGGTTTATTTTTTATCTTAGATTTTCTAATTATTTGAATGGGGGTTTGAAAAATAGATTCAATATTTAGAATCAAATTATTATTTCATATATAATAATTGAAATTTAAAATTTTACAAAATGAATCATAAAAATATTATACGTTAATTAATAAGGGTTAATGTTAAAATGGGTTTATCAGGGGTTAAACTAAAAAGATAAATGTTATAATGACCTAATAACATTAACAATTAGAATTGGATAGCCATATTTGTACCCATATTAACATAGACTATATTTTTAAGTGATTATGGGATAGGTTTTCATGAAAATTACAAATATAATAATTTATTTAATGAAAAATAAAAAATGTCAACATCTTGTTATTAAACTGAAATTATTGGTTAACCAATGAAATAAAATATTGATTTGAAAAAATATTGATAGTAATTTTGAGAATAATTAAATTCATTTCTGGATATTAATTTTATTTTATTTTTATATAATTATATATTTACTTTTAATTCATAACAAATTCCAAAGTAATCATTATTTAATTAACTGGAAAATAACATAATTGATACTAAAATAGTTAAAATTATTATAAGTTGAATTAATAATAATATTTTATGAATATTTTAAATAAATATAATATAATATAAATGATTGAAAATAATATATTATAATTCCTTCTCTGTATTCATATTTTTAATGTCAAATTAAATTTATAGTGTCAAAATTAACATTTTTTTCATTTTATATTAAATAATATCCTAATAAAAAATTGAAATTAATAAATAAATATTCTCCTATTATAGGTTGTTAGAATAATTTTATAATTATCGACCATAGTTAATCTGTTCCAAAATTTACCATTATTAATAATTATATTGACTCTTAATTTGTAAAAAGTTTATTAACATGGTAAAGGGTAAAGTAGTGTTTTTTGTTGTTTCATGCACTGGTGTTGAAATTAATTTTCTACACATATAAGATTTTAATTTAAAAATTGGATTTAATTTTTAAAACTAGTTGGTAAAAATAATATAATGAGGCTCATTTTATTTCTTGTCTTAAATGGTAAATTACCAAGATAAAAATGCTTGTTACTTTTGTGAAAAAATTTGTAAAAGTGATGAAACATAGTAGTTAAGAAAAAATAGGAATAAAACATGTGTTTATTTGTGTGTTAGATGTCTTTATCGAAAGTATCAACCCTCCAATCCAATATTTGTCTATTATGGTGGAATTTGGGTTGATAATGACTCCAGTTAATTGAATACTTTTTGGTATTTAAAAAAATCTCTCCTCCATTAAAAAGTGCCACCTCCTCCCAACTCTCATTCACTCGTCCTAAGACATTCATGACCAAGAACAACCAAAATCACTCCAAAAATTGATACATATGTTCTATAGATTCTTTTCACCCAAAAACACCATCGTGGTGATCCTTAACAAGAGATCAAAATTGGGTTGTTCTATGAAATGGTAATTGACATCATTAAACATATTTTTTCACATCTTATATTACAATATTTATTAATGTATTATTAGAGCCAATATAATAAAATTATTATAACCCATGTACTGATATTTTATTTTTTATGGAATGAATTATATCCAAATACTATTCTATCAAATGGGAAATGAATCTTTCAATCACGTGTATGGTAGACTACCAACACCTAAACTGATTTAATTCTTTTTCCATAAACACCTCTCACTAATCGATATTATTATAGATTTAACAAATTTAAATGTCATCTATTATATATTAATACATATTAAATTATACTATCACATAAATATTATTATGTTATATTCTATTATTATATGATAATGTCACTATTGTGTACGGTGGACTACTGCCTCATAAAATAGTGTGATACTTTTACCCAAATGTGTTACATTTATGAAAATAATTGTAAATTTTTAAAAAAACTTATATTTTTAAAAAAATAAATGAAACTTTAAATGTTATTTTTTTAACTTTTGTCATTCTATCCTTCTATAATATATAAACAGTGTTCACGTGTATGTACGACTTCCCATCCACATGAATGGTGTATTTCATTTTCTGTCATTGGATTTTATGGATTAAAATAAATAAATATTTAATTAATATATATTATATATAACATATATAACATTATTGTGATTATGGAATCAGGATCAATTAAAAATGGCCCAAAATACAGAATTAATACAAACATTAAAAAAGTTGTCATTACCCAAAAAGTTATTTTAACAAGGAATTGTTATTCAATGGGTAATAAAAACATCATAAGTAAAAAATATATTGTGTTATATATATTTCATTTGGTAAATAATATATTAATAAGAAACCTATCTTTATTATACGAGACATTCAAATTTTTATGAGGTAATATGATACTTGATGAAATGAAATTTCATATCAAATTATCTTCATTGGGAGATATTTTATGTCACACATATATCATCGTTTTTTATGTGTATATATAAAACATTTTTTATGTTATATGATGAATATATTTATTATCAATAAATTTAAAGTTTCAGTAGATTTTATTTTTTAATTTTGATTACTATTAAAAAGATACCAAAGTGGTAAGGGTTTAATGTTACAATATCAATGTTTATTGGGGTTGTTTATGATTTTTCATTCCATGATAGGATCTTAAGATATACATCTCAAGAAACATATGAATTTTTCCCCTCTGGTAATTTCAATATTATACTTGTATTCCATTCTACTTCCCCTCTCTATATACTTAGTATTCTAATATAATATTTTTAATAATATTTTTCTTTATTTATCTATCCCTTGAATGATATATTTATATAATTTTTTACAAAGAATTTTTATTGGGAATAGTGAAAACCTAAAAAACACTAAAATGAAAACTAATAAAACCCAAAAGAGGATAAAAATTTCGAAATTTAATTTTCAAAATTTAGTATTTAGACTTTTTAAATGCAACTACTAGCAACAAAAATAACCATCAGCCCACTACTGAGATACCTAGACAGTAATATATCAACTCAACCCACGCCATTGTCCCTAAAAATTTATCTTCATTAGAATAAACACTACTATAATATATAACAACACCATTATGGAATCATCAGCAAACACCTAAACAATGATAAAACTTCATTTTAGAGAGTGTTGACAACTAAAATCCCCATCAATCAATCGAACAATTTGAAAAAACATTTATCTCTCACCACCATATCATATGCATTTTCATGTGAAAATAAAAAAAAACACATGACCCTCATCAATCATTTTTCCGTCGATCATCAAAGAACTTCAACAATCACATTCATGAAAAAATAGATTATATCAACATAATACACACCATGTTAAAACCTAGAACACCATAAAAATATAAAAAAACTCTGAATCCAATCTGATTCCATAGTATAAAAACTGCAATGAAATTTTATGGTCATCATTAATTTTCATATCGAAACAGCATTTCAATACAAGTACAAAAAAATCACACTGACATATCACCATCATCAACTCAAAATGAACAACCCAAATCCCCATAAAAGTTTACCAGACCAGCCAACCATAGGGAGAATTAGAATCAATAATCAAGAGTAGATTTTATATTTCACTAACTAATCAAAAAGTATTAGATGACTTTGATTGAGGATCTAAAGTTCAGTAGAATATAAAAACATCTCAAAACACAACCCGTAATAAAATTAAAACCCTAGGAACAATAATTACCAATGTGGGGCATCACTCAAGAGACACAGGTGAACTCTCGAAAAAAAATCACAAACCCCCATGAAATACACTCCTTTATTCCAAAATAGATCCTAATGCAATATAACTGGAAGACAGATCATATTTTGAACCAAAAAATGGACTTGAATGTGAGCTACGACCATATAGAGAACTGATTAATCTAAATACTCACCAGCTCAAAGCCATGAAAATAGAAACTAGTTGAAACTAATAGAACATCCCAACCATATATGAATAATAATGAACATTGGAAATCTAATTAGGGTCTATCATTGAGGATATGGTTGGAAAAGTAGTTTTGATTTAGGATACAGAGAAACGAGTGAGTGGGATGCATAGAGAAGAGTGTCATTCAATAGTATGATGCCCTTTTATTATTTTTACTATAAAGGTGAAAGGATTCTTGGATTCAATGTGTAAAAAATAAATATACATTATCACTGTTATGAAACCCAACAATATGAATATTCCATTATATGTTTTAAAATTTATTCCTAAAATAAAAGGAATTTCAATTTTTTCGAACATTTAGTTTTCCAAAGGAAATTTTCAAATTGAATAGATTATTCTCCTCAATGATTGTTCAATGTGATCTTTCAAAATAAGTTTCCGTCTATGTGGACATCCATTGGTGAAACATAATATATATTGGGGAAATGATCCAATTAAACCAACCTCATTATTTCTCTAAATTTCATATATTTATGATGAAAATAGGTTTATAAATTCCACCACATTCCATTGGGTTATATTATTTTAAATTTTGTATAAAACCCATTCTTTTTTAACTTTTTTTACTATTATGAACTGATTATGGAACCCCTTACATTTCCATGGGATATACTATGATGAAATTTTTATGAAACTCGTTTATTTTCCATGGATTATACTATTATTAAATGATTATGAAACTTATTTCATTTACATGGGTCATGATATGGTGAATTTTTCATGATCATGTGGACTAAAAAATGTATGGATTATGTTATAAGTTGGACTTATATCTATCTCCAATACATTTGGAAAACATGTATACTTCATGAATTAATTATTTAATGCATGAACCTGATTTCATATTCACAATATTATGCATGGACCTTATTTCATGTCCATCAAGTTATGTTATGAAATTTATTCATATCCTTAATGTTATGTGTAAACCTTAATCCATGTTCATATGATTATATTAGGTCTTGATTTGATGTTTTTTACATAATGAGTGAATCAATATTTATTTAAACACCTTCAAAATGTTTTAAGATTGTCTGTATTCCTTAATTGTATGTCTTATTCCAATTTTATTCATGCATGGATTTTAAATGTTGATTACTTTATGATTCATTTCTTAATAACTACCCTTATTTATTTCGTGACTTATGTTTATGATCTAGGACATGTAGGGTATGGTATTTAGATGCTATTATCAATTTCACATTACCTTAAGTTCATGTTTTGTTTATATCTACCATGTTTAACCATACTAGTAATTTGAGCTCACCCGTTCTTATGATTCATCTCCCCAAGTTATGAAGAAAAGAATTATGTCTTATATGACTATGATGGGTGTTGGTTGTGAAGAACATTGTGGAAGATGATTTAATTCACTTATGAACCACTTATATATGTTTATTTTTTTACAAATGATATGTAGATAAATTATTCTAGTGTGGATTAATATTTTCTGTAGAGAATATTTATATCTTATGATATAATATTTTTTATGAAATTTCTTGGAGTCTATAATTGGTATTTGAGAAGGGTTAAGTTAATCTTTAGAAACATTAATGAGAAAACGTTAATTAAATATGTGTAGTATGAGTCTATGTGTAGGATTATATCCTAAAGTGTTGGTAAGGTATATATTAGCTGGTCTTCAAGACAATACATTATTTCATAGATATTAAAAGTGAATTTGGTACTATAAAAGATTTACCTAAGGCTAATAACCCTAAAAAATGTGTGATGGGATAGATTTGAGGGTTTCCTAGTACCCAACAATTATCATTTCTACCCAAATGGTTTGACACTCTCAAGGGATAAGTTTTAGAAATTATAAAGATCTTTATGAATGATCAGGAATTATTTTAATATATTATGACCATGAATGGACTAGGTTAAGCCTATAGTTTAATATATATAAAGGTTGGTGTCAATATTTATTAATCATATCATTGTTTTTTCAGCACTATAAGGTTTCCCACTGTGAATATTGTTTCTCATGCGATGTTAATTGGTATTAGTAAATCACATAACTAAAATGAATTATGATACTATTGAATGTGATAAACATTGTGTTAATGGTATTCCAAATGGGATGATAACTTGAGTGAAGGGAAATTTTATTATGCCGAATCAGTTATCACATTAAATGATTAAAAATCTCTAATATAACCAACTATTATACTCACAAAAAAGATAAGGATATAGTTTATTGAGTTTTTAGGTGGTGGATACCATGGAAGATAGAAGAATTAGTTTTCAGTATGTCATTAATGTGGGAAGATGCACTCATGGAGATGTATCAAAGTAATTAGAAAATGATTAATGTGTATATTAAAAGGCACAATCTATGTAAATTTTTAGGAAAATGATATGTATAGTTAATGAAATGGATAAGAAAAATGGTTTCACTAATCCATCATCAACGGTTAAATGTTTAAAATGTGGAATGTTTGGGAATTATGAACTTCTATTTATTAGGGATAATTCTCATGATAAATATCTACGTGGTTGTATGATTAGGGGTTTCTCTTTTTATGATGAAGAAACATTTAATGAAATATGAATGGAAGGTGGTATTAAGGAATAATATGTTGTTTGATAGTTAATGGTTTATCAAAAAAGTATAATGAATTGTTTATGTATTTTAAATAAAGATTTATGAAATATAAAATCACTTTTTATGTGGATTTTTTTCATTAAGGATTAGTTAAATTATATTGAATGGAATTGAAAACCCATAAATGTAACTTAATTGAAAGGTAAAATTTAATTCTAATCCCATGATAAAGGGAAAGATAACCATTAATATGTTCCTAATTTTGATATAATGATATTGGGTTAAAGAGATTATTGCTATGGATAAATGAAATTTGTAATATTAATTACCTTTGAGCAGTTTAATGGTATGATTAAAAGGTGCTTAATGTTATCTCTCATGGAGATTAAAACATTTTTAATTAATATAATATATTCCAAAAGATTTATTTAATACTATGTATGATTAAAACAAATATTTTTGAAATAATGAATATTTTCAATGATATTTTATGGTATTCTGGTAATTACTGCATTTCATTGGAGTACATGATCGAATTATTCAAATTTTTATGATGTGAAAACTAAGAGGTATTGTATCATATTTTGGATATTTCTTTTAAGTTCATCTATAAATCTATTAACCTTATATATATATATATATTATATTTTTATGGGATTTAAGGTAACCCTTTTATGGAATGGTCTTAGTTGAATATTTTATATGATTTGTGAGAATAATGTATTATATCAGTATATAAATACATGTCCCTATTGGATAACATGTTCAATACATTTTTATTCTGATGATTTATAGAGATAGAAAGAATGAGTTATTATTCTCTTGTAGATCATCTGATCTATTAATTATTCATCCCTGAAAAAACCATATTCCTTTTTTGGGGTATAATATGAAGTTGAAATTTTTCGAAGCACAACCAAATAAAGATATTTTGAATATTAAATGGAAATAAATATTTAATATTTTCTTGAATTCCCTATCATAATAGTTAAAATTCTCTCAAAACTAGTGAATATTATATTGAGATAAAAAAAAATTATTATACCTTTCATTTCAATCAAATCAATTGTCTTTTAAATCATTATGAATTTAAGGCTTTACTGTTGTTAAAATTACATGGATGATGTTCTCTATCACTTTATATTAGGCCATTGGTTTTATTTTTATCCTCCATGTATATATTTTCACATACCAAAAATGGTATACCACATGGAAACCTATCAATGTATATTCTACATGGCCTTCATACTCACATTTCTCTCTTATCAAGATAATATAATATAAACCATTCTTACGGAGTGAGATTTCATAAAAAGTATTTTAAAATATCAATCCATTTATTATAAATTTTATTTTGAAATTGTAAGGAAGAAAATTATTTATGTGGGTATAATATAACACAATGATATTTTATTAAATGGGTTTTTAATATATTTAATTTCTTTGATAGCATGCATTACACACAATACAAATATTTTATGAAACAAAATTTAATATTCCTTAAACAATTCTGTTATAACCTAGTTGTTAATCCTGATGATATTAATATGAATAAAAACTTATTAATTATTAATTATAATCATTTTACATAATGATAATATATTAGTAAAGAAGTACATAAAATTTATTAGTTACATTATATGTTTCAAAAAATACTATTTTCACAAAAAATTATTTGATTTATTTATGTGAAAAAATATTCTTTCATAAACTATCATACAATTTATTTTACAAAAATAATTTAATTTTCTTAATCATCATTTCAAAATTATCATACGGTGGTTTTTTTGAATGTTGATAAAATGACTATTTTTCAGTGAATGGTGAAAAATACAAGGTTTTATTAAGAACTACATTTCCATTTAATGAACTTACTAAGTAATGTCTTGTTTGAAAGTTATTAAAAAGTAAAATTATATCAATTAACATTATTTTTAACCCAATATATATCATTGGTATAAATTTTAAATTGAATCGTGTTTTTAATACTTTATGTACTTATGAAAATCATCCTCATTCCAAACCATTTTTTCCTTACATTTATGGGAATAATTTTTATTTATCTTTTTTCACTTGTGTAATAGTAATTTTTAAAAATTTATTACATATTTAGAATCATCATAATTAATATTTTTTAATATGTTCAACATAGTTTTGGGTAAAAATGAATAGTAAAAATTAAAATGTGCATATGGTTAAAAGGTGATTACTTGGGGTCAAACAAAAAATGATAATGGTTTAGATAACCTAAGAACTTTTAAAATTACAATTTTCTGAGAATATTTATACCCTTATTACAATATGATAAACATTTTTGATTTTTTAGGATATTTGTTTCAAAAAAATTTCCAACATAATTATTAAATTAATGAAAACAAAAAAAATATATCTCCAAATTGCTTCAAAATATTATTTATGTTTTATCATGGGCAAAAAAGAAAAATATGAATTAATATTGAGGTAAATATTTAGTATAATGAAATTATTTTCATGATATTAATTCAATTTATTTTTTAATAAATATATAATTACTCTAAAGTTTCAAGAAATTCCACAAGTGTAATTATTTATTTAAAATTAAAATAAAATAAATAATACTAGAAATACTAAAATATAAATAAATTGAATTAAATATTATGTTCAATTATTTTTTAGATAAATATTACATGATATACAGCTACTAAAATAATTTAATTTAACTCCACCGGTTTATTGATATATTTAAGGTCAAATTAAATGAATAATTTCAAAATTTACATTATTTCGATGTTATAATAAATATTAATTTATAATGTGTTTCAAAATTCATAAAAATAAAATATTATACCAATTTATTTTTATATGTATAAAAATATAAACCATATTCCATTAATGGTCCAGTGCTCCATTTATGGTTTTTATATTGACCCCTAAATAGTAAAAACATTATTTCAGTGGTGAAGGATAAAGTGACGTTTTGTGTGTTACATGCGCATATGTTAAAAATTACTTTCGACACACATAGGATAGTTATTTTATAAATTGGAATTCATATTTATAACTATCCATCACATATGATCTCATATGTATCCTTTTATTTATCCTCATATATTATAAATTACATAGGTAAAAATATTAGTTACTTTAGTGAAAACTAAAATTGTAAATGTATGGAAACTCAGAACTTACGGAACAACATGATAAAAAATGTTTTAATTTCTGTTTCTGAGGTGTGGAGTGACTATATCATCCTTAAGTCCAAATTATTATCTATTTTTATGCATTTTTTTGGTCACTCTCCATTATTGAATATTTTTATGTATTTACAAAAATCTCACTCCTCCTCCATTATAAAAACCACCTCCTCCACTGACTTGTTCACATATCATAAGACATTTTTCATTACCTAACTCATCTGAAATCCTTCCCCAAAATTTCTACACATTTTTTAGAGATTATGTTCATCCCAATAGACTATCCATTATGTCCTAAAAATTATCCAATGGTTGTTGTTCTAAGCGATTGTAATTTTCTTCACTAAACACATTCTTTTAAATTATTCACTTAAAACCATAATTCAAGTATTATTAATTCCAAAATAATAACAACAACATCTAAAATAAACTTATATGATATTTTTTTATTTAATAATCTACTTCCATCTCCACTTCCTTCAAATTGGAAATGAAACCTTCGATTGTGTGTATGACGAACTACCACCTCACAATCTAATACAATTCTTCCCCATCACTAGGCATCACAGGTTGATATAATGATGAAGTAAACATATATATATATATTTTATTAAAAAATTAAATATTTTTAATTATCATATGACATATTAATTATTATATTCCCTTAAATGGAAATTTGATAATGTTTCTTATGTGTGCGAAGCACTAATTCATTATGAAGTGATATGTTTTTTTCACTAATGAACTACATGGATATTAATAAAGAAATATTAAACGAATATATCTGATTTATATGAAATAAAAATGAATCTTTTAATTTTATATTTTTTTTAATCCATCATTCAATAAAATAGATATAGTGTTCCCGCATACGAACGACCTACCGTCTCCTTGAATAGTGTATTTCATTTTTATATCACTAACTTTATTGGATTAAAATAAATAAATGTACACATAATATATATGATATTTTTATCACGATTAAATTTATAGATATTTTGAACAATAATAAAATTAGAAGGAAAATACTTGGAAATAAAAATATACATGAAAAACAAACAATCCATTACTTAAAACTGGATTTTATGATGGAATATTTAATTGACGGGTAGTAAAAGGTCATGTCTAAATCATATATGGTATTATATATATAATTATTGATTTTAATATATTTATAATATAACTATAAATATAATATAGTAGGTTTCAAGGTGTATGAAAGCTGTAGAAAATTAATGTAAGGAAAAATTGTCTCAGTTGATCATTATTGGGACATATGTTATATTGTGAACCTATCTTATTTTATAAAAGAATATATAAGGAACCATTAACATGTTATATCATGAATTTAGTTATTTTAGTGATATTCAATTTTACGTATGATTTTATTACTTAATAGGGATTACAATTCAAAAGTTACCAAAGTGATAAGGTTCTGATGTTACGTTCTCATTGTTTCTTATTATTGTTTATGATTAGGCTTCCAATGGAAATATCTTGTGGTATACCTACCAATAAAAACAAGTATTGTATTTTCCTATGGTAATTTATTTATAATTAATGTATTTTTATATATTTCATATCTCTATGTACCCAATAATAAATATTTATTTAAAAAACTATATTTATTTCTCTCTTCAATCGAAGACTCTTTTTCTTCCATATCCATGTTTTCTAAAAAAATTATAAATATTTTCAAATTATCAAAATATTATTTAAATTCAACATTACCAATGTTTTAATTTTTAAAATCTGTTTTTGAAAGTAATTTTCATTTCATTTTATAAATAAGTGACATTTGATTTTTAACCAAAAAAGTTAAAGGAATCTTTTTTTTAACATGTACTAAATGAATAGAATTTCCTCCATCATGACCACACATTGTTTTAAAGATATAATTTTTTGTTTCAATTATTATTTTCAATGAAATTTAATTTAAAAATGTAGTTAAAACTTTTTTTTTATAAATAAAATTTCCAATGTTAAAAGGATATTTTTCTCAATAAATGTTTTAAGTGATATTTCCAAATCAATTTTCATATAATATGACATAATATCATTATAATTTAGATTTAATGGGGATATGATCCAATTACACCATATTTATTATTTCTCCATATGGGTTATTTTTATAAATGTTAGAGGTTATGAAACTATTTACTTCATGATCAGTTTTACTATAATGAAATGTTTATATAACATGTTCCCTCCCCATGGATTATACAATGATGATATATTTATAGAACCATTCCTTTCGAATCGGTTATTCAATGATGTAATGTTTATGAAACCCATTTTAATTTCATGGGATGTGATATGAATAATTTTTTATGATTTTGTGACATAAAGATGTATGGAATATATGATTATTGGGACATATATAATATTCTGATTCATTGGGTAATGATGGATAACTCATGATTTAACTATGTAATGCATAAACTACATTTTATTTTCACAATTTTATGTGTGGTACAACTTCTGTTTCCACAAGGTTGTGTATTTGATTCCTTTATGGTCCATAATATCATTCATGGACTGAATTTCATATATATAATATTCTGGGAGGCCCCAATTTCATGTTCATAACATAATGGGTAAACCGATCTCTATTTCAAAACTTTCACTGCATTGTATGCTTATGCGTATTCCATAACTCTATGTCTTTTTAAAATTTAATTCTAACATGTATTTTGTTCATTGATTCCAGTAAGATTCGTGTCTTATAAACAACAAAGATCCATTCCATGACACATGTTTATGATCAATAAAATGAACGGTATGATTTTTATATGTAAATATCATGTTCTCATACCCCCTATAGTCATGTTATGTTGATATATCACCTTTTCATCCATGATGATCATATTATCTCACACATTATTAGGTTTTGTTTCCTTTGTTTATGAAGAAATGTTTTATGAATAATATTCCAAATAAGGGTTTTATTTATCCAGAGCATAGTGGGAGAGGATATAATACACTTATGAACAATTTATCTAGGTATCCAATTTTTTAAAAGCACAATACCTATGTGATTATAGCACGGATGAATATGTTAGGTACTGAATATTTGTCTATTAACATATAATATTTATGTACAAAAGGTATGGGTTAATATATATGTGGTGAATAATATACCCATAAATATCATTTATGATTATTATTAAGAAAATTATTATCATATAAAATTCCATCTTTGTTTCTCTCTTTTATGAGGGTTTTATTCATATATTAATAATGTTTTTATAATTCATCATCTCAGTATTCTTTGGTTGAGACATTTATAATTTTATTCAACTATTTATGTTTTTGAGTTTTATATATTACATTTTTTATATTTTATATAACTCATACTTCTTAATTAATGGGTATTAATGTTACAAATTCAATTATTTTAACCAATTAGATTAGATTATAAAGCTACCCAGTGTAAGGGGTTAATTGTATAATCAAATCTCATGTAACGATTAACTATTAAAAATTAAAATTGATGGAAAATTTATGGATATAATTATTTAAACACCATATATGTTTATATTATCTAGTTCATCCTAGAATTTTAATATTAACACCAATTTAATCTCTTGGTTATTTAAACCGACTAAGAAATTTTTTTCATTAAATTTTTTTCTCATTTCATTATCTATTTATGAACATTTTAATCCATGTATATACTATTGAATTTTTTTATGAATATTATTAAAAATACATTAAATAAATTAAAATAACCATTTTCATTAAATTTTACATTATTTAATAATGTTTTTAAATGAATATTTATAAAAAAAATGCAAACACATGATTGTTTTACTTTTTATAAAACTATGAAATAAATGTTTTCTTTTTTATCTATATAGAAAGAATGGATTTTCCCAATATCATGAACATTATATTATTTGAATCTACCATTACCTGTTATCTTGGTTATTTTTAATGAAAATGGCTCTATCATTATTCTACAAATTTTAAGTTAATATTTTATCGTAACAAAATACGATTTCTCATGTTTTCAAAGAATGGATCAGATAATATTTGTAAATTTTTATTCATATATTAAATATTCCTTTCAGGATATTCAATCTTTATTGGGTATATGATCATATAATACCATCAACATAATTTATATAGGTGGATTTTTTAGGATTTAATGATAATTCAATGAAACATGTATCGTTACCATAGGTTATTTATATTCTGATGAAGCCTTCATGTAACCCATTTATTTTCCATGGGTTATGTTATGATTTAATAATGAAATTATTATGAAAACTATTTCATTTTCATGTGTTATGATGAGATTATATAATGAATGTTTTATTATATCATGTTACACATATGTACGCTTTTGATTATGTGATGGGTGCACCTTGAATTAGGTTTCCTTCAAATAATTTGGTTATTGATGATAGATTTGAGAAAATCCAAATATATAACAGGGTTGAAAACCTCAAAGGTGATTATGGTGTAATCTAGAGAGAATTTTCACCATATAGAGTGACAAAAACATTGAGGTAGGCATTTAAATTGTCAAAATATTTCCTCAATGACTGTTTTGGGAGTGAATCATGACTCATGAGGTGTTTCTCTTTTTTCATGTGTAATACACAAACTAATTTATTATTTTTATGAATTTTTTAGGACACATTATTGATTATTGATGATACCAAAATATTGTGTTTTTTTATTTTGATTGAAAAATCCAAATTTTATGATTCCTGATTGAAGTTATTTTATATATTTGGAAATATTATTGTATGTTATGATCATGATATCATGCCCCTATTCAAATCTAATGATCACATATGATAATTGATTGATATATCTTGTTTTTACCATTTATGAGATTCTGAGATCACTGTCATGACCCATCCTAGAGGGGCTCATGTTGTGACTACCCCAAGCCCTACTCTCTTAGGCTAGGGGTTGGTGAATAGCCCTGAATATTCATATCCCACAAATGGGAGGCATTTTCAAAAGTACATGTACACACACACGTCTCTAATAATATGTGTTGAATTTGGAAACACTGAGAAAATAAATACTCATACCATGATGATAAGAACATAATGTATGATAGTAGAAACCTTAATGTAATTGGGGCCTCAGTTTGATCCCAAAACAAAGGAAAAGAAAAAATGTAAAAGACCATAAAACTCATCCACAGAAAACCGTATGTGAAGGGTAGGTACAGAAATAGATGTTTGATGCAATAGAATCACACCTCATATGTTGGGTCAGTTAAAGAACAACCTGGCCCCATTATACTAAGGACATCATCAAACTGTCGATCATCTGCACAAGACACAACATGTGTGGGAAATGATCGTGTAGGGTTAATTAAAACAATAATCAGTAGGACACCCTAAAATACGATGTAAGAGACCATAAAAGAAACATTACTATGAGGATACAGTCAGCTCAACATAGGTCTCTATATACAACACATATAACAAGAACATCCAATTATACTCGTAAAGGATTCCAAGACTCAATATCTCCTCCACTACCAACCATATAGTTCCTCTCAAAGTGCTATAGTTCTAGGAGAACTCACACATTGAGCCATCAAATAGTAAACATGTACAATAGGTCTACCAAAATTATCAAAGAGAACACCTAGTCTCGATACGAAACAATGCTTTCTTAAAAAATCCAGTATCTCTATGATAGAGTTTCAATATCACATCCATACATTATCCATGGGACTCTGTTGAAGACCCTCTCATTTAAAGAGAACTCACTCTTCAAGCCATTACATAATCGTAGACCCTTACAAATAGGTCCCACTAATTGGGACCCCACCCAAAGAGAATTCACCGGTCATGTTCATGATATGCCAAGAGGGTATCCTTCTCAAATATTAATGAAAACCAAATATATATTAATCTGCAATGTAAGGGATTCTTCTCATAGAATACCGACAACCCAAACAATTTGGTTTGTAACATAGAGGATTCTCCGTCATGAATAATGAGAACCCTACCCATACAGCCCATTGGATTGAGGATTAACACCCTTATCATGGAGGTCACATAAAACCCCAGAAAACTCAATCAAGGGTGATAGGGGATTGCTCTAGCCCCATAAAGTGATTCCACAGCTACATCTAGGACTTGGCCTCTAGAGGGGACTGTTTTCCAAGGATGTGGATGCAAGGAAACACTAAAACCTAGAGAAAATAAGAATGGAAAACCCTGCACCTACACTATTCCATTATTATATCCCACCAATCCATCATAAAAGTACCAACTCATATCATGGTTTCCAATGACACAAATAGCTATCCAAATGGACCTATCGTATGAATGATATAGGCATTTTACTATAATGGGACCAGGTCAGCCCATGTCCGACCCGACCTGACCCTGTAGGTCAAGGACAGCTCGAATCGGCTCGACCCATTGGGCCACATGGTCCCTACTGTGGGGATACCAGAGCAACCTGGCTACTCCATCCCAGCCCGCATGAGTTGGTTGGCCCTACACCATCATGTAGCCTAGCCGTATGTGCTACCCGGTCAACGTAGACACCAGATTTGTTGGACCACACAGTGTGGCTTCTCCCTTGTCCCTTGCCCTACGATTGTCGTCGTCGTAGGGTCCATGTGGCAGGCCACCACATCCTAGTTTCTGATACGGACACCTACCAAGTCTCGATCACTGCCTATGATCTTTGCCGCTATGGGACCTCCTTCAGCATGGTTTTACTGGATAATGTCTCGATGATTCTTGACCCACTACCATTGGCCTCGCCGGGTTGAAACATGTGGCCTCTGCCACCACATTCCATTTCACCACCGCAGTACCGCCTAGACCTCAGGCAGATGTTATAACCTACCACCCTGCTGGTGGCCATCTTTCTTAGTCATCTACGCTCCTCCTCTTTATTGATCTAGTTATACTTCCATTGAAAATTCTAAAAGGGTTATTACTCTTGAATAATTTATATCCAACCACTGTCATTAACTTCAAAAATCCTCCTGATCATCATGATGTTAGATCTCTAATTTCGGAGCATTGTGTGAAGAAATGGATGCACATCAAATTACCATTCATATTCCCATGAATAACAGGATGAATGTGAATAACTGTTTGGGGAGAAATAAAAAAAATAGAAAACCAAGGAACAAACCTCGAACATTAGTTCATTTCAGCCTCAATCTACTTCGTATAAATAATCATGATAAAATCCCACAATATGAAATCACCCTCAACATTATTCCGATAAATAATCCCTCCACTAATAATGAATGAATCCCGAGAAATCCTATTCATTGGTTGATCCATGTTTGTTGTCTAGTTCCAATAACAATGAAATGAATTAATATAAAACCCATTTCCTATGTGGAGTTTGGATCAAGTGGTAATGACTATTTTTTTCCATAAGCGATATGTCCCAGAGTGATCTCAATTCATCTTCTCGTGGTTATTTTTTGTTCACCAACAAGAGGTTTTCCCAACACTTTTCTTCTTTATATTTCCCACGTGATTCTCCAAGGTTTTAAATCTAATCACATATCCCTAATAATATATTAAATTTATAAATCATGCTTTAGTGTAGCCATGTCACTTTTTTGCAACATTATCAAGATGTATAATTTATAAAAGAAAATAGGCTGCCTCATCAAGTCCTCGTAGCATCGTTGTGATGCTAGGAGACATAAAAAACATTTTCAGACTATTTTATTTTCCTTTAAAATTTCCAAGAATTATTTTTCATTTTTGTCCAGTTTCATTAGATTTTAGGCCGTACCTATGGATAAAACTCCCTTACAAACTAAATAGTTGTCTCCGATTTCCATTCAGAGAAACGTTTTTTTACTAATTAAGATTTTTAAAATTAAATAATTTTATTTTATTATTATATTTAGGATTATTACATTTTCATGATATTCCATAGAAGACTCACACTATCTAATGTTATGTGGCATCTTGGGTAGAGATAATACTCTGAGCTCCATGGTTCCATCCTATTTCTGATCTGAGAACCCGTTTATATGTGTTTCTACATTTTTAGGGAAATATATTTTGTGAACTTTTAAAAACATAACATTTTTCTCTAAACATTTTAGGGAACACTGGGCCTCAAAATAGCACGCAGTCTTAGTTCCTGGTCTCACAATTTTCCCAACTTTTCTGAAAATAAAATTGTGCAAATCGGATTCATTGAATTCTCCACACCATAATGATTTATGTCCCTGAATATGCAACCAATGGATAACCAAATAAATGAGGGTACTGAGCAAAAATATGATCCTCCTGCTCTCATGTGCTCTTTTAGAGATTCTCGTGCTCCCATAGAGAAAACAATAATGGAATTAACTACCCATAAATGATCCTTCTCTACCGATCATCAATCTCCGTAAACAAGACAGGAAAAAATGTTGATTAGAAAAAATCAATGATGAGATTCCATAGATTCATACTATCGCATGTAGGTAGAGGCATCCTATGCTCTCTAATGGAATCTTCCCCTGAAGAACCTATGAATTAGCCGGCATGGTGAGAATGTCAATGTTAATAGATATTAAATCTCGTCTCCTAGATGTATGTTGTAAACCCATCACGAAGCCCACTAATATAATATCAGACTTTATTCTGGGAACCGTAAGACAGAAAGGTAGAAACTCCTTTCAAGAAAAGGGGGCCAAACACAGTGAGTTGATATAGTATGAAATGGAATCCAGCAATAACTTAGCATTAATATCAATATTTAACCTCGTCATCAACCCATTTTTTAATCCTGGGTGTCCATCTTGACACCCACATGTATATCCTTATGCATCTAGCCACTCTAGGCGTCCACTATTTGTCATGAGAACCAGGGACACCATGTCTGAAAAGGAGAATTTATGGAACTCCCTCAAAAATTCACTAGTAATTCCACTGGTACTACATTGAATCCTCTTTAAAGAACAATGTGCTCCATAATTTCTAATATCCAATACATGTAATCTATATAGACATCTGATCACATATAGTATCAATTTTGGTTGCATCGAGTTGTTCCACCCCTACTCACTTTAAGAGTGGATGGGTAACAACCATCGAGTGGAGGTAAGAAAACTCAACTCTATCCAAGAGGATAACAATAATGACACCAACTACTTTAGATCCTTGTTCAGTAATAATGAACTAAATATTCTTTTATGATAATTTGGCACTACATCCCTCTCCCCAATATTATAGACAATCTCAATATCATAGTCCTTGAGGAACTCTTTCTATTTCCTCTATCTCAATTTTAGGGCCTTCTGGTAGAAAGTATACTTGAGTCTCTTATTGTTATGTTATAATATAAACTTCTTTACCATTAGGTAGTGTCTCCACATATTCAGTGTGAAGACTACCATTTCCATCTCATGATCATGGGTCATGTCATTCTTCTCTTATGATATCAACTTTCATGAACTATAGGAAATCACCAGTTTCCTCTATATCAGAACACAACCATGTTTTCTCCCTAATGCATCGCATAACACTATGTTCCTGACTCCCTCTAGATATCTCAAAATCATAGTGCTCATCGAACATTGTATCATCTGCTGAAATGATTTCTAGCACATCTCTATGCACATGAAAGGATTCCCCTTTCATGTAAATGTTTAATGATCCTATTCATGACACCCATTAACACTAATGGGGTGTTTTTCATGTCAAAGGGATTCACCATATACACATAGTGATCATAGCCGCATCTAAAATTTGTCTTCATTGTATCCTCCTCCCATACTCACAACATGTGATTTCTTGATTGAAGTCCATACTTCAACAACCATTGTACCCCATTGAAATAATATATTTGGTTCTCAATCCCTTGGTAGTGTATACTCATTCTCTACATTCACATGGTTGATCCACAAGCAATAAACACATAATGTCAAATAATTTGTCAAAAAATCCTTTCCTCTTTAATTCCTCAAACTAATCCCTCATCTCGCAAAGCTCTGCGGAAGCCATCTTTTTTTTATGTTGATATCAGTTGAATTATAGGGTCTAAAACAATAAATAAATCAATCTATCAATGGAATTGTAACACTATAAACATATCTAGGAAGGAATTACTCATACTCCACAACTACTACTAGGAACTGAAACTCACAACATCTACTACTCTGAGGGTAAGGCTAGATGACTCACGGGTGATCGGTTTCACCCTCCTATACATGAGTCTATCATGTACTTCATGGTTTTCCTTTTTTATATAATAAGAAAAACCCCATTCCATTAATATGGAAACACAACACCCTTTTCTTAAAACTATAAATCCATGAATGGACTATCAATAACCAATCCATATCATGAATGATGTCATAAAGGCCTCACCACCTCCACCAAGTAGAATCAGCCAAAACTTTCACCTCAAGGGATAGATCACTCAGTTGGTATATGTTTGATTATCGAGTCTCCATGAGTAGCAATATCCATATATAAGGGTTGTGTCAATGGTTTAACTATAAACTCTAGGTCTTGAACAAGATTCATGATTACAAGGAATTATTATCAAATATTTCTATTAACATAATCGATATGATTAGCCATAAACTATACCTTGAATCATTCTTGGTTCCCTTGCATCATATGCCTCTACCAGGTGAAGATGTATGCTCCCTTGTCCTCCAAAACCCTGAGCTTGGTGTGGACCACATGGTGGTGGGGTTTCTAACATGTCGAAATATACACAACCTTTGGTTGTTCTCCCAGCTCCTCTCCCATGCATGTCACCTTGCAGATCCATCTATTCATGTAATTGTCTACACCTTTTGGCCCACCCTCAATTTCTCTGCCAATAGTATGATAGGTAGGAAAATATCTAGTGAGATATCCCATGATGTCACAAGAAAATCATTTATCTCTTCAGGCCGACTAGACTCACCCTATGATCACTAATCTGTAGATCTCATGTCCTTGGACCTCTTATCGGGACATATCACATGTCCAGTCTCTGAGGTTGATGTCTTCTTACTACTCTCGAGGTCTCAGCCTCTAATTTCCCACTACTGACATTTACTAGTTGTATCCACTCATCCAAGGGTCCATCGACAACAAAATTTTTCTCTATCACTCTAGAATAAGTAGGAATACATAGCGGAATAACCCTGGCTTAGTTTCCTCTAAACACATTACGCTCAATGGTTTGAGCCCCGAAGAACTTTTCTTGTATCATATTCATCGAATACCTAGAAAAAAAGGTATGTCTCAATGGACACTCAGATACCGACACATCATCCTACCAGATCTATAGTGGCTATTGGGAATGCATATCTCTTATCGTATAAGATGAGAACACCATCTATGAAAAAGGTTCTCAAACTATGTCCATGGATGAGACAACTCAATGTAATATTTAGTATTTTAAACCCCATCATCGCTCGGATGAGCCACATAGAATCCTCACCACCAGGACTACAATCTAATATGTATGTTCCCTAATTGGATGGAAATCTCAGTCACCACATCAATCCTATCCTATGTCACCAGAGATTTGGCCTTGCCTCAGAACCCAAGGAGTCTCTGTCACTGAGACTCGTTAAGTGAACTCCCCTTGGGAATCTCATCCACTAGTATTAGGGGTACCACGTGCTACTCTAAAGTTGGTGGAATAGTTGGTACACCACCTGTAGATGGTATCTCTGGTACAAATATTTTTACCATAATCTTGTTACATCGTGGATAATCCTCATGATCAGATGTTGGATTCATGGTTGGAAATATATGTAGAAGCATATAGAAGTAAAATATGGTGTAACATGGACAATAGAATATACCTAGTGAGATGAATAAAGAAAGACAAGGAAAACACAACCAATTAATATATGATGCATGTTCAGTAATTTTTTCCCTTCAACTATTGTTTTCATGTTCAGAGGAAAAAATTAATAGTTAGGGTCTTGGTGTATGGATACATCAGCCGTTGCGCCAACACTAGATTCCCTAACATGAAAGTCAAACTAAAAAACCATTAACAATTTTTCGACCAAACCAAAACACAGAGATTACCATTCTTTAAGGTTGAACTGGCCTCCTCTAATACCACTCTGTCATGATTCATCCAATAGGTGACCATGTCATTAATTTCCATGTCCGCCTCCAATAGGCCAGGGGTGGCGACTAGTACTGAATAAGCATATCGTACAAATGGGAGGCATTTTACTATATACATGTACACACACATATATCCATGAAAAAGTGTTGAAACTAAAACACAATAAGTAAAAAAACAATAATACCACGAATACACAACCATAGTTTAAGATAGTTGAAAAATGAATGTAATCAAGGCTAAAATAGAAGCCCAAAAAAAGTAAAAATAAAAAGTTCCATTTCCACAGAACACCTCTATAGAACATCCTACGTAAAAAATAGGTATAGAAATAGCTATCTGAGGCCACAGTAGGACACATAGTCTGTTGGGTTTCTCTAACCACCACATGGATCTATTCTACCAAGGACTCCATCAAATCATTGATCATCTTCAAAAGACACAACATTAGAGGGAAAATCATATGGAGGGGTGAGTAAAACAATACTTTTCAGCAGACCATGAAACATGAAGTAAGTGACCAAAAATGAAACATTACAAAGAGGACACAGTCAGCTCAATGTAGGTATATGTATACAACACATAAAATAAGAATATCCTTGTATACTAGTAATGGATTCCACAAATCAAGGTATCCTCCACTTCTACCCATATTGTTCTACTCGTAGAACACTTGTTTTGTGAGATCTCACTCCTCCAACCATCTGATTTTAATCACATAGAACAGTTCCACCAAAAATATCTAATAGAAAACCTGGTCTTGATAAGTCATGAGGTTTCCCTGAGACATCTCGTCTCTATTAGTCAAGGAGTCTCAATATCACAACCAAACTTCATCCATATGACTCTGATTGAGATAAAATCCTTTCATGTGAACTCACACCTCGATCATTGATTTCATCATAGACTCTTACAAAGAGGTCCAAAAAATTAGGGCCCCAACCAAAGAGAATACACATGTAAAGGTAATGATATACATAGAGGGGATATATCCTAGAGAATACAGACAATCCAATCTATATTAATCTGCAACATAGGTGATTATTCTCAAAGAATGCTGAAAACCCTACTGATTCAGCCCATAATATAGGGGATTCTTCAGCAAGAACCCGACCGATATGGCCCACTAAATGGAGTATTAATGCCCTATTCCATAAGATCACGTCAATTCTCACAAAACTCAATCAGGGGTGATAGAGGATCGCTTTTATACCAAGTATGGACACCAAAACTCTATCTAGAACTTGTCCTTTAGAGGGGTTTTTTTCTAGTGATGTGGACGCAATGGCGCACTGAATCCTTGTGAAAAGAACAATGGGAAACTCCACACCTAAACTAGTACACACTAAAAACCCACAAATCCATATCAAATTAACTTCCTTGTAGAATGGTTCCAATCATCGTTGATGGCTCATAAAATGGACGTCACATTTATATGATATGGTCATTTTATTGTAATGGGTCCGGACTGGCCCAGATTCGACCTGACCAGACCCAACATAGGTCAGACGAACCAACAAAATCTGTCTAGCCCGGACAAATGGGGATGGCCTGCTGGGATTTTATCCCGGAATTCTAGCCTATGGGGCTGCTAAGGATACCTAGTTTCTCCATTCCATGCCTCATTAACAGGTTGAACCTTCTCCCAAATGCGACATAGCTTTGTGTGCTACCCAGTCAGTGCAGCCACTATGTTCCATGGATGGTGCACCTTGTCTCCCCTTGTGTTCATACCCTATAACTACCACTGTCATGGGGTCCACATGACTAGCCATCATGCTATTTAGCCTCTTTTTCATCCTAGTCATAGATATTTCCTCCTTCCATATCTCGGTCGTCGCATGTGGCTTTCACTTCCTCATTCCCTCCATTGGTGTGGTCTGACTGAACTACATCATGTCCCCACCATCCTCCTAACCATTGGCCTCTCCTAGATTCCTCTCATGGCCTCCACCTCCATAGTTCACCTTTCCACCATGGTCCTACCTAGACTGTAATCTCACGTCACCATCTTGCCGACTGATGTGTTATCGAGTCCTCTTTATAACGACCCATACTTTAGATACATGGTTATTAAATCAGAATTGAAGCATACTTATTACATAATATAACAAAACCATGGTAGGTCCATATACGTATAGTGTCATTAGAAACTGCGAAACATAAACAGCTGGTTCATAAATCATCTACATTGTCTCCCGCTTATTTCATCATATCTAGAGTCCCTTTTTGGAATATCCTACATAATACCCTTCTTCTTGACCTGGGGGAAAGAAAACATACAAAAGGGTGGGGTAAAATTCTCAGTAAGTGTAAACAGAAAAAATATCCATCATATCATATTCATAATAACATAGCATTTTGAATATCTTCACCTGCAATATAGATCATAATATCATATCATGGGATAAATCATAGTAGTGAAATGTAATCCCAATAATCATAACTCAAAATATTTAACATTATGGAATACACACATAATCATAGAAAATCATTTCATTTTAGTCAAGACTCATTTCCAAGACTATAATAGCGGACAAAGTCCATTACTAGACCGAGTTCACTCCTCGTTCCAGTCCTGTATCACTGAACCAGATTAACTTGTCGTTCTAGCCATGTCTATCTCAAGAGATATAAATCTTCACACAATTAATTGGAGGGATATATAGGTCTGACCCATCTCATAATGAAACCATTTTTATGTGTGCCACAAAATCATAAATCATACATCATAGCAAAACCCATTTAATAAAAATGGGATTCGTAAACATCGTGACATCATAAAAAAATTCATATAAGATAAAGGACTTCATAAAAATAATTCCATCACAACATAATCAAATCAATGTAATAACAGGGATAGAAACAAAACACTATATTATCTTATATGGAAAATAATTTTGATAAAACACTTGAACTCCATTCTTGATGAAAATATCATTTCTACTTCAAAAACATTTTTCCATTCTTAACAAGTCATAACATTTTAAACTAAATGAATTTAATTAAAAATAAACCTGAAAATTTGTAAAGGAATATTTATGGAAATAATTTTCTATGAAAATCATAAAAATCCATTCATTTCATATAAGTTAAAAAAACATTCTTCTCATACTTTGGTAGAAAAAGTTAAAAAGTACCTCGTACTAAAAATGACAAAATATTCCTTTCATATATTTTACTAAAAATTCACCAATAGGTAAAATTGTATTTAAAAAATTGTAGGAGGATAGAAATAATATTATATATTGAGGAAACATGGATGTGGATGATAAATATTCCTCAGTAAATTCTAACGTATAAACAATCTTGGATAAAAATGAGATTGCGATATTTTCTTTTACCTTAGGACCGATATACATTGTACGTATCTGAACCTCCTATATAATGATTTAAATAATGTCAATGAGTTATTACAGAATCATATTCATTTTTATTATATCATCCATTGTCATATTCGTGTCTTCTTATTAGTAATATTTCATTACTACTTTTTATTCGGGTGTCCATTGCTTTATGTTCTAATGCATGTCTTGTCGAATAAATTATTATTCCACTTTTTAGGTTATAGATAACTTATTTACAAAATAGTATTAGTTTAATATATATCATATTTATTCATTCAATTCATTTATATAATCATTATTTAATTATGATCATGTAGAACGAGTCGCATCACATCCTGGAGACGGTAGGCTGTACATACGCACGAGCGATGATATTGTTCCCATAACTGTCGAATGGTATTGGAGTGGAAGATGGAATGTATCAAAATTAGTATCATTTTATAATAATCATATATAGTTATTCTCTACACCATTATACCCATCCATGTAAGGTGGTGGTGGAAAACAGATTACACCACGGCGTGGAGACGGTATTCCGTACGTACGCACGCTTGGTGATTTCCTTTTCCGTAGGATGGATAGAAGGTGAAATATGGGTTTTTCATATTTATAATAACATATTAGTATATGAGTGATACTGATGTTATTAATTAATAATTAAACAAATAAATAAGAATAAGTAGAAGAAGAAATAAAATGGAACGAATCAGTAAAGGATATTACCTTTTTTTTAAGCGCATCTTCTTAACCTTCTCTTAGGGAACTAAAGATGGTCTTTGAAGAATTCCAGTACCTCTATTATTTTTCTACGGAAGTGGAGAAGAGAAATTGGTAGGTTTCGGCTGAGCTTGAAGCCTCAATGTGGTGTGAGGAGGAGAGGGAGGAGGTGCCCTTTTATGAGGGAGGAGAGGGGAACCTTTGGAATTATAAGAAATATTAATTTATAATAAATTCCAACCCCAATTAAAAACCTCAAAAAATGCCTCAAATCCGAATATTAGATGAGATACAGTTGTCATATAGTCAACCAATAAAATTTATACATGTTGTGAATTTATTTTAAACCTTATAAAATTGATTTTTCCTTATTTGAGATATTTAATTTTATTTTTGGTAATAATATTCTAAATTTAAAATTGATATAAATAATTACTTATGTGATTTTAATTATACATAATAAGATAATTTATCACATTTTATACCGTATAAATTTAAATTTATAATTTTAAAAAAAATTATGCTTTTCAAACAATTATATAATAAGTTATTTTTATAAAATAACAATAGTGTCAATTTTGACACTATTCATTGATTTGAATTTAAATAAAATATAAATAGAGGATATATTCGAAATAAAAGAATTAATGGATTCATAAAATGTCATACTTATCTATAAAAGTTTTGGTGCACAATAAATAGTTCATAAAATATTTATATTAATATTTTTTAAACAATTTATTTGATATTTCAATCAATATAATAATTTCAACATCACTATTGCATCACATTTAATGATAATTATTTAATACCTAAAAATTTTAAATAAATTAACATGATGTAGATAATTTCATTATCTTTCTGTAGACTATTCATTTTCTATGTTTCATGATGTTTATCACTAAATTAAAATTATTATACTTATAAACATTAAGAGAGTGACATGTTGTTACTTTCTTTGGTTTTAATAATAATTAAATTATTTTAATAGTCAAAAACCATAAAATGAATGTATTCTGACCCTTAGGTAATAAGGGTAGACTTTTAGAGATACAATAGAATTTTTTCAGGTTTTAGGGTAATTTTATAATCTTATTTTAACCCTTAATTACACGATTTACCTTTAACTACAGTAAAGAAAAATTACCATTGTTACTATTCATAATATCCAAAAAAACAAAAGTAACTTATTAACATAATTTGGACCCACTGAATCCAAATATGAAATCCATTTTTCATAATTCAAAACACTGAAGTAGTAGTAATTAATTTAAAATTAATCTTGTTGTTAAGAAAACAGGTTTTAAAAGTTAAAACATTGCCAAAAATTGAAATGTTTTTTCCTATGAATTCAATGTAAAATTAATGGAAATGAAATACATTATATTAAATGGTAAAATTATATTCTATTTATACTTTACAACCATTAAATATTATAATTCAACCATATAAATTATTATGATGAAAAAAGTTGTTTTTAATTAAAATATAGTGTGTATTTACTATTCATTGAAATACGGATGTTATCAGAATAATATGAAAAAATTATCCAAAGTAAATTTTTATATCTTAATTCCAAAGACGAATTTTATTTTGTAAAATTGAACATATAAACATGTAAAAAACTAGATTTAATGTTGGTGCTCCACCAAAAGGAGAAAAAACTACATTTTTTAAAAATACTTATTTTACCAGAAAAATTTATTTTGTTCACATACCATGTTTTGGAAAATGTGTAAGATGAATAATAATTTTATAAATTTCAAAATGTTGTTAAAAATATTCATAACAGCTAGTCCATAATAACATTATAATAATATGTATTTGTTTAGTGAAACTCGATATTGTGTACGCCACACGCTATCAAGGAAGGTTGCTCTTGCGTATAATGCAAGACAAGCTAGTGTTGAGTGTAGTGAAAGATTCCTTTGATGTTGCGTATAACATAAGATATAAAAAATCTATTTCTCAGAAAATATTAGGTTGTAACATTCTACCCCCCTTAAAATAAATTTCTCCCTCGAAATTCGTCACTTCGTAACAAACAGAAGAGGATACCTCTCCCTCATCATATCCTCAATCTCCCATGTAGCTTCTTCTAATTGGTGGTTCCTCCATAAAACATTCACCAAGCGAGTGGTCTTGTTCCTTTGAAATTTTCGCTATGACCCAGAATCTCTATCGGTTGTTCTTCATAAGAAATATCATTCTCCAGTGGTACAACTTCTGAGCTTAGTACATGTGAATGATCAGGTATGTACTTTCTCATCGGAGATACATGGAACATATTGTCAACTTAAGAGAGATTCGGTGGAAGTTCCAATCGGTAAGCTGCCTTCCCAACATGATCCAGTATTTCAAAAGGACCGATATACCTAGGTCTCAACTTTCCCTTCTTTCCAAATCTCATCACTCTCATCCAAGGAGATATTCGTAAGAACACTTTATCACCCACTTCAAAATCTAGGTATTTTCTTCGGTTGTCAGCATAACTTTTATGTCAAATCTGAGATGATCTTATGTGATGTTGAATAGATTTGACCTTTTCTGTCATCTCATCGACAAGATCAGGTCCTAGTACCTTTCTTTCCCCATCTTCATCCCATAAAGTTGGAGTTTTTCATTTTTTTCCATAGAGAGATTCATTAGGAGCCATCTGAATACTTGAGTGAAATCTATAATTATAAGAAACTTCCACCAAAGGTAGGTGTTGATCCCTCCCACCTTTGAAATACATATAGCAATCTATTAACATGTCTTCAAGAGTTTTAATTGTTCTCTCATTCTGACCATCTGTCTGAGGATGATAAGCAGTGCTGAAACTCAACTTTGTATCTAGAGTATGCTGAAGACTTCGCCAGAACATCGAGGTAATCCTCGGGTCCCAATAAAATATAATGGAAAGTGGAACTCCATGAAATATTACCACTTCCTTTACATATATCCTAGAAATATGATCTATAGAGAAATATTCTATAATAGTAATGACATGTGCCGACTTCTTAAGACGATCAACAATGACCCAAATTTCATTATTTCCTTTGGGTGTTTTAGGAAGTCTGGTGACAAAGTCCATAGTGAAATTTTCCCATTTTCATTTGGGTATGGGTAATGGTTGTAACATCCCCTTAGACTTCAGTCTCTCAGTTGTAACTTGCTGACAAACCATGTATTGAGAGACATATTCAGCAACATCTCTTTTCATACCATCCCACCAAAAGTACTCTTTCAGGTCCCTATACATCTCGTGCTTCCCGGATGAATAGAGAATGAAGAACTCTGAGCCTCATCCAATATTTCCTTCTTTAATTATGGGATAGGAGGAACACAAAACTAATTACTAAACCTTATTATTTTATCACAATCAATGTGAAATTCAGGAACATTTCCCACCTTCTTTTGTAACTCTGCATCTTCTTTCTGTGCCTCTTTAATCTTCATATGTATAAATGGTTGAACATTCATGTGAGAATGTTAATATTTTCCCCTTCCATTATAATTTCATGATCCATCCTTTGTAAATCCATAAATATTGGATCTTTTCTGTTCCTCATCATGGATAAGATAGCACGGTCTCATCGACCTAATGCGTCTTCCACCTTCTTTGCTTTCCCAGGGTGATAATGAATTGAGAAGTCGTAATACTTAATCAACTCCAAGAATCTTCTTCGGAGCATATTCATCTCCTTTTGGGTGAAAATATACTTTATACCTTTATGATCAGTATAAATATGACACCTTTCACCATAAAGGTAATTCCTCCAAATCATTATTTCAAAGATTATCGCAGCTAACTCTAAATCATGAGTTTGGTAATTTTGCTGATGTATTTTCAACTGTTGTGTGGAATAAGCTTTCACCATATCATTTTTCATGCGAACACACCCAAATCCCTTCTTGGATGCATCACTGTAGATCTAAAACCTTTCTCCACTACAAGGCAATGTGGGAACAGGTGCATTGGAAAACCTTCTTTTTTAACTCCTTGAAATTTTCTTCACATACCTCCGTCCAAACGAACTTAACTCCTTTTCGAGTCAAACTGGTGAGTGGATTATATATCCTTGAAAAATCTTTCAAAAAATGTCGATAATATCCAAGAAATCCAAGAAAAAATTATAACTCAGTTTCTATTGTTGGTCTCGACCATCTTTCAATAACCTCTATTTTTTTGTGATCCACGGATATCCCCTCTTTTGAGATTATGTGACCCTAAAATGAAACCTTTTGAATCCAAAATTCACACTTGGTAAATTTGAAATAAAGATTCTCCTTTCTCAAGGTCTTCTCTACAATTCTCATGTGATCTTTATGTTATTCCTTTCTCTTTGAATAGACAAGAATACCATCTATAAAGACTACCACAAACTGATGAAGATAATATTTAAAAACTCTATTCATTATATCCATGATGATAGTAGGGGAATTAGTAAGACCAAATGGCATCACTATAAATTCATAGTGTTGATACCTTGTACGGAAAGCCGTATTTGGTATATCCTCTCTTTTGACCCTTAATTGATAATACCCTGAATGAAGATCAATCTTGGAAAATTATTAAGCTCCGCGTAGTTTTTCATATAAGTCATCAAGGTGTGGGAGAGAATATTTGTTCTTGATAGTGATATTGTTAAGTTCTCGATAATCAATACAGAGTCTCATTGATCTATCTTTCTTCTTAAAAAATAGAACTGGTTCTCCCCAAGGTGAT
This sequence comes from Viscum album, assembly GCA_963277665.1. NCBI lineage: Eukaryota > Viridiplantae > Streptophyta > Magnoliopsida > Santalales > Viscaceae > Viscum > Viscum album. Next base: position 243,514,180 of record OY728122.1, on the reverse strand, counting down.
GCACTAGGGCATATGAATCCCTTATCAAGATTCTTTAAGAGTTTCTTATTCAATTCCTGCAACTCAATTGGGGCCATTCTATGAGGTTTCTTCAAAATAGGTAAAGCACTCAGTATGAGTTCTATTGAAAACTCAACTTCACGATTTGGTGGAAGACTTGGAAATTCCTTCGGAAGGACATCATCAAACTCCAGTACAATGGGAATATTTTTAATCATGAGTTTCTCACCAACCATTTCAGATAAATAACCTTCATTTAGTGGAATCAAGACTCATAACATGGAATAAATTTCCACTGGAAGGTTATATTCATCCTTACATCGATAGAGGACCATAGATTGATCAAGAAAATGAAATGTGACTTCCCTTCATTAGAAATAGATATGAGCTCCATATAAGGAAATCCAATCCACACCAAGAATCACATAAAATTCCACTCTAGGAAGGATCACAAGATTTATAGGAAGAAATTTCCCAAAATCATCAATCAGAGAAGAATTGTAAGCTTTTGATGCGACCATTATGCCATTAGGAGTTTTCACAGCTAAATAAACATCTAATTGTTGAGGTAATATAGCTATACACATAAAAAATTCTTCAAAAATAAAGGAGTGGGTGGATCCAGAATCAAATAAAAATTTTCTACCTTAGAGTGGATGTTAAGTGTACCTTTCACCACTTCATTATCATACTCCATATCACTGATTATAACTGCATGTGACTTTCCTTTGCCTTTGCCCTTATGTGTTTTTTGATGTCAATCATCATCAACAAACCTTGGATTTGGGAATTTATTGGAATAATGCCCCATCTCCTTGCACTTGAAACATTGAAGTGTTGGAGATGCATTTTGTGTATCTCTTTCTTTGTTCACATCATTAGACATCGTCTTCCCATAATTTCGACATTCAATTGCCCGATGACCTTCTTTTCCACAATTAAAACATTTTCTTTTCCCTTTAAGACAATTCCCTCAATGTTTTTTCCCACAATTTGAGCATAAAGGAAAATTCATCTTCTTTTTAGTGTGGTATTTATATTTTCCTTTGAATTTCAATTTCCTCTTCTTATCAAACCCATATGATTGAAGGTTTACTCCAAACATTATCTCAACATTGAGAGCACATCAAAGAATTTCCTCATAGCTATTGAAGTCCCTTATGGATAACGCCATTCGAAGACTTGGTTTAAGCCACTAATGAATCGATCGATCTTACACTCATGTTTGATAATAATTCTAGAAGCGTACTTTGAATGTCTTGTAAAATTTTCTTTGTAGGTACCAACTAATTCATCATCATTTTTCTTCAGTTCAAGAAACTCCTTCTCCGTATTTTTTCGAAGAATAAGAGGGAAGTACTTATTGAAAAATAAGTTCTTGAACTCGTCCCATTCTATGGACTCAATTTCATCCCTTTGACTCATATTCTTGATAAGATTCCACCATTTATCATCTTAACCTTCTAAAAGATACACTACTAAGATGAATTTATCATGTTCAGAACATTGAAGAATGGAGAATATCTTTTTAGTGGTACCGAACCATTGTTCAGCCACTAATGGATCAGAAGACATGCTGACTGAAGGTGGATGCTACCTCGGGAAGGATTCAACAAAATGTTTCTCCTTCCTTTTCTTGTTTGGAAGTCCTATATGATTCATAGCTTGAGAAATTTGTGTGATCATGGCTAAAATATTTTTCATTCTAGCTCCCAAATCATTTGGTTTCTTAGGGAGACAATCATTGCATTGTCAGTCGCATTCAGGATTAACACGGTTCCTTCAGGTTCCATCCATTGACTAAAACCAAGAAGCATAGTGTGAGAAACACTAATTACAATAGGAAAACCACATAATCAGTAATAAAATTTCACACTTTAGGTCTTATCATAGGTTATTCATGGGAATTTCTAAAATACTAAGATTATGTTCTATGATTAGACATATCCTTAGGGTTATTACTACGGCTTTCACATCCTAGTTTCCAATTGTTGACTATAATCTCCCTCTGATACCCACTATAACGACCCATGCTTTAGATACATGGTTATTACATCAGAATAGTAGCATACTTATTGCAACATATATCAAAACCATGGTATGACCGTATAGGTATAGTGTCTTTAGAAACTGGGAATCATAAACAACTGGTTCATAAATCATCTACATTTTCTCCCACTTATATCATCATATCTAGAGTCCCTTTGTAGAATATCCTTCTTAATACCCTTATTCCAGACCTGGGGAAAAGAAAACATACAAAAGGGTTTGCTCAAATTCTCAGTAATGGTAAAAAAAGAAATATCAATCATATCGTATTCATAAGAACTTAACATTTTGAAAATCTTAACCTGCAAAGAGATCATAATATCATAACATGGGATAAATCATGGTAGTGAAATGTATTCTCAGTAATCATAACATAAAACATTAAAATTTTTGTCATACACACATAATAATAGAAAATCATTTCATTTTATTCAAGACTCATTTCCAAGACTATCATAGCGGACAAAGTCCATTACTGAACCGAGTTCACTCCTTCTTCCTTTCATGTATCACTGAACCGGATTAACTTGTCATTTTAGCCATGTCTATCTCATGATATATAAATATTTACCCAATTCATTGGAGGGAGATATAAGTCCCACCCATCTCATAATGAAACAATTCTTATGTGTGCCACAAAATCATAAATCATACATCATTGCATAACCCAAGTAATAAAAATAGGATTATTAAACATCGTGACTTCATAAAACGATTCATATAAGATAAAGGACATCATGAAAATAATTCCATCAACACAAAATAAAACCAATGTAATAATATTTATAGAAACAGAACCCTGTATTATCTTAGATGGAAAATAATTTTGATAAAACACTTGAACTCCATTCTTGAGGAAAATATCCTTTCTACTTCAAAAACATTTTTCCTTCATTAACATGTCATAACATTTTAAACTAAAATAAGTTAATTAAAAATAGACATGAAAATTTTTAAAGGAAGCTTCATGGAAATATTGTTCTATTTAAATCATAAAAATCCTTTCATGCCATATAAGTTAAAAAACATTCTTCTCGTACTTTGGCCAAAAAAGTCAAAAAGTATCTCGTACTGAAAATGACAAGAGATTCCTTTCATATATTTTACTAAAAAATCACCAATAGGTCAAATTGGATTTAAAAAATTATAGGAGGAGAGAAATAATATTACATATTGAGGAAACATGGATGTGGATGATAAATATTCCCTAGTAAATTCAAATGTATAAACAATGTCGGATAAAAATTGGATTGGGAGATTTTCCCCTACCTTTCGTATGATATGGTTTTTACGTATCCAAACCACCTATATAATGATTTAAATAATTTCATTGACTTATTAAAGAATAATATTCATTGTTATGATATCATCCATGGTCATATTCTTATCTTCTTATTAGTAATATTTCATTACTACTTGTTATTCAGGTATCCATTGCTTTATGTTCTTATGCATGTCTTGTCGATTAAATTATTATTCCTCTTTTTAGGCTATGGATACCTTATTTACAGAATGGTATTAGTGTAATATATATCATATTTATTCATTAAATTCATTTATATAATCATTATTCAATTAAGATCATGTAGAACGAGTCGCATCACATCGTGGAGACGGTAGGTTGTACGTACGCACGAGCGGTGATATCGTTCCCATAACTATCGAATGGTATTAGAGTTGATGATGGAATGTCTCATTATTTTTATCTTGTTATAATAATCATATATATTTATTCTTTACACCATTATACCCATCCATTTAAGGTGGCGGTGGAAAACAGATTACACCACAGCGTGGAGACGGTATTCTGTACGTACGCACACGCGGTGATTTCATTTTCTGTAGGATGGATAGAAGGTGAAATAGGGTTTTTCAAATTTATAATAACATATCAATATATTAGTGATACTTATGTTATTAATTTATGATGAAACAAATTAATAAGAATAAGTAGAAGAAGAAATAAAATGGAAAGAATCGGTAAAGGATATTACCTTTTTTTTGACGTGCATCTTCTTAACCACCTCTTGGGGCACTAAATATGGTCTTTGAAGAAGACCAGTACCTATATTATGTTTCTAGGGAAGTGGAGAGTAGAAATTGGTAGGGTTCGGTGGAGCACGAGGGCTCAATGTGGTGTGTGGAGGAGAGGGAGGAGGTTCCCTTTTATAAGGGAGGAGAGGGGCACCTTTGGAATTATAAGAAATATTAATTTATAATAAATTCCAACCCCACTTCAAAACCTCAAAAAATGACCCAAATACGAATATTAGATAATATACGGTTGTAATATTATCAACCAATAAAATCTATACATGATGTGAATTTATTGTAAACCATATCAAATTAATTTATCCTTATTTAATCTATTTAATTTTATTTGTGGTAATAATATTCAAAATTCTAAATTGATATAAATAATTAAATATGTTCTATGAATTATCCATAATGAGATACATTATCACATTCTAGACCATATAAATTTAAATTTGTAATTTTTTTAATATTTTTAGGGTTTTTAAACAATTTTATAATATGTTATTTTTATAAAATAACAATAGTGTCAAGTTTAACACTATTAATTTATTTGAATTTAAATAAAATCTACATAGAGGATATATTAGAAATAAAGGATTTAAAAGATTAATAACATTTCATATTTATCTATAAAATTAGTGGACCACATTAAATAGTTCATATAATCTTTATTTTAATATTTTTGAAACCATTTATTTGATATTTCAATCAATAAAATAATTTCAACATCACTATTGTGTCACCTTTAATGATATATATTTAATCCCTAAAAATTGAAAATAAATTTGAAGGATTTAGATAATTTTATTATATTTCTGGAGACTATTAAGTTTCGATGATTCATTATGTTTATCAATAAATTAAAATTATTATACTCACAAGTTCTAAGAGTGTGACAAGTTGTCACTTTCATTGGTTTTAATAATAATTAAATTATATTAATGGTCAAAAGTCCATAAAAAGAATTTCTTCGGACCATTAGTTTCTAAGGGTCTTCTTTTAGTCATCAAATATAATTTTGGTAGGTGTTAGGGTGATTTTATAATCTTATTTTTACCCTTAATTACTCGATTTACCTTTAACTACAGTAAATACAAATTACCGTAGTTACTAATCATAATATCAAAAAAAATAAAAGTAACATATTAACATAATTTGGACCCACTGAATCCAAATATGGAATCCATTTTTCAAAATTCAAAACAAAGAATTCAGATTAATTAATTTAAAATTAATCTCATTGTTAAGAAAACATGTTTTAAAAGATAAAACATTTCCAAAAATTGAAATGTTTTTACCTATGAATTCAATGTAAAATTCATAGCAATGACATACATTATATTACATGGTAAAAATATATTATATTTATACTTTATAAAAATTCAATATTATAATTCAACCATATAAATTATTGCGATGAAAAAAGTTGTTTTAAATAAAATATAGCATTTTTTACTATTCATTAAAATATGGAAGTTATCATAATAATATGAAAATTTTATCCAAAGTAAATTTTTATAACCTGATTCCAAGGAAAATTTTTATTTTGTCATATTGAACTTATAAACATGTAAAAAACAATATTTAATTTTGGCACACCATCAAAAGGTGGAAAAACTACATTTTTTGAAAAATACTTATTTTACCCAAAAAATTTATTTTTTTCAAATACCATGTTTTAAAAAATGTGTAAGATGAATAATAATGTTATAAAATTCAAAATGTAGTTAATACTATTCATAATGGCTAGTCCATAATAATATTATAATAATATATCATTGTTTAGTGAAACTCAATATTTTGTACCACACACGCTATCAAGGAAGGTTTCTCTTGCATATAACACAATCCAGACTAGTGTTGTGTGTAGTGAAATATTCCTTTGATGTTTCGTATAACATAAGACATAAAAAATATATTTCTCATAAAATTTCTGGGTGTTACACTCTTGGTCCGGCCTCCATGTAAGAGTAGTGCAGCCTCCACTGAAAATTTCTCGCAGGTAGATTACTCCTGAAACACATCATTCTAATCACCACCATCATAGTCAAACCACTTCCAAGTATTCACTATGTTGGATTTTTTAATTTGGACCATTTTTCTAGGAAATATTTGCGCAATGGATTTCCATTCATATTCCCCGTGAAGAACATGTCGAATGTGAATAACAATTTCATGACAAATGCCCAAATAAAAACCCAAGGAATGAACCATGACCATCTTTTTGTATTGGACTTGATATGTTCCATGATAATTCTCATGATAGATAGCTATAATAAAAAATATTCCCCAACATAATTCCCACAAATAATCCCTCCCACAAGAACAAGAAAACAGTGGGCCAACCTGTTCATGGGTTGATCCACATTCTTCATTTGACACAATGAATAGGGAAAATAATGAATTTAAAACACACTCCCTCTGTTGAGTTGGGATTGATTGGTGACTACTGTTTGTCATCATTGGAGATCCCTTCAAGAGTGATCTTTGTCTACTGTCACGTCGTCATTCTTTGTTCGTCAATTATAGTTTTCTCCAACAATTTTCTTCTATAGAGATTCTAGGGAATTTTTCCATAATTTTAAATATAATCCTATATCACATCAAATATCATATAATGAGGAAAACGTGATTTAGAATTGTCACGTCAATGTCTAAAATCGCCTCCATGTAGTTTCATTTATGATAGAAAATGGGTTTCCCTGTCATCACATCACAGCATCACTGCGATGCTTCAAAACGTTGAACGAAATAAAACAAACATTTTAGGGCCATTTTATTTTCCTTTAGAACCAACAAAAAGTTTCTTTCGTAGTCGACCTATGCTAGTTAATGATAGTCCTCACATATGCAAAATACCCCCTAACATAATCAATGATAATCTAGGATTTCTAATCTGATTTACCATTTATGAGTTACTATAATTTTATATATATAATAATTATATTTAATTATATTATTTATGGTTATTCCATTTTCTCATTTTTCCACAGAAGTCTTATGCCTAGAAATGTTAAGTCGTTTCTTTGTTAAAGATAGAGCACTGAGCTCAATGGTGTGCATAGATTTTTGATCATATCAACCATTTATAATTTATTCATCTTTTTCTATAAAATCTAATATGCTCACTATTAAAAACCTGACATTTTTGCCGAAACATTCCAGGAACACTAGGTCTTTAAATCACACACCATCTCATAACCTGGTCTCATGTTTTTTCCTGAATTTTTCTACAAATTAAATGAATGAAATTCGAGCCATTAGAAACACAATTTATTATGGTTCTTTTCCCTAGGTTATGAAGAATGATTTTATGTAGGGTATGTAAAAAAATTATATATGATGAGAGATTTTTTATATATTATAACGAAATTTCATTAGATAATATTATTGTGTTTTTAGTCTCCAAAGACAATAAATCATTATAGTCTACAGGATTGTATTATAATAAAATATATTAAATACTTATCTAAAATATTATTATATGTATGTAATTTATGCTCAGATCAGTTCAAATTGGTATGAGGGAAATCCATTGTACATATTTCGATACACCTGATATCATCTATTTGGGATTAACTCTTTCCTTTAGCGTCTGAGTTAATTTATATTTCCCAAGAATAACATGTATAATATGAAATATCAACTATTTTTTAAGGATTGGTTTCTAGTTAGAACTGTTTGGAATTTGACCCTACTTCATTCTCCAAATTTTTATGGAGCTGACTATGAATAATAGACAAACCAAAATAATTTATTTATTATAAAAAATATAAATAATTATTATCAAATTATGAATAAAAAATAAAAATATTCCAAATAAATGAATATCAAAAATTACCAAAGATGATTATTTTTAATATTATGAAAATTACACAGTCTGGAACACATTGTTATTTTATATAATGATAATTATTTATAGTCAAATTCCATCAAGTGGAATATAAAATGGGATAAAGAAGAAGCTTAATATTGCCCATTTTGGAACATATATGATTCTTGATACTATGATATTTATGTTTTGATTTGGTTATCAACGATTTTACCTACTACAAAGAGATATAGTCTATGAAAAGAACCCAACAATCATGGAAATTATGAATAGTTTACAGTTACTAGGATTGATGGAAATCAATGAGGATAAACAATATTGTAAGGCCATTGACTTTATTTATAAATAATTTTATTCCAAATGAATGACTAAATATAACATTAAATATCATAGAATGTTAATTTTAGATTATATTAATGGAAATACCGAGAAATACTATATTTAAAATGTTGATATTTGGTGATTAAGTAAAGTTGAAAAATTGACTTAAATTTACTTCATCATTTAGAGATATAAATTCTAAATATTATAGTTGAATATTTACTACAATGAATAGAAAGTATAAATATAATTTAGAATTGAGAGGGTATGATGTTATTGTTAGTGAAAATTCTCAACTCATAGGTTGTTTGGATAATATTTACTGAAATATGGAATGATGAAAAACAATAAAAATAACCTAAATGAAAATTATGCGAATAATGATTCCTGAAATGTATTATGTTATGAGTTTAAGAATCCTAGACACATTAGAAAATACTATATATAATTAGATAATATAGAAATATAATCATGTAAAATCTCTAAGATGAAATAAATAAAGAGTTTATGAACTAATAAGGATGCACAGAGTTCTAGAGAATATCCATCATCCACTAGAAGTAGTGGATAGTACAACAATAATAAAAAATAATTTAAACTATTATATTAAGTGGATCTAGTGAAATAATTATACTTTATAGTAAAGGTTACTCATGATGATCTTAAACCACTGCCTTTATATTTTTCCTATAATTTTTTGGAAGATTATGATGATGAAGGTTCTACATCATTTGAGAAAATGGATAGAAATAATAATTTCCTATATAAGAAGAATAATTTTTTTTTGAAGGACTATAATCAAACTGGGTATGAACATTATAATGTTGAGGTTAGAATTGATAAAAATATTTTCAAATTAGATTCAAAATACATCTCTATTTTTAATAATTCTAATTTGAAATTTTTTGTGTAAACAAAGGTCAATGTATATTTTATGAAGAATGTTTTATCGAATTTTACTACGGGTAGAGATATTATTCTGTATATCTTAACATAGTTGAAGCCAAATCATAAAAATTCTAAAATCAGTTTTACTTATAGGAAATCACACTTTTATACACCTAATTTTGATCTAAAAAATAATATTTTCTATACAAAATTTCTTAAGGGAGGTCCTTGGTGTAGAAAAATTCCTCAAATAATGTTTAATCATTTTGAATTGATGGGGATCATATTTATATAGCACTGGTAGGTATTAAATACATATTTTTAGACTAATATGTGTTCCTAAATAAATTTTAACTTTAATAAATCCATATAAGTTTAGGTACTAAAATTATATTCTTATATATATTTATATAACATGGGGATTAACAATAGCTGAATAATTTGGTATGTAAATAGTAGTTTATCTCAAAATATTATTGGAATCATGTCCATCTTTTTAAAATTATATAAAATGTACTGTGGATGTGTTATTTTTGGGGATATTACTAAATTAAAAGTTATTTTTATAGGAGATATATCATTCCATGGTAGAACTCTTACATCTAAAGTACTTTTTGTCAAATATTCATAAATTTCTCATCACATTTTAATAATGTGATGACTATTAATCCATGGGATTTGGGAATTAAATATGTACCATCAAAAGTTCAAAAGGATGTAAAATTTTATTTTTTATAGGAAAAATAAATTTTAAATTAAAAAATTAGAACACCTTACATTCTTGAACATACCTTGTCTTAGTTTGGTTAATGATTTTTATTAGCTTTTCTATAGGATGTTAATACTCTAAAAATTTTAGATCATAGAAAGTATTTTTAATAGAGGACTATTTAATGAAATTCCAGAACATATGTTTAGTTCTTATAGAGTCTATACCCTTTCTAATATGACATGACTTTTTTCTTGATCTTTAATCCTATCCTATAGATCTCAACGTAAAATACTTAATAGTAACAACACATAGATATTTTTGGTCTTACAAAAATTAGAAGCGTTGAAGGAAATAACCTTATGTATGTCCAATTCGATGATTATAACAAGTATACATTGGTTTATATTCCACATTTTTATTTTGAAAAACACTTTTTTAAAAAATATTATTAAGTTATTTGAAATTTTTGAAACCTATGTATTGTTATAGTCTGATGTGATAATAGTGTATAGTTATAAAATTATTCATTTCAAACTCTTTTTAGTGAGGATGATATAAATTATATATACAAAAGTTGGGTGAACTATTCATAATTTTCACCCATCTATGCTTCCATATCACCCTAAGCACTACTTCCTTGGTCCAAAAACACAATCTCCCCATGCAATGTCTCATATATCAGTTTCCCACTGCTATTTGTCTCCACTCCAATCTAGGGTATCTACAAAACAGTACCACTAACCCCAAGATTCTACTCCTATCCTTCATGATACATGATCGAAATACCCCTCATATCCTACAATGGTTACCTCACTTCATATTTATAGTATATTGTCGACCAGGTACTCCTCCCCTAGCGCCTCCAACCTCCTTCTATATTTGGGATCCTACTGTGGGATTTTCTACTGGTCCCTGGGTTTCTGATCCCATATAACATTCATTAACGCTCCTAAGACACCAACACCCATTGTTTACACTCATTCTTCACCTCTTACACAATTCCTATAGCTCCTACACCCATTTACTCTTTGGTTCCCCTACTAAGGTTCCCGCTACTTGTACCCCTCTGCCTCTACACATATAGTTCCTGGTCATGTTTCCTCTCACATCGTCAGTAGTGGCCAAACCCAACAGTTGTCTTCCTCACTAATTTATTTGACTTCTTTTATGGTCAATACATCTCATCGAACCACCTCATACATTTTATTTCTATCAGATGTTCTAGGTTCCCCTCTACATTTTTAGTTCCCCATCCACCATGTGGCGTAACCTGTTACATAAATTCTTCACCAAGGAGCTCCTTCAGCATCTCTAGTCACCCTTTCATCCTCGAAAATCAACCTCACACCATTGTGCTACTCACCCCTCTACACATTCCATATTTTCATCAACATCCATGGAACCTCCACTATTCGTTGACAATTTATATTTCCTTGCTATTGTATGCAAGACAACTGGTTCACCATGGGAAAACATTTTCACTAATTTTGTGTTTTCCAGTGCCCAGATGTTTGTAACAGATCAGATGAAGCATGGGAGTCTATATAGAGGTATAATTTATGAATTTTTTGGTACTAGTCAATTCAATAGAGGTCAAATTAGCACCTGTCTTCTTTTATTTATCCATTTGTTTTGGTCATTGTCTCTCATTCTATATTGTTTTCTCTATATTTAAAATACAATCCATTAAATGTATGCTTCATATATCATTTTATTTTTATGGTTTTATTATTATTTCTATTTTTTTATGATGAGATATGAAACCTAATAATTTAAATGATGATACTAGTTTTATATGAAAATTTATAGTTATAAACCTATGATTTCTCTTTCTTTTAGGTGGCCACCTCATATTCACGCCTTCATGTCCAAATAGTTTCGCAATGTCACCATTATTGTTTAGGTGTCAACCTCCATTCTCTCAATACCAAAATCTATTATATTTTCACATATACCTCCTCCAATTTAGAGTATTTTCAGACCTCATTTCAAGTCACATATTCCAACATTTTAACTACAATGGATCACATTGGTCGCCCTCCATTTGATTTATGTCATCTGGTATTCTTTCTTTTGTTCATATCCTTCAACTCAATCTTTTATATCCATCAGATATGTTTTATATTTATCAATTTCTTATATAACCGTTTGTCTAATTTTCCTTTATTTTTATATTTCATATGGCTATGTATTATTCAATTTTTCATTAACTACTCATCCATTTTCATAAAATAATTCTTCTAACATTTTGTTAACCACTTTCACTAGTCCCCTTACAAACATGGTAAAATTGATTCCAGGATAACTTCAACTCACCAGATCTTCTTCTGTTTTAATCAAATTCTATTTTTCACCATTATTTCATAAGTAGGTTTGTTAAATTTTTTAATTTGATTTTATTTTTTCTAAAATATTCATTATTTTTATTAATATATATACTTTTTTAAAAATATATACCATAGGGAATTTTGAATCTGTTTTGAAATTTTTGATACATGTATTTACATATTTTATATATGTTTGGTATATGAATAAATTCATAGTTGATGTATGTTCATATTTAGTGAGTTCAACCAAAAATGATGATCCCTATTTTTAGATATATATTTCATTACTCGCTATTTCTCTCTATACTATGCTCTTTATAAATATTCCAAATTATCATAACTCATAAAATATTCATTGCATTTATAAATATTTATAAATATATATATGAAATTATTTAATATTCTCTATACAACCGCATGTCTATTTAGTTATTTTCCCCTGATTCGTTATAATGGGTAGCCCATATAACTTGGTATAATCCAAAACATTCATTTTTCCTCCAATTTCTATAGAAAAATGTGGGATTTTATATTTAAGAAAATGGATGTGAATTATCATGTCAACTGATATATAAATGAGTAGAAAATTAACCTTTTTAGCACTTCCAATCTCCCCCCTTTAACTTGGAACAATATTTGACCTTACCAAGCACAATAATCTTATTATTTGGATAACTCTCGACCAACATGTTTGAAACATGACAAGTCATGAATCTAGAAGCTCTAGATTTGATGATGTTATGGGGTTCATATTCATCCTTGTCACACTATACACAAGAACAAAGAATGTTATATCAAAAAGGATAGTGATGGTCTATGAATTTTTATTTTTTTACTATATTATTTTTACACATCTACAGTGATATTTTGAGAAGAAAACTACTCTAATTGGATCCTTCACATGGGTTCTAATATTTATTTTCACTATAGTTTCTTAAGTCCAGTTAAAAAATAGTTTTCTTATAGATGAGAAAAATAAATTTAACACCTTTTATTGACCATTAAAATAGGATAATTTAATGTTACTATAACATGAATGGTACTAACTCTGTTTTGGGTAATTAGTTTCTATTTTCATGTCTTTTATCCCATCTCATTAAAGGCATTATTTACTATAAATTACTATAAAAAATGATATGTCTACGATATTATTATGCAATGGTTCCATAATATTTAAATTTAGTTTCAATTGTATTTTTTATAGTATATAATAAGAATCCATCTTTAGGTATCATATCAATATATGTACACATACCAAGAATGATTAACCATGAACCATTATGTGGTTTCCAATTGGTAATTTTCCATTATAGGATTATTGAAACTATTAATATTTATAAACAATCATTTATTTTGAATCATAGGTTTTATTAATAAATCATAGTATTGTTTTTTACATTCATTTCGTTCTTGGGATAATATACAAATATGTTGATCGTTATTTGATCGTATGATCTTATGTTTTCCATTCTATTTTCAAAATTTATTTTGTTTTAATATAATTTCTATATTTTTTTGGAATTAGATAATCAAATCAATTTTTTTTAGAAATTTATTTAATCATATAATTAATAATTTTTATTTTTTTCCATCAATAATAATGTGAATTATTTTTATTGAGGGAAATTGATTTTATTTATATATTCTTTTGATTTTTTATTAAATGTGATGTTTAATATTTATATCAATCTTCACCTTTTAGAAGAATTATTACTCATGATTACATAATAAATAGGCTTTGAGAAATATTTATCCTTTACCCAATTGAATATGATCATTGGTAAAATAAATTAATGTGATTTTATAGTTTCTACCATATGTTGGTGCTACTGCTTTTGGTTCATCTGTATGCATATTGGCATGAAACCTAAAGGTAAGGGGACATTAATTTGTGGTAATAGTAATCTATTTGAATATCAATTCATTGTTTTTTGTTTTTATTAGAGTGACATTGACATATTTTTTTGTTTTCATGTTGTTTTCAAAACATAAAATATATATTATAGCATAATTTTATTGTTTTCATTCAAATAACCTTTTTATGAGATGAATTATATATTACTCCTAAAATATTGTGCTAGATATTATTTTATCACCTGTATTATTCCATGAAAAATGTCTAATTTGATATATATAAGGTGCAAAAAGTGATGAAATTAAAGTAACTACGATTTCTAATAGTTCAACTTTTCAAAACAAAACATTGTTCTCCCATGTATGCTTTGAATTGTGGTTAATACATGTATTATTTTTACATTAAAAAAGTGTGTTTTCATGCACATAAACGCATATTGTATTCTTATCTATTGTTTATGATCTACCAAATTACCTATAATTTATTTTGAACTATTTCCATCATTTCATTCAGGAATATAATAGGCTTAGGGGGAAATGAAATATTCACCTAATGTACTCTTAAGGACCCCTTTTTCAAAAAGGTAACATGTTCAGTTCATTATTTTTAACATATTACATCATTTATGTTGAGAGGTAAATTTTCTCATTATTCATTCATGTGGATGTCTATATTAAACATCCTCATAAATACGTTCATACTATTATCTCTGTTGAAGACATTAATATTCCATATTTCATTTAAACTATGTTTTATGGTTCGTGATTAAATAGTTCATTCCTTTTGATTATTTGGATGGTAGTAGGCCAATAAGCATTGGCATGAACATTTGTTCTTTATAAACTATTCTATACAAGTTTCTTCTTTTGTGTTATATCTTATTAAAAAACCTGTTCTTTTGGTTTATTGTATATCAAATGTAACTTATGTAATCTTGTTGATGTTAAATTGGTTGAGTATTCATACCCCCTAAAAAAATACATGCCATATTCATCACTATTGTTCTTTTAATATGCCCTAAATGATCGCTATATGGTACTCAGTTTTTTATTATCTAACTTTCTCATTTTTTCTCTATTTATGTGAAACATACTTCTATAAATATTCTGTAATAATTCTTTAAGCTTTTGTTGTATGTTAAATGTTGTCCTTTCATGATATTTTCTCAATTATTTTGGAGATCTGAGACACTATGAAGGGAAAGTAGTATTTATAGAGATTATTTCATGTTATAAATATGTTTCCTAGCTTATCCTATTATATAATTAACCTATTCCTTACAATTTCTGCAGTAGTGAATTTATTCCAATTATATAAAATAAAAGTATAAAACTTTAAAAATTCTCTTGAGACAAATTTCAAGTGGGTGGAAAAAGTTTTTATTAGATTTCGGAACTGTAGATGTCATATTATATCCAATTATATCTTTATTTTTACCTATAATTTCACACCAATATATATATAATAATGGCCCTTGAATGATGGGGTTTTTTGGGATTACTTATTATAATTCCTTCAACAATGCAATATATGTATTTATATATGATGCAGTACTACATGAATCATTATTATCTATGCAGAAAAACATATAGTACCATGATTCTTAGAGGCATCACCATCAATGTTAACTTTTATATGGGAGGCATCCATCTAATTTGGATTCTTGGATATCCCAAGAAAACCACTTTCCCCTATAGTTTTTTATTAAGGTCATCCATTTAATTGCTCATGAACCATATAATAAATGTGGAATCTATTTGGATATCCTTAATAATTCAAGTAATATTATATTTGATGGGAACAGTTTTTACCTCAAATATTAGGAAGTTTTTTTATCACCAAATATTATCATTGTTGTAAATAAAAATGTGAAAGGAAATGGTTTTTAACATGACCGCACATGTCCATGTTGAGAACATTTTTAATTAAGGAACTAATGTCACCATTCATATGTAGATTGCAATGAAAAATTTCTTTAATATGGTTCTACATTTTCATGGAATGGTTTTAGTTGAATTATTGGGGATGGATGTGCACTGAATTTTTAAGGCAGAAGGAGCAGAAAAATGCAAGCAATAATCCTCCAAGCAGCATCTTATCATCCGTGGGGAGTAGTCAATTGTACCAGATGCAAGTGGAAGGCCTCCCATATCATGATATATGTTAATTATTAGGAACCATCAATGTATTTTAAAACCCTTAGGCTTTCCTTCCTGATAAAATCATGGAATATGGTACATTATCGATGTATGCAAACCTATAACAATTGTTTGTTTACATAAAGAGGAATCATTGAATTTGACAACCTAAATTTTCATCTTTTTTGTTTTGTGGATAGTGTTTGTATCTGAATTTTTCCAAATATATTTATTTATATTTTATTTCTTCCAAACAATTTTGTATTTTTATTAGTATGAAAAATGTTGTTTTTGGTTTTACTATAGAACTCCACATTTTCCCATCCATATGATCCAACAAAAGATTTTGAATCCTATGTTTACATTACAACCCCGATTCTGGATCCGGTCTTGGAATTCCAAGGATTTTATTATTACAACCAACTATGTGTCCTTTCTCCATCTAGTTGAATTTATAGCATTGAGGTGCTTGTCTAATCCAAGGATGACTCTTTGTTCGTGTCATGTTCTTCTGACCCGCTATCAAATATTATCATTTGTGCAGGGATGTGAAATCTCACTGATACATTTTTCATGTTAGACATTAATTATTGAGATGAATTTTCACTAACGGATTGAAAAAATTCATTAATTCATTATCTTGTGTTTTCAAGAATATTTCAAAATACAACAAAAAAATGTAATCATTGATAAGTTGCCTTTTTTTTTCATTGAATGTCCTTATTCTCACTAAGCTTCCATTTTTTATTTCTGGTTTACCTTGTTTTCATGTAAAATTTTGACCCAAACATGGAATTTTATAAACATACATTTCTATATCAACCACTCTATCTGAATATGTCAATGATCATAGGTAATAGAATTCAATGTGGAAAACTATTTTTTAATCCCTCTTATATTAGTTATTTTTTTTCATACCCCTTGATTTAATTATAACCTCACTCAGTTGATATGGTCCTATATCTTAAAAAGGTTAATAAAAATAAAAAATATGAATATAGAGTACATGGAATATATTTAAAATGGCAATGAATTTAATTAATCCAATCATATGTTCTTTCTCTCCACACCTTATCTTTATTATTGACTATATTATGTGTAATAATTCCAATCCATTTCCATGCAGATGATTTTGTAATGAAAGATAAATTCTAAGCATACATGTGGGACATAAGGATGAAGCGATTTTAGAGGATTAATGTCTATTTCGAAGATTTTTATTTTTATTTATAGGTATTGGAATCATTAAATTTTACCACCTGAATTATTATTTTTGGTTTTGTGGATTGTATTTGATCATTAAGTTATCCAAATTTATTTAATAAGATTTTTTTCCCTAAAAATTTTGGTTCTTTGTGGTTATAAAAAATGTTTTCTGTTTTCATTTTCAAAATATATATTTGAAAATGCAATATATTATATATGTTGGAAACCTTTTTTTGAAAAAGTTAATGGATATTATAGTTGTTTATACAATTTTATATAATTTTCCATGAAAAATGAGGACATAATAAAATTTAAATCACTTGATCAACATTAAAATTTATATTATTGGGGTATTATTTTGGTTTAAATTTTGAGAAACTTCATTTTGGCACCCCTATGTGACAACTCGTAGTTTTTTTGTCTACAATGATGTCAAATTTTTTTAGGTTTTTTATACAAAGTTTAGGATTAAGTGAGTCTTCTAATTACAGGGGTGCATTGTCTGTTCCTCGGAAATGGGAAAGGAGTTGAAGGGGGATAATTCTAATTACAAGGCCTATTATGGTACATAATACATAGATAATATCAATTTCCTATTCTATATATATATAATTCTATTATCCCATTCAGCTGGAGTGTTATATCAAATTTTGTATCCTCACTCATTGTGCTTAAATGAATTTCACATTTTTCAGACATGTTTATTTGAAGAGTATTTGTGAAAACTAATTTTTTCTATTTGTTAATGCCTTTTAAATATTTACTCAGATTCTACACCATATTTTTCAAATTATTAGATTCATTAATACTATTACTAAACAAAAATATGGAATCATTTTATCTAGTTAATTAGGGTTCCATTTTATATAACATCTCCAAAAATGGTTATTGCCCTTGGAATTTATAATAACATCTTCCATAAAAATGTTTCTATATTTTTAAGTGAAGTTGTGTGTTTTTACCATTTATTTAAATGGTTCTCTTATATAGAAGGTGTGCATGAAGATGGTAGAGGGGTCAAGGTGTCTTGATTGTTAGGAGTGAGTAGTCACATGTAGTGCCTACCACTACACAGTATTCCACAACACCAAAACCTCTTCTACTCCAACAAATAGAGGTCGATGATGCTTTGGTATTTTCATAACATAATTAAAATAATTACTATAGTAATTAATTCAATCTAATCCCTTCGTTTTAATTAGATTAAATAATGATAGTAATTGTCATAATATTAATAAAGATCATGTCTTTTATAAATATCCATAAGGATAGTTAAAAGCACTGTCAATTATTATTATTATCATGGTTAATATTTCACTATAAAAATCCATGTTTTCTCCAATGTTACTTAAAATATATGTTTTTTGTGGTTTTTATTTAAAATATATTGTATTTATTATATTTATTACTGTTATTAGTTTCTTTTACATCGATTTATTGTGACATGGCATGTGTTAAATCTTATTTTGTCTTTATTTAAATTAATATTCTCAATATTTTGTGTCAGTTATATGCATTATGTTATTACTATAAGATATTATGATTTTAAATCTATTGATTTATTCCATGCTTTTCAATTTACATTTTTATTCCCTCAATAACTTCATTGTTTATCAAAATTATCCAAATATAAAATATCAATATCAATTTTCATTTCGTTTAGGTAATTCAAATCTCTGTGCGAGAAAATAATTTATTATTTGTTATAGATTCTCTTATATCATTTAAAATATATTTATTGAAGATGGTATCTATTATCATAATGATGCCTCTATATTTTGTGTAATTGTATTCCAAAAATAAGTATCACTATTTTTTTTATCAATATATTGAATATTAATTTTCATTATTAACATTGTAATATATTATTATCTTCGTAAAAATAAGAATTCAACCATATCTCCATGTGAATGCATAAACTAATAATTGTGTTATATCGTCGTGTAAATGCACAGCTGATTACTAGTTACTAATATTTCTCATGAATAACAATTTAGCAACACAACTGTATAGTTTATATAAAGAATTGAACCCTTCTAAAAATTACATTGATTTTTTAGTTTTAATGTTTTATTTCTAATTGATTTTATAGAGAATCTATTTGTAACTATTTTAATATTATAAATCAAATTTCAATTTTCTTGATTTAAACAAACCTTGGATATTTTGGAATAGTAGGAATCCGACACTTGATTACTTTAGATTCTTTGGATGTAATGTTTTCATCTTGAATGATAAATTTAATTTATATTAATTGAATATGAAAGTTGATGAATTGTTTAATTAGTTTCTGTGACATACCACTTCCCTGGGCCATTCATTGGAGTTTGGACAAGTGGAACTCAACATGACATTAAGTGATCCTCCCAATACACTAAAGGCCCTAACAAGAAATAAGGGCCTAAAATTTTGTGGGGAGGAAATTACCAAATATTATAGTATTATAATAATAAAAATAAAATTCAATTGGTATCATTCAAATATATAAATCGCAACCATGTTAGGTGCTTATAAATAACCCAACATCACATGTGATAAAAATGAATGAATCATATATACTAGATCCATTGTGGGTGGATAATATGAAATGAGGATTCTAAGAATAACAGAATAGAGACCCGTAACCAATCATCTATTTGGTCTGTTGTCCAAACCAATCCCATCCTACAACTCATTCCCATAAAAAAAAGTAGTAATCTGTATGACCTTTCATAAAACCTATAAGCCACATTCAATAATGTTGTATTATTGAGTACCCATTTTCCATGGAAGCCTATACAGGGAATCAGCACAAATAACTAGTGCACCACTAACAACATCCAAAACTATAACTGATCTAATAATTATTTTATGTTTGGGTTCTCGATATAAGAAGTTTCAAATGTCATTTAAAACAATAAAGTAAAAATTCAAAATATATATTCCAAAACCATGGTCCTAATTCACACTAGGAGTTGTATATAATACATGGGCTATGGTTTTGTTTTATATAAGCATATTGAATTGACAATTATAACTACCTCACTCCCAACAAAGTGAAATATACACTTCTGTAGTCTAAATAAGCATTTAAGGGAATTATACCCATCCATAGATACCTACATTATCTAGGGGTAGCAATCACTCCAGGTTAATGATAAACACTAGCATCCACTAGGGGAACAATTCATCCCAGGTTAACCATAAATACTAGTATCCCTATAGAAACAATTCACCCCAGTTAAACCACTAATACTAATGATCCTTTGTGGAATAGTTCACCTGAGGTTTTCTATACAATAAAATGAACCAAAATATAATCATTGTTGAAAATAAAAAATAAATGAAAATTTAAAATGGATTAACCACAATACCTTTTCTAGAATCTATGAAAATTTATTAGCCAAATCCATTTCAAAAACTAATTCCAATGCCGAAATTAAGACCCCTTGTAAACACATTTCCAAAATACCACTCTATTTCACATTTCAAAATATGGTTTAAAAGAAAACAGATCACACACCTTCAATCCATTTCAAATTTCACAACAAAATCCAGGATAATTTTTTATTTCCAAAACCCCATATCTATATTAATAAATAGTACAAATTAATAATTTATTGTTTTAATTTAAAATATGTTTTATTAATTTTCCATTATCCTATAAAAGACTATTTTCTAGGCCCAAACCCAATAAAAATATTGATGGTTATGAAATTAAATTTCAAATCCATCAATTCAAAACACACATCCCTTTATGAAATTCAAAACATAAATTCACATTTCATGAAATCAAATATTTTGAAGGTTAACATTATCACTAAAAATACACTTTTTGATACCCTTCTCTAAGGACCACAAAATTTTATATATCTATTAATATAAGTCAAAATATAATTTAAACACATTAAAATTAATTTGGATCCATGTATGATGAATCCAACTAGACCACTAATACATGAACTTCAAAAATAATAAGGAATATGATTTACTTTAAATAGACCACCTACCTTAGACATATAAGATCCATCAAATATTATATTAGCACTTTTTTTTAGATATGGGAGAAAAATAAGAAATAAAAAAATGATCTAATAGTATTTAATTTATCCCATAAATGGCATGAGAGAAAAGGATGGAAATAGAACTAAATAATTGAACATATATGAGGGATAAACTCATTAGGTCTTTCCAATTTCATGGAAGGAATTAAATTCAAAAAATGGATGGTGATGTTATACCATGAAATAGAGGATAGGGGTAGGATTGAGGTGCACACAAATTATGAAGGAAAATGAAGAAGGAAAAGTGGCTAAATATGTTTATAGATGGAGGTGAAAAAGATTAATTTACCAAATTTTTCATGAGAAATAATGTTTGATCAACATTTACGAAAATTGTGTACCAACCGTGCATCCAACATTATCCCATGACCATCCACAATAAAGGGTTATAGTGTGTGGTTTAATGAAATGTGTGCAAGCCATTTATGACCCTCTATAACTCTTTGGAAATATGCATGGTTCACATAGACATATTTCATGGATTCCATAATTCTTGCTCCTCCCTATTTTTGGATATATGGTTGGGGTGAATTATTAGCACTAACTTTGTGTGTGCTTTGTTCCCTAGAACACCTATCTGAAAACCAAAGCATTGGGCCTCAAACCCCAAGGACACTCATGAGACCACCTAACAACCATGTGGTCTTCATTCTATACCTCAATTGATTCTTTAAGGGGATCCCACCTTCTAAAAATAATATTCGTTCCTAATTTTAAAAATGAATCATCCAATACATTAAAAATTCAACCATTTCTATAATACCAACAACCTATATAGATTTGGGGATTTATAATCTCCCCATTGTAACACTTATCATCTCTAAGAAGTCTTAGTGGTAATTTAACCAAACCTCTTAACATACATCAATTTTTAGTTCAGAACCAGATAGACCACTTCAATTTTGAATTCACAATCCACATTCAATGGAAAAATAAAAACATGAGGTCCTAAACATACCAAAACATAATCCAATTCCCATTTCCAACACTAAAATACCAAAATTGTTATTACCCAATTCTAAACATTCTAATACATCGACGGTGTAAACTCACAACATCCATTACACATATTTTCCTACCTAAAACATGATTTATCTGACAATCCCCGACACTAGATGGCTAGAATTTCCACAATAATAATATATAATTGAATCAAAACTCCCATGTTTAAACAACATTTTCAGTATGGTTCCAACTTACCAAACCCAAACAACAATAGTAACATTAGCTAATATCAGTAACAATCCTAGTTAGCCATATCCAACTATGGATGGACATATAAACATCATCCATTCCATAGCTAAATTCCTAATTTCATCATTTCAAAATATTATGTTGATTAGAAAAAACATTCCCTATTGACCCAACCAATATACTGTTGTTTTTTTATAACCCACCTCATCCTTCACCATACCAAAACCCAAGTCAAAACTCCTCTGGGCATACCTTCTTGAAAATGATGAACTCCATATGCAGATAATTGTTAATCTCACCTAATCATACTCAAATATATTTCCTCATAATTGGAATAGTCTCATTGAATTCCATTTCTAACTCTCGGTTATATTTAATCGTAAATTTCTCAACCTTTCCAAAAAAATATCATCAAGTCGTTCCCCAAATAGATATAATTATAATTCAATAACCAATGGATAAATTTAACGAAATATTAATCCCAAAGCCAATTATAGACTATGTCAACTAATACATTAAAATTTATATTTGTAATTCCCAAAAAAATAGAGTATTCGTCTCATCTACTCCATACCAGTGTTTTGATTCCACATTCCCACTCATCTACAAACTACACATTCATCTGACCCATCTTCATAAGGGTTATACATCCATGACTAATAAATCACCCCCATAAAAGTGTCATTGTTTTAAGTTTGTTGAGTAACTTCCAACTACCTTAGAACTTGTTTCATTCAATTCCAACCAAGGAATCGACATGGTTTCCCCACCATCACATGAGTGGCTATGAAACCATCACAAACAACCCATTATCAACTCCAAATAATGTTACACATAATATTCATCATTTCTAAATTAATAATTAAGACCTTATTTTCTAACCATGTATTGTTCAATCCCCACCATAATGCATTACATACACTGCACCATGAATGTAACCTCTTTGTATCTAGATAAAAAACATGTTCAGTTCTATCAATCCATGCTCTACCACACCCATTAACAAAGATTCCTCTCTATGGGAAAATTCAATGTGTATGTACCACTACACACTAATCCAACTATGATTCCTCCTTTTCCTGTAGGGTTATATCAACTAAACCACAACATCCAGAATACCTTCCCACAAGAATATCACTAATTCTGAGTCACCTCACATTTAGAGGGACTCATTAAATGAAACTTTTTATCACTTCGGGGTTCTCCACTTATTAGTCATGAACTAATATTAATAAAGGAACTACCACCACTAACATGATTAGGATCCTGAAAGCCATGAATACTTAATAAAAAATATCATATAATCCATTATAATGATCCAAAAATCATCGTTCCCTATTCATAGCCATTAAAAATATCCTTGATCTCACTAGAGAAGAAATGGTACAAACTCCCAAGCAACGTGATTTATCAACCCAAATGCTATCATGTACCTTTTTCATATTCCAACGTTCTCAAACACATCAAACCCCTTGGGTGGATCATTGACTAACATGAATCGTAATTCCCCAAGTCATTTATCACTAAAATTGGTCTCAAGAACCCTGTTGAGTAACTTATTATGCCTCATGGGCTTCCAGTCACATCATTGCTGAGGTATCATGTATGCTTCAACCAACCATATTTACATATCTAATAAGTCATGTATAATACATGACCAACCGTTATCCCAATATTCCCTTCAAGATATGAATTTATCACCCACACTTCAATATCATTAGAACCATATACCAAGGATCAACACTGATTTCGCCAACAATATATCACTAGAATGTGAGGGTTAGGAATCCAAATGATATTTCACTTAGAAACTATCCTCAAAACCAATCCATAATTAAACAAAGTGCAACCCTTATAAATATATTTTTCATCACCATGCCATAAAAAAATCTAGATAACACCATTCATGCATCAATTTTTCATTCCCTAATATCTAAAAAAATATAACACATACCTAAAAACCCATGATATC
Organism: Viscum album; assembly: GCA_963277665.1. Taxonomy (NCBI): domain Eukaryota; kingdom Viridiplantae; phylum Streptophyta; class Magnoliopsida; order Santalales; family Viscaceae; genus Viscum; species Viscum album. The sequence continues at coordinate 243,489,606 of OY728122.1, read as the reverse complement.
AGACCTATCAATCAGTCACAATGGATTATTTAACAGGAAAAATCAACAACAGATTTTTTATCACCACTTCAAAATACCATTGGGATCTAGAACAAATCACCTAAGGTCAAGTGTCACACAATCCACTACCCATTCAAAAAACAAATTCTTCCAATGTTCAAACATGAACTGCATAATCTTGATCCTATATCTATAGATACTCTCCCATAACTAGGGAATTGTAATCCAACACCTTATTTATATTCCAACAAACATATCAAAATGTCACAGCCCCCAAGGGTAAAAATAATCCACAATAAAAGAAAAAAATCGATTTCATCAATTTTATGTCCCTAGTATAAGAACAATAAGAAACATCCAACTATCTAGTACACCCTTCTCATCACGGTTTCACAACCCATATCCAAGCATCTCACCACCCAAGATCTCTATTTAGAACTATACTACACATAAATTTGGTTGGTTAATGACCACATCTATACAAGACACTAGGGTCCCTAATGTTTCTATCATTTCAAATTTTATATTATGTAAACATCAAAATTTTTAAACCCCAACAAATCAAATTTTTAAACATTAAACTATCCGTCATTTTAAAAATTCACAAACTCTATTAAATTTAATATTTCCCCATTTTTAATTAGATACAATTACATTAACATGTTATAGAGGAAAAATATTTGAATGTTACATACCTGACCATTATTTAACCATGACAATCATATAAAGCGCATTTATATCATCTTATTAACCATATTCACATGAGGATTTGTTCAGGTAGAATGTCACCATACAATTATTTGTCAAACATATATATATTTATAGAAAAATTAATTACAAACCCCTATCTATCTTAAAACCACAATCCAATATAAATTACTAATACACATAAGCCATAAACAATAACTAAAACTTTCAGTACATGTGGATCCTAGGTACTATCAATCACAGGTAAGATATGGATGAAATATATATCCTATTATTCAACTCTTATTCATGCACACACACACTATTTCCTATCATACCATGATAAGAGGTAAAAATATCCTGATTAAGGAACATCATGTCCATTTATCCACTCCTAGTGTAAATTAGTCAATGCTAAAATAAAAAAACTTGAATAATCATTCCCACCCTAAGATATTTGGATTTTAAACTCTACATGCGGCCACAACTACCCGTGATTTCTCTCATTAAAAATATATGACACATTATACATCTTCTATATATCATAAACAAATTGTAAGATAAGTATAATGATCACTAATAGAACATTATATCATTCCACTACCCTTTTACTAAGATTAGCACCCAGACTAGCTGAATAATAAAAGACCACAGGTATACCTCCATTTATGCCAGAGGCTTATAACTATTAGTGATGGATTTAAAGCTTACATAGTGGATATTATAACATTATATAATATTATTATAGAAGAAATAAAAAAATATATGACATTCAAATTTTAACATCACAATAATGGAAAGTGACGATAAATAAACTAATATAACATATGATGAAAACTATTGCTTCATACATATATAAACCACCAGGGATGGATCATACAAAAAATAAACCAAACAATAAAATAAGATAGAGGCATATAGAATATCCCTCACTAAGTCTCAAGTCCCTCCCTATCCTATCATCTAAATTTAGCCTAGACATACAAATAAACAACCACTAGGCCCTGACCCAAAAAAACTATAAGCTCAATCCTTAGTATGTGAAAACCAATGAAGTATTAAGACAAGAATAAAGGGATATAGTACCAATTTTTTTATTTTCCACTATCATAGGTATCTAACATGTGTTAAGACAAGTGGAACACTACATGAACAAAAGTGCACCTCTGTGTTTTCCATAGGCATCTGAGTAGTAGTGAGGGCTTGTAAGGTTACCATGGGTAGAATATTCCTTCATATCAAACTATAATTACATTATAAATAAAAATTAAAATATAAACATAAAATAAAACATCACAGCACTAAAAAGTTATTATAAATAACCTAATATCTCATATGAAAAAAATTATTGATTCATGTATACTAAAACCCCCATGAGTGGATCCTAGATAAGAAGAAACAGAAGAAAAAAATAAAATAGAGGAACAAGGAATAACCTTGATATACTATCATGTCCTACCCAATCCCATAATAAAACATCATCTCATATTCACTAGGAAACGACCACCATTCCCTTCCCTAAAAACTATGACCTATAAAATATAATTTTATCTTATTAGGAACCATGTGACATAGTGACCCAATTAGGCTGTTAGTAAGACTATTTTGGAGGCAACTAATGTCATCCTAAAATATAAAATCCTAAAAGGTAGTCCATGAAAATATTCATAAACTGTAATTTTTTTAAAACTCAATTAAAACATTTAAAATAAAAATCAGAAAATAAATACAGATCGTAAGGACTAGGTTCACCCTAGGAGGAAAAAATACCTACATTGGCTGCTGATGAGGTGTCATTAATAATTCCTTGTAGACAATACCAACCATATCACTCCTCACTAATGGATATAAACCCATACCGAGTCTAAACTGGAATCTAGTAGAAATATACCCATCTTTGGAGTGGACTCTCCCTTTGGTGTAGTGTTCACCCTAGGTTAAGAATAAATACAAGCATCCCATGGGGGAAGAGTGGAACCTAGGTCAAAAAATAATACCATAATACCCTAGTGATGACATATATCTCACGCTGACTATATAGGTAAATGAACTAAAATAGAATATTCAATCCATTTAAAAAAATACAAAAAACAAGCCATCAGGATTACCCACAATGTTATTCAAAGCATATATCAATTTTATGTTATCCAAAATGGTTTAACAACAATTTATAATTCCAAGACAAATCCCATTTATTACTATGTTTAAGAAATTCCATTTTTTTATATTTCTAAAAAATATTTCCAATATAAAATATTACATTCATTCATGTCTTTTCACATTTTCACTAAAATACAACACATGTAATCATTTTCAAATCTATATTTACATTTTAATAAATAAAAAAACATAACCATCCCTCCTTTAAAATTAATATTGGTTTTATTAATGTCCCATTAAAATAGTCCAAACTATTTTCATGTGAAAAACAATTCCAATTACTAATTGTTCTGAAATTCTATTAGATAACCATCATTTTAATCTAAACATCACATTTAAACATTGAAAGCATAATTTTTTATTTTCAGATAAAAACAATTAATTTTATACTATCCCACAACAAACCTACTTAGTATTAACCTTCACTAATTTCCAATACATGGTAAACAAGTGTTTATCAATTTCTATTCTCAGTTTTAACACTATAAAATTAAATAGGATGAATGGATGATGGATCAATAATAACCACCCATGCATGAACAGGGAAAATTAAAAGACAATTTGTTATTTTAAATATACCACCTAAATTATCCACATAAAAGGATATTAATTATTTATTAGACCCTTGTTTTTATATATATGTGAGAAAATGAAGTCCTATACATACAACCTAAAAAATGGGATATTTAGAACATATACAGTGTGACAAAAATTCAAGGTAAAATAATCTATGAAAGGAAGTTTTACAAGGGATAAAATTACTTAGGGCATTCCAAAACCATAGATGGAGGTCGATTCTGAAAAATGTTGATGATGTTTCCTCATGGAATAAAAGAAAGAAAAATTTATGCAGTTTTTGTGGCCATAGGGGGGGAATAGGATATGAAAAGGGGTTAAAACCATATTTATAGGGTGTGAAAAAATATTCATTACCATAATTTTAAATTTCTGTGTCATCTGGTTTCGTGAATATCCAAACCTCACACCAACTATGTATCTAGAACTACACCAAGAACAACCACCATTCATGATTATGGTAGACAATTTAACAAACCATTTGAGACCCTCTTTAACTCCATAAACACCTAATACCACATGTAGACTATCCACCAATTTCCATAATTCATGAGCATAAGTATTTTGGACTCCCTGGTTGGGTTTCACAATTATCACTATCCAACCATGTTCCCTAGGATTCTGGTATATAGTTCTAAAATCTAATCCTCGAACCTCGGTATACTCTTGAGACCTTCAAACACCCTAGATTATTTTTTGAAAACCTAAATTGGGTCATTTTTGGTATTCTAATCCTTGTAAATTTTTCCCAATCCCCATTTCATAAAATATCTCATAAAATATTTTTAAAATAAAAACATTTTATATAATCCTGATCACTAATACATATGAAGGGTTTTATTTTTTCTACACTACTAGTAAGTTATATCAAGTTTTCTATACAAGTATCAATACCATTTAGTAAGTATAACATTTCATTATTTATGAGACTCATCCGAACACAAAATTAATAATATCCTAATCCAGAAAATGATATGAGGAATTTTTCAAAAACTGCTATTATTTTACCTTAAATGGATGTACCTCAGAAATCATATATTCAAATTAAATATTATAGATAAAAAATTGTAGAATACCAAAAGATTTTCTAATTAAATGTAATCAACCGGGGATTGGGGACCAACTATATTTTTTCCTACAAACCCTTTGATATTATGGAATTATTCCCATAATAATATGATTTCACATGTAGATCAATAATAAAGAACCTAAAATTTGTTAATAAATAAATGTGATCATCCTTAATTCAAATAACAATTGGAACATTAAAGTATATGTGATTTAAAGGTTTATGAAATTGGGATGATTTACATGTTATTAGATCACAATCAATTTGAATGAAACATGTTTTGAATTTTGGTATAGTTCCAATGTAATATCCTTATTTTATGATTAAAATGAGTATACCAAAATATTTTTGAAGAAAATGTAATAAATTTTTAAAATAATATAAAACTTGTTATTAATGGTTATAACTTAGAAAAATACAAAGACTATAGATAAAATTTCTATTTAGTATCTTGATTATTAGCCAGTGTAATTATATTATAATTAAATATAATATAAAATCTTTTCAAGGGGATGGGATCATTTCATTCCTTAATATTTATGTTCTAGTGGATGTAAATTTCCAATAAATTCTTATCCTTGAAAATATTAATTTTCGAATATTCGAACAGAACATGTCCTCTGGTAACATAAGAATCCATTAAAATCCTTACATGATATAATTTTTATATTTTTAAATTAAAATAATTTTCTTTGAGGAATAAAATATCCAAAGATTTTTAAGATTAGTTTTTTAACACTACAATGAGTAAACAAATACATGTCAATGAGATTAATTTCGATTTAACATAAAAATAACATAAAGATAGATTTTCAAAACTTATGAAAAACATAAATTGAATATTGTATGATCTACAATCATAAATACTTTATTATCGTCCAAATAAATCATTAACATGATGGAAATATCTTATCTCTATATAATTATAATAGTGATTTACATAATTATTTTGTTTTTGAAAATTCTCAATGTTTTACTACTCTAGTTGGTACCTCCTTTAAACATAACTCAATGAACATTTCAAACTGGTTGATCATAAATTATCTAAAGTGATTCATTGTGGTTTACATTATATGAAACCTAGTTGATATGAAATTGTATACTCTGTGTGATAATGTGGGAGGATTCAAGATAATATATAGGAATCTCATCATACAGAAGAAAAATGGATCATCTGTTTTCTTAAATAGACTTCAAAACATGGGTTCCATTATTCTTTAGGAATTATTATTACTCTTAATAACACATAGATATAGAATAATATTTTTTTAAATATATTAGATGTTAAATTCAAGAACATTTAACTTTATTGTAAAATATTTAAAATCTTTGCCTATTAAGAAAAAAAAATCAATTTCACTTTCCTCTACAAAAGAATAATGTTAGGCAGCTTGATGAAATTATCACAATTATTTTGGATTAAACCCACATTAACCAATATAAAATTGATTTTCACTTGATCTATGATTATTCGGGATATTAAAATTTATAATTACTTATCAATGAACTAATAAAATCATTAATATTTTAAATACACACACATAAGACACCAATTCCTTAAGGATCAAACTCAAAAAGGAGATATTATTCTTGAGTTTATCGGAATTACCTAACATCTTGCTTATATTTTCAATAAATAATTAAATTCATGATATTTTGATATATTTAAAGAAAATTGGTGGGATTAGTTATATGTTGGAATTTTTTAGAATTTATTCTAATATATTTTGACATTGAAAAAAACCATGAGAAAAGTGAAGGACATTAATTATGTATATAGAACTATTCTAAATCTCTATCGAGGTATTCTATATCATTGTAAGTTTGTTAAAAAAATTTAAAAGTACTCTGAACATAATCAAGTATTAAACCAAATGGATGTTTCGTTAACCATGTGTTTAATATTAGTTATATTTTATAAGGTAACATTCAGTTAAATATTTTATCTTATGTGGATACCCCCTCTAAATATTCACTCCTATTTTTTCTTTGGATAACATTTATAGAAACTGATTCTAAATTTACATATTCCGACCAATTTTTTTTACAAATAAAAATGTTTAATAGAAATTATTTTCTTATATATGACTTTGTTTTGAATAAACCCTTCAATTTTTATGGTTTTTCCATTATAATTTTCGCTTACTATTGGGAAACAGACAGTTTTTTTTGTTATATATAGTGAAGAGTTTTATATTTATTAATAATTTTTTTAATTGTTAATGAAATATTTTCTATAAATATTATAGAACAATCATTATTAGATAAAATCATCCCTAGGTATTGGACAACCATATCATAAAGGGTATATTTTATATTATTAAATAACATCATATTTTTCTCATTATTTTATCAATTTTCTTTTAATAACCATATAATTATTGAAATGTTCTTTATTTTTTATGTTTCTATGAATTATTTTGTGTTTTTTAGAAAAAATTAAATTACTGAATATAGGAGAAGGTCCCTATGATTAAAATCAATGCTATAAGTAAGGCTAAATAAATAATTTAGGAAAAGTGGACTCATTATGTTTGATAGTATCATTAAATTATTACCTAAAAAATATAACTTAATGTTTCATAAAAATATATAGGGAACATTATTGATCATTATATTTAAATTTAACTACAAATTAGTTCTTAATTTTTTGTTCCACTATAACCCTTATTTTTTTGTGTTCTTTTTGAAATCCACAAAGTGTGAGTTCTTAGATATTGTTATTTATAGTTGAATATGGTGATTTTTTTATTCATTATGAGTGTTGTTTTATAGAATGTTATATGGGTAATGTTTTTTAAATCATTAGTTTAGAAATTTTTATGTGATATAATTTCTTCAATTTTTAATTCGAGGGCGGATTCCTTGTTAAAAACCATTTGTGTTAAATAATAAATAAATTCAAGTATAATAATTATTTCATTCGAGGAAATATTTACTGAACATTAAAAAATGTTTCAGTTTAAATGTTTTTTAAGAAAAACATTTCAGTTGTTTCTTATAATTGGAAAATGGGGGATGACTATTGTGTCAAATGTAACTTATGTATCCATTGTTTTTTAAAATAACTATAACCATCATTTTGTTATTGTACTAACATTCTGATTTTTATGGTCTATTTTTCATGTAGACATAACATTATATTATTTTTTTTGGTAAACAAAGTGATCAATATAATATCATGAAAATCAAAAATTCATTCCAAATATCAGTCATCAAATGATGTTTCATGTTCATATGCTATTTCAATTGAACCCAATGAACTCAGTATTATGTCATTGAGGTTTTTTTTAATGACTCATAAAAACATTACAGTGGCTTCATGGAATATAATATATTGAATAACCCAAAATTGAGATAATGTGAATCATCTAACTTAAATTGAGATCTTCAGTTGTATTTATTTTTTCGTTTTTATGCACTTTTCTGTGTGAGGAATCATTTTAATAGATATTATTTTTTTTATTTTGAAATTACACATTTTGATACTCTATGATCAAATAGTTTCCAATGATGTGATCCAATATCTTATGGATTTATTGATTTAATACATTACAATGTTAGACATGTTTATTCCAATCATATTGATTGAATATGACCTCATTTGTAATAAACTAGCCCAAGATAACCAAACACATCACCCGAATCAGATCTTCACTAGTATGGATGGGTGTTGATGGTCCCCATTTCTAACAAACTAGTTCATCTACATCATGAAAATACAATTGGTAATAGGTCAACCTTTGAATTGTAAAGACATGGAAATTCCAAGTAATTATTTAAATGTTATTTGGGATTATAATGAGTCTGTGAAAATTAATGCCACTTGATTCTTAAGCACGATGTGCCCGAAACATAATTTTGCATTTTTTAAGGCACGTTCAATAAACGTACAGGCGCCATTTTCTAACTTTTGAACCAGTTTTCGGAATTGAAATCAATTGACATTGTTCAATCTGCAGTGCCGAAATTCGCTTAAGGGATGCTTAACTTCGACCACAATAGGTTGGGAGAAAAATTTATCTTTAAGAAATTTAGAAGAATAATAAAATAACATGTAATTTTTATTTTATTTTTCACCAGTGGTTGAGAGGTGGTGGTGGGACCACTGTGTTGTCAATCCATTTAATAGTTTGACTCTTTTTTCACTAACCTCAGCGTTGGAATGTTAAATGTAGTTCATTAATGAACCACATTAATTTTGTGAAACTCAGCTATTTCTTCGGTCAATTTAATTGAAGCTCGGGTGTGGGATTTTGGCACAGAAGAGTGTAACATCTGATGATGTGTTATGGAATCTTCCACCAGAAAAAAAATGGAGCTTAGATAGTAATGTCAGAGTGATCAAACAAGGAATGACCAAGGCCAGAGGCTTCATCAAAGCACAGATTCTCCTTCCTCTATTATGATGACTCAAATGATCCTCTTGGTGGGGGGATTTTTCATGGTTTAATTCTTTGAGTTAAAGATAAATAAATTATTGCCTGCATGTTAGGATGCTAATGCAGAGGGCACATGAAAAATGAAATATTCTTAGACCCTCTGCCACTTCATTCATGTCGCACTATTTGGGGACTAATTTCTAACTCAGAATAACCTTGAATCTGAGATCCACGTAGCGACGGTGGAATCCTGGGAGGCCCATATGTGTGAACGAAGGGAAAACTGACCGCCAAATCATGCCTAGTGGCCCATGGATGACCTACCGGCTTGGAGGCACCAGATAATAATATTGTAGGTGAATTAAGAGGTCAGCGCTCACTGGTCGTGGAAGATGGCGGCCCCACGTGGTGCTGCAGTAGGCCCAATGGGGCGGCTGAGAATCGGTCGGCCGCGTTGGCAAGGCTGCATGTCATCGCACACCGCTATGAAGGGGTTGTGTCATCAAAACCACATAGTAGGGGGGCCTAAATCATGTAGGTCCAACGGATCATGTGGTGGTTCCATGTGGTGTCACTGATTGAGTGGATGAATGGCTCATTGAGCCATTCGGTGAGCTGAGTGGCCACTCGGCTGGCGAGCCACGCCAGCGCACCTTGTTGGGTTGCCCGGCAGGCTGTGCCCGGCTGACGGGATGGGCTGGTATGCGTCCCAGTAGGCTGAGCCGACCATGTCCCAGTAGGCTAAGCTCACTGTAGCCCATCCCAAAGGGGATGATCGTAGACTAGTTTGGGTTGACCTAAATCGGGTCGGGTCAGACTATACGCGGACACATTCATGCCCCTTTTCACTTATATAGATGTATCTTGCGAACCAGTCATTCGTTTAATAAACCATCCATGGAATTGGGATCCGTGTAGTAAGAAATCCTTTTGAGATACTCCATTTGAGTTTAGGAAAAATTTGTGGTACGGCCATGTTGGATCGTACCTGAATCCCACTAAGCCCTCGACACTAAAATACCAATAACTCACACACTGAGCATCCAGTTGACATGTTTTGTATTATGTTGGAACCCTTTGGTATGAAAGTCCTTTCAGTTACTCCTTTGTTTAAATTCTTGGTAGTTGAGGCATGAATAATATCTAGATGAGCAGATACTATGGATCTCAAGTGCACCTGGTGCAGTGAATCCTATGGATAGCTTTCATCTGAGTAGCAACCCTATGTGGATTAGCATCTAGCAATCCTCTATAGATCAACATCATAGAAACCCTGTGTGGATCAGTATTCATAGAAATCATGTGTGTATTAGAATCGTAGGGACACTTTGTGGATCAACTTCATAGAAACCCTGTGTGGATCAGCATCATAGTGACACTGTGTGGATCAACATCTAGAGACCCTTTTTGGATTTGCATAATAGAGACCATGTGTGGATCAACATTATATAGACCATGTTTGGATCATTATTCTAGTAACCCTATGTTGATCAGAAGTGTGTGACCCGATGAGGACAAGCCTTAAAGCGGCCCTTCATGGATCAGTGTTATACAACACTATGTGGATCAACAATGGAACAAATCACCCATGGTTCATTTGTGGAAACTTCCTAATAGAATAAAATGATATAGCTTTAGTCTAATGAACTTTATTCCCAATATCTGAGTTGTATACCTGGTTTGAGCAGAGTCTTTTTCTTTGTTAATTTTGATTGAGATCATGCAAGTGGTTTTCCTATGTGGAATTCTGAGAGACCTTCAAGGGACTTGGGGTCCCAACGGTATATTTTTTACTCACCCATGAACAAGCTTCGCCCGCACCTTGTTGTGTCTTGTGCGGACGATGGTCATCCTTGACTAAGACTTGTGGAGCTAGGACCTGACAGTGGATGGTGGTTATGGTAGACGTGGAGAGCTGTGGAGATGAGTTTTACCTACCCTTCATGTAGGATCCTTGGTGGAAAATTCCAGGAGCTATTTACTGTTTTCTATTGTAGTGGTATATTTTAGTTGGGCTAGTATTTAGGCCACATTACATTTAGTACAAACTTTTACTACTAAACTTTTAAAACGAGGTTGTATCTTGTTGTGTTCTTGGGCTGTGTGTTTGTACAAATTTAAAGGAAATGTGTTCCCATTTTAAGGATTATCATTTCTGGTGCTAGTCTCCACCTTCTGTATTATGGAAGGTGGGCTTGGGGCTGTCACGACACAAACCCCAGGGTACGGGTCATGAAAAATTAGTATTAGTGGAGTCGGTTCAACCAAAGAACTTGGATTATGATCTTTCAAATGGGGAAATAGTGTTAAGTGTTTTGAATACGGTTATTTGTTCGGGGAGTCCAGTGTTAGAGCAGAAGCGGACATATCCATACATCAAGACCCTGAATTCTGATTTCAGACTCGGTGCATGAAAACATTGATTGTATGTGTTTTCGAAGTGTTATTACTATTGATCTCTTTGGAGTCATCTCAATAGGTTTAACATATTGACTATGGCTCACCTATTTCTTTTCAGGATGCCACCACATAGACAACTAGCTAGGGTTCCCAAGAGAGTTAATGTTTATGGCCCACCAAACAATGAGACTACATTTTCAGGGCCCTATTACAGTGGTTGCAAAGATATAGTCCACTGAGGTTTTTAGGAAAGATAGATCCCTAGGAAGATAAGGACTGGCTAGGGGCTGTTGTATGAGTTTTCCTCTTAGTTGGGACTCCATCAAAGCAGATGGGGATCCTAGATGCTAGTTTTTTCTAGGGAATGGTAGGAAGATAGTGGAATCTGAATCACTAGTCACTTGAGTAGGTAACACATTCCTGGTTGGAGATTGAAACCCTCATTAGGGAGGAGTTTGTTCTTACGAAACTACGGTCTGTGTGTATTTAGGAGCTCCTGCACTTATAGCAGGCTAGCCTCACAGTAGCCTAGTACTCGACGAGATTCACTAACCTCTCACTCTACTCCAATAACATGGTAAAAGACCCATTATTCATGGCTCAGGACGTTGATTAGGGTCTCCAATGGGATATCAGAGCATCGATGATATCGCGGAATATCCTGACGTAGGCTGGAGTGCTCAAGCGAGCATTGTTGGTAGAGACCTTCTTAGCTGAACAGGCACCGACATTGAGAGACACCACCAGGAGATAGGTATCCAATTCATCTATAGCAGGTAGTACATCGATGACATAGAGTCCCAAGTAGGCCATAACTTCTGGGGGATGACCCCAAGATACAAGGTCAGAGGTGTGAAACTCGAGAGGCATAATGGTAAGATAGGAAACAGACTATGCTTCATGTGTGGTGGCCAGGTCAACATGGCTCATGACTACCGAACCCACCATAATTAAGATTAGTATATGGTCAAGGGACCGTTGAGGAAGAGGCAGAGATTCGAGTGAGTAGTTCCACAGGGTGGAAGACATGGTAGAGGAGCAGGTTGTGCAGCAGGTGGTGGATGGCATTTTGAGGCTCTACCACCACCACCCCCATGTTGTCCACCCCGACCATAGGGAGCAGTTGGACAGGGGAGATCACAGCTGGAGGGAGTAATGTCCTATAACCATGGTGCTTTAGAAATTATTAGAGTACAATATGTGTCTATTACACCTGAGCTGCAGTACCTATAGACATAGGTGTCGGTCTCTCATTAATTTCCACGACACTCGTTCAGTGCTTGGAGATTCCGATGAAGCCTTTGGCTCGATGCATAAAATTAAAAACTACTACAAGAGAAGATTCTATGATTACACACTCGTGCAGTCATTGTGAGCTCACTATAAAAGGTGATAGATTTGGCTTGGATCTCATAGTAGTAGTGTTGAGACCTTACGACATAATTTTGGGTATGGACTGGCTATCAACGGTCCATGATCAGATAGATGTTTTAGGGACAATGTGTGGTTTGTCTGCAACTATGGGATCAGGTATTCCTTCACTGGTGAGAAGGAAACATTTGTATCATAGGATTGACTTTCTCAGATGAGTGTGCTGCTAATCACTAATCAGTAGGCTAGCCTTACCCTCAGAGCAGTTAATGTGAGGAATATGAGTTATCCTGTAGTGGTGGACCAGTATGCTGATGTCGTTCTAGATGATGTTCTGAGACTACCTCCTCATAGAGATATAGACTACTACACCAACCCATACCCTTAGATGGCACTGATATCTATTCTAGAATATCAAATGGCTTAGGTGGAGCATTGTGAAATTTGGGTATAGCTGGAGGACTTGCAGAGGAAGTGGTTCATAATTTCTAGTGGTACACCATGGGCATCCACAATTTGGTCGGCCAAGAAGGAAGATGGTAGTATGATGCTTTGTGTGGACTATCAATGTAGGAACCAGGTGACAGTAAAGAAAAAGTACCCACTCCAGAGGATTGATGACCGCTTCAACTAACTGAAGGGAGATCAATGATTTTTGAAGATAGACCTCGGATTAGGCTATCATCAGCTCAGGGTAGGGGATGATGATGTATCTAAGATGAAATTCTAATGTCAGTATGGCCATTAAAAGTTCTTGGTGATGCCCATCAATGTGACCAAAGCTCTGACAGTGTTCATGGGGATCATGAAGGATCTTCTATCCTTACGACGATAGATTCATTGTGGTATTCATTGAAGAAATATTTATATACTCGACGTTAGAGGACGATCAAAAATTTCACCTACATATTGTTCTGGATACACCTTGAGAGTAGCATCTTTACGGAAATTTTGTTAAGTGAATGTTTTGGACATGGGATTTCCACTTCATGGGTCATGTTATCTTAGATGTTGGATTATTGGTGGACACAACAATGACTGTGGGAGTGCTTCCATGGGAGCCATACTTGAGTGTGACTAAGGTGTGGAGTTTCCTAGGATTGGCTGGGTACTATGGGTGATTTGTACCCAAATTTTGCAGAGTTTTGGTACCCTAAACTTGCTTTGAAAAATATGGGGAATCCTTTATTGTGGATGGAGTGATTCCAAAAGAGTTTTCAGGAGCTGATGTAGATATTGATGAGTGACCCAATCAGGAGGATACCATAAGAGGGCATTGGGTATGAAGTCTATTTCAATGCATCAGGGACCAAACTGGGTTGTGTGCTGATGCAAGAGCACGAAATGATCGCCTACGGCTCACGACAGTTGAGAGAGCACAAGCAGAACTATGTTACCCTTGACAGAGAGTTAGAATTAGTGGTCTTTGCACAGATGATGTGGTGGAACTACTGTATGTGTGAATGATTTTGTTTTTATTCTGATCACAGAGGTCTCAAGTATATCTTCACATAGAAGGACCTGAACCAAAGATAATGGCAATGGATGGAGTTCTTCCAAGACTATGAATTTAAGATATTCTACACTCCATAGAAGAGGAATGCAGTAGAAGACACACTCAGTTGGAGTTATGGTCAATATTTTCTATGTGAGGTGACTGATTAGTTATTCACATTTCAAATATCCTTTCCAGGTAGAGATGTAGTATCTTATCTCTAGTTTATGACAGTTAGCCCCCCACTACTTCAGTGAGTCAGAAAGGAACAGCTTGGGGATATGGATTGTGTGGCCTGACATGCTCAGATATCCTTAGGACAAGATCTTTATTTATTTTCATAAGGTGGGTTGCACATCGTTCTCTTTAGAAGACTCACATTGGTACAATTGAAGCTTTGGGAGGAGGTGTTGGGGGATTTCCATACATCTCCTAGGGCTGTACATCGTGGTATGGTGAATATGTACCAGGACCTCTGACGTCAGTGCTGGTGGAAAGGGATGATGAAAGTAGTGGTGGAGTTTATATCTTGATGCCTCACTTTTTAGTAAGTGAGTGTCAGGCATAAGGATCCAGTAAGCTTAGAATATCCACATGGGGTACAGGAGTGGATGTGGGATGGTATATCCGTTGACTTCATGATAGGGCTACCATGCATATCCAAGGGACACAATTCTATCTGGATGATCATTGAATGACATACAAAGTTGGCCCACTTACTACCTATCAGAGTGCTAGGATCAGAATAGTGCTTGGGAAATCTCTATGTACAAGGGATTGTACGGCTTCATGGGGTGACATCAACAATCATCTCAGATCGTGGTGCTTGTTTTACATCCCATTTGTGGAAGGGATTAAAGGCGTAATTTGGGACTGATCTATGCTTGAGCACCACTTTTCATCATCAGACAAATATTCAGATGGAGCAGACCAAACCGACACTCGACAACATGCTTTCTGCTTGTGTCCTCGATTATTCCCACAGTTAGGAGGACCACATGCAAGTGGTGGAGTTTTCATACAACAACAGTTATCACTCCACCATCGACAAGGCACAGTTTGAGTCATTGTATGGGTAACAATGCAGATCAACTATATGCTAGATAGAACCTGGGGAGATAGCACTTATGGTTCCAGAGTTGGTATAGGATACCTTGGAGAAGGTGCATATCATCTAGAAGTGAATGAAGACATCACAGAGAAGGTAAAAGTCGTACATTGATAAGAGACCAAGTCCCTTCGAGTTCGATGAAGGAGACCATGTATTCCTACATGTCTCACCCTTACAAGGATTATGGAGGATTGGACGGGGTGGAAAACATTCTATGAGGTTCATCAGGCCCTTCCAGGTCCTCAATAGAGTAGGCGAGGTGGCGTACCATCTAGCTCGTCCTCCATAGATCCAATGGCTGCATATTTTTTTCCACTTCTCATAGCTAAGGAGATATGTGCATTACCAATCGAACGTTATCGACTGGGGAAAGCTGGAAATCAACGATGGGGCGACATTTGTGGTGTTTCTTGTGGAGATAGATGATCGACAGGAGTAGATCTTTCATGGGTGGTCAATTACTCTAGTGTGAGATCGTTGATGCACCAAAATCTCCAGGAGTGTATATGAGAGTGAGAGGCTAAGATACGTGATCAGTACCCCCTTTTGTTCCCCATGTTTTGTTGTAAATTTCAAGAATGAAAATTCCTATGGTGGGAAGAATGTAATGACCTAGAAATTATATACGATTTTTTGTAAAAAAATTAGGATTATTACAAGTCCATGAAAAATGAATATGCTTTATTCTTAGTCCTAGTGTGCCCGGAATGGAATTTCTATTTTTTTAGTACGTTTAGTAAACGTATGGGTGACATTTTCTAAATTTTTAACAAGTGCTCAGAATTGAAATTTGAGGACACAATTGAAGCCACATCACCGGGAGTCTCTTAAGTGAGGCTTGACAAAGACTATAGTAGGTTGGGAGGAAAAGATAATTTTCAGACTCTTAAATGAAAAATAAAATAACATGTAATTTTTTATCCTCCAACAGTTGAGAAGCGGTGGCAGTAAAGATGAGTTGTCACGAAATTTAAATTTTTAACTCTATTTTTCTGTACCATCAGTGTTGGAATGTCAAATGTGGTTCATAAATGAAGCACATTAATGTTGTGCAACTCAGTTGATTCTTCAGTATATATAATTATACCTTCAGTGTGGTATTTTTTCATGGAAGAGAGGAACCAAGGGAGAAGTGTTGCGATGTCTTCCACCGACGAGGAATGAGGGCTTGGACAGCAATGTTGGAGGGATGGAACTAGGAACGATGAATGATGGTGGCTTCATCAATGCGCATATTCTCCTTCCACCACTGCGATGACTCCAATTATTCTCAAGGTAGGGGGATTTTTCATAGTTTAATAGTTGGAGTTAAAGATGAATAAATTGTTACCCTCTAGTCATTATGATAACATGTGTGGAGCGGGTCAATTGAACAAGGCCACGACCCTCCATCGCTCTATTCTTGTCTCGCACATCGAGGGAAAAATTTCCAACATGGAATAACATTGAATCTGGGATATGCAGAGTGATGGCATCATCTTGGGAGGCCCGTAGGCACAAGAGGATGGAAAAATGGACCACCAGATCACACCGGGTGACTCGTGGAAGATGCGCTGGCATGACATGGGCATGACGGCTCCATCGACCAGCACTGACGATGAAGGCAACAGTCGGTGCTCGCTGACTATAGAAGAGGGCAGTGCCGCTGGGCATCGCGGCAGACCCGAAGGGGCAGCGGACACTCGGTGATCTACATTGGTGATACGGAACGTTGTCGCGTGCTGTGGAGAGGGGTCCACTTCATCAAATCCACGGTGAAGGGGCACCCACGTTTCGTGGCTCCCATGGACTACAAGGTGGAACCATGTGGCGCTGCTAATTAAAGAGTCGAACTGCTCTTTGAGATGTTTGGTGAGCTGGGCGGCCACCCGACTGGCGAGTCAAGCTTGCGCACCAGGCCATGTTGCCCGAGGTGCCATGCCTAGCCAGCGGGCCAGGCTGGTTCATTGCCCAGCGGGCCAAGCCCACCGCGGCCCAGCCCTACCGAGTCGGGTCACCACATATCGGGTAGGTCCGATAGGGTCAGTCTAGACCAATTCGGGCCTAGTTTCTCTTAAAGAGTAGTATCTTGCGAACCTGACGTCTGTTTGATCAACCATCTATGGAACTGGGATTCTTGGAGTGAGATTGTCCTTTATAGATACTCCACTAGAGTTTTGGAGAAATTTGGGGTATGGCCGGGTTGAATCGTACCTGAATCCAATCGGGCCCTCGACACTAAAAGACCAATAACCCATATACTGTGCATATCCTTGATGCGTCGTCGGCTGCCGTGGATCCCTTATGACATGATGGAACTTTGGGATACTCCTTTGAGTAATTTCATGGTAGTTGAGTCATGACTGATATCTTGAGGAGCAGATACTAAGGAACTTAGTCACACTGGGTGTGGGGGATCCTATGGTGAGCGGTCATCTGAGTTGAGACCCTATGTGGATAAGCATTCATAGCGACCCAGTGTGGATCAGCATCTTAGATACCATGTGTGGATCAACATCATAGTGACCCTATGTGGATTATCATCTTAGAGACCATGTATGGATCGAAATCTTGTGACCCTGTTTGGATCAACATCTACCGACACTATGTGGATCATCATAATAGCGACCCAATATGGATCTGCATTCTAAAGACCCTGTGTGGATCAGAATTCTAGCGACCATGTGTGGATTTGCAGTATGCGACCCAATGACGGCCATCCTTAGAGTGACCCATTTTGGGTCAATGATATATGACCTTATGTGGATCAACAATGGTACAACTACCTCATGGATTAGTTGTGGATACTTTAAAATGGAATAAAATAATATAGCTTTAGGCTAATCATCTTTATTCTTGAACTCTGATTTTTTACCTAGTTTGAGATATGTATTTTTCTTTGAGCTTTGTGATTGAGATAATGCTTGTGGTTTTCCATTTTGTAATTTTGAGAGACCATAGAGGGTCTCAGGGTCCCTACTAGATATCGTTATACTCACCCCTGCACGGGCTTCACCTGCACCTTGTTGTGTCTTGTGTAGAAGACGAACAGCCATGACTGAGACATAGGGATCTTGGACCTGATGGGGCTGGTGGTGAATGTGGACATGGAGAGTTATGGAGAAAATTTGTGCATACCCTTCAAGTAGGATCCTTGGTGGAAAATTCTAGGAGTTTACTATTTTCTATTGTAGTTGTATATTTTAGTTTGGCTTTTATTCTGGCCACTTTACTTTTGGTACACACTTTTACTACTGCATTTTTACTTCTTGGTTTCATCTTTGTGTGTTCTTAGGTTTTGTGTTTTTACTGATTTAATGGAAATGCCTTCTCATTTTAGGGATACACCTTTCTGGTGCTAGTCACCAACACCTGTCTTATGGAAGGCGGGCTTGGGGTAGTCACAGCACGGGCTCCCAGGGATGGGTCATGACATGAATAATAATATTAATATGTAGAAACATATATTTATAATCCCTAATGAACAATCCATATTTTGTACATCCATGAATGTAAAATATGTAGACATTTTGAAATAAAAACACAAAAATGTGAAATAAACAATATGCATCCAAAATTATTTTCTAACATACTACAAAATCAAAAATATAATGATATAAAAATATAAAATAAAATAGTCTAAAATAGATGGTACAAGATTCTAAAAATTAAATGGAACCTTCAATGATTTAATAGAAATTACACATTACCCATGGTAATACTCCAAAGGTAGAATATATTTACTGACCCAAAGAATTATAACAGATAAAATTAACACATAGGAACCTAAAATGAAAGCATAAGAGTTTCATACACCAATTGAAGTACATACGGTGTGAAAAACTTGATCCCGATATAATTCTTCCATAGAATCTATATAGTTCATTTTAAAAACAAAAAATCAATGAATATTAATTCGAACATAATTATAAAATATTCTTTCCAATAAAAAAATATTAGAAAAAATGTATAATACATATTTTTGAATTTAAAAACAAAAATAAAACCATTGATTGAGGTTTAGTAATTATTAAGCATAAAACTGTGCGTTTAAAAACAAAAAATGATTTATTTTATATCTATTAAAACTATTTTGATAGAAACAAATATAGAAATTTCATATCCGAAAAAAATAAAATGCCTTTTTCATTATCTTTTCATAACACATCCTAGTACCATTTCAAAAACATCATCTTATATTATCCTAATGACACCCACAAAACTCTTTTTTCAAACTAGATTGAAAATACTGAATTATAGTAAAAGGAACAAGATATGCACATGAGAAGGTGTAATGGTATCATTGTAGATAAATTAATAAAAAATTGAAATGGTACCCCATAATAAATAATATGGGACACACAAACAGATCAAGGAATAAATCCCATAAATAGTCCTCAATGAAACAAAATATCATGTTAAAGGACCATGGAAATAAGTAATGTGAACCTAAACATGACAATAAAACCTAATTCTATCCATAAAAAATGTTCAATGATCTCGGCTATCCAATTGGACTACCCATGATATATAGTCCATACTACGAGTTATCATAATCCACAAGAAACAATTTATCCCAAGATAACTCAGTATCATCAATCCAATACCCAATATCCTAAGAATATTATACCCCAGGTAACGCACACTCATCTAGATCATCTTCAAATTTCCTAGTAACCCTATGAAAACAATCGAAGGATGTGTGAAAACATTCCGTCATAAAATCATTATATGTATCAAAAACAAATAATTGTAAGTAATACCCATCTCACCTCTATTAAACTCCATTGAAAATCCCTATTCCAACTCACATCATGGAATAACCCATAATAGGTTAAGGAAATACTTGGTTAATAATAATCATTAAACAATTAATTTTAAAATTATTGAAATAGGTATTTCGTGAACATTCAATGAATACCAATATTTTAATAAACACTTTAAAATTTCCATTAAATATTAATTATGTATACATACATTGAAATCCATTTCAAAATTGTTCCATTCTGTAGATATCAATTAAAAAGAAACATAAAAAACTACAACATCTTAAAAGAATTCAAATCTCTATAACATCCACCATATTTTAAAAGATTCCTTCATTACAGTAGACACTTTTATTTAAAATATCATTCATTATAAAACAATCCATTATAAATCATAGATTCCCATTAAAGAGTCACTCTTTCATTTTCAAAAATACTCGTCATGTGGAAAATTCCATTCCATGTGGTGAAATACATTTAAAATTACAATAACCCATTTATGGATACACATATAGTAATAATTTTTAGACAATCACATTTTTGAATGTTCAAGTATCTAATTTATTAAAAAAAATGGAATAGAATATTCTACATAAATCAACGTTGAAATAAGTCACAACGAGTCACCTTCGATGGAGAATTCCTAACCAAGAAAGTTAATCGATTCCCCAAACCATAAAAAGTGAAATCCTTATAATTTAAATAATTCCATACTCTAAAATCAACATAAAAAATGCTTATGCTTCCTAGGATATGAAAACAATAAAGGATAGGAGAAGGGAGAAGAGTGGATGTATAATGGAAGATCTAACCTCAACATACCACAAGGTATTGGCATACAAAGAGAACAAAACCAAGGTGGGTTAAGGAGGGAGATGAAGATCTCCACGAGCTCTTTATTGGTATGGATGAATAACAAGATAGGTGTAAAGGGATAAAAACCCTTAAAAATCAATTCGGGAAAATTAAGATACTCAAAAAAATTGCTACAGTTTGAGTAATTCCCCATTTAACGGTCCTATACACCATGACGTAGGACCCCCACCTAGGATCCAACCACAATACCGCAATCTTGGCCTATGGTGGGGTTCTTCTTTATAGCCACCAAACATGGTATGACCATAGATGTTGTAGTTTTGTAACACTATATCTATTTGAATGCATGATCCTAGTCCATAATGGTGTGGTCTATAGGACATGGTCAAAAATTCCCCTTCTAGGAATAACCGATGTTCTACCACTTTTCAACCCTCTATAACACATACCATGTGTTGTTTAATGGTTCAACACTCGTAGATTCATTGTTCTAGAAACATATAGGACATTATAAAAATATATACCTTGAAATAAAATAATGGAAAGTGGTGGGTTGTTGTAGGCCTCTGTTTTCCATGATGTGGACTACTGAAATTTCAACCTTCAACACATCAGGGCCCCCAAGAAACCCTAAAAACAATAGAAACATTAAAAGGCATTAAAATAACTCAAAAAATATTAATAAACCATAAAATTAACATATAGGAGTTATAATTATCCCAACCATGATATTATTCACCCCATTAATTCATAGGATAATGTAGAGGAAAGTGAGAAAATAAACCTCATGAATGACCACAATTGATTCCAATAATGGTTCCAAGGAAAGGAGGAAACTATAAGACAAAAATGATTCCTCAAAAAATGATGAATGATAAAAAAGTAATAAAGATTCAAAAGTTAAATAAACTAAACTATTATTTAACCAAAGGCATTAAAAATATGGATACCTAGAATATTTTCCCCCATCATTTAGTGTTCATTTATAATGGTGGTGAAATGAATGACCTATTCCTTAAATATAACATGATCTAAATGACCCAAATTATATAATTCATTTTAAGGAACCAAAACAATCATCAAATTACTAACAACCACACCCATTCTTATTTAAATCTATAAAGTAATAATGGCCCAAGGTGAATCAAAAAAACAAAAAATTAGGTTATAAAATTACCAATCACCTTCTAATCACATGGAAAGGGAGGAAACCCAAAAAAATATTCCACCAAAATAAATGAGAAAGGATATAAAGTTGGGTCCAAAATTAGTTTATGTTGTGGTATAGGACCTCATACCTATCTTACCACATCACATTGACCATAATAAGATAAAAACTATCAACATAAAATGAATAATATTAACTAGTTACTTGTTCTTCCTAGTCACCTTAATCACACACCCAGTGGTTTTCCACATATCCAAACCATTAATTCAAAACTCAATCCATGTACTACAACATTTAAAAACACAATGATAATCAATAATAAATGAGCCATGAAAATTCTCAAAAAACCATTGCTCCCAAAAAACCCAAAATTCACCCATAAAAGTAATTTAATAAAGACTCCTTAAATCAGAAATTATCAAAACTCATATTGAATTAATCCCAAAATAATGCATCTCCCATAAAAAATACTTTCACAATTGAATAATCTTATATTGTGAGTCTCGAAATTCCAATAAGACCGACATAACCGAATTAAACCATTGAATATAGTATCAAAAGCCTATACTACTATACTTTACTTATAGAGTACACTAATAAAGTCATGCAACTATAGCTAAATTGGAGAAAGGTGACATATTCCACTCCACTCAAATCCCAAGAAGAGTTAGAAACAAGAATAGAAATATCCCAAGTTAAAACACCATAAATATACTTAAGACATTTCATGGTGTATTACATTAAACAACATGATACATGAACCCAAACTGGACAGGTATCCTCAAACATATCAAAAAATCTCAATATTAATCGAGGGATAAAAACAAAAAAAATCTAAAAATAAAGTTGATCACTTTAAAAATCAACCTTTATTTAATGTGACCACACTTTTAAAATAAATCATCATTTTTAAACATTTTCATTTCTTCTAGAATGCCAAAACAAATATATTATAAAATTATATTTATATATTAAAATCCAATATTTATCTATTCAAAATTATTATATAAAATCTTCTTTTTATACCAAAAAAATCGCCAATTTAAAATCATGTTAAACACTGTAATTGTTTGATAACATGTTAAGGGTTGAGAAACAAAAAATAACCAATGTCTAATTTTAAAAAACAACCAAATATCTTTAAAAATAAATAGCTCACATGAAAAATTAAATATCTCGTTTGTTTCCAAAATCCACACCATATAAAAACACTTTTAAAAATTTTGTCACTAAATCATAATATTATTTTTAAAACTATAACAATTTTCAAATTTTATAACAAAATAAACTATTTTTTAAAATATTTCATAAAATCCAATAATAAAAAAAATCCCCAAATATCAATTCAAAACCAAAAATATTTTTCCTGAAATCTAATTTTTAAACTCAAAAACTGTTTCACAGCTAAAAAATGAATAAAATCACACCAAAAAATATGATTAAATATAAACCAACCAATATCAACATATCACAAGATCCAGCTCAATTATTTTCCCATTTTAGAAAAACATAATAAATCCTAGAAACTAAAGTTCTAAAAAAAATGGAATGTAGAAATTTGTTTTAATTAATTGCATAATTTTTAATAAATTTCTTAATAATTTATAACTTCCTAAAATATTACCAAAATCAATTTCATGCCACGGTATATATTTCCATGCTAGTAAATCCATCCTCACATCTCTAATTATTTTTTTATTCCTAATTTCTTATAATACCCTAATTGCAACTCATACTAAACCAATCAAGATCAAAGTACCAAAATCAAAAATCTTAATCCAAAAACAATATTCAAAATGAAAATTATATCCTAACCACACAATGTAACTCAATCCTTGAAATGATGAGCTTCAGAGACTCTCCCAAAACCTACCTCTCAAGTTGAACAATTACTATCATTATATAACATGACTCACCAAATAGAATTATATATATTCATGAACCTATTTATTTTATAAAATGTCGTTAACAGTATTTTTAATGAACTATAACATGCTGACTTGACACAACACCCAAACTGGCTCACCACTAGGCTCGAAAGGTGTTCCTGATCACCATGGGATGAACACTATTCCCTGGACATAAATAACACACACATGGGTATGGTTTTTCCATTTTATTAACATATATATTAGAAGTATTAATGTGCCAGAATATATAATGGCCAATCTATATGTTTTCAATCCTTGTACATAAAATAAGCATGAAAAAAATGAATAAAAAATACAAAACATAAAATAATAAATAAATATCGGACATAATTTTCAATAATAAAAATGAAGAAATAATATAATTTGATAAAAATTTAAAATACACTAGTAAAAACTTTCTGATACAAGATCCCAAAATTAAATATAAACCAAATAGTTCCATAAGACCTCCACATGACCCATTCTATCACTACATAAATATAGTCCATAAATTCCAAAAATGAAAAACATAAATGGTATCAAAACCAAGACACCTAATAAGAAACAAATATGATATATATTCACTTGTAGGTATATTGAGGGTGTCAGAAAAACAATCACAATACGATTACACTATAGGGTCTATGAATTTCCTTTAAAATATACATTCCATAAATTATATTTTTGTCATAATTACAGTATATATTTTATCATGATCCATCATAAATAAAAAAATCATACATTATTTAATTCCATTAAAAATCAATAGAAATTCTTTGAAAATAATAAAGGTTTATCTAGTCTAAAACAATTTTTATAAAATAAAGTAATCTTTTTTTCATGGATTTCCGGTAAAACTATCTGAATTTAGGAAATAATAACTTTTTATTCACTAATAAACAGATTCCATTATCATTGTCTTTCAACATCATTCCTATGTTACATATAGAAGATATTCCATTATATCTAAATAATCACACATAAGAAATGTATTTTCAATAATTGGATGAAAATAACAAATTAAATTAATTGGAATATGATAAACCAATGAGTAGTCACTTGGATTTAAAAATAAAACAGTTTATACAACTAATAAATGGTTCCACATAATTGAGAAATTATTAGAGGATAGATAAAAAATCAAGGAATTGAATCCCTTAAATATTTTCAATAGGAAATTAATTTCATTCAAAACACCCTAGGAATTTAGTAATATGGATGATAAAAAGATATTGGAATGTTAGGATGACCATAATGAACATTTATATGATCATTATAGCTCAATTGGACTACCTGCGATACATAGTCCATACTATGATCACTCCGAATCTATGGGACACATTCCATATCAGGAGCACACGAATTTTTCTTGCCATAATCTTTAAGCTAGAATATATCTTGACTAGGGAAGGAACACCCATCCAACTTATCTATATATTTCCTAAGAAACTTAGGGAATAAATAAAATGAGTTTCCCAAACAAGACAATATAAAATAATATTTATTATCAATAAAAATTAATTGGATGTAACCCACATCTCACCTCTAAAACCCCCACTTAAAATAATCCTTTTCCACATCAGGCTGTATTAAAACTCATAAAAGGGGAAATAATTATATAAGGTATAATTGGTGGAATCATAAGCTTCAAATCATTCATTTTATTAGGTTCTAAAAGGAACATTAAAAAACTCTCTTGGCATTTTAAGCTACTCCCATTAATTTAATTCATTATTTTAAAATACCCTTTGAATACAAATTTTTAAAACATATTTCAACATCTATTTCGTAATAACATGCATACTAAGAAGTTAATTTAAAAAACACATTAAGACAATAAAATCTTAAAACAATTCAAAATAACTAAAGGATGTACCATTTTTAAAATAATTCTAAAAAAAACAATGGATATTATTTTTAAAATACCAATCATTGTAATAAAACCAATTAAAACAGATAAATTCCATATATAGAGGAACTCAATATTTTAAATAAACACTTTGTGTGATGATAATTCCCATATAAGTGTAAAATTTAATTTAAAATCACTTTAATCCCTTCAATGATACTTATATAGGAATATTTTTGAAATAAATATTTTTTAACCCACATGAATCTCTTGGAATATAAATTAATGTATCTATATAGAAGCATCTAATTCATTTTATGAAAAACAAATTTTTAATTCATCATTGTCAATTGAGACTTCCCAACCAAGTAGGGAAATGGTTTCCAAAACCCCAAAACCACAAATAATTATCATCAGTGTTATATAGAACCCTAAACAAAACCCAAATGGTGTATAGTGTTGATTGGAGATGTAAAATTGAGTGTAGATAATAAGGGTAATAGATGATTGAAAAAAAGAAATAACTAACCTCAATGGAAGACATGGAATCAATGTTTGAAGATCACATAACCAAGGTGTATTAATGACAGAGATGACAGGTGCCGAAATATCCACCATGGTCTAAAATAATAATAAACAAATTACAAATGGATAAAACCTCAAAAAACAGCGAGGTTAAAATATGGTCGTCATAAAATTTAAATATATGGTATGGTTCTCAATGATTCATTCATATACACTAGTGTGAAACACCCCCAACCGAGCACCAACCACAGTGAATCATTATTGGAATGTAATTTTTTTCTCCATGATAAACCCCAACCATGTCAAACCCATAGGTTTTAGGGATTAGAAAAAATCTATAGGGTATAATCTCTAATATCAAGCCACTAAGCCACTACAGTGTGGTCTATATGCTATGACAAAAAACACCTCATCTGTTTTGAATTGAAATTATTCCATCTATGAACCCTCAATTGTGAAATCCGTGTATTGAGGAATGGTTCTTAACATGTTGAAAGTTGAATATTTCATTTTTTAGGGAGATAGTTCAATCTCTCACATAACCCATAATTTTATAAACTAATGTAGTGTAATGTTGTGTGGCCTCTCAAGGACCTGACAAGGAAAACTGAAAATTTATCATATAACTCCTTCGGTCCCCAAAAACATTCAAAACATTCAAAAAGAACAAACATACCTTATCATAACTAAAAAGTAAATAAAAACCATGAGAGTATCATGGGGTGTCACATTAGGGATAGATTTACATAATACCACATTTTGTTTTGAATTTCTTGGTGTAGACATGTATCGTCAAAATGAGGATACGTTAACAAAATTCTAGGTTAGAACATGGGTATGTTATCTCTTTTTATATCTATTTTTGTAATAAAATCTTGTATATGTGCTTTCATATTTTTATCTAAAAGACCATTTTTATAATTAAGATATATTTTCTTAAAATATGATTTCATTACCTTTATTGTTTAGTTTTTATATCTTTAAAGAGTTTTATTTTTAACTATGTTGTTCTAGTTTTTTATTTTCTTATCTAATTTCATAAAAAATTTAAACTTCTTATGAAATTGTACTATTGAGTGGGGAAAAATTATGAGTCATCATTGGAAATCTATCCCCCACTCATTAAATATTATATTTATTTACCTATCTCAGACAACATACATAGTCACATTCATAGATTATTTAAACTGGTGTTAATAAATTCTAATTTCAATCGTCAAATTATTTTCCAGGTTATTTACATTATGATCCATCAACCCTAAAACAAATTTTTAAGGATTTTTTACCTTATAAACCTCAATAATTATTCCATGTCTTTCAAAATAATTTTAAAAATAAATGGATGTGTATTTGGATCCATTATATAACCAAAAAAGTAATAATTATAATTTCAATTACATTATTTAGTACATTTAAAAAAAATTGATGTCATCGAACTCTTCATTATTTAATGTATAATCATGTTACAAAACATTATATTATAATCATTACTAAATAGGATCAAATATTTCTCTCCAATATTATTAAATTTAATAATTAAAACATGGACATCATTTTATAACAAATTCAATATATTTTATAATCCCTTCATATTTGGATAGTATAGTTTCTATCCATTTTAACCTTTATCATGCATTATAATTATATTACTTATTCCTTCATAGATATGAATATCAACATCAAATTTATAATTCGAAAATTTCTACATATTCTACTAATGAATGTGATTAGGCCTACAGTTCCACAATTTATTCTCCAATTCTATATTAAAAAGGAATTATTCTCATTATTATCCACTTGATATAAGTTCACATTCCTTAATTGTTCCTACATATGAGTGTTTTCAATTTTTCACTTTATACAGAATCATTTTTGTGGAATATGAATTCTTATCTTGTGTCCCATGACCGAATCAAAATAAAAAACTATGTCACAGTCCATAAATGTAGATAAATTGATAATTCATTAAATCATTACTAACCAAATGGGTTATAACACTTCATTATATTTTTAAAGATCCATCATTACTGAATCAAACCATTCCATAAACACTTTATTTCATATTATTTGGAAGATTAATTTTACCCATTATCAGGGGTTTCCACCCATAATCCAGAATTCATTTATTACTATTCATCATATTTTTAAAATCTATCTCTGTATGTGTGTATTTGTCATTGATATTTTCCTTTTTCCCTTTCTGGGAAAATATAAAATGAGTTGATACAAATGTCAAAATATTCTTTATTCATCTGTGTAAGAAATTCAGTTAGGTTATTCTTATGTTAAAGGATAAAGTATATTTTATTAAGTATATATATTTTGTTGATGTATGTCCATTATACATTAAATTCCATGAAAATATCATTCACCACTTTTCCTGTAATCAAAATCAATATACCCTAATTTAGATTAGTTTTAAAAAATCTATAGATTGAAATTCTATACACAAAGGGGAGATATGATATAATTATCGATTTATGACTTCCAATACATTCTATTTTCATGTAACTCTCTACATAATTGGGTTAATTAATTATAGTTCTAAGATAACTAATAAACATCTATATCATTATAATAAATATTTTTTTATTATAATCTCACAAAATATAATTTGTTTTTGAATAACTTCTTAAATTTTTATAAGTTATTAGTGATTGAGAACATTCATCTATCATTGGATTCAATTTTATCTTCATGATATATATCATTGTATATTATGATTTATAATAAAATCCAAGACCATTATTACCCATGAAGATGGGCCATTGAGTTTTCAAAACATCCTCAACATTTCATGTTCACATTCAATCCATTCATTTAATACATTACTCATGAATTTTCAAAATATTATTTTCTTCCTTGTGTAATGTAATTTTTTCAATCTCAAGAATCATTCTCAAACATAAAACATCATATTCAAGTTCTTATATATATTTTTCCCTTGATGGATATATTAAGATCATAAAATATCTAATCCTACTCCTCATTAATTAATATATATTCTCTGATTCTTCATATTTTACATGATTATATTAATGTTCCTTCATCACATTATCTCGTTGTTAAATTGATTTTCCAAGATCACAAACATAACATTAGGATTACTTTTGAAGTGACCCAATATTCTCATTTTAATTTCATTCTATGTCATGCTATAAAAGATCGCATTTCAACTCATCATTGAGATCAACTACTACCTATTGTTAATCGCCCATTATACAATTTTATTTTCTCCACTATAGAAATAATGGGATCATATATATTTAAGATAAACTGAATTTAATACCTTATAAGGTAACATATTTCACATTATCCTCTTCTTGACTTACCAATAATATTCTCTAAAATATACATCCACTTTCATTTCAAGAATTAAATTTCCATCTAGGGGAAAACTTATTTCATGTATTTTTAATGGATTCAACCCCACTACCAACATCATCAAATCATTTTGGTCTCCTAGAAGTTATGTTTCCAAACATACTATAATGAAATAATATTGAAGTTATATTACCATCAAATCATTACTTACTACAATTAAACAATATTTGAATAAGAGACAATAAATCATCAGTTATATCTTCCTATTAATTTTTTCCTAATATATTTCATGATATTCTATATATTTAAATTATTTTTACTTTGTTTCATGTTATGAATAACTTTTTGGATTTACTCACTTTTCATATGCAACCTGCTTTCTATGTAGATCATCAATAGATTAATCCCCTAGATTAACTTCATAAAGTTGAAAACCATAATATTTTAAATAAATGGTAATATTAATA
The DNA here is from genome assembly GCA_963277665.1 of Viscum album. Taxonomy (NCBI): domain Eukaryota; kingdom Viridiplantae; phylum Streptophyta; class Magnoliopsida; order Santalales; family Viscaceae; genus Viscum; species Viscum album. The sequence goes on along the minus strand of OY728122.1, from coordinate 243,459,551 downwards.
TGATCCTCTTACATATATATATATCATTAGTTAAATGAAAAATTATATTAATTTCACTAAATATTTCAATAACTCTTTTGATGAAAATGTCTATTTTTTCGAATGAACTCGTCTTTAAAACATCAAATATATTATGAGGAACCAACAGTTTTACCACTTTCATTCCGTTTTCATTGTAAAAATTATTACCAAGATTGACCAAGATATATATATATATATATATTTATTTATTTATCCTTATCACTCTCATGTATATATGATTATAAAATGCTTCGTGAAATTCATTATAATCCTTTGAATCATCATATAAAAATTTCTTATCCACTTCCATCATTAAAATATTGTAAAATCACATTAATTAATTCCAAAAAATACCCAAATTTCAACATGAATACCAAGAGTTCAGAAATGATATTTTATTCTATTATTCCATGAATCATAATTATATCCATAAAATAAGGGCACTCCCTTTGTACTCAAAACATTCTCCATGACTATGAATTCCTCTAACAAATTCACAAATGTAACTTGTGGATCTGATACCACTTGTTTAATCCAATGTTCCTATAATAATCCATTATAGGGGTGTGAATTGGGTTGTTATAAAATTTAGTTTTATCAAAAAATCCAATTCATCGTGTCCTTCTATTTTCAAATACTCATTAAAGCTATCCTAGATATGAAAACATTTCACTATAAAATAAATAATAAGTAATAATAATGAATACATATATTTTTTACTTCCTGACTTATTTATATATTATAATCTCCAATGTATACAGGGTTTATTATATATTGATAATATCAACACATTGTTATAACTCATAGGAATTATAATGAATGAAATTACACCAAAAAAGGAAATGGAGTTCTCCATGATTCTCTGGTGTTAATAATGTTATGTTCACAAATATTCTTCACCACTCCTAACTTACGAACATTATCATTAATGTAATTCAATTAACCAACAAATAATTATTTAATTCCTTATATTTAGTAATGTATAGAATTATTATTCTCTCTACATTTCTTAAAAATATGATCTTTTTATTTTATATCCTTTTTTCAGCTACATCATTTTTTATATATTCCTTATTTTATTCCATTAAAATATAATTTAAGATTAAATTAAAATTAAAAATTTCCAACCACCTAGAACATCATATTTCTCAAATTCCATCCATCTATTTTTTTCAAGATGAATCTCTATCATTTATCTCCATTTAGATAGTTATTGAACATACCATGACCAAAAAACACCCCTTGTTTGTTCCAAGTCATCAATTCATATCAGAATATACGATTTTAAATAACCATAGAACATAGAATTTCATTGTAATTGAGCCATTTACATTCTCAATCATTTTTTTCCAACTGCTTGATCCATTGAAAAATGATGTGATGTTTCAAAATGAATTCTTACATCGTGTTATTAAATATCAGGGATCTAATTTCTAGGCACATACACCTTTTTAAAGATATATAATTTTCAATTTAATATCTTTAACAATGGAAAAATATATATATATATATTGGAATGATACAATTGAACATAAAATATTTAGTATGATTTCTTTTGTACCTTCATGAATGAGTCTACCAAATATATATTTTTTATAATCTCATTTAATTTAACAAGTTTAATATCATTAAATTCTTCTATATAGTGAAAATTTTCATTTAGGATAGAAGACACATAAAAAACAGCAATAATTCATAGCGTACCATCATGGGTTTTTTGAGTTGCTGGAATTCTATGGCCATTTATTAGTATTCACAGTTTAGTGGGTAAAACAAATATTTTATTAACTAATGAAACATAATTATAATAGTTTATTAAAACCAATGGATTTTTTAGTTTGTCTTTAAACCTCAACAATTACGTCATGGTTTTATTTGGGGTTAATGTGCTCCATATGTCGAAACCCCATGTTTTCATGGTGTGAAGAATATAGTTCATTGTTGGAAAAAACCTTATAGCCTACCAGGTGTAATTGTGTGTCCCTTTAGGTTCATTGTGAATGGTTTGAAAATTATAAAGATGGGGGAGCAGAGTTTTGTGGCACACTATAATTTTTAGCATAGGGTATTCATATAGATGGTGTGTGGTGTGTAAACCATACACCACAGCTGTGTGAGCTAAAACCTTGGGAAGGGGTTACCGCACAGGCATCCCATGGTCCTCCAAATCATGAGATATAATCGTGAGACCCAATTATAAGCGGTAAATCACCCATTTTCCACACCACTGTTATTTATTAATTCTCCTTTATTTTATCCCTGGTGTTACCTTCTCATACTGTGTTGTGGATATTCATTACTAATCTTATTGGAGTTGGTTCACACCTATCATTTGAGCTCTATAGTTCAAGACATCAGGTGCGTTAGAGCCGCATCAGTAAGATCATGAGTTATATTTCTTCCCTTTCCCATTTATATCACCACATAGTTTCCCAAATACGTATGATTCATTTTACCCAATTTTTAGGGTTTTCATATAAATGCATATTTCTCCCAAATCAACTCAAGTTAGAGTCAATAATATGATGAGAGAGATTCTACCTACATGAGGAATGTGGTTCTTATCGTTCTCTATGATTTAATAGTTTCTTTTGGGGTATGGGTTTGATAAAACCATTTCATAGACCGATTTATACCCTAGTTAATTTATAGATTTCCCATAAATTAAATATCAGCCCATGTGGGATGCCTCTAAGCATGCCCTATACATTTCTTCCATGACCGAGTCATGTATGGTGCTTGAGAAAACTTGGGTAGTTAGGATGGGTCTGATTTATAATTAATTTGAATAATATTAATTAAAAATTATTTTTATGAGGTCCATGGAAAATGGATTGGATTTCCCTAAGGATTGATATAGCATTGTCCATTTGGTATGATTTCATATTATAATCATGGTGAGGGAGTCCTGGATTTTGTGATTGATGATGATCATTGGATGAGAGACATTGTCATCATATTTAGGTGGCGAGGTCATTAATAAGTGAGAAAATAGCATGTTTTATGAGATGGTGATGACCATCACATTGAGTGACATCGTCACAGCGGCACTATGTTTTAGATTATGAATCTTAGGTAATTATTCTGTGATTTTCGATCACATGTTCTATAAAAAACCACATTTGGTGTCGTGTGAAGATAGAGGGACTCATATGTTGTTGTGGTTTTGACATCTTATGTGGTTATAGTTCATTGTTATATACTTATTACAGAATTGTTTAATGTTATTTCTATATAAAACCATTGGGATGGTGAGGAACCATAAGTTTATGGTGTTAATACCATCTTTTTGGGGATGAGGCTCATTGAATACTGAGGATATTGATCCATGACATATTTTGGAGGATATACATCATTATTCTTCTAGACGTCTGTTTTTCAGCTGATGGTGATTATTATATTGAGGATATGTATCATTTTTCCTTATACATTATGCTTCTATCCAATGAGGATTATTCTGAGTTGAGTTCCGAGGGAGTAGGTACTCTATTATTTAATTCCTTAAAAATGTCAAATATTGGTTGGAAATTACGTTTTGGTTGGAATGAAGTGTTGTGTGATTCTATTATAGGAGGAACATGAGGTTCCATGTTGATTTTTTTACATCAGTAGATTCCATGGGCTATATGCTAAGGATCCTCTTCGTTGTAGTAAAATTGTTGATGGCCAATGTAGGTGATTGGATCCTTGTTTCTATTGAGAAAAAGGTAAGAATGTTTATTTATATGACATGTTACTCTATTTATTTCAGTACACACCATCCATATCACTGATGTAAGATAGCCACACATTGGAGGTGGACTACTGACATTTTATTAAACACCCTAAAGGGGATCCTTGAGATGTGTGTATATTTTATTGAATTGAGATAAGTTAAAGGTTCAACATTAGTATAAGGATATTATTGTTTATTTATTTAGGTATGTAAGGCAAGGGGCCAAGGGTTCTTTGTAGAGATGGACTTCCATTTTTTCATTATTTCTACATAAACATGTTCATATATATGAATATACTGGTTGTCGACCATAATAGACACATTTTTTTATTCTCTTGTATGATCTAGATTATATTAATTATTTATAAACAAATTTTATGTTTTGATGTTATTTTTTAAAATGAATTATTTTTGAGATATTGAATATTACTTTTATTGATTGATTATTCTTCTCCCATTGGTGGGTTATAGTTTCATTGTCTTATAGTTCTTATTTTACACTATTATATATATACACACTAGAGGATTATTTTATCACCTCTATAGTGTATAGTATCCCCAATATCAGCTCTTTACACCCTCACTTCTATTCATCAGAATTCGGCATATGGGGTGGCATGCCTCAGACCCCGTGGCACATATCCCATAGCAATGTTTTTGTAGATAAAGAGGCCACGGTGATAAAAATGGGATCAAATGAGTTTATTGTACCTCTATTAAGATCATAAAATTTGGGATATGGTAGAAAAAATATTAGTATGTTGTAATAATTGGGATTAGAACACGTTTTTGGGTTTCTTCATCCCCATTCATATGGGAGGGACAATGTTTCAAGAGGTGAGGATTGTTATTCAACATTTCCCGATTTAATTTTTATAAAAAGTCCACCTAAAATAGTGAAACTCAATTTTATTATTACCAAATAATTTATGATACCATTTCCCTAGAAATTAAAGGGAGTATTTTTTGGATCCATTACCCAGTATGGAAAGGAATTTTTTTCTATACTTTCTCATCGAGCACGTAGGAAATTTCATATATGTATTCCTATGAAACATTTTATTTTGATATGTGATACCTATTTATATGGGGATATCTCTTATAAGATTGGGATGGGATGATGGTATGGGGTGATTTGTATCACTAGGATAGGTTATTATGCATTTTATTGTGGTTACATGGTTCATCAAGAAGGGCACAGCTCGAGATATATTAAGGTGAGCTGCTTAAAATCTCAATAAAGGAAGATAAGATGTTTTTTTCATCGTAGCATATTCATGGTGTAAATTTAAGATTTCTACCATAGACTAATATAAGATTCCTTAGACTAATATGGGTAGGTGGGGTTCTATTAGGCTTTATTTTAATGAGATACTTGGATCTAATATGGTATTGTATGGACCAAGAGGTTGGATGATAGGAGACATGGTTGCGATGGGAGAGAGAGAGGGTAGGGATTATTCACTACCTATTACTTATTTCTCTTTATGTGTTACAAAAACTCACACAGACACACACACACAGATATATATATATATATATATATAATATTATGGTTTTTTGAACTTATATTGGTATTTCATTGGATTCCACCTTGACAGGTTCTGGTAGATCGTGAAGAGGGTGATTATTTGGTATCCCTTGAGCATGCATAGGTTGAGACACGTGAGTCTTGTGAAGAGGCACTAGAGGGTCAGGAGGAGCATGATTCATAGTTACTAGCTCAGGTACAGGCTCTAGTACAGGCATTTTTTCCACTGGATTTGACAAATTTTATTTCATGGTTTGAGAAGAAGCTCAGAGAAACCCTCATTTTGGTAATATAGGGGGTCAAGAGTGGAGAATATGGAGTGGACCCTTTGATGGTATACCTGACTATATTGTTCCATTTCTATCTCCATCCACTATTTTAGGATGAGGTTGGTCCATATGTTTTTTATAACTAGATATATTCAATGAAGATGATCTTCTAGCATCTTGAGACACCCCAGGTGTAACGACCCAAACTAATATAAGTTAAATTCAAATTAATATTTTATAAAATAAATTATTATATATTATGAATATATAAAAAATGAAATTATTTGGATTTATAAAATACTATTTAATTTAAAATATATTTTATAATCTTTACCATTGATAATATATTCGTTGAACAACGATGACATGATTAGTATAAAAATAGGGTTTTGAAAAATCTAGTTAACATAGACATGGAAAGTGATGGCCTCAACTAGTTGGATCATAAACTATGAATACCATTTATCGGAGCATACAATGGATATAGAATCATTGGGATATTCCCTTGACCAATCCCATGATGATATCCAATAACATAATCAGGATTGAAAGTGTTTATGGGAGAAGTTCGATTTTTCAAGATCATGACCCGAACCTTGAAAAATAACCACCAAAGGAAAGTATCATCCTCATACACAATACCATTAGGGTTATTTTGGTGTATTAAAGGTATATTTATCAATAAATTAATAATATTTACAGGGATATTGTATTTTCAAAAGAATAATTCTCATATTTTCTTCCTACAATTAAATTATAAAAGATTTTTATATTTATACTATAAAAAATTATATTTTTAATTATTATTAATATTCAAATAAGAAATTTATTTTGATGAATTATGGGTTTTTTAAATAAATAATATTTTAGTAAAATTATACGAATAAATAATATTTATTAAATACAAATGGTCATATATTTTTTTTATGAATTCTATTGTATTTTCTGTAATGTTTCAAAAACTATTCTTTCTAAAAAAACCCAAAATTTCTGAATAAATGTCGATTCTAATTTTAAAAGTTAAAATTCACATAGTTAGTAATTTTTTTGATAAAATTAATATTAATTTTTTAATCTGAATGTAAAAAAATTCCATAATTAATATTTCTTAATTTTTTAAGACAAATGATATTTTGGGTATAAATTAAATACTATGTAAATATACAATGTGTATCATTCTACAAAGACCCTAAAGTGATTTAATAAATTCTATAAAGGTAATCCATGACAATATATATGTTTTACCTTTAATATAATTTTATTTTATGATTATTTGATTAATTGTTTAAAGCCTTTATGAATCCTCCATAACAATTAATATATTTTCTGGTTTAATAATCATTTCTTTAAGTGTACGACTCACATCCACATCACTAAGGGTAATATTTTAATATGTTTGTACCATTTCCTTATAAAATAATAAAATATACTACCTTTTAGAGGAAACCATAGTAAAAACCATAGGAATGATTTTGGTTTTCATAATGATATTATTTAGGCACCAAAACCTATGTTAGAGAAATAATAATGAAATCTCCACCATTTTCATATATAAACCCACCCATAATCCCACCTATCATCACTTAAAATACTTAATAAAAATAATTACAAATCCCTCCCCTCTATATAATAATACCATGATTCCCCCATGATCTCAATATGGTCCTCCGATGAATTTTAAGTCACAATCTATAGGTAATGGATCCTCACATTCTCTTATTGATTCATGTTTACTCAATATCGTATAACTTCTATTTCGAATTCCTGATGGTGAGATATGTCTTTCCATGTCCCTGTTACTACCCATTTTGTGTAAAAATTATGAGACACCACTTATCCTCTCATTATCCAATTTTTTTAATTTTTATGTGACACCATTACGCTGCTCAAATTTCATTGCGATTTTACATAAAAAATGAATGTTCTATTGAGTTCCATACTCATTTAAAATTATGGGTGTTCACATTTATACACTTATAAATCATTTCATTTGACTAAAATTTATTTATTCTACACTCCTTGAGAGTGTAGTAAAATTTCATGATTAATGAATCCAAGATATATGATCAATGTGATACACTTAAGCATGAGATGGAAATGAATGTGAGGAGTGTGGCCGGAATTATATAGCACTTCAATGTGTTGGGTAGTGTTAAGTCTCATGAGACGTCATGTTGGGATAGAGAGAGAACCTTATTTTTTATGTGAATTTTTCAATCATCATGGATTTACAGGTATACGTGACTTATGTTTTTGGTGACGTGTTTCATGTTTTTTCCATATTTTCCATACTTCCTTTATTATTATGAGGCTATATAATGTCTCGTTGTTCATATTTATGATTCACTCTCCTTTTATTCCATATTGATATTCCTATTTCCTATCACATATTATTATCATCTTGTTATGAAATTGTATTCCCTTATAGGGATTTATAGATAAACCATTTCTTATATATGTCCTCAGGTTATCCCATGAAGTTTTATGTTTGATAGCATATTATTACCATGTTCAAGAATTTTTCAATAATGATAATGTACTACCCATTTTATGTTATTATGTAACACACATAATTCTCAAAGACACCAAACTTCTTGATATTATGGATTGAATTAATGGTAATATTATGTTGTAAATTATGTATTAATGTGTAAAAAAGAGATGGTCTGTTACAGTTGGTCTTAGAGGAACATTTTTGTTATTTTTGGTATTAGTTATATAAAATGGTTGGGAATGGTTTATGAATAATACTAGGTGCAAAAATCATCAATAAATTTTGGTATGTATAGATTAAGTGGTACATCAATAAAATGCATCATTTTATAAATACTAAAATTTTTTGTGGCTCTAGCATTGATGTGCATAGGGTTAGAACCTAAAAAAATGCATTATACTAGACTTGTACTTGAATTGGTGCATGAATATGGGCTATGCTACCCATATAGTTGGACACCCCTAGGGAATATGATTTACAAAATTTATAATTTTATTACAAACCATTGTTTTTAGAAAATAAATACCTATAACAATATATGTTTTGAAATTGATCATGGATAACATATGTTGAAGACTAGAAATTAATTAGTTAGGGAAATACATGTAATATATAAGTTATCTCAATTATGTCATTTGATTACATTTTATGAAATTAATATTCTAAAAATACTAATCACTAATTTTTTTTTATTCTATCCAATGCTCAGAAATAGGTCAAATATGGTAAAAACAATAATGTGATGGGAAATGTGATGACAACACCAATGAGATTCCCAACCAAATTGGAGCAGGAATCACAAATTATGTGACAATACTCTCTCTACTGAATCTGAATTTGAATAGAATCCTAGATCAGGAAGAGCTCACAAATACCCCTAAGAAACTACATGATGAAATTGAGATCATTATGGCATAAAGGCCTCTAACTTGGAATGGATCACTGGATGACTTAATAATATTACAATGGTTTATCTCTATTGAGAAGATCATACCAATCATCCAATGATTGGAGAAAGAGATGACAATAATAGTAGTTTACTGTAAGGATTGATAATTCTATCAGTGTGTACATTGATCAAGAATTTGAATCATGAGTAAGAGATCAATATGATGGGGTGGATGGTATTCTCAAATTTTTTTTTTGATAAATATTTAGTTCATTCTCATTGACATGAAATGGAAAGGGATTTTTGTACCCTTAAGAAAAATAATGATGAATCTATGGAGTTATACAAGAAAAAAATACCAACATTCATGATATTCTTTTGTATTTATCATTACCCATTAATTCATGGTGGGAAACATATTTTTTGGGATAAAAAATAGTCTCTGAAAATCTTTCCGGATATGATACATTGACAGCTTTGAGAAAATGGCAAGATGATCCCTTAATGTCGAAATGAAAATTAAATAATCTGAAGGGTATCATGGGTGTATGAAGTTTAAAGTATAGTTTAATTATAGTAGTCTTATGGATAAATAAAATGGTTCTATAAAATTTTAATACCCCACTTGTCAAAGGTGAATAAAAAAGAACCCCAAAAATCTCCAAATGGTGATAAAGAAATTTGTTTGTTAAGGGAATGAAGGGAACCTAGCTAGTGATTTCTAATCGAATAAACACACTAAATTGATGGATGAAAAAAATGTTCTGTTGAACCTTCAGTGCATTGATCATTTCTTCAATTACAATTAATCAGGAAACTTTGGAAACCAATGAAATATGTCAACCCTATTTAGAGACAACCAAAAACCTCAATGTCAGCAATTGCAAGCTAATCCATAAAAATTGATGATGTGGATCCTAACAATAAAGTGGTGATAGGTGATCTAGATATTCATTCATGAATATATTACATATTTTTTTATTATGGTTTATTGAATTCTCTTAAATCATAAATGTTTACTATAACTATTCAAACAGTATAAAAAATTATCAAGGTAAAGCTATCAGTGAAAATAGAAAATGGTGAATGTATTGAATCCTAAGTATATAAATACTCCACAGCTGAAATTTTTGGGATAAACATCAAAGAGAACCTTTTCAAACTCCATTTGGTTTAATATTATTTAATTATGCATATGGATTTGATTTCCATATATAGAGTCAAAAAAATTCTATGAGAAGGAAGCCACTCTTCGTATCATGAATCTTCCTCCAATTTTGTACAAGTTCTAGGAGGATGATAAATTTATTTATCACCAACATCTCAATTATGGGTATTTTTTCCTAGGAGAAATCATATATAGCTCAAAATTATTGAGTTTAAGGAAATAATAATCCTTCGATACATTCCCTTTGAGAGATAATACATTTATGTGCTTCCTGAATAATTTTCTAGTCTTCCTTATACCTGCAAGTTTGAATTTTAAATTGAGATTATACTTTTTGGGTTACCGTTATCTAAGAGTCCATATATAATGGATATTGTGGAACATGGTGAATTGAATAAATAACTATAGGAGGATCTGGATAAAGGGTTCACATACCCAAGTGGTACAACATGGGGTGCACCGGTACTCTTTGTCAAGAAGAAGGATAGGTCAATGTTCCTTTGAATTTATTATTATTAGCTCCACAAGATCATTATAAATAACAAGTTTCATATACCATGGGTTGATGACTTGTTTGATCTGATATTTGGATCACAATACTTCTCCAATGTGAATCATCATTTGGGATATTACTAAGGTAGGGAGAAGAAGGGGGATATCCCAAAGACTTCATTTCATATATGGTGTGAGAACTATGAGATCATAGTAATTCCATTAGGACTCAATAATTATCTATAAATCAACAAGGACTATATGAATATAGTCTTTATAGATTAGCATAATAAATGCTTGGTAGTATTTAAAGATGATATTCTAATATACTTCAAAAGAAAGTATTTATAAATGATATTCTAATATACTCCAAAATTACGGAGGATCGTGAGGATAATCTAATAATTGTGCTAAAAACATACAAAAGGATACGATTTGTTCCAAGTATTGAAAATGTATGGTTGGGTTGAGGGAAGTCACATTATTGGGGAATATAATCACAATAAATTGGATATCATTATACCATTATAAAATAAAGAAATTGAAGGATGGTTGAGGTAAAAAACTTTGAAATATATAGGTAGTCTTCTTGGATTAGCTGGGTACTATCATCAATTTGTGAGAAATATATCGCAACTATCAAACCCTCAATCCAAGATAAATAAAACGGGTTCAGCTAAGACTAGAAAGATGAATCGGATATGAGATTAAAGGAGTTGAAAAGGTTTATTTTCACATAAACATTACTAAAACTATGCATAAGTGGAAATATTTTCATGGTACTCAGCAATACTACAAAGAAGGGCTTGGAATGTGTATAATTGAAGAATTAAAAAGTGATAGAATATGATACAAGGAAGTTGAAAGTTCACAAACAGAACTACCCATCAAGTGATCTAGAGTTAGTTGTAGTGATTATCACATTGATTATATGTCAGCATTATCTATTTATGTAAAACTTTGAAATTTATATAGAACAAACAATCATCAACTACATATTCACACATAAAGGGTTGAATAGGAAATAACGATGATGGTTAGATGAGGTCAAGGATCATGGATGGTCAATTGACTAACATCTTGGGAAAGGAAAAAATGTGCCTGATGCTCTAAGTAGAATGGATCTAGAAATTTTTTCATTGATGAAAATTTATAGGGATCTGGTCTTCCAAGATTTGTAAAGGAAGGACATTGTAATAATAATGTAAGTAACATCATCTGTGAATTCACTAGTTACCATTCAATTATCCCTTCAAGAGATGATAAAGGATGATCAAACAGATGATGTGGTAATTGATAATAATTTGGAAACAATGTAAATTGGTAAATCATTATAGTTCAATGTTAATGAATGTGTTATAATATTTGGGTCACAGATATGTGTACCCTCAAATCCTATGTTAAATAAGGATTTATTGGATGATGCATGCATTTCGACTCTCCCCATCCATCCTAGGACCACAATGATATATCAAGATCTCTAGGAGCCCTATCAGTGGAGAATTATGAATAATGAGATTGTGAAATAAACATCCAGATGTTACGTATGTTAGAATGTTGTGGATTTAAGGAAAACATACAATGGGTTGATACAACCACTACACAAACCTATATTGAAACATGAAAACATAAAAATGGAATGTTTCTTTAGTCATCCAATGGGAACAAGTTAAAAAAATACTATATTGGTTGTGGTGGATATTTTTTGGAAGATTGATCAATTAATTATTATTGAAGATGATTTACCTCTTGATGAACATGTGAGGATATATATAACGGCTATATTGATTGTATATGATCGAGATCCATGATTTAACTCCATGTTTTGGGAAGACTATTTATCACACTATGAATTATGAGTTGAACTTTACTGAATCGTATCACCTTCAAATTGAGGGACAATATTAGCAGACTATCCAAATAATTGGGGATAAGTTTAGATCATACAAAACTAACTTGAGAGAAGGATGGGATCAATAAGTTCCTCTGGTCGAGTATTAATACAAAAATAGTTTCCACTAAAGAATCTAAATGGATCCCTTTGAATCTATTTATGGGAAAAGGTTTATAACACCAACATTATATGATGATGAGGGGGGATAAAAACTACTAGGTCCTAAAATGGATAAGTAAAATGTGTAAAATGTTAATACCATTCAATATCACATCATGATTGCATTGATTCGAAAGAAGAGAAATAATGATAATAATCAATGAGACCAGAATTTTTTTTACAGAAAGCATATTCCACTACATATCCCTATGGAATATATTCAATATATTTGGGATGAATGGAAATATTAGTCCAAGATACATCATCCCCATTGAGATCCTTTATTTCATCAAATTGGCGGGTTATCAACAATCACTCCCACTAAACTTATCTCATGTAAATGATTTATTAAATGTATCCCACATGAGTAAGCACATACTAGACCCCTTAGAAGTACTCAATATATAGGTGGTTCAATTGGAGGTTCTTTTTTCCTATGAGGAGTAGATGGTGAAGATCAAAGATCATACATACAATGTTCTACAAAATAAGAAAACGTACGTGGTCAATGTTTTTGGGAGAGTCCAAATTATGAAGAAGTGATGTGGGAACCAAAGGATGTGACGAAATAAAATGACCCTCATATATTTTAATGTGGGAATATAAATCTTTGGGGGTTAAATTTCAAAATGTGGGATGATTTTAAAGACATGAGTTGTTGTAAATAATATTTCCTTTATGATTTAATTAAATTCACTATTATATATTATGGATATATAAAGTACATGAATTTATATGGTTTTATTACATCCTATAATATTTTATGGACCATTATGAATCATTAATTTTGATAATATAGTCCTGGAAATGTGATCAAATGACTAGTATAAATACATGGGTTTAGAAAATCCAATTGATATAGACAGAGGATGTTATGGCCTCAACTAGTAGGAATGTACCTTGTGATGCCCATTTATCAAAGCATTCAAGGGAGAGAGAATCACTTAGATTTTCCCTAGGACAAGAGGATGCTGAGATCCAACAACTGAATCTTTTGAAAAACAATTTATTATAGACGTTCAAGCTCACTAAGATCACAAAAAAGACGATGTATGACGAACAACCACATGAAGGTTTCACCATCCCACACCATACACTTAACATGTTTTTGGGGTATTATATTGAGATGTATCGTGACCATAAAAACAAGAATATGTGAATTTTATTTTCAATATAATAATGTTCATATATTATTAATATCCTTACTTTATAAATGATTTGTTTTATAAAAAAACAGAAATTGTATTTTTAATTAGTATTAAATTTCAATTAATACATTTATTTTGATAAATAATTTATTTCTAAACTAAATAATGTTTTATTAAAATAATTTTATTATATAAGTATTATTAATTATAAATACTCATATATTTTTATAAATTCAAATGTAATTATTATAAAGGATTGAAAACTATTAGTTTAAAAACGAAACCACATTTATTAAGATAAATGTGAACATTCACATATTAAGAAAATTATTTGGATAAAATGAATATCATTTTTATAATCAAAATTATGAAATTATCCCATTTTTAATTTTTCATAATTTTCTCAGATAGAATAACTTTCTAGTAATATATAAATATTATATTGTTATATTGTCTGTATTATGACATTTTAATGTCATAAAAGTGATGTAATAAATATTATAAAGGGTATACATGATAAAAATATTTTTTAAGAATAAAATAATGTGATTTTATATATACGTTATTAGTTTAATATGTATTTTATGAATCCTTCATAACCATTAATATAATTTATGGTTTTAAAATCATAAATATAAGTGTATGACTAACCTCGACATCACCAAGGGTAATATTTTAAAAAATTTGTGCCGAGGACTTATAAAAAACTATAATTACTCTACTTTGACATAAACAACGGGAAAAACATTGGTACGGTTTGTGTTTTTTGTTAGTTTATTATATACAATCCAAAACCAATGTTTGATAAGTAATAAAGAAATACCCACTATTTTCTTATATAAACCTTCCAAATATCAAATTTTGATTCACAAAAAATCCTTGAACACATCTTTACTCTACTTTCCCTCCTATAGATTTCTCCCAAGGTCCCCACCAAGCTCTCTGGAGTCTCTTCCCAGTCATTTGATGTCACACACTCAATGTAAGGAATCCTCGCCATTTCTTCTTTATTAATTTTTTTTGTTATCTAATGCATTATATATCCAATTCATAATGTTGGGATATGTATTTAAATGTACCTATTACTGAACATTTTATATCAAAATGATGATATTACCCATTATCTCATCAACCCATTTTATGAATTTTTGTGTGAATATGTTTTGCTGTAGAAATTTCACATTGATTTTCCAAGCCAAAAAATAGTGTAGGGAATATCATAACCATTTCTTATTAATGGTTTTCACATTTATACACTTATAATTTTTTTACAATGTACTTAAATTTATTTATTCAACACTTCATGATCATGGAATAATATATTATTATTAATGAATCTAGGTTGTGTTATCAATGTGGCATAATTAGGCATGAGAATGAAATGAAATGATGGGTATGCCTAAATTTATATAGACCTCCAATTCATTTTTTATTGTTTAGTCTCATGAGACGTCATGTAGGGATTGGGAGTGAACCTAATTCCATTATGGAACTTTTCCCCTCATAATTCCTTTGAATTTATAGATGACCTATATTTATGATGTTCTGTTTTATGTTATTTCCACATTTCTCATGTTTTCATTATGATTACCATAGTACATCATGTATCATTATTAATCTTTCGGACCATCACTCCATTTATTCCCTATTAATATGATTATTTTCTAAAATATATAATTTTTTTCATGTTATGTCATGTTTATTCCATTAATTCTCTTTATCACTAAACCCTTTCATATGTATGACCTCATGTTTTCCATTTTAGTTTTAAATTCAATGTAATATTATGGCCATGAAAAGGAATTATTCAATAAATATAATTTATTACGTGGTTTATGTTATTTTTTAATGCACCTAATTAACAAATACACTAGATTATTGATATTATATGTTGTAATATGTGTAATGTTATTTAATATATCTGTATTATTGTGTAATGAAGAGTGGGGTTGTTATACCTTGGGAGGAGGATGAAGTTTGATACATACATGCTCATAGGACTAGCTAAGCTCTGGTCGGGTGTAAAAGTTCAAGAAGGAATACATGAGGGACTATTCTAGGTTGATTTTGATAATATCTTCCTTGATTAATTTTTACCATGGATGTTCATGGAAGAAGTAGCTTAGAGGTTCTTGATCATATCAATTAGACACATTTCCATCAGTGACTATACTACTAATTTCATCATGTTGTCTCTTATCTCACATTGTATGGTGGGTTATGACATATCAAGGGTGAGGAATTTCATGTTTGTTCTATCAAATTCCATTCAAGTGTAGGTAAACATATTTAGCTTGACCGTATTCTTAGGGGCACTAGATTAGGCACTGGTATAACATGGACTGGTGAAACACTGGTCTTACTCGATCTAAGAGAAGGTGGAATGTCATTTCAGTGGTAACACTTCAGATAGGAATAATCAATGTTGAGAGGAGCCTCACTAGGGTGTTCAGGATAGATACTCTAGCATACCACCAAAGAGTGGGTTCTTGATTTTGTGATTCCAGTGTGGGAAGCTAGTCCATTGCAAACACAGTGTGATCAGTCACCAAAGGAGTGTCGAACATGTGGGGGTAGAGTATGTAGAGAGGTTCTAGAGTAATAATCCTAAAATAGATATCAGTTAGGGATCCTAGAAGACTCGGGTTTTTTATGTTGGATCAAGAGTGGTACATGGTGCTGGTAGCCAGGATATACCTACATTCAAACAATAAGGAAGAGACAATGGGACCTAGTAGTGGGGCTCGTGGATGGAGTTTGGTGTATCCTTATAGACATGTCAATCCTCATGATGTTAGTCTTCTGGCCAAGTGCATGTTGTTGAGCTACTATGGTTAGACAAGGCTTGTGAGAAAATTATTATTAGAGGTATTTCATGGTAATGACTATGTTTTGTATCATATTTTCATGACCCATTTTCGAGGTACAAATATTTTAGGGTGAAAAAGGTTCATAGGATGTATCTAAGGAATAACATCATACCAGTTATTGTGTTGGAAATGGTTCTGAGGCAATATATATATAAATGAGTGGTGTGGTACTATGATTTACATGTGGGAATATAAAGATTTATGGCTTATATGTGGTGTGTTGGAATTTTGTAATCAATTCGATGGGGGTTTCATTTGAAGTTTGAGGCAGCATGATTGATTCTAGGTATTTGATTAGATATGGGACCACATTGGATTCCTGTGTGGAATGAACATGATTTGGAATCCTAATGAGTTGTGCGACATGATGGTTGTCGAGTATGACACAGGAGAACCTAATGAGGTGAAGAAGTGATATTATCTCATGGGATTACTTTCGAGTACTTCTTGGCCAATTTACAATTGGTTTTATATGATTTTTGGTTCAGGAGGAAACTGGGGTGGGTAACTCCTAATGTGGTGATCACCTTTATATAGTTTACCTATGGCTTAATGACTAGAGTAGACCAGGTTGTTATTAATGGGATGGGGATGTTTGGTTAAATATCAAGGTATATTTTATAGCTTGAGGAGAATTTATGATAAGGTGGGGATATATAAACGTATTGGGTTTTTTTAGTGGGTCGAATTCATCACCAATATAATTTTTTTTGTGGTTTGAGGGGTATGAAAAATATTTTCTTGATTAACATAACATAACTATGAAGGTTTATTAAACCAAAGGCGTTGCTTTTTGTTTTGTTTCCATCCTCAACAATTACCTTGGTGTTTCATTTGGGTTTCAGGTGTGTTGGAGGATTAAAACATATGTTTTCTAGGTGTAAAGAATGGAGGCACGGGTTTAAATAAAATGTGTGTCCTCCCAAGTGTAAATATGTAGTCCTTCGGGTACACTCTATATTGTTTTAAAAAATATATATTATGGGAGCACAACTATGAAGGACCCTTTAAATTTTTAGAAGAGTGGATTAACACTTATAACACATGGTTTGGTAATTTTTTCACTATGTTCATGCATAGTGGAACCTTGTATAGCAGCTACCGAACGTGCTTCACAAAATTAGAAAAACTGTGCGGGAAAACCATGCAACCCACATAAAAGTTGGTAACATCCAATTTTTCCCTCATCTATTATTTCTTCCTTCTATTTTATTTTATCTCCAACATGTCCTTCTCCTATAGGATCCATGGATCTCCCTTCCTCCACCTCTAGGTGTTGAGAAATACGATTAATCTGAGATTTGTTCTTCATGTTGTCATGTGTGTTAGACCCGCATCAGTATGATCTTGATCCCTCTTGCTTCACTTTTCCATTTCCATTCCCATACGTTGTGATAAATCATTATGATATGTTTTATCATATTTTAACAGAGTTCATCTGAAGTGATAATTTCTTCCAAATTAGCTTGAGTTTGTGGCTAAGATCAGATGAACGAGAATTTACCAATACAATGAAACCAGTTCCTAACATTATCTATGATTTTATTGTTGTTTTTGGGGTGCATCTTCGGGTGATACATTGGGAATACTATGTGATACCCTAATTAATTTAAACCATTCCCTTAAAATAAATATGATCCCATTTAATATTCATATAGCAATCCATATCCTTTTCTTCCTTGACTGAGTTGGGTATGGTGCTTGATACCACTTGGGCAGTTAGGCTGGGTTTTTTTATTAATTAATTTGATTTTTTTTAATTAATATATATTTCTTGTGAGTTCCAAGGTAACTAGATGATATTATCCCAAGGATTGAGATGGATTTGTCCTTATGGTCTTAGGAAATGTAATCATCTGGTTGGGTGAGGCCCAAATTATATGAGTGACCAAGATACCTATTTTAGAGACGCGGTCATCATATTAAGGTGAAGAGGTCACCAGGTTATGGGTATGGCTCATGTTATATAAGTTCATGATGACCATAATTTTAGGAAACATGGTCACATGGGCATGAGGTGCGGGATGATGTGGTTTATAGATTTATTTGCTGATTGTTTCTCACCCGGGATGTCCAATGTGTAGTTTGGATTCGTCTGCTTGCTGATGAATTTAGATGGTTATGTATTATTAATCAGTCATATAGATAGATATATCTATTTGATTTGTATAAAGGTAATGGTTGGTGGTTATTTCAATATAAACCCATGGGGATCCTGATGATCCATTGGTTTATGGTGTTGAGATTTTCATTAGGGGATGATGCTTGCTTGATGGTGAGGTTATTGGGCTTGGAAATATTTCGAAGGAAGAACATCATTATTCCGTAGGACATCAACTATTGAGCTAGTGGAGTTTATTATTTTGATGAAATTTATCTTTGTTTAATAGACCTCAGGATTTCAGTGAACAATGATTATTCTATGATAAAGTATAAGGGACCAGGTACTTGGTTATAGCATGCCTTAATGATATCTTATATTGTTTATACATGATTATTAAGTGGTAATGATTTTTAATGTGATTCTATTAGTGTTGAATCTTAAGGGTTCACCTGGATTGATATACATCAGATGATTCCTTAGACTATATTATAAGGATCTTTTCCACTATGATTATAACATTAATGACTCAAGCATGTGATTTCTTCCTTGAGGATGTAGAGAAAAAAATGATATTTTATTTGTATGATGTGATTGTTTATATATTTTATTACACACCTTCTATATCTCTAATATAAGATAGGCACACATAGGTGGTGTCCTAGAGGGAGTCTTTCTCACATCCTTCATGGTCCCTTTAGAATGTGATTAAATTTTCTTTCTTTGCGATCAGAGAAAGTTTTGGGATCAACAACATGATCTTCATGTTGTGTTATCATGGGACGGGTGTCAAGGACCAAGGGTTCTTGGCTCAACTAGATTTCATTTTTGTTAGATTCTGTATCATCAGGATTATAAAGATGAATATATTGTTCTTCTATCAAGGGTGACTCTTTTTTTATTTTCTTATATGAGATTCTATATATGCATGTTCTGTTTTAGTATCTACAAATGGTATATGGTGTTGTAATTTTGGAAATGGTTCATTTTGAGATATTGAGCATTAATGATGTTTTTTTACTGTGCTTCTCCCATTGGTGGGTTACATGTCTACTTTTCTATGGTCTTTCTCTTTTGCTTATATATATATATTAGTCTATTGTAGAGTCTACCCCATAGGGTATATTCTCCATATTATCACCTCTTTAAACCCTCAATTCTAGTTGGAATCCTTTGGCAATTGGGGAGGTTCAACTAAGGCCCAGTTTCACTCTGAACATAAAACTATTTTTGTGGGTAAATTGGTAGGGGTGATATATAATTATTATTCGGACATATTAGTTGTGTTAATCTAGCTTGAGTAAGTTGGGATGTGAATTTTTCTCATGCATAATTTAAAATCACCATAGTATTCTAATTTAGATACATGAATTCTTATTTTTTCTTATGTATAAATTCATTCCAAAAAAATTATTTATTATTTCACTCAATTTTTCCCATATAACTCAAAAATATATATTGGCATTCACTTCAATAATATGGTACTCCATTGCTTCAAAAACCATAAGAATATTCAAATGAGTCTAATTCACAAAAAATCCAATATTATAATCATTGGTTGCAACATATAAGTATCATATCGAGGAATGTTATGATGTTACTAACATTAAAAGTAGATTTACCCCCACTAAACATGTTGAACAATAATTCTAAATCTAATTCCTTTTTATAATATACAGATCATTTATTACTCTGCATCAATTCTATGTGATGATTAACCCTTATATAATAGTTATAATGAAGATATTACCCAAAGAGACTTTTTATTTTATGAAAATAAACATTTTTTGATTCTTATTGTAAAATAGATAGGGGATCTTACATTATGATAGGATTTTGGAATACTTGGTATGTATTTCACCATTTAATAGATAATCCTTTTTGTAGATATGAATGTGACCATTGGCATAATAAAACATATTTTTTTAGGTTGGGTAGATATATATTCCAGATTTTTATGGATTATCAAGATTATATTGTTTTGGTCTAACCAAAATGATTAAATTTTTTTTCAAAATCATGTATACCAAATTAATTTATGTTTTTATTTATTTACTATAAATCAAACAAATGGTCTGGATCCTACTCATTCGATGAACTGGGCCAACCCATAAAATTCATTCATTTGTTCTTGGGCCCCAACATATTCCATTCTACTAATCCATCGGAAAGTTAAGGCCACCTATAATCACCTCATGTGGATGGGATGTGTAAAGTGTAAAGGGAACCATTATAGCGCCACATTTGTGTGAACATTTATGAAAGGGTGAAATTTGTGATTCATCAACCCCATTGAATTCCAATCACATAATTTATTATTTTAAAATAATAGTTTAGTGTTCACATATAAAACATGTATCTACTCTCACCCACTATCATGTCCCATTCTTTAATTTTCTTACCCATTAAAAAATTAAAAAATTTAAATATTTTAAATATTATTTAAATTATAACAGTGTCCCCACATTTTAAAGTATTCAATATAAATTTTTATTTGGGAAATAAACAATCATCCTCTCTGGAAAAAATCCATAAATAAATGGTTCTCATTATTTGAATGATTATATAATAGAGAGTAATATATGTTTAATGGGTAAATATATGGGCACGCCACATTACATGTAACACTTATTATTAAATGGATTCATCCTACATAATGTTTTGGATGTTCCCCAGTTCATTATCAACTCCTACAGATCATTATGGTCATGTGTCTCTTATACATTAATAAATATTTGAGAGATAATGTTATAATCTTTTTCAGTACCCACTATCCTATATTCACAATGGTGAACGATATAGTTGTCCATATATTACTTACATGATTATTAAACAATTTTTAATAAAAATATACACAAAAATATACATAAAAAGTCAAAAGGTGTTGTATCATGGAAGATTATGATCATTCAACTTTAATACACATGATTCCTTAAACATTATTTATATCCTTCAACTTCTATAGCACCTCATAATGTCATTAATTCATGTGATCTCCTAGGGACCTGAATCAATGAACTAATAAGATAAAAATATCAATAATTGGTGGAATAAAAATAAAGAATATAAGAGATGAATCAACATGAGTACATTGATGATGATAATAATATTCACCACATCATAAGTATAAGGTCATAATAAACAATAACATAAAAGGCAATTATAAATGGAATAGCACGTATATATAATAGTGAAACATAATAAGTCAATTCATATATGCTATTCATCTTGACATAATGGGAAAAACTAATTCTATCATGTCCAACAAATTTTTTGCATGAAATTATAGAAAAATCTAAAAAAAGAATGTCTATGTAAAATTATATCATCATATATAATTATTTCCACGTGAACCCATCACAATATAGTATGTCTAAAATCATTTCTTCCACATAGAAACAAATAAATGAACCAATCATAATTATTAAATAACCCTATAAGTATATAACGGGTTTTATACTAGTTTCATAAATCAAAGGGAATTGGATTATTTTTTTCCCTAAAGTAATAGTGGAATACATTTTCTATGAAATCTAATGGTAATGTAAACAAAATAAATTGACTGTAGAACATGAACATAATACGGAACAACACAAAACGATATTATAATTTTTTTTAAAAACATCTTTCCTCTAAATCATTAAGGTGGATATTAATTCATTATATGGAAATAAATTCGTCTACATCCCCCAAATAAGAAATCAGAATATTAAATATAAAAACTTTTAAAGGGTGTATAGAAGATTTATAAGATTCATTGTTAAAATATAGATGATAAGAGGGTATAAAAATATATGAAATGGAATGAATTTGAGAGTCCCCTTGCCTTGGGTTCCATTTTAGTTATTTATTCTGATTCATCTTGTATAAATGAATTACGTTAATTAAAGAATTAATATAGAGGTATATTACATTAAATTTTGTTGTTCTGGATCAATTATAATAATTGAAATTTAGGTTTTATTTTTTTGTTAAATATAAAATGGTGGGATGACATGCTTTTTTGAATTTTTGAATTTTTATTTTTAATATTGTGGTTTTGATAAATTATTATTAATTAAATAAATTAAATCATGAAAATTAAAAAATAACAAATATATATATTTTTTATATTTCCTACACTATCAAACCACAATGGTAGATAAAATGAATTATTATTAGCATCCCCAAAGGATGCTAAATTGTTCATTAATGGGTTTTTTGAAAGAGGGGAGATAATATATATGTCATAAATAATTAATAAAAGATAAATAGTATTATAATAACATTTATATATAAATATATAACGTCAATTAACTTCTCATAAAGGTGGTGATAAGTAAAGAATTGTTAATGACCTCATATGAAGTTAAACCTATAACTAACAGGATGTATTAAAGAAAGGAAGAGAGATTATATACTTATTAAGAATTCTTTATAAAAACATTCTAATAGAATAATAAAATTAATCCCATCTTCAAATACTGATTAATTTATTTTGGAATGATTTTATCAAATGTGGGAGTGGTAATAAAAAAATTGAATAAGGAAAATGAAAATAAAAGTATTGAAGGTTACCGCAACCTTGTAGTTTTCCCCATTGATATGTTTATAATACATTGAATTCTAGGAGTGGGGGAATTAAAAAACATCCCTATGTATCTAATTATTATTAATAGGATGAATTTTAAATAATAATGGTTTATGGGATGAAATTCCAATGTGATTTTTTATCAGGGTAAGAAGGGGAATTTATACTCAAAGAGGTGGGGTATTTTGGACTATAATAATAAATTGAATATTTACTAAAGAGAAAGACATTATATATAGGTAATATTAAGAAATATTAAATTTATATTAATAGAAATATTTTTTTATTAATTTTAATCTTTTTCGCAATTAAATTTATTAGATTATACAAAATTAAGAAATAAAATAAAAACTAGTTTTTAATGGATTATATTATCCATTTAGAATTTGGAACTAAATTTTTAGGTTATAAATGTAATTAATTATTCTTTATCTAATTTATTATTCATATTAAATTTATATTTTTCAATATATTATTTTTAGAATTTATTATTTCACTATTACATCTATATTTAATCATAAAACAAATTGTTTTCCAAAAACTACACTTTTACTATTCAGCAAATATTTTATGATTTTCATTAAATACCTAAAAAATATTGCATAATTTAAAAGTGTTTTTTAATAAATTAATTCATTTTATCAAAATAATTTACAAAATTAGGTATTTATAATTTTTAAATATTAACATAAGAATTTCAGCTTATACTAAATTATTTAAAACATATTATAATAAAAATATGTATTTATACATCCATCATGATACATAATTTAAATATTTATCTTATATAATTATGATATTTATATTGAATTATTGTTTTCTTAGGAAATATTATTTAATAGTTAGATTATTTTTACAAATCTCAAATTCATATTCTATGAATGAGGTTAACCTTCTAATAGTCAGTTTGTTTTTATAATGGTCAAGTTATTATAATAATTGTTATACTTATATTATAATTCTTGAAAATACATATTATTTTCTTTATCCATATTTAAAATTGTGTTCAACCAAGGTTATTTATATAAAATTTCAATCCTATTTTTAAAAAAATTCTTTTTTCATTATATTGTTCCATGTTGTAATATTTTATAAAGACCACAACACATCAAAATTTTAGATGTAAGTTATATTATTTACATGTTATCATTATACAATTATTTTTATATATTTATGGAATTTTATCATCATTTTTTGGTAATATTATATATTAATGAGATAAATGTTTTTTTTATTGTACATTTGTTGTGATTTATAAAATATTATACCATATATCTAGATATGTCAAAGAAAAGTTCTAGAAATGAAAATTTCAAATAAAAAATTTAGGATTATTACATTATTCCAACATAGAAATTTCCCCATTAAAATTTAAATTTATATCCTCAAACCTGAATAAATTGGTGTACTTCAATTTCATTTCCTATTAACTTGCACATTTTTACACATTATACTTAAGGGTTTTTCTAATTACATTGAATAGGTGAGTATTATTATTTATATTAAACATGGTCTCTATGATCAGTGTTGTTTTCAAGGTACTCTTCTCAAGAGAGGTCATTCCATGGCTATACCACCACTGAACTCTACTCAATTGAGGAATAAGGAATGTACATCCTTTGGAGAGAGACATGGAAAACATTATATATATATATATATATTATATATTTGGTGCCTGTTCTAGTTTATAGAATATAGATTATATATGATCTGATGTTTTAAATGGGATGGTATAGCTAGGGTTTTTATTTTCCTTATTTATTAATCCTATGAAAATATTTAAATGATTTACTAGAATGAACAATTTATCTATAAAACTGAACACTACAACTCTTAAAAAATTATCACAATTTCTATTTTATAAACTATATATTACTTTAATGTTTTTTCTAATAGATTGAACTATATCATCATGCGACTCCTCATTGTATTGGGGACTAATGTGGAGAGATACTCATCCTTTGGTGACATCACCAAGGCAACAAAGGATTTAAATAAATTCCATGGGCCTCATCAACATTTTTGGGATGATTATCCCTATGAAGGATAAAACCTCAAAATTATTAAAACAATAACCATCAAAACCCATATATGATGTGGGAGTAAATAATTAAAATAAAAACATAAAAAACCAATAAACCATATTAGAGTACATGTGTATACCAAAATATATGCTTGAAGAAAAATAAAAGACCAACAAAATAAAAACTCATAAGTGAAATCAACTAGCTACACCCATCCCACATCAAGTTCCAAATCCACTAATACCTGGTCCCCCAATAGACCACACCCCTTCCACGGGGTCATGTATAATTTAAATGAGTTAACAACATTCATTTATGCCAAAATAAATGTAAAACCATTACAAAAAAATATTTATTTATTTAAATAATTTTAAAATAATGGTTTCCAATCGTCAATAGAAAACCAATATTTTAATATCTGCATTTTAAAATTATAAACCAATTGGGTTATCCAATATCCAAACAATTGTCCCATAAATTTCCCAATACAATACTAGTTAGGATTCCGACCAAATATAACATAAGTATTTCCCAAAAATTTCAATCAAAATATTTATTTAATGTTGTCTCTTCATGTTCTAAAGGATTCAAAGATGAGATAGTATCATCATACCTATCAATGATTTTTGAATAATAATTTAGGACACTTATTTCTTATAGATCCAATCATTGGACATGTTCTATTTACTATATTCAATATGATCTCATTATAATTTACAACCCATTGTATTGACCTATCTATAACAGACTAGATTTGTGTTCTGGAGAGAGAGAGATATATAGATAAAAGGATTACACCTAACATGAATGATTATGATAGGTACATATTGATTAATATGGGTCAATAATTCATGTAAACTCACCTAAAAATCACTTCTGGATCAACAGGAAATTCCTCTAAATTATTTGGAGAAAAATGAAATTGGGTTATAGAGACAATGAGGGATTATATGGGGTATGAAAGAATAATTAAAATTTGACCAACCATTTTTGGAGGTCCCATTGTATGGAACATAGTTTGGCATCATTGTTTTTAAAATTGTGCACCAAAAATGTTCTTATACTTTGTTAAGTCCATGCATTTCTTGGTTGTCTCATGTGTTTAGATAAAATGTGAAAAAACCGTGATTTTACCTATTTTTCAATAATCATTGTTTCTCTCAGTAATAAGAATGTTATTTTACAAAGCATTACTCGACCATGAACTTTCCTAGTTCCCATTTTCTTACCTTAAATGACTTCCTAGAGGTGGTGCATGGTTTCTACTAACTGTACACAAAATATTAACCTCTATAAAATAATTATAAACATAAAAAACCTAGAAAACTACAGAAAATAAACCCAACCATTATATATATTCAATATTAATCAATATAAAGTCATGTACCTAAAGCTAGGGATGATGAATTCTCCCCTACATTGGCCTTTCTATGCCTGAGAATTAGAAAACACTTGTTGTGACGAAACAGTTAGATCCACAACTCTAACATTCCCTTCTCAAGATCCAAATATTCTTCAATAATTGGAACTTATTTTCAAGATAACCAAAATAGAACATTGATTTAAAATAAATTATATTTTATTTCCTATAAAATATCATATATAACACATGAATCAATGTATCTTATCGATCCATGTCAATGTGATCCCATAAAATCACATGGTAAGGATTATGCTGATACTTTTTTAACTGAGATACATTAAAGATATTGTCCACTAAATTGAACCATGGTGTAAAGTCCAATTGATATTCCCCCTCATCAACTCACTCGTTTATCTCTAACAGGCCTATATACCAAG
This sequence comes from Viscum album, assembly GCA_963277665.1. NCBI lineage: Eukaryota > Viridiplantae > Streptophyta > Magnoliopsida > Santalales > Viscaceae > Viscum > Viscum album. Next base: position 243,432,406 of record OY728122.1, on the reverse strand, counting down.
GTCACTATAGTGAACTACCTTTTCATTACATAAATATTTCATTTCATGATACAAAAATTAACTATTCAAATGATTTTTGGGGATTACTGTCTTCTAAATTTTTTTCATATTATTATAAAAGTATATAAGGATATCCTAAACATGAGAACTATTCAATTATTTTGGGTGACTACTTTTTTAATCCATCATAATCCATATCACTATAGGTAATATCATGGTGACATTTATGAAAATAAAGGGTGTTGAATAAATCCTACATAGTGAAAAAATGAAACCATTAGTATGTGAGAAAGAGGAATATAAATATGGTATCATGACTAAAATATGAGTAATATCATAAAATAGTGAATAATAATAATAAAATGGAAATTTGGAATCAACATATAAATAGTACATTAATAATCATATCACCACGGTCAATATCTATGGTTTGATATCATCAAGGTCCATCCCTGGGGTTTCGTATCACCAATGTTTATCCCCAAGGAGTCATATCACCATGGTATATCCCCAAGGTGTCCGATCACCATGTTTCATACCCAAGGTTTCATATCGCAAAGTTCCATCCCCATTTTTTCATATCCCCAAGGTGTCATATCATCAAGGTAAATCCCCAAGGTGTCATAAATCAAAATTACCATGTTTATTCACTAGGCTATTGTAAACATGTCATATCTAGAGATTAATTACTTTCATGAGGAATTAGAGAACTATTTGGGTAAACTATTAATATATATTAATTAATAAGATCCAAACATAATATAATGGAAATAATTTCACTAATGACATGTGGGAATAAATAATGGGTTTTATATAAAAATCATTTTCTACAAATTCCTGAATTTATTTAAAAAAATGACATTTTTATCCGACAAAAAGGGAATATGTATTTAATATATATAAATACTAGATTAAAAAAATATTTACATTCAACTAAATTACAATTAAAATGGAAGTGGATTGGATATTCACAATAGGATAATACTCCGTGACAAATAGAAAAACGCATGAATCAATTTCAGATGCAAAACAATATAAAACATGGATTATGGGAAAAGCATAATGACCGAAATTAGATATATCCCATTGGAAAAAACTAAAATAGGTAATTAGAGGGAATAAAAAATTAAATAAATGGAAATAATAAATATATACACTTAGAATACACATAAAAACGATGTACATGAACGAAAATTGAGAGGAGAAGGATTCCCTTACAAAATTTTGGTACGATAACAGTATAAATTGTTACTTATGCATGTGGAATAATGGGAGGGGAGTATGTTCTCCAATTGATTAAAATAATTTTGTTATTATAGGTAAGAAACAAATTAAACTAAAAGAATGTTTATTTAATATTATGTAAACCCACAAAAAGGAGGTGACCAAATGAAAAATTGGAAGATGATTATTACGCTTACCTTGAAGAGTTGATTCCTTAATCATAGAGGGGGGAACCATAGAACCATTTGAACACATTATAGGATGTTTATAGAGGCTAAATGGGAATAAATAAATGGATTTTTTTGGACAGTAAGGAGAAGGGTGGTATGTATACTGGGCTTGGGGTTGGGTTATGTGATTAAATATTTCTTATTTTACAATATAATTCATCCTATTATATGATCAACCATTAAAAAATTATTTATAGGCTATTTATGAAAGGTAGAGGGTTTTTAATGTTAAAGGCCTCACAAAACCGAACCAAACATTCAATACAACACAATTATATCAAATTAATCAAAAATAATCTTAAGATTAAAATTGATAATTTTGGTTCCAAAATGAATGGTATAAATTCCTAAATTAAAATCAATATTTAAAAACTAATTTTTATAATTATTAAATTAAATTTTTATTAAATTAATTTGTTCATAAATTTTCTAGTCAGTAGGACATAATAGTTATGTCTTAAAATTATGATGATTTATAAAACATCAATTTTCACTTTTTCACTAAAAATTATTTTCATAATATTACGAAAAAGTTAAATTATCATAATATTGATTTGAAGAGTCCAAAAATTAATTATATTTAATTAAAATAATTTTCTATGTATGGGAATTTTAATTTTTAATGAAATCATTATTTAATGAAAATTAATTATTTTATAGAACATTCAGCATTCTAACAATTTTAAAAATTACATTAGGATTATTTAAAATATATTATCATTTAGATGTCATTTTATTATATTTTTAGATGAAGTAAAAATATATTTCATACTTCCACATGTAATTTATTTTAATAGAATGTGATTTATAGTCTTTGAGAATAATGCAGTTTGATTATATCATTATATAATCATGATATTCATCTAAAAGAATCTATATTACCAAAAAAATATTAGTAGAATATTTTATTAATTAATGGTCATAATTCCGGATAGTTATATTAGTTGAAAATTTTATATTTAAATAATCTTATTGACCTATAAATACACTATAATTATTACCCTTCATCATTAACATCATTTCTATCAATATTCTATATAGTTTTAATATAATTTTATGTTACTAACTCTTTGTTTATTTGATATAGTACTGTATTTGGGAGAGATGATTGTTGGGGAAAATGTGACCCAAATTTATATATTTTAATTTAATTACTCTATTTTATTCTGCCCATTGTAATATTTTTATTAATAATCTGAATTATTGTATACTAAATGTAATGTTTTTGAATTGTGAAATAATGTCTTGATTGTTTCAAGAATGTATTTTTATTTAATGTTCCAATATGTAGGGTTTCATATCAACACATAATGTCCCAATTTATTTATTGAAATTAAAATTATTCCTATGAAATTACAAAAAAAATTAATTATAAAATAATATTCCCATTAATAACATAAATTAATTTTTGGGCATTGAATTCTTATCCCATTAAAATATTTTTTCCTCTAAATTTCATTTTTCATACCAAAAGGAAGCACAATATTAAAATTTGATAATATTTGGAATATTATAAAAACAATTGTAAAAGAAATAATGATCATATAATTTCCTAATATCGTGATTCAAGGATGATATACCTGATTCATAATAGATGTTTTAAAATATCTTTCTATCCTTCAAAATATTTTGTATAATATTTTTATTAACTAGAGAATATAACCCAATAGTTCCAAACCCATACTGATTAAAGGCCCATTTTTGTGCAATAGTTTCTAATAGAGTCTATCACAGTGTGGCATTCTCGGGTGTTACACCTAGGTACATATGTTAAAGAGACACATCCACTTGTTTATGTCTAGAGAGGGATCTCCATTCTTGGAATCCACTTAAATAATTTTTACCAAAATACCAGGATGTTTTTCATATATTTACAATTAACCTTTATGTTTTTTTACTAATGGGCTCTCATCCAAATTTCCACAAATATCGAAACTATCCTTTGATACTATTAGTGGAGACCACCATTTTTATTACTAAAATATTTCACTTTAAGATATCATATAATAATTAATAATATTTTTTGGGTTTATTGAATTTTAAATTAAGTACATATTATATGAGAAATAAATAATGATAACATAAACATAAAAATAATTTTATTTTGTTTGGATACCCCTTTTGTAATCTATCCAAAGCAATCTCAATTAAATTAATCCCTTGGGACCATATATCAAAAGAACAGGGTGGGAATAAATCTGAGTAGGGGAAATATAATATATAGAAGATGTTAGTAATATGAATTTAAAAAATTTATGATCATGTGAATTTGAGGCATAAAATAATATAAATAATCATAATAATACAAAAATGTGGAAACAATACAAAATATGGAATTTAAAAAACATTTTACAGAGGTCTATCCCGAAGGTGTCATATCACAAAGCATAATACCCATGATCTCATATCACCACGCTCTTTCCCAAAGGGTTCATGTCACGAAGGTCTAACTATAAGGTGATATATCACCCTAGTCTATCCCCAATGTGTCGTAAATCATAATTATTGACGTTATTAACCGTGATATTTTACAAATTTCAGCTTAAGAGATTAATTAATTTCTAGATTCATTGAAGAACTATTATGGTCGACCAATAATATTTCTTCTTTCATGTGATCCACATAAAATATAATGTAAATAATTTCTTCAATAATCTATAGGAATAAATAATGGGTAACATTGGAAAATCATTGTGTACAAAGTGATTAATTTTTTTGAATAAAACATAATTTTAAAACCCTGAAATGGTAATATGAGATTTATATAAATAAATACGAGATGAAATAAGATATTTTTACTTATAAGTGAATTATTATGGAAATTGAGGAGGTTTGGGTATTGAAAATAGGATAATATTTTTTGAAAAAGTGAAAAATCTCTGAAATAAAGTAAGTAGCACAACGGTATAAAACATTGATAATGGGAAAAGAATAATGGAATGTATTATAGGTATCCCATTTGTTAAAAACCAATTTGGGAACTATAAGTAATAAAAAAAATATAATAGAAATATATAATATGGACACTTATAATACACCAAATAAGAATGTACTTTGATGAAAAAGGGGAGGAGGAGGATTCTCTTACTAAATTTCAACATCATAACGGTATATATTATGGATTATGGAAATTGAATAATTGGATAGAAATAAGGACTCTATTTTATAAAAATATATCAACATATTTAATAACTGAATTCAATGAAATAAATATTATTTGACATTATCTAAACTCACCAAAGGAGGCACTTGAATGAAAAGGTGGAAGATGTGAATATCCCTTACCTTGAAGAGTTGTGTCCTAAATTGTGGAGTAGTAAACCATATTACCCTGGAGACACCTTGGGAATACTATAGTTTATTTTTAGAGAGGGTAAATAGGAATAAATTCATGGATTTATTTTCTTTGAGTGGAATGGAGGGGAAAGTGTGGTATTTATACCTGAGGAGTTGTGGGTATAAGCGATTAAATATTGTATATTTTACAATATAAGCCAATGACATGTGATAAAAATAAATTGAAACCTTCTCATTGAACTCTTTAAAAGTGGTAGAGTGTTTTTGGATGTTAATTTCATCCAAAAACTTTACCACACCTTATATCCAATCCAATTAATGCCCAAAAATCCAAAATAATTTTTATCATTAAAATTCAAAATTTTGGTTCCAAAACAAAAGGTAAAAATTTTTAAATTAAAAATAACATTTTTTTATTAAAATGTATTTTTACTATATAAATATAATCGTAAATATTTTACTTATGTTGATACAAAAGTGACTTCATAAAATTGGAGTGATATTTAACACGATTTTTTTTCTTTTTCACATAAAATTCACTATCGTTAGAAAATTCCCAAAAAATAATAATATGATACTTTGGATGTTTTGAGTCCAAAATTTAAAATTATTTCATAAAAATAATTATCTATTTTTGATAATATTAAATTTTTAATAAATCATTATTTTAATAAAAATTAATTATTTACCAGAAAATGTAACATTTTGACCTTTAAATAATTACATCAGGATTAATAAAAATATATTATAATTTAGTAATAATATTATAATATAATTAAATGAAGTAAAAAAATTTAACACTTCCACATAAATAATACTTTAATAGAATATTTTTTATTTTCATTAAAAATAATACAGTTTGATTATATCATATAATAATCTCAACGTTCATATAAATTCATCTATGTTAATAGAAAAATAGTGACCAAATATTTTATTTAATAGTGATAAAAATGAATAATAACCATATTAGTTAAGAAAAACAATTTTATCTAACAATATATACCTATAAATACACTATAATTTTTACACATCATCATTCAATTAGATTCTATCAAGGTTTTATATGGTTTCAAAATAATTTTGTATTACTGACTCTCTTTTTCTCTAAAATGTTTTCGTTTATGGGAGGGATAACTCTAGGGGATCAAGGAACCCCAAATTCATTTATTTAAATATATTTCCACTCCTTCCATCATCCCATTTTAATTTTTGGACTAATAATATTAAAAAGTTTAGATTTAATGGAATATCCTTTAAAATGAAATAATATGTTGACAGTTTCGAGTATGTTGTTTATTTTACTATATCAAGATGTACTAGTTTGTAAAAACATGTGATGTTTAAAGAAAATTATGAAAATTTAAAGTGTTTATATATTCTTATAAAAAACATTTATTATAAAATAATATTTATATTAATAACACAATGTAAGTTTGTAGGAGTTTTAGTGACAACATTCCATAATTACCAAAACGATGATGAGGCAGCCTTGGAGTGATTTTCAAAAGACACATGTTAAATCTCCTCAAATGAAAATGGTCATAAATTATTTGTAGCTTATATTTTATAATGACTCTTAGATATCTCAGTTATGTTTCTTATCCCCTGAATCATTTGTGCTGTCTGTTGCACAATAATGGGTTCAACTGTTGAAGTCACACTTGTGTCCATCCAACAAAGTGGAGAATGATAAATGCATTAATACAATTCTTCCAAATGATCCATAAATATAAAGTCTTAATAACTACCATTTTATGAGTACTCCACCAAGGGAAAATTCTATTCCCATAATCCACCAAAATCTATCACATAATCCCTATGAATATCCTCTAATGATTGGATTTTACATTCAGAATGTCCATCCATTGGAGGATGATAATCCATACTCAGTGACAAATATTTTCTAGGTGTTTCTACATGTATTTCGACAAATTAGATGTAAAATTAGGGTATCATTCTGTTACAATTGAGACTTTAAATCTATGTATCTTTACAATTTCCCAAATGTAAATTTTGGACAAGTATTACACCATATTCGTTTCACAAATTGGGATTATGTGGGATGGATTTCTAGGAAGATACACAATCAAGAACACAGTATTGTGTTTCATATCCATCCATAGTATATTTATTACAAAATACATTGATATCTATTCCCATTTTAATATGGGAGTCAGTAGAGACAGCTATTAACATTTGATTTGTTGATCTTCTTCCTTTACTTACTGATAGGTGAGGCTTCTCGATACATACTATACAAGAACTTTTTTTATTCCAATTCAAAAAATCTGTGTTTTAAATTATTTATAAATAATCTATATTATTTGATAAATATCTCATCTCAAATGTTTTTAGATACTAAGATGTATTTCATGGAAAACCAAAGGTTTGACCATATGAACTCTAAGTCACAACCCTGATTTCTCATCTAAATTTCATCCCTCAAGGTTCCCCTCATCATTGGTTTTTGACATCATTGTAACATAATAAGAATCAGATGTCTATGAAACTATAAACTCCTCATAATAATCCATAACCAATTAAATATAAAACAAAACAGAAACACCTCTTTAGTTTAAGCCATATATATGCATGTATTCTATAAATATAATTATTTTCCACCTATCTAAATCCTCCTTAGCCAAATAAGAATATGAATTCCTTCTTAATTCATCCAAATTAGAGATCCATTTACTCGGTTTATTCGTCAATTTGAATTTAAAAATATACGTATTCTCCTTATATTTTCACTACATTAAATTAATATATCATTATGAGAAAATATGATTCAAATTATAATGATCTATAAATACTATGAATATATCACCAAATAAGTAATGACTCCAAGATGTCAAACTATGGACCGCAATAGAAAATTCTAAGTCATTGTTTGTGAACATTGTCTAATGAAACTATAAATATCTTCCACCATAAGAATCAACATGATCATTTTTCCTGGGAACACATCTAATCCTAGGTCATAATGCATTATAATAGACTATACTTCCTTGGAGGATATTATGTAAGTCTATCAATATTTTCTTGAGAATATTTCTAATATTCATTGTTCCATTGGAAAGAAATTAGTTTCCTAAAAAAAAATTTATCAGTCATTCCAAACATGGAAAATCATGTACAAAATATTTATTTCAACATTCTTATCTAGGGAAACTAAATATATGAAATAACTTCCTTGGTCATTTCCAATAGATGACATCTTTTAGCTTTTCTTGAACTATTGAAATAAAATTTTTAGAAATTAAATGGCCAAGTAAAGGTACAACTTCTACCTAAAAATAACACTTCGGTAACTTAGAATACAAGAAAAATGATCCTACAAGATACCCGACACTATATTTATGTGTTTCAGATGATGGAATTTTATCAAATAATACACAATTCTTTCATCAAAAAAACACAAAAAATAATATATATATATATATATATATATATATAATTTTATATTCATAAAATCCATAATAATAGTTTGTGGATTCATAATACTAAAAAATAATAACTATAGAGAGGTAGTTTTTTCATTTTAAGAGTTTAAAACATTCATATATATATTTCCAAAGTTAGGATTTGAGAATGTATGTGGTTCTGAGAACCAGTGTTCGCATAATTTATTTTATAATTTTTTTTATATATTAATTATTTCATGTGCATTGGTTATTCATGAAAATTTGCTAAATTTTAAATGGTAGATCAGATCATAAATCTGAGCCCATATTTGAGTCAGTAACATGGTGATTAGCCAAGGGGTGACATAAAATGAGTTTTTGTAGGGATTTCAGACTTCTTTCTCATTCTTGATACGTTGAGTGAGTTAATTAATAATTAAATTAATCGCATCATTAATTTTTTACATAAAATTATATGTTTATATTTATCATCATGGATACATTTATTGGAAGGAATTAAAATCTTTAATTCACTAACTAGTCTATTTTACCTCCTTTTATTTGTGGATCTTGTAAAATATTGATGAAACTATAGATCCGAGAAGATTTAAATGTGTTTAATGAAATGGATTCTCTCAATCATTGGATTACTTTTTATTCATCATCAACTAATCTGTAACCTAGATAACACACATCAACTTGTGATTTATTCCCATTGATTAAATTTTTTGGGGAGATCAATTATAGTTCTTGGATATGCCCCAATAGTCAGCTGATTAAATTCACCTAGGTGAAAACATATTTTATTTCTTTATTTTCAAACCATGTTTTCCCCATTATTTATTTATTTATTCAAAATTAATGCATGGAATATATCCTTTATCCTTTTTTGTAGTGCTTTTCTCATTTCCTTATTCAATTTCATCACTAGTAGGACCCTAAGGTCCTTGTTCAACGTTTTCAGATGGAATCGAGCCTAATCAGAACATCAATCCATGAAAAATTGAGAAAAAAATATGGATTGATGATGAATGGATAGATATAGAATTTACATAGGTGAAAAAAGAATTTTTTTTTTATGTTTTCAGATCAAGGAATCAAATTTGGGGGCTTGAGGACACTTATTGGTGGGTGGGTTCCCACGAACTCAATCAGACGCTGGTTTTTTGTTACTACTGGTTGAAAATGCAAGATACAATCCATATCCACAAGTTTTGGGTGGTTTGGAGGATATATGTAAGAATAATGAAATTTAAATGTGAGGATCTGTTATGTCGATCCAGAATCTAAATATCATTGAAAATCCTGAATACACAACATGTTCAAGAATGAACACGTTGCATGTGTCACCCTTAGCAGTGGCGGCTAGGATTTAAGAAAATATAATAATGAATGTTTGTTTATCTATCTAGCACTCTGTTTACACCTTCCCTAAATGGGAACCTATGTGAAGGATCACACTAGAGGAAGGTCATGTTTAAGTACATGTCCATGTATATGGTTGTGTACACAGGTACAGAGACATGGGATCTGGTACATAGACATGGTGAGCATCACATGGCTCGATCTATACGTATTTGGAGATATTGTGTATTCCACCTGCAAGGTATGTAATCTTATGTAGTCAAAATCCGTGTTTCATTATAACGTCCCGGTTCCGAAAGCCGTCCATAGGCGCCTCGTACCCGGTTGGTCACGTGGCTTCAAGCGCATTTCCCCAAATGCCAAAGGCTGCCAACTAGAAGAAAAGGTCTTGGGTGTGATAGTGGGGAAACTATGCACTCATTGTCAGTGTACATGGTGGAGTAAATAATAAGAAAAAGTGAAAACAGAAGGATCCATACACAAGTAAACAGTTGAAGACTAAAGCAATAAACAACTAGAGCACACATATATATATGAAATGATGCATGATACATATATCTAGGAAAGATGCCAAACAAGTCACAATGTTGGGAAATACAATAGTGCCAAACCAAAGTACAAAATAAAAGTAAACAGATAAACTTCTCAGCATCACAAGCCATAGCTTGGTCTCATGCCCTCCTGCTCCAAAGCAATCATGTACCAGAAGTCAAAGGGCGATTTCCCTTGTCTATACCTGCAACAACATAGTCTGTTTGGGCCCAAAATCATGACCCAAATACAGTGTGAGACTAAATCCCAGTAGGCATTCACCTGAATATCTGTGCCAAACATTCAGTGAGTATTTGGGAGGTAAAAGCACAATAAGCAGTAAACAGCAACAGTAAGGTAGTAGGCAGTAAACAGTAACTAGTAAATCAGGATGATACATAACAGTAATCAATCCACAGAACAATTTTCAGTAGTGAAGCAATCATCAAACAACAGTAGGTAACCCTCTAGGAAGTACTCACAGTGGTCCTCTCCAGTCCTATCCATGAAGTACCACAACCCTCTAGGAAGTGCACTCGGCCAAGCCCCTCTAGTTTGGTCATACGAAACTATGACTCTCTGGGGAAGCACACTCAGTCAATTCCCCATATAGTCTGGGGTAGTCAGGGACTCTCTGAGGAAGATCACGCGGTCTATCCCTCTTAGCCTCAAGTTCTAGAGACTCTCTGAGGAATCTATCTTGGTCAATTCATCCTATAGCCTCAGGTATCTGACAGAAACTCTGAGGAATCTCACTCGGTCAATTCCTCCTCTATCTTGGGAAGGTTATTAAAGAGAAAAAAACAAGGTAAGACTCTCTGAGGAAGCTCACTCGGTCTACCCTCCAGTATTCAATAAAATTTGAAGGCACTCTGGGAAGCTAGCTCGATCTATCCCATGTGGCCTATAATGTCTAAGACTCACTGAGGAATCTCACTCGGTGTACCCTCCTATAGTCTATAACGCCAAATAATCTATGGGAAGTTCACTCGGTCTATCCCTTATAGTCAATAGCACCAGGTTCTCAAAACCCCTTGCTAGTTAGTGCATAATAATGCTATAAGGCCAAAGTACACCTATAGAGATACTTAGCTAACCAAAACACACCTATAGGACTACTTGGCTAACAGTCTACAAGGAAACAAGCATGTTATACCAAAACACTCCATCCTATAGACACAAGGCATGAAAATAGGTGTAACAGCCAATGGAAAATGAAGACCCAAAGGTCAGTAACAAAACAAGCATGGGAAAAACATCCAAGAACAAAAAATTATCCTCTAACATGATTATTTTACCTCTACACAAGCATACAAGAAAGTCATGAAAACAACAAGGGAAAAAAGGTAAACACGCAATACCCCATTCACGGGTATTGGTGGAATTTGCACATGAAACTCAAAGACATTGAACGTTAAGGAACAAACCACCTACATCGATCC